>CAJZHL010000002.1:0-600000 GCA_916048055.1 Pedinophyceae sp. YPF-701 | reverse complement strand
CGAGGGGGTGCTGAGCGGGCGAGCGAGGGAGGGCTGCTGGCGGGCCCGTGGGTGAGGCGTGGGCGGTGCGGCGTGGTTGTGAGCTGCCGGGAGGTGAGAGGGCGTGGACGGGCCGGACGCGGCGTGTGGAGTCGGTAGCGAGCAGGTGAAGGCGTGGGGGTGCCCGGGCGAGCACGTCGCGCGTCCGCGGCGACGCGCTGCTCCGGATCTCAGCAGCGGTCTCGTGGCCCGCGGGGCTGCGGCGCGGGCGGGCGCGCGCGGCCAGCACACCCGAGTCGACTCAGACGACCGGTCGCAAGATGGCGGGCCGGTCGGCACCGAAATCCAACGCGCGCTGCGTGGGCGCGCGGCCGGCCATGGCGCCAGCCACGGGACCGAGCAACGCACTCGGCCGGATGCGCGAACGAGGCCATCTGGCGTCCGAGCTCGCGCAGAAAGATCTACGCAGCCACGCGGTCGCACGGGGCGCGCGGACGTCGCGTCTCGGGCCCCACAACGCCCGGACAGCGTGCACTCGGCAGCAACACCAGGAGCATGGAGGGCGCTTTTCCGGCCCCAGCCACGCGTCCTGGGGCACAAAGACGGCCCCCAGTTACTCAGGAAACTTTGAGGACCGTGATTGGGTCGCACCTGGGCCACCCAGACCAGGTCCGAGTCCCTGTCGGGGTCCAACCCAAGCTCGGTGCATGCTGCGATCTCCTGCGCGGAGAGCTGCTGCGACGCAGCCATCTCGCAGCCCGCTCCCGTGCCCCTCCTCTCCTAAGGCTCGCCCACGCGCGCTGTCAGCCGGCCGGCGTGCCGCGGATGCGCGGGGGCGCGCAGCAGCGCTGGCGCTTGCGCTCGTCGCGCGTGCGGGCGCGCTGGGCGCGACACGGCCAGCCAGAGGCCCGTCTGCGCCCGCGGCGCGGCGCTGCTGCACGCGTAGCAGCCGCGCAGACGCCCCCGGGCCCTGCCTAGGCTACGCCGGCGCCCGCGGGCCTGTGCTCAACCCAGCGCAACACACAGCTGCGGTGCCGCAGACGGGGCTCCGATGCCCTTGGCGCTCGGCCTCGGAGTCGCTAGCAAAGATACGAGCAATCTGGCGCGGTCTGGTGGTCGCGGCGGCGCCCCTATTGCGCGTGGCGGGCCTCACGACCGTTGCACGACGGCCCTACAACGCGTTTCGTGCGCCATGCTGGCCTCACGCGGCCTGATGTGTTACTTTCTCGAATGTATGGGTCCAGGCGTGCGCCAGTGGGCGCCGCGCGCGACGGTTCCGGCCCCTGAGCCCCCGTGCGGGCGCCAGGTGCACCATGGGACTGTGTGCGGGGGGGTACGTCGCGTGGCGGGGGGGTGCGGGGGGCCGAGGGCGGCGGGCGGGGCGACGAGGGGGGCGCGCATGTCGCTGGCGGGGCAGTCAGGCGACGGACGTGCGGACCGCGACTCTTTGAACCGACGACGCGTGTGAGCAAACCGGTGTGCTGGGCGTGAGAGGGGTCGAGGCTGGGCGGTTCCTAAGTTGGGGTTTCGACGCGCAGGGTGGTTCATGATCGAGACATCGAGGCTGCGGGCTGAATGCTGGCGCGCGGCGCCCTGACGACGCGCTGCGCGCGGAGGCCTGGACTCTAGAGATGACTGCGGGCGACGGGGGGGCGCACGGGGCCTGCGGGGACCTGGGCGCCCTCAAGCCGGTCGTGCGGAGCGTGTTCGAGGGGCGCGACGAGGGCGCGTCCCTTTCTAGGAAGAAACTGGCGAAGCAGGTGGGAAAGAAAGCCAGGGATGCAGGGATCGCGCCTGCCGTCGAAGACAGAGACAAGTAAGCGCCACATTGTGCCCTGACGCGTTGCTGCCGCACCGGAGACGGCTCTGCTTTGGCCGAAAATGGCGGAAGATCGCGTGTTGCGCAGCTGTACCGTGGGGGCGGGCTGTGGTGCGGCCCGCCGTCGCGCGAGACGGCCCTAAGGCGGCGTTCGCCCGGCGTGCCGCGCGCACAGGTTCACCAAGGAACTGAGGCGGATCCTGGCGGACGCGTCTGCGCTGAAGAAGCTCGGTCTGCGAGATGCTGGTGACGACGCGGTGGCGCTCAGGAAGAAGGGGGACAAGAAACGGGCGCGGGAGGAGAAGGCGGCGGACGGCGGGGCGGAGGAGAAGCAGAAGCGCTCGAAGCGGCAGAAGCGGGAGAAGGTCAAGGTGGTGAAGGATGCAGACGAGTACGTGTTGCCGAAAGTGGACCCGACGAAGATATACAGGTGCACCCCGGCGCGCCATACACCGTGTCGTATTTCAAAGCTCGGGCTGCCGCGCCGAGCGCTGCGTCCTGCGGCCCCAGCGGCCTCCACCGTGGCCTGCAGAATTTCGTTCTCCCCAACTGCCCCGCGCGCAGCATGACGGAGGACGAGATCGAGTCCGCGGTGCGCACGGCGATCCACGCGGTAGACGCCCGCTTCAAGGGCCTCGGGAGCCGCCGCAGCAGCGGAGAAAACCTGTGGAAGGTGCAGGACCAGCGCGACGACTTCAAGACGGGGCCGTACTCGCAGCAGGAGAAGGACATCCTCCGCCTCGCGGTCAAGACGTTCGCGCAGGTCCGCGGGCTCAGCGCGACGGACCCGGCCCCGTGGCTCACGCGCTCCCAGAAGTACCCCGAGGCGCGGTGCTGCCACCACGTCTTCCACGAGGTACTGCCGCACCGCCGCCTGCGGTCGCTGCGGGAGGCCGCGATCCGGATGTTCCACCCGGACAACAACGCGGGCGCGTGGAGCGTCGAGGACGACCGGCGCCTGCTGCAGTTGGTGCGCGAACACGGGCGCCGCTGGAACATGATCGGCGGGCTGCTGGGGCGGTTCCACGCGTCGTGCAAGGACCGCTTCAAGGAGCTCAAGCCCGTCGCGGACACGCCGATCGATGAAGCGCTCGAGGTGCGGCCCTGCGCGGGACGATGTGCGCGTGGTGCTGCGGGGGGGTGTTCGCGCGGGTCTGAGCGCGCGCGCCTGGCGTGCTCGCAGGACGAGGATCCGAAGCAGGGGATGAACAAGGAGAGGTTCAGCGAGGAGGAGATCGAGGCGCTGCGGAGGATCTTGCGGGAGCTGGTGGGCGAGGACGTAGACGTGCCCAAGGTCAGCTGGTCGGCCGTCAGCGACGCGATGGTGCGCGAGGGACACCTCAGGTGCGTCGAGCGACTCAGCACGCGCGCGGAGCGCAGAAGAGAGGCTCGCGCGCCCAGCGCGAGAGCTTCGGGCCCTACGGTGCACTTGGAAGTCGAGTTTCCTTGAGTGCCGAATCGGGAACTTCTCCTCTTACTCTCGTCGCGTCCGGCCGCTCGCAGGAACGCGCGGCAGTGTCAGCGGTTCTACGACTACCACCTGGAGCAGTCGCTGAAGGCGGCGGGCAAGTGGGGGGCGGGGCAGGACGACGCGCTGTTGGACTTTCTGGTGCGCGGCGTGACGAAGAAGGGCTGGCTGTTCGAGTACCAGGTGCCGTGGGACAAGGCGGTGCGGGGGCGGAGCGCGGAGGTGTGCAAGCGGCGGTGGCTCGGCATGAAGCGGGCGATCAAGGGGGGAGTGTCCATGGAGCTGGGAGAGGTGGTCCGGACGCTGGAGCAGCTGAGGGAGCACAAGCGGCGGAAGAAGGAGAGGGCGGAGGGCGGGGGAAAGTCTGGCGAGCAGGAGGGGGCGGGGAGTGATGTCGAGGAGTGAAAGGTGCAGGGGGGTGTGTCGTGGTGGCGAGGGGGGTGTCGTGGTGACGGGGCGCTGAAAGGAAGTGAAAGGGTCGACGAAGAGTTCGTTTACAGCATGCATGTGACGCGCACCGCGACGTTGTCTCGGGCTGTCGAGGATGTGTTCTTCCTGGCCAGCTGCGCTGCGGCGCAGCTGGTCTCTCTCGCGCCCCCGCCGCAATGTCGCCGCCAGCGTCAGTCCAGGTTCGCTAGGACCTGGTCTACGGGCAGGAAGATCTCCCATGCGTCCGGAATCGCCTGGCTGATGTACTCGTCGCGAATGCGCACAGGGTCCTGGTACTCGTCCAGGTACTCTGCGAGCCTGTCCCGGACCGGAGTCTCCCCCTGCTCGAGTCAACGGGGCCGCAAGCCGCCACGCAGATCGGTTGCACGCGAGCAGCGAACACCAGCCCTCGCAAGCTGGAGTGGTTTGCTTGCGAGCTCTTGGGCTTCAGGGGCTCACCCTCGCGATGCGGATGGGGTCCGTGAGTTGCGGCAGCGGGGGCGAGAATGCGAAGGGGCCTGCGTCGCAGCGGCGGCGCGGGGCTAGATGTTGTGTGCGAAAGTGTAACCAGGCAATGCTCGGCTCAATGGGGGGGCGGCATCCACCGACGTGGGCTTTCTCGGGACCCACCGTTGCCCCAGGAGATTGCCTGGGTCGGCAGCCACTTTTGCAGGTTACCGACGTTCAGGAAGCGCTGCTGCAGCTTGCGCCCTCCGCTGTGTGGAGAAGGCGGCAGGGCGACATCTGCGCGGACGGCACGACTCGAAGCCTGTCAGACAAAGCGAGAAGGTACAGGGGAGCCACAACATAGCCTTGTCGGGGCTGAAACGAGCGATCCAAACGAGCTGCGCGATGGATGGTAGCTGTTGCTTTTGCTCCACAGCGCCGCGCGAGGAGAGGCGACGCGGACTCGCCAGCGGGGTTCTCGAGACTGTCAGGTCCGACGTGCGAGCTGAGCGCGACGGAGAAGCACATCGCGAGCACGGCGACCGTCAGAACGACGCTCTTCCTGGTCATTTTTGTTTGATTGGAGAAAAAACCAAACGACAAATGCCGATCGCAAAGTGCACCGTGCACAAAGTCCTCCTCGAGACTGTTGCATTCCAGCACGCCCGCTACAACACCAGCCAGGCACGTAGCTGCGCCGTCCGACTCCCGCGGCCGCAGCGGCGCCCGCCATGTGTGGTCACCGTGCAGCTAACTGGCACGCGCACGCATCACAGGTGGTCCGCGCGTTCACCCTCCTTGTCTTCACGCGCTCGCTTTTCGCCGCTTCTTCGGCTTTTCGCCGCCCGCAGCCCCGCCGGCCAGGTCCAGCCGCGCGCGCTTCGCCGCCAGCGCCCCGACGCCGCCGCGCACCTCCCTCCCCGCCTGGTCCCGCGCCGCCTCCATCTCCTCCTCCTCGCCGCGGTCCTGTGCCCTCTCGAGCACCAAATGGCGCCCGTACAGGTGCGTTCCGGCCAGCGACTGCAGCGCGGCCGTCGCCTCCTGCTTTGTCGAAAACTCCACAAACGCGAAGCCCCGGTGCCCGCCGTCGAACTTCCGCGGCAGCCGGAGGTCCTTCACGGTCCCGAGCGCCGACAGCAGCCCCAGGAGGTCCTTCTTCGTCGCCTGGAACGCCACGTTGCGCACCACCAGCTTGGTCTGACTCAGCCCCTCTTCTACCGCGTTAGACCCCCCGGGCTCCTTCCTCTGCCCGCGGCTCAGCGCCAGCACGAGCTTGTGGCCGTCCAGCGGGTGGCCCTGCAGCTGCCGCACCAGCGCCTTGGCCGCGTCCGCCGTCGCGCACTCGACGAATCCGAACCCCTTGGACAACACCCCCCGCTCCTTGTCCTTGCGCTTCGCGATCGTGGCGCCGCGCAGGGCCTCCTTCGGCAGCCCGAGCTGCTTCACCGCCTTCCGGAAGTGCCGCTCGAACGCCTGGTCCGTCGTCGCGAACGACACGTTCTTGACGTACACGCTCGTCATGGCGCCGCCCGCGTCGCCGTCGACCCCGGCCTCCATCGCGGCGTCGACGCGCGCCGCGCCCTTCGCGCCCTGCGCCTTGGCCTTGGCGCCCACGTCGCCCGCCTGCGCCGGCCGCGTGAACACCCCCCTGGGGGCCCATTCGAGGTACAGCGGCACGTGGTGCAGGCGCTTGTACGCCAGGGCCTTGAACGCCCTGCGCGCGTCCTGCGCGACCTCGTACTCGACGATCGCGAGCGTGCGCGTCTCCGGGAGCACGAGGCGCGCGAGGGGCCCGTGCGCGCCGAACACCCCCTCCAACTCCCCCGCGTCGCAGTCGTACGGCAGGTTCTTCACCAGGAGCGCCGCGGGCTCCCGCGCGACCTGCTTCCGGGTCCCCGCGGACCCCGACGCCGCCGCGGCGCGCTCCAGCGCGCCCGGGTCGCACCCGGCCGCCTCGAGCGCGCGCTTGGTCTGCGCGATGACCCACGTCTCGCCGAGCGCCAGCCGCACGGGGAGGTCCGCGGCGTTGTGCGCGTCGTACAGCTCGGCCTTCGTCACGCCGTAGTGCGCCGCGATCGCCTCCGCGACCGTGTCCTGCCGCATGAACAGCGCGTTCCACGACCGCGCGTTGCCCGCATCGCTCTTCTTTTGCTCCTCGCGCTTCTGTTTGAACGTCGCGGCCTCGTCCTTCTTGCCCGTCGGCTCCGGAGCCGGCGGCGGCTTCCGCGCCGGCAGGACGTGCAGGAGGCGGCCCTGGAAGATCGCGCCGTCGAGGGCCTGCATGGCGGCGACGGCCTCGGCGGGCTCCGCGAAGGACACGTACGCGAAGCCCTTGCTCTTCCGCGTGGCCTTGTCGAGGCAGAGATGGCACTCGGTGACCGTGCCGTGCGCCGCGAACGCCTCGATGAGCTCCTCCTCGGTCGCGGCGTACGGCAGGTTGCGCACAAACACGCGCCCCGTCTGACTGACGTCAGCCTGCTCGTCCGCGTCCACCGCGTCCGCCGGCTCGCCCGCATCCTCCTGACCGCCTCCGAAGAGCGCCTTGGTCGCCCGCTCCGCCTCGAGGTCCTCCTCGTCGTCACTCCCCCCCCCCTGACTCGCTCCCTCCGCCTCACCGTCCGTACCGGCGTCCTCCGCCGCCCACGCGTCGCCGCCGCCGCCTTCGTCCTCATCGAAGTTCTTCGTGCGCGCCTTCAAGTAGTCCAGGTCAGACATGGCCGCCGCGCCAGTACCGCCTTTAGACCCCCCCGCCACGCCCGCCTCCGTCCCCTCCGAGTCCGTCTCCTCCGCGTCCCCGCCGGCCAGGTCCTGGTACTCCCCGTCGTCGTCGCTGCCGTCGTCGTCGAACGCCGGCCGCTCCGCCCCCCTGCCCCCCTCCTTTGCAGGCTCCGGCACACCCGCGATCGCGTCATCGTTGCTCCAGATCTTCGCCTTGCTGCGCGGCGCCATCACGGCCATGAACTCCTGCAGCTTCGGGTCGCTCGCGATCGCGCGCCGCATCTCGTCCACCACCGTGTCGGCCGGTTTCTTGTCCTTGTCCTTTTGGCCGCCGCCGGCGCCCGCACCGGCGGCCTCCTCGTCCGCGTGGAGCTTCTTGAACGCGGACGACCCCTTCGAGTACTTCGACCACGCGCGCGGCAGCTGCTCATCCCCCGCCTGCACCCACAGCGTCGCACATCGCACATACGTACACAGGTTGGACACGGACGGCTCGCGCGCTGCGCTGCGCGGGGCGAGCGCCACGCAGGGCGGGGGCACTGCGCACCTTGTACGCGAAGTCGACCTTCATGCGGGAGGTGTCGAGGAACGAGTTGTGGAAGAACTTTCGCGCGCGTGTTGCCTCCGCCGCGGTCTTGAATCCCACGAACGCCATCTGGCGGGACCGCCCGTCCTTGGTGCGGAGGATCTTGCAGTCCGTCACCTGCGAGGACCGCGCGGGCGTGTCGCGGGAAGCGGTGAGATGGGGGAGAGCAACTAGCTGGTGTTGCGACTGACGGGGGCTGGCGTGCCCGCGGTGAGAACTCTCTGGCGCTGGAAAGGGGAGAGACGCATTGAGAATGCCCGGGGCGGTGAGATGGATGCCGCTGCGGCGTGGTGAGCTGCGGAAAAGCCCGCACGGCTGGGGCCGGAGCGCGCTTGCTTCTCGCGACGAGGACGCGTCGCACCTCCCCCTTTGCCGCGAAGTGCTCGCGGAGACGCTTGTCCTCGACGTGCTTCGGGATGTTCTTCACGCACAGCCGCGACGAAGCCGCGTCATCGCCCGGCGGGGGCGTCGGCCCAGCCGCCGTGCCCGCCGCTGCAGCCTGGGCCCGGGCCATGGCTGGGCCGCGGACCGCGCCTGCCACTGCGACGCCCGGACAGCACCTAGCTCGCTGTGCAAGGGCGCGTGCCGAAGCGCCGATCTACCGCCTTGACGGGTTCGTGATCGCGTGTGAAACAAGGACACGGCGGAACCGACGCCTGGCGCCTGGTTGTGAGGAATTTTCAACGTTCCTCTGAAGGATCGATGGCTCGCGTGCCTGGGTGTGCCAGCGGCGCCGTGTATGCCCGGACATGAGGCCAGAAACGGCCCAGCGGGCACCCCAGACAGCCGCGGCGACTCCTACTAGCCCGACTGCCCGCCAGGCCCCCGCTGGGGCTCGGCACCGCAAGGTTCCGGCGCGAAGGAACGGCCCATCACTTCCCCGAATGGTTTATCTGCAACAGCAGCCTCTCATTGTCTCGACTTGGGCCAACACGCGCGTTGCATTGCTGCGGAAGGCATCGCCAGTCCACAATTCCGCGCCGAGGCATTATTTCGGCCAGTTCTCACTCGAGGTAGATTGTACATATCCGTGTCGCCCTCGGACACGCAGTCTCAGCGCAGGACGTCGCATCGCACGGACGCAACGCCGCACGGGCCCTGCCAGGAGCCTCCGGCGCTCTCTCTCCGGGTGGAGAACGTGCGCTACCCGGACATTGGCAGACTCTGCATCAGTGATCCTAGCTCCGGGCTCTGAGATAGCTCCGTCGCGAGGGGGTAGCTCGGCGCGCGCAGCCGCCGACCCTGCTGCTGTTTGCGTCATCTGGTCGGAGCTGGCGGTGCGGTGAGGAGCGATGGGCAGGGCGAAGAAGACGAGGAAGTTCGCCGAGGTCAAGCGCCTGCTGAACCCCAAGGACCTTCCCTCCAACAAGGCGGCGCAAAAAAAGGTGCGCTGCTCAGGGGTAGCTGTCCGTCTAGCCCAGGAGACGTGGCCGGTCGTGCTGCTGTGCTCGCTGCGGGCAGGCAATTTCGGCGAGGACGCGCGCGGCACACTCTCAGCAGCTGCCTGCAACACACTTCCCGGCCTTCAACGCACGTTTGTTTTTGTACTTCTTTGTTTGCACTTCTAGCAACTTGCCGGTGGCTGCAAGTTGTTGCTGCCGCTGCGTGCATCGCGTCACCTGCAGCTACACTGGTGGTTGTGCTCGCCAGCGACGCTCGCGTGCGCTACGTGACGCGCGAGCGGCTTTGGTGGGTTGTTCCGCTGATGGAGCTGCGGGCGACGTCGCTGGCAGCTCGCCACCGGTGAACGCGGCTTGGAACTCGCGTTTCGCGTGGCGCTTCCGCACCGTTTGTCTCGACCCCCGGCACGTTTCGCAACCCCTCGCCAACCCACGCAGCCCCCACGTCCGGCGTGCCCGCCCCGCAGAAGCAGGAGAAGCAGGGCAAGGACGACGTGCGGCACGTGGAGAAGTACTCGAGCGCGCTCTTCCTCAAGTACAACACCGCGCTGGGTCCGCCGTACCAGGTCCTTGTGGACACGAACTTCATCAACTTTTCCATCCGCAACAAAATCGACCTCGTGCAGGGCATGATGGAGTGCCTCTACGCCAAGTGCATCCCCTGCATCACCGACTGCGTCATGGCCGAGCTGGAAAAACTCGGCGTCAAGTACAGGTGCGCCATAGAAGTGCAGGCGCACTCAGCCCTATTCGCCCGCACACGCGCGGCCGCCTCCCGCCACGCTTCCGCGCGCGCCAACAGAGTGTGATGGGCTTGCGTCCGCGCAGGGTGGCGCTGAAGATCGCGAAGGACCCGCGCTTCGAGCGCATCCCATGCACGCACAAGGGAACGTACGCGGACGACTGCCTGGTGGACCGCGTGCGGCAGCACAAGTGCTACATCGTGGCCACGTGCGACAAGGACCTCAGGCGGCGGATCCGAAAGGTCCCGGGTGTGCCGGTGATGTACATCAAGAGCCACAAGTACTCGATCGAACGCCTCCCGGAGGCAACCATCGGCGGGGCGCCGCGGACGTAGCGGCGTGCGGGTGTGTGAGAGCGGGGGAGAGTGCGGGCGTGGTCGCAGCGTGCGGCCGTGCGTGTTTGCGTGCCGCGGTTCGGACGTGTGTGTGAGTTGCGCTGCGTTGCGGTTGGGGTGCTGAGGGGGGTGCTTGGACGCTGTCGGGTGTCCAGGCGGCTGACGGGTTGGCTGGAGCGAGGACGGAGTGGCGGGCGGGCGATGATTTCGCAGGCCGGCGTCGCTGGAGGCGTGCGCCAACGGCATGTGAGTTCCGCCCGCTGTCTGCACGGGATGCCCGCCGGCGCGTTTATGTGATCCGGCGGAGGGAGTCTCCGCGATAGAAGCGATGCGTTCTGGTCCCTTTCGCGGGCCTCGAAGCGCTGCGCGCACGGCAAAGCACAGCGCCACCGGCGTTGGCGTGTGCGCGTCGACGGCCAAGGTGGGCGGAGAAAGCGACACGAGAGCGATCAGCGCGGCCGTCAACATTTCGGCAAGCGCGCCTGTGGCGCGGAACACTCGCCGGTCCCGACAATATTCGCGAAAAGCAAAAGTGGGGGCTTCAATCAATGAGAACAAGGACTTTTTTTCTCGTCCCCGAGACGGCTTTGAGTCACAGCCGCGCGGCGCGAACTCCCTTTGGCGGTCTCTCCGGAGCATCTCGAGCACGGCTTTGAACTCGTTGTGGGCTGCGACCCCCTCACGACGCGGTGCGGCGAGTTGCTGTGCCCCTGAAGAAGGCTTGCCCCGGCGTTGGCGGCTTGCCCGCGCTCGAAGGAGGATGCCAGTCACAAATTCGCGTCCGTCCAGACGTGGGTCGCCCTGTGCCGCATGTCGCACCTTTTCACTACCTGGTAATGCTCCGTATAAAAAACGTTCTTGGATGTGGATGGCAGCGTCAGGCTTCGACCGTGAACGTGAACGTCGGCATCCGCCCCCGAGCCTCGCAGGCCGACGTCGCAAGCGCAGGGGAGCACCGAGTTGCCGTCCGACCCGCCCGCGACCCGCAACTCCCCGCAACTCGCGTTCTGCCCAATCAGTGCCTCGCCACACGAACACGCCTGCTCAATGATGCGTCGCGGTGCGCCCCACGCCGCCCGCCGCGACCACGACTCCGACGACATCGCACACACGCACATCGTCACCGAACGGAAGGTCACACGCGCAGCGCAACACACGCTGCAGGGCGGCACAGCACCCCTCACACACACCTCCCAAGGGCCCCTCCACCTGCCTCCCGGCGCCGCGACCACGCAGCCGCAGACTCGCAGCGCCGGGACCGGGCATGCGCTTGAACACCAGCCCCGCGGCTGCTCCTCGCGAGGCGTAAAAAATCGAATCGGGGCCATACACAGCACCGCCACGTGCGTCAGCAGTCAGAGCGCCTCGATGCCCTTCGTGCGCTCGATGAAGTCGCGGATCACCTCCCGCGCCGCCTCGGGCGTCCCAGCCTTCTCCAGTTCCGCACCGACCTCGCCGAGCTTTCCGCCCGCGCCCCATCGCATCATCGTCGGCAGCCCCGTCACGCGCAGGTCCGGGTCCATGCGCAGCGGGTGCTTGGGGTTCCGCCACGTGTCGCGGTCCCCGACGAAGACGAGCAGCAGCGTGCCGCCCGCGCCGACGACCTCCTCCTCGGCCGCGTGGAGAGAGCGTGCACAGTCCGGACACCACGGCTGGCCCGAGGCGGGGTCGATGTCGGCCGAGAAGTACACTGCGGGGGCGTGTTCCGCGTTGGGGATGGCGTGTCGATGGCGTTCGGGCGGTGCGCGGGCGGCGCGGACGGGGCGGAGCGCGGGCGCAGGGTGCGGCGGTGGCGCGCTGGGCGGGCGCACCGTACTGCGGGGCCTGGGATTTGGAGAGCGCCTTGAGGGCTTCCGCGTGCTGGTCGAGGTTCGCGCGGAGCACGAGGGCCGCTTTGGGGACGCTGGCGGGGGCGCGCGTGGATCTGCGGGCGCACACACACGGCGAGGTAGGACGCTCCGTCGCGGGGCTCGCGCGGCCTTTCCGGACCGGAATCGATCCGCCGCGTCTCGTCCCTGCAGTCATTGAGCGAAGCGAAGGGCCGAGCGACGCACCTGAGCCGCAGGGCGCCCACTCCGAGCGCGGCAACCACCACCAGCGCCAACAGCTTCGTGCGCGACAGCCTGCGACCCATTTCGCCCACCGCACCACGCACGCGACTGCAGCCGCGCCGTCCACCGCAGACACGTATCCCGCCCGCGGCCCGCCCGGCTACACCCCCCCCTAGCCCGACAACTCGTGCCGTAGGGTACGAGCAGTGTGTCACCGCGCGCCCTCAACGGCCGCGCTCGCGCCGCCGCTCGCCCAGTACTCGCGGATCGACGATCGCCTCGCTCCCCTCGACGCCGAATCCTCGTCCGCCGCCGCGCCTCGTCGTCTCGAGCGCCCGCACCAGCGCGCCCGTAGCATGCAGGTCCTGTCCGCCGCCGCGTCGCGCACCGCCCGGGCCCCCGGCGCCGCCGCCCTCCGCGCCCAGCCCCCGCGCACCGCCCGCGCGTCCCGCTCCCAGCGCGCCCCCCTCGTCGTCCGCGCCATGAAGACAGAGACCGGCCCGCGCGTTGCCATTGTCGGCGTCTCCGGCGCCGTCGGGATGGAATTCCTCAAGGTGCTCAAGCAGAGGGACTTCCCCTACCGCGGCATGAAGATGCTCGCCTCCAAGCGCTCCGCCGGCAAGGAGGTGCGCGCCCCCACCGCCTCCTAGCCCACGGTGGTTGTCCTGCCCCGCGCCTTCCCCCGCGCCCGCGCGCCGCGCGCCGCCGTTCCGCCCTGGTGCGGCCGCGTGCGGCGAGGGCAGGTCCCACCGCGCCGCGTGCGCCGGCGTTTGCGTCGAACCGCGCCGACCTTCGCCGGTAATCGCCGCCCGCCGCCTCATGGTGAGGGCACCGCCTCGGTGGCGTGCAGGTGAAGTTCGATGGCGACACGTACGTGATCGAGGAGCTCACGGAGGCGTCGTTCGACGACGTGGACATCGCTCTGTTCTCCGCCGGTGGCTCGATCTCCAAGAAGTTCGGCCCCCTCGCTGCGGAGAAGGGCGTCGTCGTCGTGGACAACAGCTCGGCTTTCAGGTGCGTCGCGGGCGCAGCGCGCGGCGCCACGTGCGCGGGCGCCCGGCCTGCTCGGTCCGCTAGCTGGTGTGCGAGGTGCTGGGATCGCAGGATGGGAGCGCCGTGCGCGTGCGGGGCCCCGCGGCGCCGTTGTGGCACAGCGGGGCTGCTCTGTCGTGCTTTGTGGCGCTGATGGCGCGGTTGCCGCGGATCCGACGTGGTCTGGGCGAATTTCACTGGATATGCATGCGTGTGGTCCGCATGGTTACACTCGGGGCTCCGTGTGCCGCCTGCGAGGGCCACTCGGGCAGCGAGCAGCACCGCGTGCCCACGTCCGCGCCGCCACGCGCCCCCCGCGTCCGCAGGATGACCGAGGGCGTCCCGCTGGTGATCCCCGAGATCAACCCGGACCACATGGCCCACATCAAGCTCGGCTCGGGCAAGGGCGCCATCATCGCCAACCCCAACTGCTCCACCATCATCGCCCTCATGGCCGTCACGCCCCTCCACCGGTGCGAACACGCCACAGTCAAGCCCGCGCGGTCGCTCCCGCGCCGTCGCGTCCGCGCCGCGTGTCGCCCGCGCGCATCACACACACACGCAAACCCGGGCGCTGACGGCTCCGTCCGCGCCGCCCCCGCGCCGCAGGCACAAGGCTGTGAAGCGCATGGTCGCGTCGACGTACCAGGCGGCGTCGGGCGCGGGCCAGGCCGCGATGGAGGAGCTGGTGCAGCAGACGCGCGAGGTGCTCGACGGCAAGCCCGTGACGCAGGAGATCTTCCCGTTCCAGTACGCGTTCAACTGCTTCTCGCACAACTCGCCGCTGGACGTCGAGCTCGGGTACAACGAGGAGGAGATGAAGCTGACCAAGGAGACGGCCAAGATTTGGGCAGATGACAAGCCGCGCATTTCGGGGATGTGCATCCGCGTGCCCGTGATGCGCGCGCACGCCGAGTCGATCAACCTCGAGTTCTACGAGGACTTCGACTGGCAGGAGGCCAAGGACGTCCTCTCCAAGTGCGGACCCGCGCCCATGCAGTGCACTCGCAGCGCCACGTTGTTGTGGCGACCGTGGGGGCGGCGGTGCCGCGCGCGAGCTGCGCGTGCGCATGGGCTGGAGGGCAGCCGTGGGGCGCGTGCCCGCCTCTCACGGGCGATGTCCGTGACCGAACATCGTCATTACAATGGTCTTCTTTGCTGTTGTTGTGCTCTCTGCAGGGCCCCGGGCATCAAGGTGCTGGACGACCGCGCGAACAACCGGTTCCCGATGCCCCTGGACGCCACGGGCGGCGACGAGGTCTGGGTCGGGCGCATCCGCCAGGACATCTCGCAAGAGGGCAAGCGCGGCCTCGACATCTTCATCGCCGGCGACCAGATCCGCAAGGGCGCCGCGCTCAACGCCGTGCAGGTCGCCGAGCTGCTCGTGAAGTAAACCGGCCGCTCCTTAACTTTCCGAACCACCACGGTGTCTGGGAGGCTCGTCCGCACGCACTGCGGAGCAGCCTTGTATGTGCGCTGCGGGCATTCCGCAGCGGCTGTGACCACAAATCAATGACGTGCAGCGGCAGTTCGAGCCCGTACGCGCGCCGTATGGGGGCCTGCGCGGCGCGTGTCGACTGGCTCGTCGTTTCACATCGCGACTGTGAGCTGCCGGATTTCGTACATGATCGTGGGCACTGCGACGGCGTTGTTCGCAACTGCCTCTCCGTCCGGACCGAGCGACCGCGCCTGCACGCAACATGGGAGCGACGCCGCGGTCATGCACTGCGCAGGTCGGGCCGCACGTGGCCCTGACGTCTGCAGCAATGACGTCGCGCTGCTTCATCGCAAGAGCCAACTCAACGCGTTCACCGTCCGCCCAGAAACAGACCAGCGGAGCCACGAAAGGTCATGCCAGGCAGCTGCTTGCAGGCAGTCAGACAGGCAATGGAACAGGGCGGGGGGGGTCACGCACGTGCTCCAGCACCCTGCTGTACACCACCAGCAGCTCCGACACCACTGCCTTCAGCACCGCGTTTCCGCGCACCAGCGACGGGAACCTCCGCAGCGTCTCTTTCCGCACCTCCGCGAGACCCCCCCGCCAACTCCCCCCAAACGCCTCCAACGCCCCCCGCGCCGCCCCAAGCCCCACCGCGCCCCCAGCCTCCGTCCCCGCCTCCGCCACCTCCCGCCCCACCGCCACCAGCGGCCTGAAGTGCTCCTGCAGCGCCCCGTCCCGGAAGGCTGCTGCAGCATCATCCACCTGCTCCTCAAACCACCGCCGCAGCCCCTCCCCGTACGCGCCGAGCCGCCGCGGCCCGCCCCCGCTCGCGCCGGCGTCGTCCACGTCGTGCCGGTCGCCCGCGCCCGCGGCAGACCCGGCCTCGGCCAGAACCACAGATACCAGATCAAGGTTGTTGATTCGGAAGACGAGGGCGTCCTTCCGGGAGGGGTAGCGGCCCTGGATGCGCGCGAGGAGGTCGAGGTACGCGCTCTTCAGCCGGTCGAGGCTCAGCTCGATCTGCTGGTCCTCGTACGCGGCGCTCAACAGGAGCAGCGACGCCGTGAGCTCCGCGTAGCGGCGCGTGACGAAGTGCGGCTGCGGCTCGGCGGTGTGGAGCTGCGCGTCGGGCGCGTCGTACAGCGACGTGACGTGCTCGTCCAGGAGCGCCTTGAGGCGCGGCCACAGCACCATCTCGCAGCGCAGGAAGTGCGCGTCCAGCACGTCGATGCCGCGCTTCTCCATGCGCTGGCCGTGCTCGAACGACACGCGGATCATGATCAGGACGGCCAGCGTGTCGTGGCACGCCGCCAGCCGCGTCTCGAGCCACCGGTGCACTGTTGTCAGGGCCTCCTGGAACAACTCCCTAAACTCCCCCGCCCCCGCGAACATCACGCGGCAGAACGAGAGCTCCGCGGACGCCGTGTCCATCAGCACGCGCTGCACGCTCCGGAAGATGTTCTCGATCGCGTGCGTCGCGCCGCGCGCCTTCTCGACGTGGGGGATCAACGCGGGTGCGTCGAGGTGCCGCAGCACGTCGCCGCGCGAGCCCAGCGTGAAGGCGCCGGGGCGCACGCCGGGGCCGAGCGCGCCGCCGCTCGCCTGCCCGCTGTGCGCGGCGCCGCCGCCGTACGCCCCGGCGCCCAGCCCGCCCGTTGCCGCCGCGCTGCGCCCGCCAAAGAGACCCTCCATGTAGCTGAATACCCCCCCGTGGACACCCCCCCCCGAGGCCTCGGAGCGCACGGATCCGAGAAGGTCGTTGTGCGTGGCGGAGACGGACTCGATCTTGTCCATCCCGGCGAGATACGCCCGGAAGTGTTGCGACAGTGTGCGCCCCACGGTCGACACGTAGAACGACCGCACCTCCGGGAACGCCTCCGCGCCGTGCTGCCGCAGGAACGACACGAGCCCCTGCGGCGGGAACCGAGCGGCCGGGCGGCGGGCCGGGTGAGCCGTGCGCCGTCAATCGAGGACTCCCAATCGGCGTGCGAGAGTTCGGCTCGGATCGGCCGTCCCCAGCGGGGCGCGCAGCGTACCTTGAGCGGCAGCAGCGTCGACTGCTGCAGGATCTGAATGTTCGTCCGCGGCCTCCGCAGCCCCGCGAACCGCGACAGCAGCACCTCGCGCGCCCGCGCTACGGCGCGCGTCCGCAGCCGCTCCAGCTCCGGCTCCACGTCCTGCCGCGCCGCCGCCTCGCGCCCGCGCGCAGTCCGCACGAACGCCAGCTTCGCGTCGAGCTCCTCGAGCGCCGCCGCGAACGTCAGCGGCCCCCCACCGCTGGGCCCTGCAGGCGCCGGGTGCGCTCCGCCGTCCACGTCGCCGCGCATGATGGCCGTGATGAGGTCCGGGGGTACCACGAGGTCGTGCAGGGCGTCCCCGAGCGCGGCGGCGGCTTTCCGGCGGTTGTCCACGCGATGCGTCAGGGAGGAGGACTGATCTTGCAGGGCGCGGATGTTGGTCGAGAGAGCGCCGAGGCCGGTCTGGAACGCCCCGAGCTCGGCCTCCATCTTCGCGAGGACGCCGTCGCACACGCGGATGCGCCGGTGCAGGTCCGCGAGGTTGCCGGCCTGCGTGACGCTTGCAAACGGTATGTTATGTTCGGTGGTCGGACGGCGCGCGTGGGGCGCGTGCGGACGGGCCGAGGCGCCGGTGATTGACTCATCGTGCTGGCGACGAGGGGCAGCTGCGGCGGCGGGTGCCCGCGAGATGGAGGTGATGGTGTGCGCTCAGCTGTTGAAACGGGGGGGGGTTGTGCTGGATGGGGGGGTGTCTGGAGGCTCGCACCTCGCTGATGTAGTCTTCAATGTTCTGGGCTTCGGCGGCGCCTAGTTTCGCGTCCACCTCCGCGGCGAACGTCCCCACGTCGCAGCCCTGCGCCAGCACTGCCTGCAAGATGGGGTGGTCGCGGAACTCCTCGAGGTCCTGCTTGAGACCTGCAGCCGCGAAACCACGGTTCAGTGATGCGTCATCGCATGGGCAGGCGCGAGGTGTGGATTGAGCCACGGTGCTCGCGCGGCTCGCGACGAACGGTGGTCAGCAAGGGAGCTGTAGCTCGGAACTGGGCGCTCGGGCGCGGAGAAGGGGAGGAATCCGTTCGTGCGGGAGCGTACCGTCGAAGTCATATCCGTGCGGTTCGTCCTCGACGTCGAGCTCCCCCAGCGAGGTGTCTACAGTCGGCAGGGCGCGCACGGTTGGCCTGGGCCCGTCCCGCCTCTCCTGCGCCATCGTTTCGAGCGTATCAACGAGCACCTACACCTTGCAACGATCGAGATCGCCTCAGCCGACCACCGCAGCTCACTGAGGCATGTTGTTCAGCAAGCACACGAAGACAAGGATCCTTGGATGTTTTCTAATCGGCACGCCCTATCTATATATCTGCGCCGTTCACGCTAACGCCCCGACGCCTCCGCAGGCGCACGCTGTCCGGGCTCCGCGCCCACGCGCCCCCATCAGCCGCGCGCTGCGAAGGCGTCAGCCTGACGCCTGACGCCAGAACCTGAGGTTCGCCAGACTGACTCACCGCGTCAGGCTGGCGCCCGGATCGGGGGCCGCGCGTCCCGCGGGCTTCCGGCCGCCCAGGGAAGAACTCGTGCTGGTGCCCGCTGGGCCGGGCGTCGCGCGCTCTTTATCACACCAGGTTGGAACAGAAAGGCTCCCAATCAAGGTAGATGGCCTCGTGTGACGTCGCGAAGGGAAAGGCGACTTGCCCGTCTCACAGCAGCGATTCGAGGTCGCACTCGACTCGGTCCGCGCGGCGACACGGTTGAGAGACGCCGCACCGTCGCTCCACGCAACGTGGGCGCGACTAGAAAGCGCAGAGCCTTTGTTGGAGTCTTCAACGCACACGCCGTGCCCGCACATGCCTCCGGACGACGCCCGAACCTCGCCCACGCTCGGCATACATCCAGCGCCATCCGCCGCAGCGCGTCAGCCCCAAACGCGTCCCCCACGCACCGCGCCAACACTCACCGCGCACACACACACGCACACATCGCGACCGCCGCCGTCACAGCGCACCGTCTCCCCGCGCGCCCGCCAGCTACTCCTCCATCCCCTCTTCCCGCTGCAGCTCCTCCACGGCCTCCCGGAGCCGCTCCTGCTCCTTCTCCGGCTGCGCCGCCCGCACGAGGTGAATCTCGTGCTCGAGCTGCTTGCGGTCCGCCTTGACCTGGATCCCGCGCGCCTTGGCCATCCTCGTCTCGTAGTAGCGCGCCTGCCGCTTCTCGCGGATCTCGTCCACCCGCTGCATCGCGTCAATCGTCTTGCCCACCAGGTCGCGGTCGTACCGCACCGGACGGTTGCGCTTCCGCTCCAGCTCGAACGTCGCGTCCTCCGCGAGCTCCTTCCCTGCGAGCGGAACGATGCGCGCGAAGGATGAGCGCCGGGGGAGTTGCGCGTCGGGCGACGGAGGCTGGTGGAGGGTGGGCTGGAGGCGCTGGCGTCGCGTGGGGCGCGGTCCCGGGGGTGCGGGCGCGTGGGGGTCGGCGCGGTGGAGAGGGCGCGGTGGTGGCGAGCTGGGGCCGGCGTTCGCGGGAGCGGCGTGGCGAGGGGCGTCGCAGGCGGCGGGCCGGCGGGTGCGGTGCTGCCGGCGTGGGCGGCGTGCCTGCCAGCTTCCGGTAGGCCTTGGTCCACTTGACTTTCCGCGGGTTCCGCTTCATCTTGAAGTTCTTGTGGCACTTCGAGCGGCAGAACTTGAACGTCTGCGCGCGAGGAGGCAGGGAGCCGGTCAGAGTCGCAGCAGGGGAATGAGGGCGGCACGGGGCCGGAGAGGGATGAAACGGGAGGTTCGAGGGCCCTCCGAGGACGCAGAGATGCACGCTCACACACGGAGATCGAGAACCGTTCCCCGCGTGGCCCGTGCTGGCAGTGGCGGGCGGCGGGCGGCATGAAGCGACACTTCCTGCTCGCCGCACGGCCCGACAGCGCAATGATGGCCGGGAATTTTCGCCTCGGAGGCTGAGACATAATTCAACGAACGCGCTGCGTCATCGCAGGTACGGCCTCTGCGCTCTGCGTCGCGTAGCGGGCCCTGCATACCTTGCTGTCATTGCGCACGAAGGTGATGCCGCGTCCGGGGTACACCGTGCTCGAGCAAAACCAGCACTTCTCCAACCTCATCCTTCCAGCTACACCCTACTACCGCTCCTCCCGCCAACGCGCCCAGCGCCCCTCTCCACACCCGCTCGGCACCCTCGCTACCGCGCTCCCACAAGACCCGCTCCCTCGATCTCAATTCAATAGCTCAGCCAGCGAACCGACGCGGGACCGACCACCGCACGTACGACGCCGCCCGCGCCGCAGCCCGCGCCCCAATGTCGCGTCGCTCGACGCCGTGCGCCCCACGCCCCGCCTGCGTCGTGGGCGCTGCCAGACCAGCTCTCTGGCGCGCGTCGCACCGTCTGCAGGCCGCCAAGCGGCCCCGCGCCACTCCGCACCGCTTCTCCCGGCTAGCGTGGTTCCGCACCGCACGGCTCCGGTTCCCGTCGCCTCCGCACCGCGTCGCCGCAGCCTTTCGCGCCATCCTGGCAGCGTGCCCAGCACAGCCGCGGACAAGGAGCGTCGAGGGCGGTTCGCACCGCGACGCGCCCCGGGGAGGGCCGCTAGCGAGGCACGATGCTGTGGGTGGACAAGGTGTGCTTCTCGATGCGCACGCGCGACGAAACGCGAACGGAAGACTCTGCGCGGCTCCGTTTGCGCTTGCCCGGCTCTCTGTGCGCTCGAATCCCGCTTTGAGCATGTTTCCGCGCCGTGACACCGAGATATGGATGTGGAGGTGCGGTTGCAGTATCGCCCTGATGCGTTCGAGAGGTTCGCGATCAACCAGGACATCGGGAAGAGGCTGCAGGGCCTCGCCGGGTCCGGGGACTGCCCGCACGTCCTCCTGTACGGTCCGCCGGGCGCAGGGAAGAAAACAATCGTCCTCTCGCTCCTCCGCGAGCTATACGGCGCCGGCGCCAAGAAGGCACGCCACCAGCCCGCCTTCGTCCCATTCTCTCGTGGTCGCTTCGCCCCCCACGCGGCGCCCTGCTTTCCGTCGCACACGCCCGCCCGCGCACCACCGCCCAGCATCGCGAACGCCACGCCCCGTCGCGGCACGGCCCGACCTCGATACATGCATGCATCCCTCACCGCCCGCTCGCCGCCCCGCTCGCCGCAGGTCAAGGTCGAGCACCGGCCGTGGAAGATCGAGCTGCCGTCGCGGAAGCTCGAGCTCGAGCTCACGATGGTCACCTCGAACTACCACGTGGAGATGAACCCGAGCGACGTGGGCAACAACGACCGGTACGTCGTGCAGGAGATCATCAAGGAAATGGCCAAGAGCCGCCCCGTCGACCCCTCGGGCGCCAAGACCTTCAAGGTCCTCGTGCTCAACGAGGTCGACCGCCTCTCCCGCGAGGCGCAGCACAGCCTCCGCAGAACCATGGAGAAGTACTCGTCGGCGTGCCGGCTCGTGCTGATCTGCACGAACGTGTCCAAGGTGAGTGCGCGGGGTGCGTGCGCGCGCGCCGTGCGCTGGCGGGGGGGCGGGTTGCGGCGGCGGCGCGTGACGTGGAATGGAAAGGGGGGTGTTTTTGTCTTGTTGGTGTGTGCAGGTGCTGGATCCTCTGCGGTCGCGCTGCGTGTGCGTGCGCGTGCCGGCGCCGTCGCTGGACGAGATCCAGGGGGTGCTGCAGGAGGTGGCGAAGCGGGAGCAGACCACGCTGCCGCCGCCGCTAGCGGCACGGATCGCGCTGGCTTCGGAGCGCAACCTGCGCAAGGCGCTGCTGTCGCTCGAGTCGTGCCGCGTCCAGGCCGGCACGGGCGCGCTGCCCGAGAACATGGACGTGCAGCTCGCAGATTGGGAATTGTATATCAAAACCATCGCAACCGACATAGTCTCCGAACAGTCCCCCAAACAAGTCTACACGGTGCGCCCCCCTCCGTGTCCGTGCGTGGTCGCGCGCCCCCGCACCGGAGCAACACACCCCCTGGTCCGTGCGGGGCTGCCAGCCCACGCATTGCTCGCTCGCAGCGAGCCGACGTGGCTGGCAAGTCCTGGTCGGTCCGCGCAGGTCCGCGGCAAGCTGTACGAGCTCCTCTCGAACGTGATTCCGCCGGAGCTCATCGCGCGGCGCCTGGTGATGGAGCTGTGTCGGAAGATTCCCGACGACGCGCTCAAGCCTGTGGTGGTCGAGGCCGGGGCGACGTTCGAGCACCGGATGCAGGGCGGGTCGAAGCCGATCTTCCACCTCGAGGCCTTCGTCGCGCGCGTCATGAGTGAGTACAAGAAGTGGGCGATGGACGCTCTTGGCGGATGACGATGATGCAGGGGGCGGGGTCGGGGGAGTCACGACGGCTCCGCGGCAGCGCGCTCGCATCCGCGAGGGCGTACGGCGCGCCGGGCGTCCGCAGCTACCGCGGTCTCCGTGCGAGGTGTGTCTGGGCGCTCGCGCCGTTGGAGGGTGGTTGCTCTGTAGACAGACAGCTCGGATTGGTGGCGCATGTGAGCCGGAGGGGCGCACGCGGTGGGACGGGCCTACGCGAGGGCCGCTGCGTCGTCGCGAGGGAGGGCGGGCTGGCGCACGTGTCATGAGCGTAGCATGTTGCACCTCTGCGGGCCGTGACGTGCGGCTGGCGTTTCCAGGGCCGAAGTGCACGATGCGCGAGAGGGAGAGCATGCGCGAGGGGATGCGCGCTTGGGGATGCTGCGCGGGTGTTTCTGCTTATATATTTCTGCCTCCCCCGCGTGGGGCCTCGAAGTGTGCGCTTACGTCGAGTCGGACGGTGTGCGTGCGACGGGCTAGGTGGGTCGACCGGATGACGACGTGCGCGCATATTTCGAGTGAGGTTTCCGCCCGCTCATTCGCATCTGTCGCGTCGGACTCGGGGGACGCGACGGTAGGCTCCTTTGTCCCGGCCCAGGGCTTGCCTGTAGCCGCGTCGCGGGAGCATCCTAGACCGATTGCGCTGACCGGCCGGCCCGACACGTTTAGCATCGTCGTGCCATCGAAAGGATTGGTCGCGAACGGCGGCGCGCTGGGTGTGCGGGCGACCTGTCAACACAGCACTGCACCTGAGCTCCCATGGCCGGCCTCCTGCGGGCGGGGCGCTCCCGCCTGGCCTCCACGCTTCTGTGCAGCAGGACCGCGCTGACGACGGCGCTCGGGCCCTCCTCGGTCCCCGTGGCCAGCGCTGTGGTCCGTGACACCTCGACCGCAACAAAGGGGCACGTCGCGGCACCCGAGGGCCACCTCTCGACGCGCCATCTCAGCACCGGACCCCCGGACGTCCCCCAGCCGCTTGAGATGCTCACGCCCGAGGACAAGGAGGCCGTGGAGGTCGTGCGGCTCATGCTGAAGCAGGCCGCGATGCACCGGGTGCGCGTTTCCGCGCACCTCCGCGCCCCCGGGTCGACCTGGGGCCTCGCGCCCCGCGTGTGGCATGCTCGTTGCTAGCTCTCTGCCGCTCGGCGGAGGAGCGGCGTCGCGTCGCCGCGATGCCTCGCTGCGGCGTGCGAAAGCAACGCAGAGCACTTGCCGCGTGCCCGACGCCGCGTCCGGACGCCGCGAACGCCCGGCAGCATCGCTCGCCCTTGCTGTGTAGGTGCGTAGGGAGCTGAAGGTCCTCGCAGCCGACAGGCCAGCGATCCCAGAGGCCGAGTTCCGTCGTCTGTTGATTGACAAACAGGTAGCAACGACCCCGGAGGAGTCCGAGGAGATGTTCAAGGCGCTGGTGACGGGTACGGCCACTCGCTGGTGCACGCCCTCGTCGTTCACGCTGGACGGCCTCGTGCGCGGGCGCCGGCGCACCCTCAACCTCTGATGCTGACAAGCGAGACTTGCGCTTCCTGCAGCCGGCGTGGTGCTTCCGTACCACCGCGTGATCTACTTGAAGCCGGACGAGATCATGGGCAAGATGATCGAGATGCTCCCGGACGCCCACGAGACCCCCATGGTGCGCCACGCGCGCGCTGCGTGCCCACCCCACCGCCGCGCCCCCACGCCGCGCATCCACACGACGCGGCGCCCCGTCGCGTCCACGGCGCAGGAGATCGAGGAGCACATCCGCGAGGTCGAGACGGAGTACGTTCCGCTCGCGGAGCAGCGCCAGTCCTTTTCGAATGTCGCGCGGCGGCGAGCCGCGACGCTGTTCGGGCTCGGCGTGGCCGGGCTCGCGGCGTGGGGCGTCGTCATGGTTCGCCTGACGTGGTGGGAGCTCTCCTGGGACGTCATCGAGCCCATCGCGTACTTCTCGGGCCTGGTGGGCAACATCGCCCTGTGGTCCTACTCGATGCGCGCGCGCCACGACCCGACGTACGAAAACATCTTCCAGCGCATGGTCCGGCGATACGAAGACAAGCGGGTGCGCGCACGGCGCCGCGCCTGCCCGCGGCCCGCGCTCTGGCGCCGCGTTGTGTTGCAGCTCTTCGTTGCACGCGTGCTTGGCATGACGTGCGTTGGCGGGAGGCGGGGGGGGGCGGTTGCGTGCTGGGGTGGTGGGCCGGTGCTCCGGCGTGCAAGATGTGTCGACGGCTTCGAAGTCTCTGTGTCTCGATTGGCTGTGTGCAGATGCAATTGGAAGGGTTCGACCTCGAGAGGTACAAGGACATGGAGGCCACGCTGGACCGCCTGCGCGAGCGCCGACGCATGATGCGCCTCGTGAACCAGCCGAGCGGCTGAGTGACTGACGTAGACTCTTGTGAGCACAACCAACTCCCTCGGGGGGTGTCACCAACTACCAGGGGGAGTGCCCGGGCCGCCGGCAACGTACCGCGTGGTCCTTTGCCTGACCGGGCCCCGCAGCGCGCACAGAACGGACCGCTTCGCTCGGAGGAGTCGCGCAACGGAGACGCGGACGCAACAGCTGCTGTCAAACAACAAGGAGACAGGAGCGAACTTGCACTGGCAGCGCAGCCGACGCGGACGCTGGACCGCCCTGCGTGGAACTGGCGTCGGGAGTAGTCCTTCCTAGCGTGGTCGCGGCGCGAGGTTTCGGCGCGGGGCGCCTTGCCTCCCCGCGGGCTGTGGTGGTGGGTGGCGTGGTGGTGCGGGGATGGCGGACATCAGCTGGGGCGTCCAGCAGGACGACAGCCAGGCTGAGAATCTAGCGGATCTGTACGCGATCATCAAGACGACCGAAAAGCTCGAGCAGGCGTACATCAGGCAAGCGCGCTCCTCCCGCTATGCAGCACTCACGTCCGCGGGTCCGGCCACACGGGGTCGCGTTTCTGCACGACCCCGCGTTCACCGCGGTGTAGGCTAGCACGCCTACGATGTGCCGCGCTCCCCGTCTCACCCCGCCCCCGCACCGCGAGGACCGCGCCCACTGTCTCACGCGGGCATCCACGCGTTCGGGGCCGCGCGCAGGGACCTGATAGGCTCGGACACGTACGAGCAGCAGTGCCTGAAGCTCATCGGCCAGTTCAAGACCCTGTGGAGCACGCTCCAGGGCGCCGTGCCTGACGTACGCGCCTTCATGCACCGCTACGGGCTCGAGGCCCCTCTCGCCGTCACACGCCTCGTCCAGTCAGGCAAGTCCCGCGCATTCCACGCACCACGCGCTGTCCAGTCCGCCACGCCGCACCCGCGAGCTCGCGACCCCCCCCGGCCCTCCCAGCCCGCCCCGCGCCCCTCTGCCGCGCTCCCACGCGGCCCGCTGCCGCCGCGCCGCCGACTCCCGCGCCCCCGCCGGTCCCACTCTGCGCAGGAGTCCCGGCCACGCTCGAGCACGGGCGGCCGCAGAAGACCGCGGCGCCCACCGGCGCCCAGGTGGCCGATGCAGTGCAGAACCTCATCACCCTCAAGGACGCCCTAGCGATGGGACTCAAGGCGGTGGACCAGGTCTTTCCGGAGATGCAGGCACGCCGCACCCCCCGCGCCACGCCCCTCGAGCCCGCCCGTCGCCCGGCGCCGATTCCGCCCGTCGCCCTGCGTGCGCATCGTCAGCTGTTGTTGGGCACCTGCGGCGCGGACGCGACGTCGGTGGGCTGCGTGCCTTGCGTGCAGGCTACGACGGAGTCGCTGGCGCGTGTGCGGCAGCTTCCGGCGTCCTCGTCGGTGCGTGAGCGCATGGTGAGGTGGCTGAACAAGCTGCACCAGCTGCCGGCGAGCCACGAGCTCGGCGCGGAGGACCTGCGGCAGCTGGCGCACGATGTGGAGGTGTCGTACCAGGAGTTCATGCAGATTCTGCGCGACGAGAGCGAGGGCGCGTGAGCGCCGCACAGAGGCGTTGTGCGTGTGTGAGACTGCCGCGGATGTCGAACGGGCCCGTGCGCGTCGCGGACAGGCCTGGAGGGCTGCTGATCGTGCAAGCTTGCTGATGCGGGCGGGTGCGGGCCGACTGCGTCGAGTTTCGGCCGTGCCGAGGTGGAGGTTGCTGTGCACGAGGGGGGCGCAGGCGCGTCGTGGTGCGGGGTCGGCAGGCGGATCCGGGCGGCTGGGGGGGTGTCGTCGACGTTGTTTGGTCGCGACGCTCGGTCGAGTGATTTTCGGGGGACTGACGTGGAAGCTGGCGGGCTGAACGAGGCTGACAGCATGGCAGGGTCGTCGGGGCGACAATGCTCGTCGATGCGGCGGTGGCGCGAGCACATCGTTGGGAATCTCTTGAAAGTAACATTATGTCCATCGGGCAGCGGGTCGTGCTCGCGCATCCGCCGGCCGACATGCCGCCTGAGGCGCTGCGGAGGCAAGGCTCCGAGCCTCCCCACGGCGACTCGCCTGCCACCTTCGACGAGTACCGCGAGTACATCAAATCGAAGCTCTCCGGCGTCAAGCAGCTGTACATTCCAAGTAAGCGCCGTGAATCCACGCAGCACGCCGCGACACGCACACGCAGTGGGGCGCCAGCGCTCGCCAGGCAAAGCCAGCGCCGCGCCGCGGACACACACGCTTGACGGTCGCATTTGCGGCCAGCCGCCGCACACCTATCCACTCCACTCGCATCGGCGACGCAAGCCCCAGTAAATGCGTGTGTCGCGTGGACGCGGCCACGCTTCCTGCCCGCACCCATTTCAGGTGCACGTCCGCGTGACGCACACCTGCGCGCGTTTCGCGCCCTTTCCGCCCCGCGTCTGCGCAGCACCGTTCAGTGCGGCGGCGATCGACGCCTGTCGCGTGCGTATCTCATCGCACGCGCGTCGGGCGCGGCGCCCGCTGCACCATGCTCCCGGCCGGGCTCTAGTCGCATCAGCGCGTGGCGACGCGCGCTCCGCAGCGCGGTCCCGCGGTCCGGGCGGGCTCGCGCTGGTCAGACGCCGCGCTGGATCCGTCGCAGCCGCGATCTTTCGCGCACACGGGCCCGCAGAAGGGGCGCGCCCCGACCACCCGCTTTCAGATCACTCGAGACGCGGCCTTTCCAATTCCGCCGCACTGCGCCGCATATGTTCCTCACCTCTCCCCACCTCTCCCCGCGGCCCCGCAGAATGGCAGCGCGCGTCCTACGTCCCGACGAGCATCCTGCATCGCTTCCCCGCCGACGAACAAGCTCGCCGGCAGCCCAGCATCGCGCACGGCTTCGTCGTCACGCAGCCGCGCCGCGAAGCGCGCCCCGCCGCGCCGGTGCAGCCTGCCGCGCCCGCCCCGGCCCCAGCCGCGGCCCGGAGCCCCCAGGACAACCCGGACTCGGCAGTGACGGCGATGCACGACACCGACAGCGACACTTCGTCGATGGGCGAGCTCGTGCGCGCGCGCAGGCGCGCTCTGCTCACCGGCGGCGAAACCGCGGTTCGCTTGTCGGACGTCCACGCGGTGCTGCCCGCCGCGACCCCGCCCGAGGACGCCCTGCTCTCGCCGCGCGCCTCCGCCGCGCCCGCGGAGCCGCCGCGCGCGGCGCGCCGGGCCAACGCCGCCTCACTGGCCGCAGCAGTGCGCGCTGCGCGAGCCCGGGACGCCGACGCGTCGGAGCCTCAGCGGCCGCGTTCTCCGCAGCGGAGACGCGGTGTCTTCGGCCTCTTCAGCCGCGCAGGCAAGCGCGGCGCGGACGCCGCGTGCGCGGCAACGAAGGAGGCAGAGGAGCTGGCGCGTGCCACTGCGCGCGCCACGCGGACGGTGGCGCGGCGCAAGCTCGTCATGGACCCCGCGCTCGGGTACGCCGGGCTGCGGGAGCGGCAGGAGCAGGCGCTGAGCGCGATGCGGCGCCCCGTCGTGCTGAACGTGTCGTCGCAGCCGACAGAGGAAGTCACGATCCCGAACCCGCTCCGGGCGTCCACGGCGCCGGAGGGGCAGCAGAGGCTGGTGGCTGAGGCGCGGGCGGAGGGCGCGCAGTCGCGTGCGCAGACCGCGCAGGCCGGGTGCATGAGCATCGGACACGCGCAGCGGAGTCGGCAGGTGACGGCGACGCGCGGGGGGTCCGGGCGGACGGAGGCGGCGGCGCCGGTGGAGACGGTGTTCCGCTGCGACGACGCGTTCCGCGAGGACGACGGGAAGATGTTCCGGGCGAGGTACGAGGCGGTGAGTGCGCTCAGCGACGCCACCGACTCCATGGAGCAGTCTGCGAGCGCGGCGGTGACGCGCGTCCAGCGGCGCATGCGGCGGCAGGCGATGGTTGCGGGCGGGGAGTTCGACGCCTGCCTGCACCCGGACGCGCCGCTGCGTGCGGCAACCGACCCGCAGTTGTGGCAACGGGCCCACGACAGCCGCATGGGGCCGACGGTGATGCGATCGACCAGCAGCCAGCGGTACGGCTTGGCGAAGGGCACGGCGACGCGGGCGCGGGTTATCGCGCCCGAGAAGGTGCAGGCGCAGGTGTGGCGGACAAAGGAGGAGCTTGGCATGGTGGGGCGGAGAGCTGCGCTGCCGCAGCGGTACGGCGCTGCGCGCGGCACGCGGGCGGCGTGCGCGGATCCGGACGTCACGCAGGGCATCCACGACGTCGTTGGGGGCCTGCTGGGCTGAGGCGGTCGCCCTGACCCGTGAGCGCAAGCAAACTGGCGCGCGCCAGATCACATGCGCGGCTCTCTCGATCGTTGTGACCCTCAGATGTACAGGCCGTTCTTGTCTCCGATCGCCAGCTTGGACACCGTGGTCGTGTGGATCTCGCAGTTGTCGAACGAGCGCCCCGACAGCACCTTCAACACCCCCCAGTGCGCCACCAGCGCGATCGACTTCTCCGGCCGGGCCGCGAGCCAGTCCCGCAGTTGCTCGATCCTCTGCGCAGCACCGTACGACCTCTCCTCAGCGCCACAACAGCAGACGCGATCATGCAAGCATGGAACAGAACAACTCACGCAGCACAACCTCGTGTGCCACTTGAGGCCCAAAGCCCTTGCGGGGCGGCACGCACCCGCACGAACACGCGCTCCGGCTCGTCGACGGGCTTCGAGGGGTTCCCGTCCTTGCCCGTGTACCAAAACACCTCCGGGAGGTCACTCAGGTCGAGGTCGGGGAAGTCCTTCGCGAGCTCCGAGGGACTCCGGCCGAGGTCCGCGCCGTACCACACCTGCGAGCAGGCCGACGAGGGAGCGACAACCGCGGCCGAGGATAGGCTAGCGCCGCGATGGGTCCATACGTCAAACGCTGCGCGCTCAGTTGCTCGTCGTGATCTTCCCGGCCGACGCGGGCGCTCCGCGTGTCGCGCGTGCTGCGTCGGCTGATGTCCGGAGCCGCGGACAGCGGTGTCGTCGCACCTTCTCCGTCGCGAGGGGCGTCACCGTCCGCGGGACGTCGGGCAGGCCCGCGAACGCGAGCTGGCCCGTCTCGATGGCCCGAGAGAGCGGCGAGAAGACGACGAGCTCGGGCCTGCGGTGCACGCGAGGGACTGACGGGCGCGTTGCCGCGAGAGACGCGACGCATGGTCCTCGCTGCAGCTCTGCGCCGCGCGGCGCCCGCTGTGGGCGTGATTTCCGGCAAAGAGGCGGCTGTGCGGGTTCTCCATGGCAAAGGGGGTACCTGGGGTCGAGTTCGAGGACTTCACTCTGCTTGCACCGCGCCTGCTCTTTGCCCTCCGCGGTGAGACGTGTGTCGATCATCATCGGGTCCTCGTGCGGCAGCAGCGCGTGGTTACCGTTTCTGTCGTAGTGCCGCCGCAGGAAGACGTTCATCTCCGTCTGACCGTGCCGCATCAGGTGCAGGACCTGCGCGGCGCGGACCACTCATGACCTAGTGAGTAAAAGCCCGCGCGTGCCCGATCCCGGGCGGGCAGACGAGCGCGCGGAGAGCACTTTGGATCCATGGGTGTACCTTGTCATTGTCGGCCGTTGAAGCCGCCGTGACGGTCATCCCTCGCTTCTCCTGAGGGGTGTAGAGGGTGGAGGAAGCGAGCGGCGCCGCTTGCCGCGCACGGCTGGACACGAGGTGGCTGCCGGCCGGCGTGCAACGCAGCGGACAGCGCAGCATATACTCACGGCGCAGGGGGCTCGTGGGGGCAGATCACGGGGTCACGAGAGGGCCATGCAAAGGTAGGGTGCTGTTCAGCGCTGGTTGCGAGGGTCGCTGCTCGAGAGGGCTACGAAATCCGTATGTCAGAGCCGAGTTGTAGCTCGCGGGCGACACAAACGCGCCATCTTCCCAAGCAGTGGCACGCACAGAACCCCCCCCCCAGAGGCCCAATACACCTCCCGTCACACGCGTCCCAGCGCTGCGCACGCCATCGACCCCCAGCCACCACAGCCTCAGCACCGCACGGAGCTGTCCGTCCACGCGCCACCACGTCACGGCCATCACATCACTTCCGCACACCACGCATCCCTGCACGTCCCAACGCTGCTCCGTCGCGCCCCGCCCCGCGTCACTCCAGCTCCAGCACCTCGCACGCCGGCATCTTCGCTGCCACGGACAGCAGCGGCACGGACGACCCCTCCTGCGACACCAGCACGTGCAGCTGCTCCGGCGGCGCGGCAGGTTCCAAACACTCCACCGACAGCTCGTAGCTCTGCTCGACGGACGGCAGCAGCATCGGGACGTGCAGCGCCTTGGGCGCCACGAGGTAGACCTCCTCGTTGCACAGCACGAGCAGCGTCAGGTTCGTCACGGGCGTCGACCCTGTGTTGCTGACGGCAAGCACGACGCTGAAACGGGGGCCCAGGCCCATGACGTGCGCCGTCATCCAGAGGCTCGCGCCGGCGGCGTAGGACGCCTGGCCCTTGCCGTCGGTGAGCACGCGGTAGTAGGTCTGTGCGGCGGAGAGCCGCAGCTTGCACAGGTCGCGCTGGAACAGGCGGTGCATGTCCGTGGCGGTCTCGCGCTCGCGGTGCGTGAGCTCGATGAACATCTTGGTCTTCTTCGGGACGTCGAGGCGCGGCGGCGGCGCCTCGAGCGACGCGACCGTGCCCTGCGTCAGGGGGTTGTTCCGCGGTATGAACTTGATCTCCAGCGCGCCGCTCTTGCGCACGAGGACCAGCGCGGCCGCCTCGCGCGAGTACGGCCCGAACGTCAGCCCGCGGACCGGCTCGCCCACGTTGTGCACGTTCACCAGCGCCGAGCCCTGCAACGCAACAGGTACGACAACACCGCAAGGTGAATTTCTTCCCTCCTCGCAGCGGAACGTCGCGAGCAGCCCCGCCGCCGCGAGAGAAATGGTCTATCCTTCGCGACCGTGGGCGTTCCGGGCCGGAGGGGGCACTCACGTGGTACACGCGCAGCGTCCCGTCTTGCAGTGCGATGGCGACGGGCGCGGAGCCCTGGTGCCGCAGCATGGTGTCCCGCACGCTCACGCCGCACATCGCCTGCACGGGGCACGGCATCCTGATCGAGTACAGCCGCTCCCCCTTGGCCGAGTAGCAGTACACGTTCTCGTCCATGCACGCGCACACCACGTGCTCCCGCGTAACGACCATCGCGACGAGCGGCGCCTGGAGCGTCGTGGGCATCGGGGGCGACGCGGCCTCGCTCAGCTGGAACAGCCGGCAGTCGCGCGTCGCGACCACGACGCGGTACGCCCCGGCGAGCACGCCGGAGCACTGGACGTCCACGGGCGCCGAGCCGACGACCCAGGCGCGCTTGATGCGCGGGTCCGCCTGGGAGCCCTCGAGGAGGAGGACGCGGCCGTCCTCCGTGCCGAGCACGGGCACGCTGTCGGACCGCGGCGCCGGGGCGGCGACCTGAAGGTCGGTGACGGCGGTGATGGTCGTGGCCGGGAACGTGAGCGCGACGCCGTGCATGCGGTTGACGTACGCGAGCAGTTCCTCGTCGGTGTCGAGCAGGAGGAGCCCGCCGGACTTGGGCGTGATCGGCGTCCGCTGCGACAGCTCAGACAGCGTCTGCGGACAGGAGGGACACTTCGGCGCCGGAGTGAGGGCACAGCGCGCGCGCCTGCACCTCCAGACCACCGCAGAGACGCTCCGCGCCGCCGGGTGCCCGGGGGCAGCGGCGGCCCCCGCGAGCGACGTCGCGGTGAACTTGCAACAAGCAATTATTCAAAGATAGTTCCTTGTTGGATTGCGAGTCAGACGAGGAAACTATCTCGTCGGACGCGAATCCCGATGAAACGAGGGCCGTGGGCTCTTCGCTGACGGCCTCCGCGCCGCTGGCGGCGGTCCGCGGGCGCGTGGCGGTCGTGCGTGGTGCGGCGCACCTTGACGGCCTGTTGCGGGGACAGCGTGCCGTTCTCGAGGCTCTCCCAGAGCGTCTTCTCCTCCGTGGACACCTCCGGGAGCGGCACGACGAACTTGTAGTACGGCCGCATCATCCGGTAGACGTAAAGCGACCCCTCGATAGCTACCGCGACGTGAGGCACGCCCGCGGGAACACCTGCGGGGCGGAGGGTGGGAGCGCGGGGGGGGAGGGCGTGAAGGCTGGAACATGGCCGTGGAAGCGTGCTGCTCGCGCGGCGAGGCGGCGCTCCGTGGCGGCGCTCGCGAGTGTCGACAGGGTGCGCTGGGGGCGGGCGTGTGCGGTGTGGGCCTTGCCTGCGGCCGCCGAGGGCGCGACCTCGCCGAAGAAGGAGTGGACGCACGTCGGGATGCCCGCCATGGGGTGTTCGCCGATCACGGAGGTCCCACGGAAGACACGGAGTTTGGCGTCCATAGAAGCGACCACGAAACGCACGTCTCCGTCGCCGGCGAGATCGCACAGGTGCATCTGCAGCACGGAGAAGTGCAGGAGGTGGATGTCGCGACCGGCTTTGCGCCGGACGCGGCCGGAAACGTGCGCCAACGGAGGAAACGCAGAGGCCATCCCAGGCCCGCTCGCAGGCGCGCACGCGCACGAGCGGCCGGTGAGAGGCGGTTGCGTTGCAGACAAGCGCGTGGTCATTCTTGTGAGGGCCGTGAAGGGCCTATGTGGCGGTCGAGCGGGGCGCTGCGCGCGCACGTAGCTACGGCAGGTGCGAGCGAGAGGACGGCCATTTGGCTCGCGAAACCCCATGGAATCAGCGCGATTTCGCGCCCCGCGGTTCCGGAACTACAGGTCAGAGGTAGCAAGCGACGCGTCCGTCCTTGGAGGTGCCGCGGCGGGCCGCTGCAGGCGCAAGAAGGCATCGCACCATCGGGCTGAACGTCTTGAGGCCCGCCAGGGGGTCGTTGAGCGCGTCCAGCCACAGAGGGTTGTTGCTGATCGCCATGTCCTTCCCGCCCTCCGCGGGCGGGGGCGGCGAGGCGGGGCGCTGCGCGGGCGAGCCCCCATTGGGCGCGTGACCGCTGCTCCCTGCCCCGCCCGGGCTTCCCGCGCCCGCAGACGCGTTGCTATCGCGCGCCCCCTCGTTCCATGTCTGTAGGCCTTGCGGCTGCGGCGCTTCCATCGCGCTCCAGGCCCGCGAGCGCGACGTCACGCCGCGCTCTCTGTGTGTCCTGCGGCAAGCGACCTTCTGCCTGGTACCCCGCACGAATGGCGCCCCAGCGCTGCGTCCGAACTACACAGCACGCAACCTACCTAGTGACAGCCACACCGAGCACCGCACGAGCGACAAACTGCCCCGTCGCACGCGGCACGAGCGCCCACAAGCTACAGCGTGTTCATGTCCCGACACCTCCCTGACTCATTCACACAACGAACCCCGCAAGCCCACGCGCGACTCCCAGCGCACAGGAGCCCCCACCGCGCACACTCCCTGCCCGCGCACGCCCCCCGCGCGACCCACGGACTGCTCCGGCGCCACACGCGCCTCGCGACCCGCCACCCCCCGAACGCGCGCCCTCCGCCGCCGCCTGCCCCGCGCTCCCCTGAACCTTCCCCGCCGCCCCACCTCACAAGCAGCCCGCGACAACGCAACTCTGCGGCGTACTCACATGGCAAAACCCCCCCCTGACGTCAGCCGCCACCGACCGCGTTGTACAGCTGCCAGAGCGTCTCGTTCGACGCGAGCGCCGGGTCCACCTCCTGCTCGCCCTGGTCGTCGAGCTTGACGCACCCGGCGTCGGTGAGGATCTGGGCCAGCGGCGCGACGGTGTTGGGGTCGTCGCTGCTAAGATACGCGCCCACCTTCTCCCACAGCTTCGCGATCGTGGCCTGGTCCATCTCCGGCGCGCCCGCGTTCCGCCCCGCCGACCGCGGCGCCCGCCCGGAGGGGGTGTGTCCGCCAGTGCCCCCGGAGTAGTCCTCGTCGTTGTCGCGCCGCCGCTTCCCGGCCGCGCGCGCCGACCGCGGGCGCGACGCGGGCGTGTCGTCCGCGATGATCACCGACGGCGCCGCGCGGCGCCGCGCGGGCCGCACCGCCGTGGCCAGCCCCGAGCGCGCCCACAGACTCTCAAACGTCTTCTGCCCGTGAACCGCCGCCTTGTAGAACATGCTCTTCTGGTCGTTGAACCGCTTCGCTGCACGCACCACGCAACCGCACAACCCACACGTCAGGCCGCGCACCGACCCGGGGACGCCTCAGCGCAGCGCAGCGCACCCGCGCTCGCACCAAGCTCGTGGCGGTGCGGCCGGCAGGCGCGCGGGGGCGCGATCGAAGGCTCCGCGGGCGGCTGCGAGGGCGGGGGGTGTGTTGGGGGTGTATTGCGTTGGGTCGCACCGTTGTTCCACACACGCTTCATGTCTTCAAGAAACTCCTCGGGACCCGGGTACTTGTTGTTGTTGAGTTTTTCGAGCATGGTGCCCAGGTCCATGGGCTCCTTGATCTTGTCGTAGTACTTGGGCACGATCTGCGTCGCGGGCGGGCCGGGCGGCTCGGTGGGGTGCGGCGAGGGGCGGGACGGGGCGGGGGTGCGCTGCGGGCGAGGTCACGCACGGCGCGGCGTCGTGTGTGCGAGCGGGAGGTACAGCGGGGCGCTGCGCGCCAGGCGGCGCGCGCGGAGGCCGTTCTGCGCCGGCGAGCGTTGTGAGCAGCAGCGCCGTCGGTGGCGCACCTTGGGGTCGACCGGCACCCCGAACGTGCTGCGGTGGTCGCCGATGCCGGGGATCATCGCGAGGGAGTCGAAGACCTGCTGCCGGATCTGCCGGCACTGCTCCTTCCAGTCCCCGGGGATGTTGGCGCTGGGCGTCGCGGCTGCGGGGTCCGTGCCAGGCACCGCCGTGGCTTGCGGGGGCTGCGCGGGCAGAGGGCGGCGCGCCACGCGTTGAGCCGCACGTGCAGGCTATGGGCTCGCGGTTCAGCGGACTATATCGCGCGGAAGCGCAGCGCGCGCGCCCAACGGACGCGTGTGATGCAATGCTGAGGCCTTGAGGGGCCGGAACGCAGCGGGGCGCCCACCAGCTCGCGCACGGGGATGACCGCGTCGAGGATGTTCTCTCTGCGGTACTCCTCGAGGCGTTCCGCCATCGCGAGCCGCTTGATCATGGCCTGGAGCTGCTGCTCATTGGTCTTCCCAAGAGCAACAGCCTTCTCCGGCGGCACCAGAACCGCCTTTCCCGCGTCCTTCTCCCCCTCTGCGCCCAGAAGGCACTTGGCTTCCCCCAGGAGCGACCCGTCGTCCAGGCGCAGCACCACCTTCGCGGCCCGCCCCGTCAGGGGCTGCGGCGCCGGTTCCATCGCTCAGCTCGCCCGCACGCGCAATGCGCCCTGCCAGGGAGAGACGGACGACGTGCTGTGCACGTGCGGCGCGCGGTTGGGGGTCGGGTCGAGAAACGACGCGGATCCGCGGCTCTCTCGCGAGGGACAGCGCTGATTTGCGCGCGATGCGGGCACGCCGCGTCGCTCCGTGCTGCGGGGACGTCCCTTAAGATGCAAATAGACGCAGGGCGGCGAGATCGCTCGCGGGGAGGCACGGCGCGAAGCAGTGTTGCGACAGCCGAGCTTCAAGCTTGCTCCCCGCCCGGGACCCCCCCGGTAGAACTCAGAACCTGACGCAGGCGCGGCGGGCCTCAACGGCCGCTCCCCACGCCCCTTACGCACACAACCGCTCTAGGACGCCCTAACAACCACCGCAACTGGACTCGCAATCCGCCCCTGCCTGCGCACCCAGCCAGCCCCGTCCCGCCACCGCACAGAGGCCGCAACGCCACGATCGTCGCGCCGCCGAACAGCAACGCTCTCTGACACTCGTCCCACCGCTCACAGCCCCGCAGCGGCCCCACGCCGCGCGTTCGTCGCCTAGCACACGCAGTGCGCTTTCGGGTCCCGCCCGCGCACAGGCGCCTAGTTCGGCTTCTCCCAGACGGCGAAGTCCTTTCCGCTGGCGACCATCGTCCAGCCCTGGTCCGCGGGCGGCACGAGGTCGCCCATGTCGGGGCGCGGACCCATCTTGCAAACGAGCTCCCCCTTCTCGCCCGTGGTGTGCGCGACGTACATGTCCGGGTCCGCGCAGTCGATGCGCACCGCGCTGTCCGCGCGCACGCCGTTCCGCTTGCGCGCTGCGGGCGAAGGAGGGGCGCCGCGCGTTGCCGCCAGGCACGCACTCTAGAGCACGAAACGACGGGAACGCGCCGCGGAACGCGCGCAGCTAGCAGCGGGCACGCTCGCTCCAGCGAAGCGCGAGGAAACCGGCGCCGGGCTGCGGCCAGCGCCGCCGGCGCACGAGCAGAAACCACGCGCGCAGCTACGCGACAACCGCAGCACGACAGCGCGCGCTCAGCTGTGAGGCGGTGTCTCACCGGCGACGAGGTCCTTGATCGTCTTCTGCAGCTCCTCGCCCCAGTCGAAGTAGTGCTCCCAGAACACCGTCGGGACCCCCGGGTGCGTCAGGATGTAGGCGTAGCCCGCCCCTACGAGGTCGCCGGGCCACGGCCAGTGCTGCTGCGACGACCCCGTGTCGTGGTTGTCGATGAACGTCACCGCCATCGCCGGCCACCACCCCATCAGCCCCGACGGCTTGCCCTCGCCGTCGCGCAGGCGCCAGTACTCGCAGTTCTTGGCCGCCTCCTGCGCACGGACGTGGCGCAGCGCGCAGCTAAGGCCAGCGATTCCAGCTGCGGGGACGCGTGCGGCTCCGCGTGCGCGCAGGCGCGCCGGGGCCCAAAACAGGTGGCGGCAGCACGCAACCGGACGCGGTGCGGGTGGCTGCGCGCGGGCGCGTGCGTGCGCTGGTGGGTGTGGGCGTGGGTGCGGGCTTGCCTGCACGATGCCCTTGGTGGGGAAGTCGAATGCGTGCGAGTGGGCCTGGCCGGCGTCGAGCCAGTCGCACAGCGCCTGCCGGGCCGCATTCTGGTTCGCGCCGAGCGTCGAGCCCTCCCACTGGAGGTCTGCAGCGCGATCAGACGAGGACGGGACGTTGGGAGTCGAACGAGGGGCCTGGCGCGAGGGATCGTGCGATGATGACGCTAGCGGTGTGGTGTGCAGCGAGGCGGGAGGGGAGGGCGGGGGGGCGCACCGGTCCAGAACTCGCCGACGTTGAACGCCTTGGACGTCACGGTCTCCGCGATGTACTTCTTGATGAACTCCGCGCCGTACCCGCGCGCGAAGTCGAAGCGCCATCCCACGGCGCCAAAGTCGTCGCGCAGCCACGTCAGCCACCGGATGATGGCGTTCTGCAGGTCCTCGTTCAGGTGGTCGAGGTCCGGGGCCGGGCCGTAGTCCTCGCCTGCGATCCCGACGGCACCACCGGAACGGTGAGCTCTGCTTCGCAGCGCGCCCGCGAGGCGACCAGGCGCGCGCGAGAGCAGCAGAGCGCCCACTGCACGAGCCAGGGGCGCGCAGATCGCGCGCTGCTGGCGACACGGTCGGGAACGGGGGGGAGGGGTGTTTCACCTGTGTCAGGGTTGCCCTGTCCGCCAAAGTCGGGGTCGTCGCCGGTGATGGCCCACTTGCCCCAGTTCACCTCCTGGCCCGTCTGCGGACACACGGCGGCACTTCGACTGTTTCGCGCGAGCACCGCGCACGTTCGCGTCCGCGGCCTCCGGCACGGGGCGCCACTCACCCGCGGGTCAATGTCGGAGAACACGGTCCAGGAGCCGTCGTCGTTCTGCTTGTCCGCGCAGCGGTGGTTGATCACGATGTCGATGATCGGCGAGAGCTTCGCGGATCGCAGGGCCTTGACGGCGTTGGCCATGGCCTCAGGCCCGCCGTAGTTGCTCTGGAGGTTGTACAGCTGGCCGGGGAGGTACCCCGCGCGGTCGACGGACTGCGAGGGCGGCGGGAGCCACGCGTGGGTCGCGCCGCTCGCCGCGATGTCCTCGGCGCGGGACGCGATCGTGTCCCACCACGACCCGTTGGCGTTGGACGACTCCCAACCGAACGTCTGCGATTCCGGGGCGGAAAGGCGCGCAGCTTGGCTTCTCAGGGCGGAACACGGCTAGCTGCGGGGGTCCCGGCGGCTGCCACGGGGTGATCGAGGGCGTGGGATGTCATGACAAGTGGCAAGAGCTGTGGTTGATGGGCGGGGCAGGAGTGGGCGAGCCGGCCGCGGGGTGGTCGCTGCGTGGCGGGCTACGTTGTGGCGTGCGACGGGGTGCGAGGGATGCGCGTATTGGGCGGCATCCGAGCACGCGTTTGCGGTGGAGAGGGGCAGCATGGGGCCAGGCGGCGCACCTGGAACAAAACGACGTCGAGGTTGTCGACCTCGGGGACAGGCGCGAAGCCGCCGTCGCTCTTCTCCTCGACGACCTTCTCCTTCGCTGCGGCGGCAGGGGAGCGGGAGGCGAGGCCGTCAGGTGGTGGTGCGGGCCGAGGCATCGAGGCGAAGCACGCGAGCCTGCAGTCCGTATTCGGACGATGCAGCGGCGTGGCGTGTGACTATACGTAGAGACCATACGTTTTGGTGGGGCCTCGACGCTTTGATCGCTACTTGGAGGACTCGAGCCGCCCAGCAACTTATTGGCCAGCTTTTTCCATGCCTCCGTCCTAACGGCGCGTCTTCCGGTCGTTCGAGGCGCCGTACAAAAATGACTGTGTCCTAAACTCGCGCAACAGCGGAAACGATCTGTAAAAAACCCCGCAGGAAGCCCGTGCCGAGCGGGTCAAAACTCTGAGCCAGGTTGCAGCAAGCACGCGACGGCCGGCACAGGCGGCAGCGCGGGCCCTCACCGTTCTCCGCGGCCCTCTTCGCCTCAGGCTGGCTCACTCCGGTCGCCGTATCCGCGCCCTTGCCCTCGGACGCGCCGCGCGGCCTGCAGGGGCAGCAGTTGCAACCAAGCGAGCTGTCCTCCCTCCGCGGCGCGCGTGCGATACACACCACGGCTCGCGCTGCCGCGGTGCGTGCGAGACCGGAGGCGCAAGAAACGTCGCGCCCGCGCACAGCCAGGGTGAGAGCTCGCATGACGACGTGTGGCCCGGAGTGCAGCGTCGCCAGGGGACGCAGGGTGGCCTGCCTGTAGCGCGCCGGGTGGAGGCCCTTGCGGCTGTCGCCCGACAGGCTCGCGCTGTGGGTCCAGCGGGAGACGCGGGGCAGCGCGGAGGCGTGAACGGCGCCACGGGGGGCCGCGCGGGCGGCCGTGGGGGACGCCAAACAAGTCCGCATGGTGCTACGAAACGGTGGGATCCTCGGGGTCACGGACGCTATTGCCCGCGCAGTTATCTATGTAGGTAGCGAGCTAGGGTGGCGTGCCGAGGTCTCGGCGGCTGGAACTGCCGCGCGCCGTCGGGGTTGGCCTTGAGAGCGGCTCCAGGGCGGGCGCGGTTTCGAGGCACGGTCGCTGCGTGTCCGTCACGCAGGCCGCTCCACTAGCACAATCAGCTGCCGACGGCCGCGCCGACGCGGCGCCTTGACCCGCGCGGAGCCTCAAGCCGCCGACGACGGTCGTGGTACCACGAGTCATCCCACACCCCCCGTCTCGCACGGGGGAGTGCTGTGTCCGCCGGCGCGGCTGAGCGGGCCCCGCCAGCGATAGAGCGGGGAGATGCTCACCCGTCGTGCGCCTCGACGCGGCGTGACAGGCGCTTTCGCCGCCCTCATGCCGCAATGCTGCGTGCACGTCAGACGCTAGTCATCCGCATGCACTGCACGCAGGCTGGGATCGAAGCGCGCGCATAGCAGCATCGTACTCCGTGCCACACGCGGGAGGTCACGTCGGCTCTCCCGTGCCGGTGTCTGACCTGAATAGTCCCCCCTGAGCCTGAGGTGGGCATTTGACATCATACCTCCGCAAGCCGCGGGCTAGAGGCCGCGGCGATCGGCGGCGAAGCGCACATCCGTGTCGCAAGAAGTCAGCACGTAGCCATGCCCGGGCGCTTCGTCGAGACGTCCCCCACGGACCCGACCCACGAAGGAGCCTCCCCGAGGAGGAGCAGCTCGGTGCGCCCCCGATTCCGCACCGCGCCAAAAACGGCGCATAGCATGCGATTTAATTGTCAAAATCGTCGCGCGGTCCGCCCGACTCGCCCGGTAAGTCCTCGACGGCGCCGGACCCCGCGACGTTCTGGACCCCGCCAGTCGTGCTCCCCGCAGGCCGCCACCGCGTCGAGCACCCGCGGCAGCAGCCGCCAGACCGATTTTTTGTCGCCCAGTGAGGCCGATGCCACCGACTCGAATCGCGACCGCGCCTTCGCCTACGCCACGCTGCTCACCAGGTAGGGCCACCTGCCAGCGCTCTGGAAGCCACGCCGCTGCCGCGCGCCGCCCCTGCCGCCCGCGCTGGCCGGCCGCCCGCGCGCCTCTCTACTCATATTCCGCCCAGCCCTGCGTCTATCACCCACCGTGCTCGCGATATCGGCCCCGCACACGCCATTTGGGGATGTCGCCGTCATCGCCCGCGTCCCGCGGCCGCCCCGCCCGGCAAGCCGAGTCTCCCGCTCCGCCGCCCCTCCGCAGGGACGGGTATCTTCCGGGCGCGCTGTGCCTGCAGAGGAGCCTGCGACTCGCCAGGTGCCAGCACCCGCTGCTGGTGTTGCACACCGACACACTGAGCGACGCCGCCGTCCGCCAGCTCGAACAGGAGGGCTGCAAGATGGTCCGCGTCGACCGCTACCTCCCCGCAGGTTCGACACTTCAACCCCCGGCCCCCCTTTCCCTCCCTCCTCTCCCCAATTTCAGAGTGCACAGGGCGTGCTTCCCGCGACCACGAGCGCCCGCGCCCGGCCCACCGATGCGCGCAGACATGGACCCCTCGCAGTACAAGCTGTCGCTGTACGCCGAGTGCTGGACGAAGCTGCGGCTGTGGGATCTGGAGCAGTACTCACGCATTGTGTATCTCGATGCGGACATGGCGGTGACCAGGAACATCGACGAGCTCTTCGACCTGCCCCCGGGCTTCTACGCCGTCCCGGACTGCTCCTACGGCCGCCAGTCGCAGGAGGAGCGGGACAAGTGCCCGCTGTTCCACGCAGATGCTGCCGGGGCGTACTTCAACGCCGGGATGTTCGTTATGGCGCCGAGCCGCGCGGAGGCGGCGCGCTTCGAGCGGCTGCTGCGCAGCGGGGAGGTCCGCGTCGGCGGCTTCGCCGAGCAGGACTTTTTGAACGAGATTTACGCGGGGGAGTGGCGCGCGCTGCCCGTCGCCTTCAACGCGCAAAAGTTCATTCGCATGCACCACCCCGACCTGTTCGACGTCGATAGCGTCGCGATCATCCACTACACCGACGCCAAGCCGTGGCACCGCGAGCACCCGGAACACGAGAATTTCCAAGACATCGTCAATCTGTGGTGGAGTATCTACGAAGCCGGGAATGCTGACCGCATGCACGCTGCAGCCGCCGGCGGTGCGAAGGCCGCTGGCGGCCGCGTCGACGGGGCGGGTGCGGCCATCGAGCCGGCAGCGCTGGCGTCGACGGGCACCGTAGGCAGAGCGATCAGCCAGGCAAAACGCGCCCAGGTGCTTGCGGTGCCGCAGCGCGCAGCGTCTGCGTGCCGCGTCATGGTGTCGCCGTCGGCGTGATGGGTGTGAAGGGCGGTGGCGTGTTCGCGGGTGTCTGTGGCGACCCCTGTACACCCCTGAATTCGGTCACCGCGTCTGCTTCAGACTCGCAACATGCGGGGTGCGCAGGGGGTTGTGAGTGTAGTTTGGGGGTGTCGCGTGGTGTGGAGAACACCGCTGTGTCGACCTCGGAGTAACACAACGCACGTCGCAGTGACTATCACGTCTTCTGTGCGGGTTTCTGCCCGGAATGACCCCCCGCCTTGTGCCTCATATCCAGGGCATGTTGCGAGTCGTCGAACTCGTCCTCCTCCTCGTCGAACGCATCCTCATGACCCCAGTGCGAGCTCCCCTCTCCGTGCCCCGCACTGCCCTCGCGATGGCTCGCAGCGGCCGGCGTGCCGCGCGAGGCCCCCTGCGAGGCCCGGCCCCCCTCTGTGTGGCCCGCGCCAAACGGCTGCGAGCCCGCGTCGTCCTGGTCCTCGTCCTGGTCCCCGTCCTGGTCCTCGTCCCACTCCCCGTAATCATCATAATCGTCGTCGTCGTCGTCGGCGGCGGCGGCGTGGCCGATATCAGCTGCGTGGGTTGTCGGGCCTGTCGGGGTCGTATCGGCTCGTGCGCCCGCGTGGTGCCCTCTCGTCAACGCGTCGACGGAGCTGTCTTGGTCGGCGCTGTCGTCGTCCTCTCCGTCGTCGCTGACACGCTCTGTGCCGCCCAGGGGGGGTCCCGTGGAGACTCCCGCACGCCCTGACGTGGCAGTCCGACCCGCCGGCGTCGCGTCGTCCCAAGATCCGGCACGCTGGTCGTCGGCGCTCAGCCGCGGCGCATGCGTGCGGGATCCGGTACTCCCTCCCGACCCGCGCGGAGGGGGAGTGCCAGCAACACCCCCCGCCCCCAACTCCTCTTCCCCGTACGCCCCCTGGCGCGGATCCACCTCGTCCTCAGCCCCGCGCTTCGCCGCCTGCGTGAGGAAGTCGCGCATCCGCCCTGCCTCGCCGGAGCCGCTGTGGCCGCTGTGGCTCCCGCCGTGCGCCACGCCCGCCGCAGCGAAGTGCGGCACCTTCGCGCCAGGCTCCATGAAGTCCTCGATCGACCGCGACGCCGCCTGCGGCGCGTGGCGCCCCCCGCGTCCCGTGTACTCCAACGCGGTGCCGTTGACGCCCCCCCCCGACGCTACGACGGCCTCCACCGCCTCGATCGCCTCCACGAGACCCGCGTCCGCCTCGGACAGGTCCGCGACCAGCCTGTCGTACGCTGCGTCGGACTCGATCGACAGCCCCGCCACTGCCGCGGCCAGGGAACGCAGCCCAGCTTGGAGCCTCACCAGAGCTTGCGCCGACACCGGCACCGCGGCCAGGGCCGCGGACGCAGCCGGACTTGCAGAGAGCCCGCACTGTGCGTCCTCGTCGTCCTCGTCCAGGTCCCCTTCGGTGCCCAAGCGCTCCCGGAGGCAGGTCGCGAGCTCACTAGCAGCCGCAGTAGTGAGGGTGCCGGAGAGCTTGCCGCTCGGGTCCCGCTTGAAGGCGTCGGACACAGCGGCCAGCAGATCGCTGTTCTCGCGCTCCAGCGCGCTCGCTTCTTCGATCTGCGCAGCACCCGGGCCACCACGACACTTCACGTCAGACCCGCGCGTCCCGACTCGTCGCACGCGCGCGTCCGCTGCGCCACGCGTCGTCTCGCCGCGCCGTCCGGCACAGTGCAGCCCCAAGAGTGACGCAAAGAGGGGGGGAGCGTTTATTGTCAGACCCACCTTGGCGTCGTAGTCACTCTCGAGGGCGTCGATCTTGTGCTGGAGCTGGGCGCACCTCGACTCGCACGGCGCGCACGTGCTGCAGGGCGGGCACGTCGCCGCCGGGCGACCCCTGCCACCGCCGTCGGCGCCCGCGGACACGACCCCGTCCTGTTCTTGGCTGGACGCGGCGTACACGTCGGTCTCCCGGTCGCGCCCAGCGCTCTGGCTGCGGAGACCGTCTGGGTGGCGCGAGGAAGCGAAGCCGCGCGTCCGGAAGTACCCGAAGAGCAGGAGCGCGACCATGACGCCCAGGAGCACGCGCTGGATCCCTGGTCCGAGCCGCCTGAAGCCCCGAAACGCCAGCACGATGGAGCGGAACGGACAGAGGAAGATCTTGAAACCTACGGATTCGTCGCACCCTCCCGCCCCGGACCTGCAGGCACCGATCGGGCGCAGTGAGCTCTGGCGCTGGCGGGCAGTGCGGCAGGCTGCGTGACGTGGCGGACAGCCGGCCCCGGGGACGGCATGTGCGACACGTGCATTGTGAGGAGATGCGCATGAGATTGCAATCGTGCGGGAACCGGCCGGGAGGCGCCGGTCAGCGACATCGGAAGAGGCTGCAGATCGGTTGTCGTTCCAGCGCCCGCCACAAAGAGCGCTGGACTTGACGCTCACCGTCGGTCGAAGCGGTCTCTTGGTAGGATGGCTGTCATGTTGTTTTACGGCCCAGAACTGCGGTACAACGGAGCTCCTGCAGCGTTGGCTCGCTGCTCCCCACAGCCGGCTCACCCCCTGTCGTCTGCGACGCCCCGCCCGCAGAGAGACGTCTCGAAGACCGGTCTCCTCGTTGCGCGACCTTCGTCTGCGAACGAGGCGCGTGCGTTCGGACCTCGCAGCGTCTAGGACTAGCAGCTCATCAGAGGACAATGCCTGCGCTCTCGAGGTGCGCTCCGGGCATTGGATGCCTCCGTACGTGTTCCGAACATGCCGTGGTGGCCTCACAGCCTCTCGCATTCGTGGCCCCGCAAGCAGCCGGGTCCTTGACACCCCCAGGTACATCCCCTCAACGAGTTGAGTCAGGTCAGCCTCCCCAGCTCCGTGGCGGACCTGCAGCGGCGCGCCCGGCTACACCGAGGCCGCCTCGTACTCGCCTCGACACTCCGCAGCACTTGCGGATATTCATACCGGGGCAACACCCCCCTGGACCAATTCATCGCTCAGCCATGCCTGCGTGTCCCGGCCCGCAGTCCGCAGGGTCTCGACGCGCGCCCCCCGCCCGCAGCGACGCTCTCGCCGCCCTATGGGCCACACAGCCCTCCCCACAGTGACTCGGCAGGCATTGGCCAACTTTGTTTCACAATCCCAACGAAAGCGCCGCGTCCTCAGATGTGGAACGTGTTGCCGTACCGCCGCCCGCCGGCGTTGCTCTCCCCGGAATACTCGAGCATCACCTTGGTCGGGCTCCCGCTGCTGCTGGTCAGACTCATGCGGAGACTCCCCGTGACGTGGTACGTCAGGCTCAGCTGCGTGTTCATCTCGTTCGCCCGCATCTTCCGGCTCACCGCGGCCTGCAGACTCCGCCCGAACTGCACCTCCACCTCGGCGCCCACCTGCAGGCTCGCCAGCACCTTGCTCGGGTCCGCGGCGGGGTCGAGCGACAGCAGCCCGGACACCGACGGCGCGCTGACGAGCCGCCACCGCGCCTTCCCGAGCCGCCCCTGGCTCTCGATCTTCGGCAGGAGCGACGACACGGTCGACGACGCCAGGTGCGGCAGCGCGAGCTGTCCGTCCTCCAGCAACAACGACGACTGCAGCTGCTCCTCGAAGACAGCGGCGGCCTCCTCCGGGTCGAGCCGACCGGCGTCCGTGGCCTTCGCGCCCGCGGAGGGCCCGCCGTACGCGATCACGAGCCCGTCCTGCCACCGCGAGGCACGTCCCTGGATCGTGTAGCGCAAATTCGCTGCTCCGCCCGACAGGAAGCTGACGTCGACGGAGGGGTCCAGGCCCTGCTCGGGAATGAAGACCACGCGGTTCGGGTGGTCCCGGGACAGCACGAGCGACGTCGCGACCAGGTTGACCTCGCCGCCGTCGAACAGGATGGAGCCTGCGGGACGGAGGGCGTCGGGGTTGGACGCCGGGCCGCTGATGTCGACCTGGCCCTGGAGGCCGAAGGTCATGACGAAGGGGTACGTCGCGCGGAGCTCCGGGCCGAGTTTCACGCGGAGATTGTCCAGGGTGACGTCAGCAGCGGCGGGGCCGGGCTGCGGCGCGGGCTGCGCGCCGTCCTGGCCGCGCATGAGCGCGCGGAGCGTGTTGTGGACGCGGTCCTCCGCGGCGGAGCTGCTGGACGCGGTTTGGGGCGCGGAGGGGTTCGAGGTGGAGGGGGAGTCGGCAACGAGCGCGGGACCCCCCCCCTGCGGGACGAGGTAGATGGTCCCCCGGGAGAGGTTGACGTGGCCGCCGACGCGCGGCGCGAAGAAGGAGCCCTGGACGCGCAGGCGGGAGTCCAGCGAGCCCGTGTACGTGTTTCGGACCTTGAGCTCCAACCCCCTGCAAAGTCAGACACACAGGTGGTTCGAGGGAATGGACAAGGCGCACTCGGTGATCTTCGACTTGCGCAGACTCGCGGACGTCGCTGGACCACGCGACACACGGAAACGCAGAGGGAAAACACCCCCCCCTCTTTCCGAACAGACCGCACCTGGCCTCCACGTCCAGCAGGCCGGGCCCGCCCCGCAGCGGCCCCTGCCCCGGCGCAGGCGGCGGGCCTTGCGGCTGCGCGGCCTCCGCCGCCTGCCCCGACGCCGGCGCGCGCAGCGGCAGCGCGCCCGTCGCGCGGAAGTGTCCGCGCTTGCCCACGCGCGCGTCCAGCATTTCCACTTGCAGGTCCGAGTTGTCCGCGCGGATCACGGCGTTCAGCTGGCTGATCGGGTACCGCGTGTACGGGCAGGACACCGCGCCGCGCGAAATGATCGCCAGCCCGCTCACCGCCGGGTCCTTCATGGTTCCGCGGACCTCAAGCCCGATGTCAGCCGAGCCGTTCTGCCACTTCAGGGGGGGGTTGAACACGGACAGCAGCGTCAGGCCGGAGTCCTTGATCGCGGCGTCGACCGCGACGTCGTCGGGGCCCAGGGGCGCTTCCGCGACGTCGCCGAGCACGTCGGGGGGAGTGAGGGAGGCTGGGTCAGGCACGGGCGCGTCGCCGCGGCCGTCCCCGGCGGGCCCCGCAGACTGCTCGGCCGCGGCCGCGGCCGCGCTCGGTTCGCCTGCGGCGCGCGGCGGGCCGAGCGGCAGCGAGCCGCGTACGTGAGCGCGCCCTGGCAGGTCTCTGGGCTCGAGCTCGATCGTGAAGGTGAGCCGGCGGTCCTGCGTGACCTCCGCGACGGCCTGCGCCTTCTCGAGCGCCGTGGCGCCGACGACGCCGTCCGCGAGGTGCACGACCATCTTGCCCGTCGGTCTCTGGGTAGACCCCCCCAGAGTCCCCCGGAGGTGTATCCGGCCGTCGACGGGCCCGCGCGGCGTCGTGACGCGCTCCTGCGACTTCACGAACGGCAGCGCGCCCACCACGCCCTTCTTGATGCTCGCTGCCTGACTCGAGGACACCCCCGCGTCCGCCGACGCCGCCGACGGGCCCCCGGGGCCGAACGCGCGGAACAGCGGCTGCAGCCACGACGCAGGCAGCTCCTTCACCGTGATCTCCGCGTCCTGCCGCGGGCCCAGCAGCCGCCCGCGCGCCTTGAGCGCGCTCTGCCCCGCCCGCAGCTCCAGGTCGTCCAGCTGCAGGCCCTCGCGGTCCGTCCAGCCGCCGCGGACGACCGCGGAGCCCAGCGAGTACTCGCCCCACACCATGTGCTCCCCGCCGAGGTCGAAGTCGACGGCCACCGCGTTGCTCGAGCCGCCGCCGTACGCCTGGATCACGCCCCTCCAGCGTCCCCGCAGGTCCTGCAGGCCCGGCAGCGCCGGCCGCGGGCCGCTCGGCGCGCTCGCGGCCGCGCCGGTCTTCGCGGCCCTGCGCGCCGCGGCGCCCTTTGCGCCGTCGGCGCCGGAATCGGCCACGTCAGCGCTATCAGGGACGCCTGAGTCGGTGCCAGCAGACCCCCCCATCGCCTCGTCGGCCTCCTTCGCGGCCTCGATCGCGGCCGTGCGGACAGGGTCCGCCGCGCGCGCGGCGTCGCGCGTGCCCCGCCACGCCGACCGTACCACGCCGTCGAGCTGCTGACGCAGGGACTCGGAATGGACCCCTGCTGACGTCAGCGCGTCCAGGAACCGCGCCTTCGCGTCCAAGTACCCCCCGAGCGGCGTGTGCGACGTCGCCCGCGACAGCAAGTTCGCTGCGGGGAGGATCTCGTGCAGCTCGGCCGACGGAACCGACACCTGCCACCGCCACCGCCCCGTATTGCGTCCCGCGCCGGCGCCGCCGAGCGGGCCCAGCGGAGCGCTCGCGCCGTGCGCGCCCGGCGCCGCCTCCTGCAGCGCCGCCGCCATGTCCGAGATCGTCGCCGGGAGCCGCTGGTGTGGCGGAAACATGTACTCCGCCTGCACGTTGTACCGCGAACGGGCCTGCTGGAGCCAGCCGCGCTCCAGACGGACGAGGTCGTCCTCCCAGCGGACGTACCCGCAGACGGACTCGCCCTGCACGCCGGAGAATTTCGGGTTCTGCACATCGATGGCGCCGCGGCCGAGGCGTTCGGTGAAGTTGAGGTCGACAGACAACTCGCGAAGGTTCCCGCGGAGGGACGCGAGCTCGAGCTCGTCGAGCGGGAGGCCCGAGACGTCGAGGCGGGCGTGGCTCCCCGCGGGGTTGACGCTCGCGTTGACGCGCATCGGGCCCTGCGTCAGCTTAAACTCCCCCCCGAGCTGCGGCGCGGCGTCCGGCGCGCGGGCCTGCCGCGCGGGCGCGTCGGCGTCGTCCGTGGACAGCCGGAGCGTGAGCTGCTCGGACGCGGCGACCCCGCGCGAGGACCCCGCCGTGCGGACTTCTACCGCGTCCTGACTCAGGTGGATGTGCCCCTCCTGACTCATGACGAGCGGCAGCTGGTTCGCGCGGATGCCCTGCAGACGCAGCGCGCCCTCGAGCTCGGGCTTCACGCTGCGCTGCCCGGCAACGATCCGCGGGCCCGCCGGGCCCTCGTGCGGCAGAACGACGTTCCCTGCGGGCGCGGCATTGCTGCTGTTGCTGCTGCTCGCGCCCGCAGGCCGCCCCTGCCGCGGCCGCACCGCGTTCGGGATCCCCGGCCCGGCCTTGGACACGCCCTGCGGCATGACCGTCCGCGGCGGCAGCGGCGCAGCCTCCCGGACAGACCAGCGCGCCAGAGGACTCCCGGGGGTGTCCGCCTCCGCCCCCTTGTTCGCCACGCGGCCCTTGAGCGACACCGCCCCGCTCAGCCGCATCCTCACCGGCTGTGGACGGTCGCCTGGCGCCTGGCCTTGCAGCAGCGGCAGCAGATCGGCATTCCGCAACCTCAATTCACCGTCCACGGCCTCAATCAGCGGCTGCCCGGCCCAGAACGCCTCCTCCTGCGTCGCGGCCGCAGCGGCCAGCTCATGCGGCGCGCCCTTGGTGTGCAGCGTCGCGTCCAACATCGCCTCGGGACTCTGCAGCCGGAGGCGCGTGCGGTCCCGAACAAGCTCCACGTCGCCGCGCGCCGACGCCTCCGGCGCCTCCACGCGCGCGGTGATTCGCGGCGCGAGGTGCGACCCCTCCATCGAGCCCTGGCAGTTCACCGCTCCGATGCGCATGCTGGGCGGCAGCGGTCCAGCGCCTGGCGGCAGGTATCGCGGCAGCAGGCGGTCGCCGTCGAGGGCGCTGGCGTCCAGGTGCATCGACACCGCGCTCGGGTGCGCCTCCGCCTCGGGCGCGAGCCACATGCGTCCGGACCCGGAGATCCGTCCGCCGTCCGAGGGCTCCGCGTGGAAGGCGTGCAAGTGGCACATCTCCGTGGAGGTGTCGACGGTGAACACCGCGCTGGCGCGGGAGAACGGGATCTTGTCGTACGCTGCGACGGCGCCCGGCGTGGCCTCCATGACGTCCTGCGCCCACGACGACGGCGCGTGTGCGAGCATGTCGCCGGTTGGGACCACGGCGACGACCGTGCCCGAGAAAATGGGTTTCTCGAGGGGGCCGGTGACGTGGACGATGCCGCGGGCGGCGCCGGAGGCCGGGAACGGGAGGGGCCGGACGCCGAGGGTGCAGCGCAGGGCGTTGAGCTCCACGCCGGGGGACTCGGCGGACAGGCGGTACTGGCCGTAGTCAGGGTTGAGGTCCATGTCGCCTGCGAGACAGCGGCTCGGACACCTTTGGTGAGTTCGCGTACTTGCGTGGACCCGCGTGCACTTGCGTGGATCCGAGTGGCGGCAGCGAGCGATAGATCCGCACACACAAACACACTGGGCCTGCTGGGCGCCCGCGGCGCCGGCTGCTGAGCGCGCGACGCAAGCCGGCGAGCAGGCAGCGCGAGCTGTGGCGGCACGCACCTGTCACGTGCACCGGGATGGCGCCGTAGCACCCCCGTGCATTGTGGAAGTACAGTCGCTTTCCCTCGAATAGCAGGTCCATGTCGCAGGCCACGATGTCGTCCGGCGCGTCCCAGAAGTGGAAGTCCGCGCCGCGCACCTGCACGCGCCCGAACAGCAGCGGGAACGCCCACGACTCCTCGTCGCACGACCGGATCGTCAGCGTGCCGCTAATGGTGCCGCGGTCGATGTCCAGCGGGATCTCGAGGGACCGCTCGAGCATCGGCATGTCCACATTGCGCGCCCCGATCGTCACGGTGAGGTCCGCGGACCGCCCGGGCACCAGGATGTTCGAGCAGCGGACTTTGATGGAGACGTGAGACGGAGGCGCCTGGACCTGCGACCGCAGCTCCTGCTGCCGCCGGCCGACGCGCAGGGACGGCTGCACCGCGAGGGCGTGCGCAGGGTCGTTCGGGGACTGCACGACGACCGCGTCGACCTTGGGGGGGACTGTCGGGGCACTCCCCAAGGTCTGCAGCGCAGCGTCGGTGGGGGCGCTCGGCGCCGCGCCTGCGCTGCTGGACGCGGGCGCAGGGGCCGGCGCCGGCGCAGACCCATCGAACTCGAACTCGAGGCCCGTGTCGTACGGCACCTCAGAGTAGCCAGGGAGCGTGCTGCGCAGGTGCCGCTTCGACGTTGCTGACGGCATCGTCACTTTGCGCTGCGTGGGGTGCCGGACGCCCGGCGTGGCGGACACGTCGACCTCAAGCGTCCTGTACCCCTTCCCGAGGAAGAGCCGCCCGTTCACGGCGTCATACCTCCGGGGGAGTGTTTCGTCCACGGCAAACACGTCGATGCTTCCGTTCGTCAGCGTCAGACCCCCGAACTCCACGTTCGGCGCCGGGAGGTGCCGCGCGAGGTCCACCGCCGCGGCCGCGATGCTCCGCCCGAGCCGCTGCATCGCGATCTCCACCTGCCCCGGTGCGCTCTCCCCCTTGGCCGCCTCATCTGTTCGCGCCGCCGGTGCGGGCGCGCGCGGCGCCGCGGGCGCCCGGTGGTGCGCCGGCAGCCGCGACCGCCCCGTCGTGATCCCGGACGACCCCCGCGCCTCCTTCTCCCCGCGCTGCGCCTCCGCGCGCCCCGCAGCGCCGCCCTGCGTGCGCTCGTCGCCCGCCGCAGAACTCTTCCCGTCCTCCGCGCCCTTCCGCTCGAGCTGCGCCGCCGCCGGCTCCGACGCCGTGCCCGCGCCCTGCGCTGCGTCCGCGCCCGCGCCCTCCGCCGTGCGGGACTTCGCTTGCCGCATGGAGGTCGCCGCCTCCTGTATGGCGCGCACCTTCTGTTCCTGGCGCGTAACTGCTTCCGTGAGATCGCGAATGACCTTCTGGGCGCGTTCCCGGCGGTTGAGCGGCTTGACGGGGCCCGGAACGGGCCTGTCCGACTGCTCCGTGGACCCGGCCGGCGCCGGGGCGGCAGAGGAGGTGTCTTGATCTGTGTGTTGTGTGTCATGGCTAGAGGGCTGCGGCGCAACTCCGGGGCCGCGGGACGCTAGGTCCGGGGCGCTGCCCAGCGCGGTGCGGCGCAGCACCTCCGTGACGATGGCGTCGCGGGACGCGTCGTCGTCGGACGGCGGGGATGGGGGGGAGTCGACAGCGGCGGGGGGAGTGTCGCTGACGTCAGGGGCCTCCTGCGCCGAGGGGAGCGGCTCCTCCGCCGTGGAGGCGGCAGTACCGGGTCCTCCCTGCGCGACCGCGTCCGTCCCGGGCGCGGCGTCGTCGGGAACCTCCTCGGGAGGACTCTCGAAGACACCCCCACCTTCTTGGACAGCCCCCTCCGCGGCTGCAGCAGGCTCAGCCTCCTCGACGGCGTCAGCCTCCTCGACCTTGCGGACCTCGTCCTCGCCCGACGCAGCGGACGCCCGCCACGCGCGACTCGACACCCCCTCCACCAGCTCGGGACGCCCCTCCCTGACCTGAGCCGTCATGCCCTGCGCCCGCGACGCCACCGGCCGCGGCATCCGCACTCCGCGCCCCTGCGTGCCGCTCCCGGCCGCCGCTGCGTCGCTTCCCATCACCGCACGCGCGCTCAGAGACATCGACCCTCCCTGCGCGCCGTCGCCCGCAGGCGGCACAACGACCGCCTGCTCCTGCCCGCTCCCCTCCGCTGCTTCGCTCGCCTGGCCCGTCCGCGCCTCGGCGTTCTTGCTCTGCCGCTGGAACACCCCCGCGAACCACCCGCGCGACGGCCCCGCGTCGGCAGCTCCCTTGGACTCCCCCCCGGGTCTCTGGGGGGCGTCGGCGTCAGCGACGGTCGCAACGAGGTTCCCGGCCGCTCCGCGCGCGAGCGTGATGGACGCGACGGGCCCGCCGCGGTCAGACGGCGGGCCAGCGCGGAACTGCGTCCGCTGGTCCGCGCTGCCGCGAGCGGCCTGCGCACCGCCGTTGCCGCTGCGCTGCGCGTCGCGGCGCTGCTGCTGAGCGTCGCGCACGGGCGTCGCGGGCAGCTGCGGAGGCTCCTTCGGCAGCCCGGGCACCCAGTCTTGCGCAGAACCGTCCTCTGCGCGCACACACCGCGTTGTCGTACTCAGCAACACAAGTACACAAACAACATAGTTTCCTCATCGCGCGAGAGCCCGCGACCGTCGCCGCACGGGCCCGGCCGAACGGCGGGGCGCTGGGGGCAGGGGGGGTCTCGACTGACCTGTGTCGACGGGGTTCCCGAACCAGGAGAAGTTCTGACATTGTACAAGCTCCAAGTGCGGGTTGTCGACGTGCGCGGTGAGCACGACGCGGCCCCGGAGCGCGGTCTGGACCGGGTCGATGCGCACGGTGGCGTGCGGGACCGTCAGGCTGCTGCGTTCGGGCGCTGCGTCTGTGCGCGGTCCGACGTATAGACCCTCGAGCTGGACCGACAGGCCGGTCACGGAGACGCCCTGGACGGACTTGACGGTCACGTCGCGGCAGAGGACGGTGGACGCGGTCCGCGTGATGTTCGGCATCTGGTCGTTGAGCGCGCGCACGCCCCACCGCGACGCCGCGAGGTTGGCGAGCGCGCAGAGGAGGCCCACCACGGCGCCCACGCGCGCAGTGATCCGCACGATCGGGACGGAATCGAGCGTCTCGAGCGCCGCGACGACGAACGCGAAGGCCTTGCGCGCCAGCTGTCGCAGGGCGGCGGCGCAGGCGGTTGTTTGGGCAATGACCTTGTCCCAGGCGGCTCTGGCGTTGCGCTTGAGGGACCGCATGTAGGCTCCGCGCTCCCAGGGTCCGCGCTCGACCGCAGGATCGCTGTCGTCGCCGGGGTCGACGGAGTTCGGCCCTCGCCACGCCGCCCGGCGGGCCCAGGCGAAGCGCTGCACGTTGGGCCCGAAAGCCGCCCGCCGCGGGGGAGCCGTGACGTTGCGGGCCTCGCCCGGCGCAGAAAAGGCTGCGATCTGCGTGGGCGTCGGTTTCGGACTGATGGCCCGGCACCGGCGCGGGGCGAGCGGAATGAGGCCACCTGCATACGCGAACGGGCGGGCTCCGCGTGGTGATTCCGGGCCCGGAACGTCGCGGATGGCGCGAGAAATCAGACCTCCAGTACGTTCTTGAGCGGGAATAACCACGCAGGGAGGGCGGGGTGCGGTGCCACGGCGCGTGTTCGTTCAACCAAGGCCGTGCGGGTGCACTGCGCCGTCGACATGTCGCTTGCATGGGATGGCCCGCCGGATCCACTCACCCGCGGCGACGGTGCGGCCCCGGGACGACTGCATCTTGGCGCCGACGGTCCAGCCGCCGCGGAATCCCGCGCTCAGGCAGCGGCGCGGGCCTAGGTCTGGCTGGGCAGCTCGCAGTCGCCGCAACCGTCGAGTGTGAGCATGTTCTGCGCCGTCCGGCCGCCGACCCAGTGCCTAGGATGTCTGAATGCCGCCCGAGGAGAACACGATCGGATTCCCCGACGGCCGAGCCGGGCGCTACCGGGCCGGATTGCACAAGCACTGCTCTCTCGTGCCACGCGGGGGCACCGGCGGCCGACGACCTGCCAGAGAGTGTGGCGGCGGGCGGGAAGCCGGCGCCGTCGAGCCCGAGCCTCGCGGCGGCGTGGTCCGCCCAGGTCGGACGCGTGGTGGAAGACTGGGCACAGGGCAGTGTACCCCCGGGGCCCCAATGCACCAGAGCGCGTGCTTCACGGGCCACGCGGTCCCCCGGTGCTCTCACAGCGCATCGAGGCCGCCTTGATGCACACTCAGAGTCGAGAAGCGACAAACAGGGACACGCAACTTACTCTCTGGCTCGCCACGTCCGATGCGCAGCGTGTCCGGCCGCGGAACCGCGCGCTGCCACGCGCAGGCGCGCGCTAGCGGCCGCGCGCGCCCGGCGCTGAGGTCGTTCCGCGCCCCTGCGCAGCGGCGACGCAACCTTGTGTGCCATCAGTCCCGCCAGGCAGGAAACGGCCTCCGCGCGACGTCCCTGGACGCTCCCGTCCAGCAGACGCAGCGCGATGCGGTGAGCGAGGAGTGGTTCCGCTGGGACAGGCACTGGTGGCCCGTGGAGCTGCTGTACAACGCCGAGGACGCGGACCCTGCTAGGCCTCTGCGCACGACGCTGCTGGGCGAGGATTTCGTGCTGTGGAAAACAGGTCAGGCGCGCCCCGCGCAGAGACACACATCCCGCGTGCGAGACGCGCGCACCGCGGCCGAGCGCGTTCCGTCCGTCGCTGCGACGCTGCGAGCAAATGGCGGCATCGATCCGTCCTGTCACGCTATCGTACACGCGCACGAGCGAACGCTCGCGCCTCCCCACCCCGCGCCGCATCTCCCGGCGCCGGCCCGCGCTTCCGGCCGTCACCAACGCGCCGCCCCGACCGCGTCGCAGGCGGCCAGTGGCGCGCAGCACGCGACGCGTGCCCACACAGGCTGGCGCCGATGAGCGAGGGGCGCGTGGACGCGGATGGCACGCTCGTGTGCTCCTACCACGGCTGGCGCTTCTCCGAGAGCGGCAACTGCGTCGACATCCCCCAGGCGGACACGGAGGCGGCTTTGCGCACCGCATGCAGCAGCCCCCGCTCGTGCCTGTCGACGGTGCCGGTGCGCGCGTTCGCCGGCGCGCTGTGGCTCTGGCCCGACGGCACGCCCGAGGGCGCCGCGGTGGCCGACGCCACCCCCCCCGTGGTGCCTGTCGGGTTCGACGAGTTTATGGAGTACTCTGGACGAGTCAACCCTGAGTCAACCCGCGGTTATACCAGGCTGCTGCCGTACGGGTGAGTGCGCCTGCCGCAGCGCGCGCCTCGCGCTGCGCCCGCGCGCCCATCGGGCAGGCTGCCGCGATGAAGTGGGCGTTTGTGTTTGCAAGGTGTTGGGGCGTGCGGTGGTGGGGGATGACGTTCGGTGCGGGCGCGTGCTGCGTTGCAGGTACGACGTGCTCGTGGAGAACCTCGCGGACCCGTCGCACATCCCGGTGTCGCACCACAAGGTGATGCCGGGGGTCACGCGCGACAACGCCACGCACCTCCGCATGAGCGAGGACGCGTTCGTGCACGAGTGGGGCTGGGCGACCGCGCAGCGCGACGGCGCGGCGTCCGCCACCGCGGCGCTCGCTCCGCCGATCGGGGCCTTCTCGTTCAACAGCGTGTTCAAGCCGGGCAACCACGGCCACGTGGAGGTGCGCGGGCCGAGCTTGATCGAGTACCGGTACGCGGACTCGGCGGACGTGCGGGAGGAGAAGTGGATTTCGACAGTGCTGATGGCGGTGCCGGTCGCGCCGGGCCGCAGCCGCGCGTTCGTGTTCGGGTGGAACGCAAAGGATCATGCGGCGGCCGTGGCGGCGCGGAGCGAGGCCGGCGGCGAGGAGGGCGGGGGCACGAAGAGCGGGAGCTTCGTGGGGGGCGGGGGGGGCCTGCGTCAGGTGGTGTTTGGGCTTCTACCCAAGTGGATCTTCCATATGCTGTCGCACAAGATCTTCGACAGCGACGGAGTGTTCCTGCACATGCAGGACAAGCAGCTCAGGTGCGTGCGCGCCGCCCGAGCCCGCGGATCGCTCGGACTGTGCGCGCGCGAGCCGAGCAAGGGACGTGCAAATGTTTCGGTGTTGTTTCTTCGGGCGCTTCCACGCTGCCGTGCCGGCGCAGATGAACAAGCCCTCGCGTACATAATCAGTGAACATAAGCGGCGCTGCTAGCGTTTCGATCAGCGCATGCAAGTCGACGCTCCCGCGCACACTCATTGCTCGACGCAGGCACCGCGGTGGGCGCTGGGCTTCGGCGTACTACTGCCCGACGTCTGCGGACAAGGCCATCATCGCGTTCCGCAAGTGGCTCGACGGGCCGGGCGGCGGCGGGCCGCAGTGGGCGCCGGGCACGCCCGCAGCGGACGAACGAGAGATCCCGCGCGAGGTGCTGCTTGACCGGTACACCTCGCACACGAGGGACTGCAAGGTGTGCAAGCGCGGGCTGCGGCAGGTGGAGCGGGTGCGCGCGGTTGCGGCGGCGCTGGCCGGCGCCGCGGCGTTCGCGGTGCTTGCGACGGTGACTGCAGCGGGGGCGCAGGCGGGGGGGGTGTGGGCGATGAAGGGGCGGCTGGTTGCGGGGGCGGCAGTGGCGGCGGCGGCGGTCTGGGTGCACAGGAAGGCGTCGGCGCTGCGGCAGTCCTTCATGTTCGTCGACTGGGTGCACGCCGACGTCAAGTAATTGACCACCCGCGCACGAAACGAAATGCGGGCTGGGATCACATGCGACGCGCGGAGCGTGCGCAGCTGGACGGAACTGTCTGTAACTGTACATCAGGGTTGGGCGATGGAGAGCGGGGCCGGTGCGGTGGTGAATCGTGGGGGTCTGTTGCGAGCGTTGTGGGCAGCGATTGCCGGGGCTGTTCGATCGGCGTGGATCTGAGCAGTGCCAGGCGGTGTACTGTGCGTGCTTAGCAAGTGCGATGTGCGCGGAAAGATCGGTCGAGGGGGGGGGTCTTGTGCTGCCACTGTGATCCGCAGCTCGTCGCATTTGTTCCGTGCGAACGAGGGGGGAGCGGGCAGTCGGCGGCTCGGCGCACGGAGGGCCGCCGCTGGTGCGACGAGCGTGCGCGCCCCTCGTCAGCGCTGCCCTCGCCAGGCAGATACACGACGTTGCATGAAAACGGCCTAGTTCCTTCGTTTCCGCTGCGCACGGCAACAGGCTGGGGTCGGGGAGAAGGCGGGCAGGGAAGGCAGGGGAGCGGGGGGGTTCCGAGTGCGCGTCAGCTACGGGGTCCGTCCTTGACAGGGAGCAACGCCCCAGCCATGAGGCAGTCCTTGTATTTGCCGTAGCCGCGCCGAACCATCACGAAGTGGTAGCGTCCCAGCGGCGCGTCGTCGTCCGCGCGGGCCTCGACCTCGACGACAGCCTCCGAGCCGGGCGGGGGCGCGGGGAGGCCCTCCGCGCCCGCAGCGGCAACGGTCTTGATGTCGTACGAGGCCAACCCGCACAGCTTTCCGACTTCGCCGTTCTGGAACATCCCGAGGAAGTGGTCGAAGTGATACACTGCGAGTACCGTGGCGGAGCCACCGACCATCAGCCGCCAGCGCAACCGAAGACATGGCACACAGCCCGCCTGGCAGGGGCGGTGCGGCGGTGCTGCGCTCAGACAGTGCGGCGCAACGGCGTGGTAGAGAGGCGGTCGCGTCGGCGCGTGCCACTCACGGTCTTTGCTGTATCCGAAGTAGCGCGACCGCTCCATTGCGCCAGCGCCCTCACAGAACTCATACATCACCATGATGCCTGCGCGGCGCGCACGAGGCGAGAGCGGCGGTAGGAGGTGGCCTCGGCGCGGCCGGGAAGGGCGAGGCTGCTCGAGCGCGGGCCATGACGATGCTGGTGAGGGTGGAGAGAGAGCGCAAGCCTGAAAGCTGTTGCTGTTGCTCGCGCCGCTGTGTGGTTCGGCCAGCGGAGACGCCGGCCGGTGCTGCGTGGAATCGTACATTGTGTAGTGTGGCTCACCATGGTTCGTGAAGGGCTCGTGCGGGTCCTTGAGGCTTTCCAGTTGCGTGCGAACGGCTCCCTCGGCGTCGAGATCCGGGCTGGGCTTCACGCTCGGCTCTGGCGTGTTCTGCGGATTAGGCTCCATTCCTTCCGGCAGGCTGAAGACGGCGCCGGCACCAGCCTGCGGCAGGAGAGCGCACGGCGTGCCCGGAGCTGATCGCCAGGTTGGAGAGCACGGGCGGGCACGGCCTGGAGTAGTGGGGCAGGCGACTGCTCCGTGGCTCGCTTCAGCGCGCGGACGAGTGGTCAGGGGGGCGCACCGGCAGAAGGTTCGGGCGGCAGGCGCGCATGAGGCTGGTGCTGGGAACGAGGGTCGGGAGTGGGCTCCGGACCAGCTGATTTCGCGGTCCGCGACGGACACCTGGCTGATTTGGTGAGCGCCCCGGCCGTCGCGTGCCTGCAGTGCGCAAAAGTGGGGCCCAGTGCAGTGTACAGGCGCTCATTGTGCTTCGAGTGCTAGTCCCCAGACACCGCGCGCGGTGAGAGGTGAGAGATAGGCTGCCGGTGTCAGATAGGCTGCCTTCGTCTCGAACGCACAGTTGAGCCGTCGCCTGTAGCGGCCCAAAAGCCCCAGCGCCAGAAGCGCCGCCAGCTCCCCCCTGGGGCCTCTGTGCTCGCGCCGCGGCGCGGGTATCCGCCCGCAACGGCGCTTTGCCGTCCGCACCTGTAGTTTGAGCCGTAGGGATCGAGAATCGTCGAGAATCGTCGTCCGGATCCGAACCTATGGGCTCCAACACGCGGGCAGGGCCCAGGCGAAAGACAGGAGGCCAGGGGCCGCGGGACCACGTGTAGCTGGGCGGGAATCGGCGTAAAGCCCCCGTAGCGGGAATATCGGTGATCGATGATCACCATGGACCCGCTAGATGAGCGCGCATATCGCCCTCCAGGCCAGGGCGTGGCGTTTGCTGAGCCCCGCGTCCTCACGCGTCGTGCGGCGCTGCATCTCGAGGAGAATGGCCGCTGCGCCCACGAGAGCCGGCCTCGGCAGCGTGCGAGTCGTCGGGAACGCGTGCGACTCCCCCGCGCCGTCGCTATGCAGCAAGCAGCAGCACTCCATCTCAGCAGCTAGGGGAAAAGGCGAGTGTGCGCCGGGCTTGTGTACGTCGGGTTTCAGCGCCGTTCGAGCAACACGAGGACAGAGAGTACGGAGGTCCTGCTTCCGCTGTGTCTTGGGGCAACGACGCGCCCCCTTGCGGCAAAGACGCGCTCTGAGCTGAGCAGGATTATACCCTCACCAATGGCCCATAGCAACTCTTTCGGGGCGTCACATCGCACCAACACGTCAGTAGTGACTCGGTTCTGTGTTAGTCGTGCGAAAAGCAGCCTTCGCGTGGTCCAAACGCTCTGCGCGAGAACAAGTCAAGTCAAAAAAGTCAAGACATACATTGTGTACGCAGCAACGAGGGGGAGATGCGCGGATCCAACACATGTCGTTGCAAAACACACCTCCCTCTGCGATGTATCATGCATCCGCGCTGCTCGAAGGATCGAGCGTGCGGCACGCGGCGTCGTCACGGCCCCTCTGGCGCCGCGCGTAGTCGCGGGCGCACCGTGCACACCGCGCACCGGCCGCAGCCGCCTGAGGCACCGCCCGACGCGGCTTCCACGCAGGGAAAGCACCGGTCGCAGCCTGGTGGCCAGCCGCGCGGCGCGTTGTCATGCAGGTCCTTCAACAGCACGCAGGTCAACATCTGCGACCAGGGGCTCGAGACGTGCGATGTCTCGCGTCGGCGTCCGCGTCGCCGACCGTGAGCACCACCGACGCCGCTGCGCGTCGTCGGCCCTGCCCCTGCCGGCACATGCTGCGATGATAGGCTTCTACTTGCGACACACCCCCCTCGTGGAGTCCCCTGGGCGACGGCCACGCGCACGTCTCGCGGCCGCCCTGGGCGGCTTGGTCAGAAGCAGCTGCCGGACTGGAGAGCACCGCGCTGGTAGCTCGCGCGGAGGCATGCTGCGGAGGAGCTGCTGGCAGTTGGCGGGGCGTGCTGGCCACGTGCTCGGCAGCGGTCCCGGCGCGGCTGTTCTCGCGCCTGGCTGCCTCCAGCGTCACGGCGACCTCCTCGGATCGGGCTTCAGTTCGCGCGCCACGGGGCGCGGCAGGCGCAGCAGTCCGCGGAGCAGCACAGGCACGCCCGAGCTTGACGGTGGCCCCCGCGTCGATGGATTGGAGCATCGCGGAGCGTACTTGACCTATAGGGCATCCTCATGCACCTGGCGTTGACGCTGGTTCTTCGCGATTGATGCGCAGAAGTGGCAACGCGAGGGGGCACAGTTCCAGCGAGCAGCGAGGACGAGTGGGCGCCCGTCGTGGACAAGGCGTCCGGGCTGACGTACTGGTGGAACCAGCGAACCAACGAAACCACTGCGCTCGGCGAGCCGAAGCCTGGCCCGGAGGCACGCGCCCGAAACCTTGCGCTCAGGAACCACCACGCCGCACGCGGCCCCGCTCGCCCGAAACGCTTCGCCTCTGCGCTTTCCTCTCAGCTAGGTACCGTGTCATCGTGTGCAGGGGCGGGTCGCTGGCTGGCAGGCCCCGGGGGGACTCCCGCCAGGCACACTTGTCCAGCGCCCCTCTCTCTTGCACATGCTGGGCTACGGCGCTGGCATCGGGCTGGCCTTCGGGATCATCGGCAAGCTCTTCGGCGGGTGAACTACCCCTGCGACCGCCGACCTTGAACATAGACTTCTAGTTCCGCATATAAAACTCGACACACACACCTGGATACAAGTTTGTCTGTCTACTAGAGCGAGAACTGCTGAGGCGAGATGGCGGCGCCGCAGCGGACCTGCCCAGCGCCGCCGCCGCCGCCCTACTGGCCGCCCACGGGCGCCGCGTGGGAGATTCTGACCCCCACAATGGCACCCCCGCCCACTACGGCGCGAGATCTGGCGCCGGGGGTGCCGGACCCGCCGGCGATGGAGCCCGCGGTGGCGCTGCAGATCCTGAACATGTCCGTCGGCGACGCGGCCGCGATCCGCGCCGCGGTGCCGCCGCCGACGGTCGCGACGGGTGCGGTGGCGCAGCCGGCTGCGACGCTGCCAGGCGGCGGGAGCCTGTCGATCGGCGAGGCGCTGGCGGCCCTGACGGACGACCCTGGGCTGGAGCTGCAGGACTGGGCCGCGGACGCACCGGCGGTGAGCAGCCCCCGAGCGCAAACGGATGAATATCTTGTCACGACTGGTCCCTCGTCATGTTTTGCGCTGGCTTCGAAGGCACGCCCGTTCCGACGCCCACGCGGAGCGCGTCACTCCCTGCAGGACGACTACGACGATGACCCCGAGTGGCGCGCGTGGCAGGCAGAGACCCAGCTCAAACGACAGGCGCTCTACGGCGCTGGCGGGATGCACGGGGCCAAGGACGCCGCGCTGCGCAGCGTGCTGCTCGCGCGCGGGGCCCCCGCGGCGGCCCCGAACGCCGGTGCGGCGGGCCCCGGGGACGCGCGGCTGCGGTACACCCCGGCCCAGTTGATGTCCATCCGGGTGCGGGAGATGGGGGAGGGCGGCGGGGCTGGTCGGGGGGCCGCGGCGGTGGCGGCCGCGGTCGAGGGCACTGCTCTCGCGCGGCGGCGGGCGGCGGAGGGAGGCTGGACGTGAGGTGTCGCGCCGCAGCGGGTAGCAAGCAAGCATCGCTTGCGGCTAGGGGGTGTGATGGCTTCCGCGCTCGCATCTTGTTCCGAACGGCAGGGCTGCGAGCGCCGTCGCTTTGTCGCTCAGAGCAGCTGCGGCGCCTGCCACTCGCTCAACGGCGCGCTCGTGGCGCGGTCGTAGGACCCCTTGCTCGAGCGTACATGCTGCGACCCGACGTGCGAGGCAGGCGCCGCTCCTCGCGCTCCACAGCCACGCAGCCCCTCGCAGTCCAGCGAGCCACAGCCCGCCGGCTCGCCCGGCAGCTCCGCACCAACAACCAAGTCCAATAACACACGAACAAAAACATCGGATCTATTACAATGTCTCAACGCAGCACGAAGCACGCAACGCCGAACAGCACAGCCGTGCGTGTCTCCGCGCCGTCCGGGCCCAACATCCATCTATCTATACACTACGGCCCGCACGCCTCCGCAAGGCACGCGAGCTTCTCCGCCTCCGCGCGCAGCGGCTCTAATGTCCTCTCGATCAGCTCGGCCTTCTGCATCTCGTTCTCGTGCTCCGCCCGCAGCGCCTCGAGCCCGCTCTTGCGCTCCACCACCGCCGCCTGCGCGCGCTCGAGCGCCGCCTGCGCCCGGGCGAGTTCCGCGTGTGCGCGCGCGACGCACTCTTCTGCGTCCTCGACGGCCGCGACGCCGCGCGCGACCCTCGGCTCGATCGCGGACGCCTTGTGCAGCGTGTCCTCGAGCTCGTTGGCAAGCACCCTGCAGGAAGGAGTAAGTGGCAACAAAAAGGCAACAACAGATGAGGATTCGTGACTTCTAGTGCCTGGGACCCACACCAGGTGGCTTGTGCGCTGTCCCGCAGCAGGATCGCGGCGCGAACGGCCTCGGCGATCGTCGGCGGCCCGCTCGCTGTTGCTGCGAGGCGTGGTTTGTGTGCCCCCCAAATGCACTCATGTTTGTAAAACGGGGACGTACCGGCACCGGACGAGCACCTGGTCTCTTCGCCGTAGGTACTCGTCGCGGTCTCTGTCGTGCGGGCCGGCCGGCTTCTGCGGCGAGGCCCCGGCGGGCGCCAGTCCCGCTGCCGCAGCGGCGGACGCCAGGTCCCCCGGGGCAGCGCCGCCGCTCGCGCCGACGCCGCCGGGCCACGACACCGCCGCGGGGTCGTCCCCGGCCTCGCGCGCTCGCTCGCGCTTGGCCACGAAGGCTTGAATGAGCTGCTGCAGCGCGATGTTGTGTGCTCGGCTCTGTACTGGCTTCCTGCGCGCGACGCGAGGGACGCGAGGAGAATTTCGTGCCACGCGAGGTGCGAGGGCAGTGTAAGGTACCTGGGGGGGGAACGTGATGGTGCGAGACATTGCGTGAGGAGGCGCGTGCGGGCCGTTGCTGGTGCAGCATGCAGTGCGCGAACGGGCGCGGCGTGCGCGGGCCGCGGGGCTGACCTGCAGAACGGACACGCGTTCTTGCCGTGCACGCGGAGGTGCTGGTCCAGGCACGCCTGGCAGAACGTGTGCCCGCAGGGAAACAACAGCACCGGAGTGCGCTGCGGAGCAACCATCAATTCATAGCACACCGCGCACGTGTGGCTCTCAATCTCCCGCATCAGCACTCCCTGCGAGCAACCACATCCAAGCTTCCCGTTCGGCCACGCCCAGCCCGAGAACGACGCAGCGGCTCTCCGCGCTGGCAGCTATCTCCCTGTGCCGCGCTTCCAGGCAGCGTGCCGGCGAACACAGCGGGCGAGCGGCCGCCAGGCGCGGCATCGCACCTCCAGGACCGTCCTCTCGTTCATCTCCGCGAGCTGCTTCGCCACATGCGCCGCGCGGTGCTCCCGCTCCACCTCGTCGCGGAGCTCCACGCGCAACCGGTCTGTCAACCGCTCCGTGAGACGCGAAATCACCTCCTCAGGATCGAACGCCGCCACGCCGCGGTCCGTGCTCGCCGCCACCTGCACGTGGGCGCGCTCCGTCGGCACGCTGCCCAGCCTGTCCGGCCGTGCGACAGCCGCGGCTTCGACGCGCGCAGGAGCAGGCGCGACGCTCGTCGCAGGCGGCGGCACGCGCTCCCGCGCCATCTCCTGCACGACGCCGCGCTTGTCCGCCTCGGCCTGGCGCTCCCGCATCCACCGCGCCTGCCGCTCGGCGAGCTTTGCCTTGACCTCCGCCGCAGTCCTCTTCTCGCCCTGCGCCATCCTGGCCGCGCCGCGCGAGCTCCGCGGACCGCAACGGCTTCTCTGCCGCCCGAGCGACGCGTGGGCGTCGCGGCTCCGGGCAACGTGCCCGCAACGGCGCGCACCGGGGCACTAATGCGTTCCGGAGGGGGTGTTCCGCGCGCAGCGTCAGGCCGTCTGCAGGTCCCGTAGCGGGCCCCTGATGGCTCCACGGCTGCAGCGGCAGAGCAGCAGTCCCGAGGTGGAGCAGCGTGGTGCGTACGCTGGTGTGTGGGAGGCGATAAAGTAGCCACGCCGTTGTGGCGAAGCTCGCGTTGAAGTTCGCGAACACAGACGAGCTTGTCCCTGCAGGAGAGGGGCAGCAGTACACATCGACTGTCCCAGCTCGGCAGGAGACGGCTTCAGCCCGGTCCGTGTAGGAGCGCCGGTCAAAGAGAACGCCGCGAGTGCGTAGAGGAGGATTCGCGACTGCACGGCCGCCTGGAGACACAGTCGGAGGTCTCCGCAGCATAGCGCAGCGGGAATCGATCAAGCCACTTCGTCAGGCGGGCCACACGACGTGAGATGCCGCTTCTCGCCCGCTAGACACGAGAAAACATACTGTTGACCTGCATCTGTAGCGACCCCCCGAAGCGGCCCAGCCTGGCCCTCGGTCGCGACGATCTCCGGACACGGCGCAGAATCTGGCTTGCACTCACCAACGACGCCCCCTTCTGCGCCCGCAGGCCGCGCGGCACCGAGCGCGGACCACACAAGACACCGTGCGCCACAATTACTAATAATATGAGCAGGTGAGTGCGACCCCGCGAGAGGAACTTCGGAATTCTCATCCCCGGCCAGAGCGCCCGACCTCTACATGCCGCGCCCGTTGAATCCATCCTCGTCTAGCGTCGGCGCGCGCGGTTCGTTTTCTAGCGCGATGGGACACGGTCGCGCGTGCCTGGATGCCCTGACAGCGCGCCGTCGGGCGCCCAGGCCCCGCGCACGCCGGCGCAGCTGTGCCCACAGGCCTGCGCGCTGCGTGCGCGACCGCAGGTCCGAGGCTGAAGGTCCTGAGCCCGGCGACAGCGTCAGGTGAGTCCTCGTCCACGTTGTGCTTGTTGTCGCCGCGTCGTGCGTCCGTGCGGCGCCTCACGCAAGGAACGTGTGCGGTGCACGCCGACGCAGGTCCGCGCAGCAGCAAGCAGACGTCGAGGCCAAGCGAGCAAAGCAACGTGAGAAGAACCGGAGGTATAAGGAAAGGAAAGCCGCGCGGTTGGCACAGGAGCGCGAGGCGGCGAGCCAGGGGACGCCCAATGCAAGCGGGAGGGGCAACGACCCCGGCGCGGTGGTGCCAGGGCAGGCCGGGTCGGCCACCAGCACCCCGCGCGTAGCGTTGCTGCCATTGAAGGCGCGGGGGCACAGCGAGAGCGGGCCCGAACCGCAGGGGACGGGCGGCGTGGCGAAGTCGAAGGCGCAGGAAGCTTCGGGTCTCCAGGCGACGCCTGATGCAAGCCGTAGGGGCGGAAACATCACTGCAGAAGATCAGAAAGGCCTGGCGAGCGACGCGAGGCGCGCCGAGATGACGCTTCGGCAGCCTCCGATGGATCCCCTGGACGGCCGGGAGCCGCAGCAGTGGACGGGCGACGTGTCGGAGGAGGTTGTCGCCAACTGGCGCAACAACGAGGACTGCTTTTGTTGGCATCCGTGTCCTGAGGGGGCGATTGATCGCTCGCGCTGGGTCGACGTCTACTGGGACATGGATAACGTGGCGCTGCCTAGATGCGGATCCCCGCACGACCAGTTCAAGGTGCTTCTGAAGGTGAGTGCGCCAGCGACACCGTCGGGCCGGTCCTGCGACCGACTGGCACGTGCGGGGTTCATCGATGCCGGCCCCGACTGACGCGCCGTCGGGCGTGGCTGCGCGAGCGCAGGTGTTTGGGCAAGGTTTCCCGAAGCGATGCAAGCTGCACGTCTTCGTGTCGGACATCAACTTTCAACGAGATTACAGCTCTAACAGGCGCACAGAGATCCGCAAGTTCTGCCCCGGGGTGTCCGTGCAGCTATGTTTGGGAAAATCCTTCGGGAAAAACGAAGGTGCGCGCACGCCGTGGCGGAAAAACTGCACCTTTGTTTTTCGCACCCAACTGGACCGATTGATGATCGGTCCGGTTGCCTCTCCCACCTGCCTCCGACGCGCGCAAAAGCCTCCCGGGACAAGAAGCGGCCTCGCTTTGATCGCAACGGCGACCCTGAGCCGGATCCGGACGTGGCCGTGACGTGCGCGCAGTGTGCGACACGCAGCTCAAGGACGCATTCGATCGGATGCTCAGTCGGCTGAACAGCAAGGGGAATGTCGTGGTCCTCATCTCAGGCGACGCAGACTTCCACCAGCAGCTAATGTCCGCCCTCCCCCATTCTGCTGCCCTGCCCTGAGCTGAAATGCGCATGCCCGTCCATGACTCAGTCCGACTGCCATGCATGGCTCTGGCCTCACGACTCGGCTCCGGCCCGCGCCCCGAGCCCTGCAGCGACGCGAAGCTCGCGGGTTCCTTGGTGTACGTGCTCCTCCCGAGTAAGCAGCTCGGGAGGAGCAACGGGAAGCTCACATCGGCACACAACAAGGACCTCGCGAAGGAAGCACACTGGGTGCAGGTGCGCCGCTGCCCCGCCCCTCCGAGCCGCCCTCCGCTGCGCAGCACGCGTCCGACCCCCCCGCCTCCTCCCCGATCACGCGCGCAGTACTACGACAACTTCATGCTCTGGCACCTCGCGCGTGCAAAGGGGGGCCACGGGAACCTTTCCTCGGTCGACGTCGCATCGCACGAGGTCCCGGTCGACAGCAGCGACGCCAGGGACTCTCCGACCGCGCGGCGCTCGGATGCGGGGGCGTCTTCAGATGGCAGCGCGGCTGACGAGGAGGGCGCGACGGAGGGTGAGGGGGAGGCGTCGAAGCGCAACGCGTCGACGCTGGAGATGGGGACGCCCGGCGAGGGCGCGAGCGGGCGGGGGTCGCCAGGCAGCCCGGTGCGAGGCGGGCGTGCAAAGGCGCTGCCAGTTGACGCAGACGACGGCATGACGCCGGTGCGCGTGGGCGGAGGGTGTTTCGGTTGCCGGAAGGGCCGTCGGCGGCAGCAGGTCGTTCCTCGCGCCATGGAAGCGATGTGAGTCCGTGGGTTGACATGTGCGACCCAAGGGAGGTGGTTGCGGGCGGTTCCCGCGATGCTGCGTTCTGGACTTGCGGCCCTCGGTGGGCGCGCAGTCCGTGTTCCTGGACAGCCGGTCCCTTCGCGCGGCCCACGCACGCGCGGTTGCATGTGGCCAACCTCTAGGAGCGGCGCACGATATGCGCGACCGGAAACCGTCTGTTGCAAATCTTCACAATAATTCACATTCCAGTCTCCTTCTTCGCCCCTCCGTCTTGCCTGCGGATGCCCCACCGTGCGGCCCTCTGCAGGGTCAGCTCGTATGCAGCTGGCCGTCGCCGGCGGCCCTTGACGAAAGCACCGCCCATACAAGGGCACCGTGGGGATGTCATGTGGCAAGCAGATTTATCCCGCGTCGCATTTTAGTGAACTTTGCGCCCGTTGACGCGGTGCCGTCAGGGGTGGAGCTGGTCCATGTGACGATGGACTGCCCCTCGTGCGTCCACTTGGGCGCTTCGTTGCGGTCGCGACGATCGCAAGTGGCAGACTGTTCGAGGCCACGTCTGCCTGCATTGCAAGCTGTCCGCAAGCGAACGAGACGGGCCCTCCGTCGGGCTGCGAAGCAGCTGAGAGCCACACGCAGACGTGCCCTCCGTTCCGACAGCCGGAGCGGCCGCGACAGCGGCATGCCGAGCGATGGACGTGACGTGCGGGGACCAGGCGTGGGGCCGGCCGCCCTCGCTGACACTGGCACGGCGGGATTCGGCCTGTCCGCGAAGCTGGAGTTCTTAATGGGTGCCGAGGACCGGACGTTCGCTTCAGGTGCGCGCGAGGGGCGTGAGCGCGGCGCGCAGACGTTGCAGCGAGGGAAGCGTGTCGCGCTGGACGTCCCGGCGGCGCCTCACCGCGCTGTCGCTGGGGATGGGGTGGGTGGCTGGGGAGAGTTGGCGCTGCGGGGCGCACTTCGGCTCTTTCTCGCCGCATTTTGTCATCCGCGTTTGACGATGCGCATCCAATTGCCCCGTGGTGCCGACCATCGCTGCGCGGAGGCGTTTCAGGCGCCCCATCGCGCCCTTGATACGATGCGGGGCACAGGCGCGAAGTGCGAGCACGTTACGCCGTGTTCGGGGCTCGCAGGCTTCGACAAGGTCGTGGAGGAGTGCGAACGTCACGTGTCCGGCCGGCACTCGGGTGCATCCTTCCTGGACGACCCGTCCCTGTCGATGAAGGGTTGCAGGGAAGGAGGGTCGCGCCACGAACCCCCCCGGATGCGGATGTCCGACATGGAGCCCTCCGGATCGACGAGGGGCAGCTTGTACGTCCCCCGCCACGACCGTCGCCCCCGCAGTGCGCTCGTGATTGTGCCCAGCCCACAGGACATGGCCTCCGCGAAGTCCTTTCCGGAGATACGGCGGCCTTTCGCGTTGTTGAACATCACGTGATCGTGTATGCGTGAGTTTCCTTCCGCTCACCCGGCTTCCTCCCTCCGACATGACGCGCAGGGCCTCATCGCCGCGCACCACAGCGCACCGCTTTGCGGGGCGCGGGGCGGCAGGCTCCACCCGCTTCTCTGCCGTGGAGCCCGACAGCGCTGCGACCAAGGTGCGCGCCGCGAGCTGCTCCTCGCGTCGTGCCGGGGCCCCCACTGTGCACGCGCGTTCCCTCTGTCGCACCGACGCGTGTCCCCGCGACCCACTGTGCCGCAGAACGCCCACGTGTCGCCCTTGGCGCTTCCGTTCGGGGACCGGTCGGCTCGCACCAACCCCGGGGAACCTGGGGACAGCGATGACGACGCACCCACCACGACCAGGCCTGCCCACAAGTCCGCAACCGAGGCGGTCGGCGGCGCGCCGACCGTGCCGCTATCCTCGATGGACGTCGGCGAAGTGCACAACGGCATCATCAAGTAAGTTCGTAGCCCACACACACACAGACATCACGGCGCAACAAACCCCACATCGCCGCAGCCTACGTCGGCCTTCCGTCCCACGGGAACTCACGCGCCGCGGTGCCTCTGAGCGTACCTCGCTGCAGGGTCTCTGCGCACCCCTTCGCCGTCCTCATGTCGGACCTGGAGACGATTTACGTTGTGTACAAAGATCTCTCGCGGTGCACCAGGGTCGGCGGGAGCGGCGAGATCACCCCGTCGGCGTTCCGTAGGTTCCTGAAGAAGGACGGCGTCGCGGCGATGGAGCGCGGGGCGGCTGTCCAGGCCAGCAAGCCGGGCTACGCTGCCGACACGCTGCGCAAGCAGCGCATGGAGGACGTGCTCACGCACCTCGACAAGCACATGTACGCGAAGCTCGACCGCGACGGCCAGGCGCACGTGACGTTCGAGGACCTGCTCGCCGTGTGGTACCCGGGACTCCCCCCCTCGGACCTGTCGATGCTGGCGGGCAAGGTCAGGCCGGAGACGACGGCGCCACCGATCGACTACCAGCTCGCGGACAGGTAACTGCGCAGCCCCTCGCTCATGCGCGCCCCCGTTGCTCGCAGCGCCACACCACACAGCTGCTTTGCACGACGCGGGACGCGGGACGAGAGACCGCAGCCGAGCTGAGTGTGGTACTCCGCGGCAGCGCAGCCCACGGCCGAGACACGCATGCCCTCCGCAGCCTCATCGCGAACTTCCGCGCGCACCTGGAGGAGATGGGTGCGTCGTCCCCGGAGAACATTCCGAGCTCGGTGATCCTCGTGAGGATCAAGCGCGACCTGACCACGGCGCTGCAGCGCGCGTTCTTGACCTGGGCGATCTCGCTCGCCCAGATCGAGCCCCAGGAGCCGCTCCTTCCGGACCAGCTGGACTCTGTTTTGAAGAAAGCCATTCGACTGTGGTTCGACGGCAAGGCCCCCGACGAGCACGACTTGCTCGACGGGGCCGGCGACAGCAAGTTCAGGTGCGTGCAGACGACGCCGCTTGCTCGAAAGCGGTCACGGCTGCTGCGCGCTGCTGCGCGCCCACGTGGCGGTGGCTCACCTGCGGAATCCCGCCCCCCTGCGCCCTGCAGCATCTCGTCCAAGGTGGATCCAGTCGCGGTGCTGGGCCAGTACTCGCAGCGTCGCGACAAGATCATCAATCGCAAGTACTGAGTCGTTGCGTGCCGGTCACCGGGGCCAGAAGCCCACAGCGACGCTCAGAGGCGAGACTGCGCGCTCCCCAGACATCAGGGGGCGCAGCCCCTTCGCTCTGTGCTCGAGCAGCCGACATGCGGCGGCAGTGCCACGACGCCAGGAGTCAAGGCGAGCGAGACCTCAATTTCGTGATCGAGCTCGAGCCTAGCTTTTGCGCTCTTTTCCAGCTGCGAAACCCCGTCCCTTCCCTCCCCCCCCGCACTTCCCTCCCCTCCTCAAGAAGCCCCACCCCCACCCCTACTCGAAACCACTTCGGGCCCGTGACAACCCCGCTTGGGTATTCATCGGCGCGTGGAAACTGCATGTTTATTTCAGACATGCTGCCTCGTGCGTCGCGCCCTTCCCCCTCCCCTCCAGCTCCCCCGTACTCAGGATTTACGAGCCCGTGACACACCTCCGCTTGGTTTCTCATCGGCGTGCAGAAGCTGCATGTTTCTTTCAGACAGATGCCTCGTGCTTTCACTCTGCACACCACCGCATGCAACGTTCGACGCTCGCTCCCCTTCACAACGGAGCTGCTCGGAGGACACTCGACCGCCGATTCGTTGCAGCAACACAACCGCAGAGGGGGAGACCCGCCCACCCTCTCCCGCGGCGCGTCGGCAACACCCCCAACTTCCCCCCACTCGCGCACGGTGGACGGAGCAACCGCCTGCAACACGCCACTCCCACTCGGCGCACGTCCGCTACCCACCCCATCCCTCACTGCTCGCGGGTGCTCGATCCCTTGCGCGAAAACAACCAGTGCAGGAATTTTGCCTCAAAGGCAGGCACCATGCGCGGCGGAGTCGCCAGGACCACCACCGGCGCCCCACGGCTGCCTGAGGATAGAAACACGCAAAAGGAGCGGCAGACAGCTCTTGGCCCCCGGCGTGCGCAAGTCGACACCTGACCACAGCGCGTGGGGGGGACTATAGCAGCCTCGCGCTCCGCCTGCTTTCGGCGCGGTTCGTATCATGTGACGCATACGTGCTTCTGTGTGTTCCGCGGCCGTCGCGGCGATGAGCGCTCTAGGACGCCGTGTTTCGGCGAACATGAGTCAGGTGCTTTTTCCGGGGGGGGTTGCTGGTAGACACCTCGCCCGCCTCTGTGGGGATGGAGACGCTGCGGCGCAGGCATACGGAGCGAGTGAGCTCGTTTGTGCCAAAGTTCAGCTTCACGGACAGCGGAGACGGTCGCCTGACGTGCCGCCAGGCCACAGGAGGAGGAGGTGCTCGTGCTGCGTCGGTTCGAGACAGTTCCTTCCTGGAAACCCCCTGACAAGGATCTTCGTGATCCAAAGCGTCCGCCTGTTTGCCTTCCGTGGAACGTCTGTCGCGTTGCAAGGCGTGCGGGCCAGGGGTCGCCCCGCTCGCGCGGTGCACTGTGCGCCGCACGCTTCTTAGTCTTGAAGGTAGCGTCGGGGCGACGCAGCTGCTGCTGGGCGTACATGCGTGGAGCACCATGACATCGGACGCAACGTCCGCGGGGGGCGGTCCGCCGCGGAGGGCGAGGACGTGTGTCCGCTGCGAGAGTGCCAAGCCCGTCCTGAAGCGCCCGAAGACGTTCGAGGCCGTTTGCAAGCAGTGCTTCTTCGACACATTCGAGGAGGAGATCCACGAGGTGATCGTAGCCAACAACCTCTTCCGACCAGGCGAGAAGGTCGCTATGGGGGCATCAGGTGGAAAGGACTCCACCGTGCTGGCCCACGTGCTCTGCAAGCTCAACCGAACCAAGGGGTACGGGCTCGAGCTCTTCCTCTTGTCCGTCGACGAAGGAATCGCCGGGTACCGCGACGACTCCCTCGAAACAGTGCATCGGAACGAGAAGCAGTACGGCGTGCCGCTCAAGGTGACACGCAGCCCCCTTCGCCCGCACCGCCCCGCAAGCGACGCTCCTCGGCCTCCCGGACGCCTCCGCGAGAGACTCGCACGCTCCGGCGCCGCCAAGGGGGGGGAAACCAGGCACGGGTGCACTGCGCATGACAGTTCCCGTGTCGCGACGTCGCTTGCGCTCGGGCGGTCCGCAGGTCGTGTCGTACAAGGACCTGTACGGTTGGAGCATGGACGAGATCGTCGCTGCGATCGGCCCGAAGAACAACTGCACGTTTTGCGGCGTGTTGCGGCGGCAGGCCCTCGACCGCGGCGCCACGCTCCTCGGCGCCGACAAGGTCGCCACGGGGCACAACGCGGACGACGTCGCCGAGACAGTCCTCCTCAACATGCTCCGCGGCGACATCGCGCGGCTCGGACGCTGCGCAGGCAAGCCACACCCCCAAAACACCCCCAAAACACCCCCACCTATCCTGCCCGCCCGGCCAGCATCGCACACGACCACGCTCGATCCGTACAGCGATCCCGTCTCCCGTCCGACGCAGACATCATCACGACGGGCAGCTCCCCCATGCCGCGCGTCAAGCCGTTGCAGCTCGCGTACGAGAAGGAGATCGTCATGTACGCGTACTTCAAGCAGCTGGACTACTTCTCCACCGAGTGCGTGTACGCGCCCTTCGCGGCCCGGGGCGCCGTGAGGGACCTTGTCAAGGACCTGGAGGCTGCGCGACCAAGCGCCATCATCGGGCTAGTGCGGTCCGCGCAGCAGTTCCGCGTCGCCCCCGGAGGTACGTCAGGACTCGCTGCGGCACGGCGGCGCGCACCGCGTCGTCTGAGCGGATCCAGATGAGCGGCGGGGGGTCTGCGAAGGATGGAAGTGAAGACTGTGTTTGTTATTTGTTTGTGTGCTGCAGAGACCAAGGGGCAGGAGCTGCAACGGTGCGGCAGGTGCGGCTACATGTCGTCGCAGCGGGTGTGCAAGGCGTGCACGCTGCTGTCCGGGTTGAACAGCAGGAAGGCAGGCAGGCTGTTGGTGTGCGGGGAGGCGCCGTGAGCCGCACCGCAGCGCACGGAGACGCGCATTGTCGCGCTACCGCATCGCTGTGATCCACATACACGCCCACGCGGCTCAATTAGCCGGAGTTGCTCCAAATCATGCGTTTTTGCGCGCTGTTGTTTTTTGCATCATAGCCACTCACGTGACGCCTGGGCTCCAGTCGATCGGTGCGTAGTTCGGCGCGCTGGAGAGCCGCACCCGGCGGCACCATGTGCGTGCGCGCACCCGACGGACGCCGGGAGCGCGCGAGCGGCCACACAATGGCGGACACGGACAGGACGCCTGCCTGCTCCGCCGGGACACGTCCTCAATTTCCACGTCCTCGGCGCTCCGCGACGGCTCCAGGTCGCGCCCTTGCGTGTCTGCCTCGCCGCGGGCAGCACACACCGAGCGGGCCATCGGAGGGGGGTTCAACCCCGGTTGTGTGAGGTGCGTCTGGGCTCGTGTAGGGGCCGGGGAGCGCTGCCAGGACAGAACGGACGCCAACGAGGGTCGTGCGGAGGCCTGGACGGCCACAGAGCATCGATCCGCGACGGCGCGGCGAGCCTTTGCGCCGGGAAGCCGCGATCGCGTGACCCCAGAGCGCGGCAAGCAGCCGCCCGAATTTTCCGCCTCTACGACTGTGTATATGGTGAACATGCGTGCCGACGCGCCTCCAGCGAAGCACGTCGGCAAGGACGATGCGACGGGCCTGTCGGAGAAGCTCGAACTGCTTCTGAGCGCGGACGAGACCCTGTTCACCGAAGGCACGTTGCGATGCCGCGACGCTCGATGGCCGCGACGCTTGATGCGCGCGCTGCGCGATGTCGCTGAATAGATTGCCACGTGGCGCCTCGTCGCGGTCTGTCGTGGCGGCGTCGCACGCCTCCGCGATGCTCGCCACGAATCGGGGCAGTGCGTTCGCGGTGTTCGTTCGAGGGACGAATTGCGCGTATCTGCGCGACTTCGAACTTTCCTGTGTCGAACTATTTGTGTCGTTGAACGGGCACGCGTCGTGACAACCACGGCGACCCGCTGCAGACGCTCAGTGCCGCTGAAAGGCGATCCGGCACTCCGCCCCCGGAGGTGCAGGATTTCACAAGGTCCTGGAACACGTGCAAAGTCCCTCGACCAGAGCTTCGGCTGTGTTGGAAGACGAGCACGACAACAGCGGCAGGCGGCTGGCGGGCAAGCGAGGAGATGCCACCGGGAAGCTGCCGGCCTCATCGCACCGTCGTCCGCCTCGGCTCACGCGCTCCGACATGGAATCCCCCACCGACGACGTCCCGACCCGCACGGGCGACACTCCCACGCCGTGAGTTCCCCGCGCATGCCCCCCGCGCCACTGCTGGTCACTTCGCCGTGACTGGCCCCGCGCACGCCTTGTGGACCCTCTTGGCGCGCTTCTCTCTATGCGCGTACGCGTCAGCCACGTATGTCCAGCACTCTGAGCGACTCGTCTCGTGCAAACACTCCGCAGACGACGCGGTGGGACTCGCTTCAGCCGTGATGGCGCTATGGCGCCGGCGCGGCAGTGCCACTCCGAGCACGCAAGTGTGGTCACGTCGGTGAGTGAACATGCGCACTGACAGGGCCTTTCCCGGCGGCGCCTCGCCGCCAGGAGGTGCGAGCTGTTCGCCTCGCTTCCACTGAATGTGCACCTCGGTGCCCACCCATGCGCAGCCCACCTCGGGGTCGGTGTCCCCGCTGGCGCTCCCGAGCAAGCAGGCGGTCTCGCGCAGCGTCACCGCGGCCGCGCCGCCAGCGACCTGCAAGTCGTTAGCCCCACCACAGAAGATGACGCAAGTGTCCACCATGAAGGTCGGCGAGTGCAGCGGCGGCGTCATCAAGTACGCACCGCCCCCGCCCAGCCTTCGTGTTCCCGACGCCGCGCGCGCTGCCCGCGACTCGTCCCGTGTGGAACGGAGCCGCCATCACCACCCGCGTCAGCCTCTCGGCTCCGGCCCCGTCACTCACTGCCCCGGAGCTGCCCGAACGTTCGCAGGGTGTCGGCTCACCCGCATGGCGTCCTGGTCGCGCACCTGGATCTCCTGTACGACGTGTACCGCGAGGTGCAGTCGTGCGTGCGCAACCCGCTGCAAGTTGGCATCTCGCGGGCGGCGATCCAGCGGTGCATGCGGCGACAGGAGGAGGACGAGCACGAGGGGAGCAGCGAGGGTCACGCCGGGGCTGACGTGGAATCGCAGGAGCGCCGCAAAGAGCAGGCGAGGGAGATTCTCACGCTGCTGGACCAGCACGTCCAGCGCATGAAGCCCGACGTGGACGGCAGGCACGACGTGGTGTTCGAGGACCTCATCGGGGTCTTGTACCCGTTCCTGCCGAAGTCCGACTTGCGGATGCTCGCGAGGCACGTCAGGGGCGAGACTCCCCCGTGCCCAATCTCGTACGAAAAGGCCAAGTGGTGAGCGCCCCCGCCTCCCTGTGGTCTGACACGCCGTTGCCGCGTGACGCCGCGTGCGAGCGGACCGCGCGCTCGCAGCTCCTGTCGAGCGCCACCCGGCCGACGACAGTTTGAGCACTGCGACGCACTCACGCACGACGGTGTGCCAATGTGGCTTGCAGGCTGTGCCAGCGTGTGCCGCGGATCGTGCGCGAAATGGGAGCGAGCACGGAGGAGAGCGTGAAGAGCCGGCTGCTGCTCGTGAAGCTGAAGCGCCTGCTCGAGACGGCGCTGGAGCGCGCCTTCCTGATGTGGTCGGTGTCGCACCTCCAGATCTCCGACACCGAGCCGCTGCTGCTGGACGCCCTGGACGCGGCGCTGGTGCGCGCGATCCGCCTGTGGAACGATGGCAAGGCGCCCGCGGGCAAGGACATGATGGCCGGCTTCTCCGAAGAAGATGCTAGGTGCGTGTGTGTGTGTGTTTTGTGCGGCCTCATCTCAGACCGGTGGCTAATGCGTCGCGGAAGCCGAGCAGCTCGTTTTCCTGTCGGTCTATGCATCTCATTTTCGCTCCCGCCCGTGTTCGTGAGTGTTTGCAGCACTCTGGCAGTGGCGTGCTCGGACCCGGTGGCGGTGCTGTCCTTGTACACACAGCGCCGAGGCAAGCTGCTCAGCGAGGCTCAAATCCTCGCAGCCAGCAAGAGCTGACCAGACGGCGTCTGCCAGAGCTGCACACTCCCCAAGCTCCGCACCTGCATCACCGACAACAACTGTCAGGTCGCTGCTGCCCTCTCAGTGCATATTCAACTCCCCACCCCACCCGTTTGGTTCCACCTGCTGCCGCGTGCGTCCACCTGCACCACGAGATGCAGTGGACCGGCTGCCTGCAGTCGAACAGCAGAGGTCATCGATGGTTGCAATGCAATTTGCAACCATCGTAAAGACACACGTGCTGTTCCCCCTCCCGCCCCCTCCCCTCCCCGCTCGCTTCCACCCCGGTCGCGATCAGAAGCCGTTGAGAGCGACGGCCATAAGGATGACGAGAGAACAAAATATCGCCGAGTGCGCAGTCGGCAACACGCCGCACTTCCCACCTCACTGCTTCGCCATCCCGTTCCTTTGCGGACCTGCCCGCCAGCACCCTGCGCGCCAGCTAACAAAATCGGCTCATGGGCCCCGTGTAACCCAAGTCCCTACGGCTCTCGCTATGTCTCAGATTTGGTGGCGTTGCGATCGCGACGTCGCTCTCTCGTAGTTTCTTGGTGAAGAGAGCTGCGAGTACCTTCCCGAAAGACGCGTTCGCTCGGCGGCTTATAATTACATTCACCCTCGCGCGAACATGCGCAGCGGCTGCAGGCACGTCAGCCGGTGGTCCTGCCGCAACGGCAACGCTTCAAGCTCCGCCAGAATGGCGCGGGCGTCCCGCACGCGCTGAGCGCGCGCCTCGGACGACATCACGTGGTCCCGTCTTCGTGCTCCCGCCTCGTCACCGACATCGGACCCCTCCCCTGACCGCACCACTGATGTCAGGCCAGTCGTGGCCCCCTCCGCGGCCGCCCGCGCAACGAGCGCTAGAACGCCCGCAGCGCACTCGGCACCGAGGACCTCGATGCACGCCCGCGAGACGTGACTGATCTGGCGACAGACGGACACGGCGTACTCGGAGGGCGCAGATGCGTCAGCCACGCCCGCAGCCGGCTGCTCCGCGGCCTGGTCCTGCTTCGATTTCATCGAGTTCGACAGCTGCGCGATCTTGCTCGACAGGATACCGACGAGCTTGGCCTTCAGCTCCTTCCGGTGCAGCTGCGCGCGGCCCGGAGCAACATCACGTTTGTTGGTTGCTTCCACTGTGGCGTGCGAATCGCGTCACGCACAAGCCGAGAGCAGTCTCGAAAAACCTCACCTGAATGTCCTCGCCGATGCGCCGCCATCCGCCGAGCGCCAACTGCTGCTGCGCAGGCGTCAGGCAGCATGTCGCCTCGACACTCATCGGGGTGCGCAGGGCCCCGACCGCCGCCATCGTCTCCTCCGCGACAAGGATGTGCTTTACGGAAATGAACCGCAGCCCCGCCATCTGCACCGCCCCGGCGCCCAGCACCAGCTGACACGCCCGTGAATTGAAACCTTTTAATAGCGCCACCATCAGATGCGAGGCCTCCATGTCCAGGCCCGGGAGCGCCCGCGGCGCCTCGCGGTACCCACCGAGCGCCTTGACCAGCATCAGCAGCGACACCGTTGCCGCGTAGCGCCGCCCGCACACCTCCAGACCCCCGCCAGCGACGCCGCCGCCCTCCCGCGCCCCGGCTGGCTCGCCAGCGCGCTGCTCGGACGCGGCATGTGCCCCGTTGGCGGTGTCCTCGACCATGCCTTCATCGCCTGCGGCGTGACTCGTCGTTTCGCGAGCAGGGGGTGTATTGCTCGTCAGGAGGTCAACACCCTCCTGGAAAGCCGCAGCGACCTCAGTCGGGCGCCACTGCTCTTGGTCGAGGACCTCGATGATCTGGCTGAGGGAGCGCTCGTGGTAGGCTTCGAGCCAGCCGCGGCTCTGCCCGACGACGACACGGTCGAGAGCGGAGGTCCCGTCAGAACACCCCCGGGCAGTCAGTGCCGACGTCAGGGCTGTCACCGCGGCGGCGACGTCCTGCATCTCGTGCAGCGTCACGCGCGCGTGCACGGGCCCGCGCGAGGAGACAAGCTTCGACACCCGCCCGCACGCGACCCCCCCTAGCGCTGTCAGCGCCTTGGCCATCGCTTGCTGCGTGTCTTGCAGCTCCTCGCTGGCGACACCTGCGCGCACGAGAGACACAGCGCTGCTTGCTTCAAACCGCTTCGGACCGGGGGCGCAGGTGCCGGCAGCACAAAAGAACCCCCCCCCGCGTGCTTCGAAGACATCTGTGGGCGGAGTCCCGGGACGGCGCGGCCACTTGCGAGGGGTGCGTACCAGCGGCGGCGAGGACGGCCTCGGCGTGTCCCCGCGTGCGTTCTTCGTGCTCGACCACGAGCATGGTGGCCCTGGTTACGCGGTGCAGCATGCGCACGAAGGCCGCGTGAGGCAGCGCCCGGAGGGACGCCACCAGCTGCGACCCCGCACTCGATAGCCTGCGATCGGTCACGGACGAACGATTCGTCGCCGTGAGAGAAGAAAAGAAAAGAGCAGAGAAGAGAATTTCGGGTTTTGGTATGTACTGCCAACAAAAACGAGACATGACTTCCTGTCTCGGAGCGAACCCCTGCGCCAGTCTCGCTGCCCGTCCCTCAGCGCGCGTTGCTCACCCGGCGTCCCTCAGCTCGTTCTCCACCACCTTCCAGACCGCCTGCTTCAGATCCGCGACAGACTGAGCCTCCCACTCCCCCAGCGCCCGCCCCAACTCCCCACACGGCTGCATCGCCACAACCAGCGGCCCCAGCGACCGCACCCACAGCCCGGCCGTCGCCAGCGGCGACGGCGAGCTACCGTCTTTCCGCAGCGAGTCAGCCCCCCCTTCGTTCGCCCCCTCTTCTTCCTGAACACCCCCCCCCGAGTCCCCGGGGGGACCGCCGCCCGCCTCCACGTCAGCCGCAGCGGCGGCGGCGATGTCCTCGGGGAGCGCGCGCACCGCGCTCAGCAGCTCCGCGCACAGCAGCCGGCAGACCTGTTCGCGGGAGGACGACACGCTGTCGCGGACGTAGCGCAGGCAGTGGATGCGCGCAGCGTTGCCGGCCGTGAGCGCCTCGGACACGGACTCGAGCGCGCTCAGAGCGCCGAGGTGATCGCCTGCAAGCCACAATGAGCTCCACGGCAAGGTTTCCGGGTGCATGGATCGCGTGTGCGACGCCGAAGAAGCAGCACGAACCCCCGCAGGAAAACACACACGCTGCGCGAGCATCGTGCTTGCACGGAGGCATTCGGTGCCCGAACCACCGCGCACGATATGAGCCAGCTGTATGGGCCTGCGACGTCGTCGTTCAACCGCTGTCCGCCGCGCACCTGACGCAATGAGCAGGTCCAGGGACGCTGCGCACTCCTGCGCGTCCGACAGGACTTCGAGCAGCTCTAGCGCCTCCCTCGCCCGCTGCTGCACCTTGCGCAGCTGCGTGATCTCGCCAGCGATGCTCGCGGCGCGCCCCGCGCCCAGCCCCGCCAGCACGCCCCGCAACGCATGCGTTTGCTCCTTGGCGGCCCCAACCGCGTCGGCGACGCGCTGCAGGCCCGGAACTTCCGCGTGCAGGGCCGCAGACCGCAGCGTGATCTCCCGGAGCAGCTTCTCGTCCACGTGCGCCTCCCACGTCTCGAGTCGGGCCAGCGCGCTGTGCCGCGCGGGGGTGTCTCCAGCGTCGCCGCACGCCGCCGCGAACGTGTCGGGCTCCGCGAGGTCGAAGGTCTCCGAGAAGAAGACTTCCGGGATCGAGGCCGGCTCCGCTGCCCGGTCTTCCTGGGCGGGGGGGGGTTTAGCGTTGTGCCCGCCGTCAGGGTCCACGGACAGGACGCTGGTGCGGTCGGGCCGGGCGCTGCTGCGCCGGCGCGTGTTGCGGCGAAGCTCGGGGTAGCCCTCGGCGATGCGGGATAGGTAGGGGGCGAAGTCGCGCAGAGTGACGCGCGGCAGAGATGGTGCGTGCGCCAGGGGGGGGTGTTGCGCGTGTTGGCTCTCTGCGAGGCCGACCGCCTCGAGCACCGTATGCCATGGTGCGCCAGAGCTGCGGGGGGCAGGGAAAGGCGGTTGCCGATCGGCGGGGGGAGGCGGACGTGCGACGTGGTGCAGATGCTTGAGGCTGCTTCCAGCGACTCAGGAGCGGCGCTTCTGATCTCTCTTTGCAAGCCGTAGCATACAGGCAAAGATATCGTCTTCGGAGGCCGGTGGACGCGTCTCGGGGCCGACGCTTGTGCGGCAGCGGGGGTGCATATCAGGGCGCGTGGGGACCGGGACGCGCGCGGCGCACGCACGTGCGCGCGAGGCAGAGCGCCGGGGACGCGAACGCCTCGCTTGATGCATGAGGATGTAGCGGCTACAGGCGGAGCGGGCTCGCGTGTCCCATGCATGCACGGGCGCACCTTGGTCCCTCTCCGGGGTCGTTCAGAATGGACGTGATCGACTGATACGCGTCGTTTCTCATCCTTCAGCACAGCGCCACACCGTTCGCAAGGCGCCGCGGCGTTGGATCCACGTGTCACCGCAGGGACCGGGACCTAAGGCAATTGCGCTTTCTTCGCGTCATGCTCCCACTATCGACCCTCTCACCCTGCGAATGCCATCGCGATGACTCGTCGCCGCACAAATGGTCCAGCAGCGCGGCCAGCGGCGCCCACGACGCCGCTGGGGCTCCCACACGCCCCAGTCTGTCCTGCGTCATGAACTTGCCCCCTGCGGCGCCAGTTGTGTCAGTTTGGGCCCGCAACGTCGCCTGTCCATCCACAAGATCGCGCTTGAACTTTGAATCGTGGTTGCACACCCGTAGTCTCTCGGGCGTGTCCGTTCGGGGCAGCAACCGAGGAGTGCATCTGCTGCCCGCCATCCTGCGGCCCTGACGCCCCCCGGGACATGCTTGGGACGTTCAGGGCTTTCCCCCTCGTCGGCCTCCACCGCACCGCACGCGCAGCACTTCCTCGACGGAGGTGACCTCACGCGACCGCCCCCGCTTCACCGCCAACTGCTTCTCGGCCCGCGGTGTCGCGCCGAGCTCGCATGTTCCGCCGTTCCCCGCTCCTGCGGGCACTGATCGCCGCGATCCTCACAGTCGCACTGTCCAGGTCGGTGAACGCGCGCCGCCGCGCCCCGCACGGGACCTCGTCGCCCTGCAGCCACAAACCCACGCCGCTGCGTCCTCGCCGCAACGCTCAGCCCGACGGACCCACACCGCTATCACATAGCCCCCTCACACGGATCGCCCGTATTCCGTTGCTCGTAACCACGCCTCCCCACGGCGTTCTACACACCCTCTGCCTGCATCAACCTCGCCCCGTCGGAGACTGAATCACAGCACATTGCCGCGGCAGTCCCACCACACACGCCCTCGCTCAACGGCCCACGCTCCCCGCTCCTGCCCGCAGGACGCTGTCCGTGATGGCGGCCGGAAACGGCGACCGCGGCGCCGACGTGGCCTCCACGCCGGCGAAGAACGTCCTCGGGACGCAGCTGCAGGCCTGCGGATTCGACCCCGTCACCGGGTTCTACCGCGACGGCTTCTGCCACACCGGCCCCACCGACACCGGCCGCCACGTGGTCGCCGCCGTGTGCACGCAGGAATTTCTCGAATTCACCGCATCGCGCGGCAACCCCCTCAACCGCCCCGCGCCCGCGTACGGCTTCCCGGGCCTGAAGCCAGGTGCGCCCGCCGCGCCGCGGACCGCCCGCTCGCCTCCCTCCCACTGCGCACGGTCTCGTCCTAGTGCTGACGTGTTGCGCCCTGACGCCTCGCATCATCGGAGTCACAGGACGCTCGCGTCTCCGGACGCGAAGCCACGCAGCGTGCCCGCCGTGCGGCACACGTCGTGTTGCACCGTCGCCCCGTACCGACGTTCGTCACGTCTGTTCTCTTCGCGTCGTGTTGCGCGCGTTGCAGGGGACCGGTGGTGCCTGTGCGCGCTGCGGTGGAAGGAGGCGTACGACGCGGGCGTCGCGCCGCCCGTGGACCTCGCGGCGACGCACGAGGGCGCTCTGCGGTACGTCACCATGGAACAGCTGCAGGAGCACGCGCTGCAGCCCAACGCGGGGGGCGACCTGTGAGGCCGCGCACGCGGGGCGGAAGGTGTTGTGAGCGGACAGGATGAACGGCCGATGCGAAGGGGCCGCGCTGCTGCCCGACTTTGTGTCATGGCAGCGCTGGTTGATGCTATCCGACGGCCTGACGTGATGGATTGCGGGGCGGGGTGACGTGGCGGGGAGGGCGATAGCGGCGGCGAGCTCGATGCGTGCAGTGGGGTGCGGGGCCACGGCGGGGGGTCGATAGATGACGCAGGGGTGTTCAGTGGTCGGGCGCGCGGCAGGGCTACTAGGGCCATCGAAAGAGGCGTGCGGTGCCATGCTGGCCGAGGTACATAGGCTCTTGTGTTAGTTCCAGGCTCTCGGGGACATCACGCGCGGCTCCGCGTGCGTGGAGCGGGCCGTGAGAAGCCCATTCAACCACCGCCGGAACCAGCGGGCGGGGGCGCTTTTCAGCGGGCGCGACCCCCTTGAGAAGGGCGTCTTGGGCTGCACGCGAGGGGCAGGCGCGCAGCCGGCTTGCGTTCAGTGCGGGGTGCTCTGCCGGGGGAAGCTTGCCTAGGTAATCGGAGAAGATCTGTCGCCCGCAAGGCCTGCTTGCGCCCCCCTGGTACTCCTGCGCCCTCAGACCTGATGTTCATGCCACTGAAAAGCCAAAGTAGTGGCGAACAGAGGATATAAATGACCGCACGTGGCGTCAGCGGGGCGCACCCCCTCGCTTGGCATCCTCGCCCAGGCAGCTAGCCTGCCGGGTCTTGCGCTTGAAACAACCAAACGCGATCCCCACCGTGCTACCACACACGCGTAGAAGCCATCAAACACAAACAAGCCCGGTATATTTGTTTAATTATTGCAGGCCGCCGTATCCAACCAAGAAGCAACTCCGTTCCGTTTCTCCACGAAGCCTCGCGCGGCGAGACCGCGGCCCCGCAGCCTCCAGCCACCTGAATGATGCCCGTCAAGTCCGCCGTCGCGCACACCCCGCGCTTCGCGGCCCCAGCGCCCACACAGGCAGCGCTGTGCACCTCCAGCGGGCCCGTGCAGCGACGCGCAGCCCTCGACCCCGCGCACCGGCTCCAGCCGCTCCGCGTCGCAGTGCTGCGGCAGCCCGCAACGACGCTCCACGCCGCAGCGCCGCCCTCCGCGATCGCCGGCGCCGCGGCCGCGGTCAGCGCCGACGACGGCAACACCCCCCTCCCCCTCGACTTCCACCCCGCGCCGCTGCGCCCGGCGCAGTGGGCCGCCACCGCGGCCGCAGGGGTCCTCACGACGGTCCTGGTCTTCGCGGCCACGCAGGCGCTCGCCGCGGCGGTCGCACCCACCGTACCGCCGCCACCGCCGTGGCTGCCCGCGTTCCTCGTCACCGTCGCGCGGGCGCTCGCCGCGGCCGCGCCGCCGACGCTCTCTGGCCTCGCCGGCTGCGGCGCCGTCATACTGGCGTGGGACAGCTTCCTCGAGTCGCAATTCAAGGCCCTGGAAGTCACTCCGAGGGAACTGCAGCGGCGCGGGTTCCTCGGGGAAGGAGCGGGGCTGCTGGCGTGCCGCGGCGCGAGGCGGGCCGGCCCCACGTTCGACGTGCGGTACATCCGCACGGCGCCTGCGGGCGGCGCGTCGCGGCGGCGCGTGCACTGCCTGCATGGCTTCGGCGCCTCAGCCGGGTCGTGGGCGCTGTGCCAGCAGGGGTTGGCGGACGCGCTCGGCGCGGTGGTGACGGCGCACGACATGCCGGGCTTCGGGCTGACCGAGCGCCCGGCGTCGCTGCGCGACTACACGTCAGACTCGAACGCCAGTATAATCATGGACATTGTCAACGCCGTGGACAGGCCTGAGTCAGGGGGGGCGGCGGAGAGCGTCCCGGGCGGCCCGGAGGTCGGCAAGCGGCTCGGCGACAGCGGGCGGGAGGATTCGGCGTCGTCTGTCGCGAACGACGACCCTGACGCGTCGGTGCGGAACTCCCCCACGCGCAGCGGGCGCGACGGGCCGTCGGGCGGCGCGGTGCTGATGGGGCACTCGCTCGGCGCGCTCTCGGTCTCCGAGGCGCTCATCAGCAACCCGCGGGCCGTGTCCGCGGTCGTCCTCATCGCGCCGGCGCTCCTCGCGCCCCCCGGAGGGCCGGTGCCGGCGCCGGGCGGAATCTTCGCGGCGCTGTTCGCGCTGTTCCGGTCGATCGCCGGCTACATCACCGCGACGTTCATCGCGCTCGCGACGCCCTTCTCGGTCATCGCGCTGCGCCGCCTCGTGCGCAACCGCTCGTTCTGGGAGGCGGGCCTCAAACGTGCGTGGTACTGGCCGGCCGCGAAGGGCACGGCGCGCGAGGCCGGGCTGCTGTCGCTCATCGACGACTACCGCATTCCGCAGATCACGCGCGGGTGGGACTACGGGCTGCTGAAGTTCGTGCGATCGCGCATCGGCGGGGGCTCCGCCGGCCCGCTGGCGGTCACGCGCGGCGTGCGCGAGGCGCTGCGGCCCACGCTGGTGCGGCTCGGGCGGGTCCTGCGGGAGACCGGCGTGCCCGTGCTGATCGTGCACGGAGCGCAGGACACGCTCGTCCCGTTGTCAAACAGCAAGAGGCTCGCGGAGCAGATTCCGGGTGCGCGGCTGATGGAGTTTGACAAGTGCGGGCACACGCCGCACGAGGAGTACCCGGAGGAGTTCGTGGCGGCGGTCAGGGAGTGGCTGGAGGAGGCGGAGGCGCGCCGGGGCTGAGTTGTAAGAAGAAGGAAAAAAGAGTCTGTTTTTCGTGTATTCGCGTGTATATATGTGCGGATGTGCGGAGCTGTGAGGCCGAGGCACGAACGGTGCGCTGAGAGGCGTGGTGGGTGCGGACATGGGTGCTGCAGGCTCCGGCGAGTCGCTAGGTTGCCGCACGTGTGTTGTACCTGACGGATGGTGCTGTGACTCAGTCAGACTGTCAGGGCTCCTGGCGCGGTGATTGGCCGCCCGCTGCAGGGGCACGCGACAGACGCATCGCTTGCGCATACCAGGCGGCGCGTTGAGGGGGTGTTTTGGTCTAGGGAGCGCGGCAGGGCGACCCACTGGGAGCTGTTGGGATCGCACTTGAAACACGGTGCCGCTCGCCGCACGGAGCGGTTCTGTCGCGGCCCCGTGATGACGGATAGGCATCGAAGCGCGCATTGACGGGATAATCTGGGTAGATTAGGCCCGAGCGGGCGCGTTTTGTTGCATCCAGGCACCACATGGGTCCGGAAATGGCCAACGCAGGGGGCCGGCCGCGCCGAGCTGGCGCCAGCAGCGTGTCGTGGAACTGCCACGACTGCCAGGTGCGCTTTGAGTGCGACGTCACCGACGACAGCGCCGGACTCGCGACCTCCAAGTTTGACGTCGCACAGTGCTGGTCGCAGAGCGGCCCGTTCCTTGACCGCTTGGCGCACCAACGACGTTCCCTGCAGTCTCTGAATGCTGGAAACATGAACGAGTGCTTCAGCTGCGGCGCACTGCGCGTTCAGGGCGCGCCGGCGTGGCAAGAGTCGCCCCCGCACACTCCCGGCGAGCCCTGGCCCGGCGCCGGCTACGTCGAGGAGGGCTACGAGGTTGAGAGCGACGTCGAGCTTCTCTCTGACTCAGGGGGCCTCGACAGCCCCAGAGGCTCGGAGTCCCTGGGCCCCGGACCCGCAATGCGCGACGTTGATCATCGTCAACACGATGACTTCGGAGAAAGCTCCTACCACGGGCTTCTCGATTCGGGCCTCGAATCGCTCCCCGTGGACCCGAACATCAACGCATCTATCTACAGCGAGCCCGGGAGCGACCCCAGCCTGTCCCCCCGCACCACAGCGGGCGTCCCGTCCAATGCTGCGGGGCGCCTCAGCGTCCCCTCGCGCGCCTCCGCGCGGGTCTCCGACCTCGACATCGCCGACACCGACGGTCGCCCACCTCTCCAGTCCGCCGCCGTGAGCCCGGGCGCCGTTCCGGACTCGAACGACGCCACGGACGCGGAGGGCGAGAGTGAGCGCGGGCGCTTGAACGCGAGCTCACGCCACGACGCGGGCGCAGCGCGCGTGAACTGGCGCGCGGACCCGCGCGGACAGTCGCGGAGCGCGCGCTCGCTGGACGCCGGCGGCGGCGGCGGCGGCCTGGCGCGCCACCAATCAATACAACCTGAGCAATCGGCGTACTACCAATTGATATCTGAGGATCCTCGCGGGGCAGAGCAGGAGCTCGTGTACCGGTCGAGCGCGTCGCTGTCGCCGCAGGAGAGCGCGGCGTCCGGGAGCGGGCTCGGGGAGGGCCCGGGGGGGCTCGGGGACGAGGACGGGGGCGCTGCGGCGGCGACGGACGAGTTGTGGGCGATGCTGGGCGACCGTGTGGTGGTGGAGGGTGCGGAGCGGTCGGTGGCGCACCCGAGTCCGCCGTCGACGGCTCCGCCGGCGACCGCGCGGCCGCAGCGGCCCGTGACGGCACGGGGGCGCGCTGCAGGGGGGGGTGCAACGATGACTGACAGGTAGGCCTGGCGCCCGGGGGCGCGTCCGACGGGGCCGCGGCAGGGCTCAGTCGAGCACGCCGTGATGCCATCTGCCTCGCACCGAAGCAACTGGCACGTGCACAACACGTCGCAGTGGTCCCGCGTTGGCGTGCAACAACGACAGCACGCCCTGCGCACATTTGTTCTCATCCCTTGGGTATTCCGCTCAACGCTGTGCGCAGGGCGGGCCCCTCGTCCGGCGTCACGGTGCTGACGGTGCACGCCGACAGCGACCCCCCCGCGCGGGCGCGGCGGCGGTCCCGCGCCAAAAGCTACGCATCCTCGAAGCCGAGCGAGTACCTCGAGATCGAGGACTCCTTCCACTCCTTCGACCCCGGCGAAGCGTTCCGCAAGTCTCTCGGCAGGCAAGACTACGCCGAGGACTCGGGCGACGACGACGACGACGACGCTGAGGACGATGCTGCAGCCGCCGCCGCCGCCACGGACGAGCTCTACGCGCTCATGGGCGGCCGCGTGATCCAGGAGGGTCGCCGGCACTCCTCGGACCGGTCCGTCTCGTCCGCGTCGCGCTCCGCGTCGCGCGACGGCGACTCCGCCGCTGCCGACGCCGTCGACACGGGCGACGCCGCGGCCGCGACGGAGGAGCTCTGGGCGATGCTGGGCGACCGTGCGATCGTCGAGGGGGACCACGAGCCGCCGCAGAGGCCCCACGGAGCCGAAGACCGGTCGTCCGGCGTTGCAAAGCTGCCAAGCATTCGGCGGCGTGGGCTGCTCGACGGGTTGATGGAGACGCCGTCGATCCGCCGCCGGCTGGACCCCGCGACGCCGCTGGAGCGCGCGACGACGATGGAGTTCGGGGAGGCGCTGAGGGACCGGGGGGATCTGTCGCGGGTGGGGTCGCGGGAGGAGGTGCCGTTTGTAGAGGACCCCGCGCGGAGCAGTGCGTCGCTGGCGGCGGCGGCGGACGCGGCGGTGAAGGCGGCGTCGTCGCGGCGGCGGTTCGATGCGTTCGGGGCTGCGCCGCCGCCGCTGCAGGCGGAGGCGGGCAGTGGGGAGCTGGGGGGGGGGGCTCTCGGCTCGGACTCCGTGGAGGAGTTGGCGGTGTCGGGGACGGGCAGCGGGCGCGCGGGGTTCGAGGAGTCGGTCGAGGCGGCGAGCTCCCCGCGCCAGCCGGGCGAGCGAGGGGGAGGAGGGTTTTCTTCCGAGTCGGTCTCGGACCTGTCCGACGCGTTCGACGTGCTCGAGAGGTCCCGCGGAGAGCGGCGCGCGGACTGGCAGCCGCCGAAGCCGCTGCCGCAGCTGGGGGCCACGTCAGGGCTCTCGAGTCACGACGCGGGGGAGTATTCGACGGATACCGACCACGAGGACGCCGGGGCGACGGCGCGGCGCCGCAGCCGCGCCGCACAGGGCGTGCAGGCCCCGGCGACGGCGCACGCGGGGGCGCAGGCCTGCGGGGTCGCGCCGCGCCGGCGGGACTTTGCGGCGCAGGTAGGGGGGGGGTTAAACCAGCAGGGCGTGCAGTGCGACTTCGACGAGCGCCACGGCCTGCTATGGGACTCGTCGGCTCTCCCGGGCAGGGTACTCCGGCCCGCCACTGCGCAGCCGCAGCCTCCCCCGCCGCCTGCATCGCGGCCCGCAGCACCTCCGACGCTGCCGTGGGCGTTCCCTGGCGCTGCGCCGTGGCAGGGCGCTCCAGCGTTCCTCATCCCCGTCGCTTTTGCGCCTCCTGCGAGCCAGCCCGGCGCGAGCGAGGACCAGCGGGCCAGGGGCGATGCACCAGCGAGCGGCGCACAGCACCCACAGGCGTGGATGCCGTTCCCGATGGCTCCGACGTTCCCCACGGGCTCCGCACTGCCCTGGGCCCACTGGACGGCGCCGTCCACGGCCGCAGGCGCCAGCACGGTGCGGAACGACGAAGACCTGCGATCTGCAGCTGCTCTAGCGCAGAACGAGCAAGACAACGCGCAGGGAGCGAGTCCTGCGGCTCAGGGAGGCGAGCAGGAAGCCGGTGTCGCTGCACCGTCCGTTGCAGGGCCGGCGGCCCCGCGTCCGCGCTGTATGTATCGGTCGGCGACTGCTGGGGACTCGAAGCTGAAGGGCGCGCTGGAGGCGGTGCGGCGGCGGCTGCAGACGCTGTGCGACGAGGGGACGTCGTGGGCGCGCGCGGGGTCCGCGGGCAACAGCGTTGGGCCCGCGCCTGCGCCGGGACGGGTTGGAGCGGACGCGGGTCATAAATATACGACTCTGGAGTCGACGATCGCTTATATTCGAAGCACGTTGCCGCACCCGACGGTGTAGATGCCAGGAGGGAGCGTGTGAGAGGTGGGAGTGGCGAGATGTTGGCCGTCAGGGCACGCCACGGCGGCGATGATCACCATAAACTCTTTTCGTCATGAGTGGCGGCGGGATCGAACGAGAACACCCCTCGGGGCCCGTGCGCGGCGCTCTGGAGTGACCGTGCGGTGCCCTGGGGGATTCAGATGAGCCGGTGCGCGGGGTCGGAAGTGAGGCGCTGCAACATGGTTGCGTACGTATGCATGGGCTGTGAATTTGCAGACGACCCGCGTACTGGTTCGAGATCGGCGGTCCCTGGGCTTGCGAAGGCCATATCAGTGGGGGTGACTGAGCGCGGCCCGCAGGGCCCCGTGCAGGCACGGCGCTGCAGGCCTGACAGCACTGACAGACGCTGGAGGGATCGGGGGCACTCCCCCCCTCCCGGCGGGGCTGGCAGGTAGGCGGATGCGGCGGGCGGATGTGGAGGGCGCGGAACGAGCGGCAGGAGGGAGACACGTGGCTGGCGACGATGTGCGCGATGCACGAGAGACACAACAACACGTCCGGTGCGGCGAGATGATGTGAGGACACGTCCGACGCTGCACGTGCTGCTGGATCTGGACGAGGCGGCAGCGGGCGGCAAGGCGCTCGTACGTCGCGGACATCAACACGTGCTGTCGAAACACAAGTAGAGCCGCGACAGGTTCCTGGCGAAGATGCGAGGCAACGGAGCAGGGCAGGCATCTCCGGCAGTGGCGGTGTTCTCGGTGACCGCGGTGCGTGATTTCACGGCGCGTTCGGTATCGCCAGGGCCCACGAGGCGCCATACAGGACCTGCCTGGTACAATCCGAAGTCGCGTCTGTCGGGCGGAGGAGCCGCGCGCGGGCATCGAGGCCGCCCGCTGCACGCTCACGCACTCTCGCTGCGGTCCCCAACGCATCGTTCTCCCCACTTCGCGTGCTCTTCGCGCCCCACCGGCGAGTGGGGACGCACCAGTCTGGGAGCCGGGCTAACGCCGCGCTGGGACTCGGATCGCCTTCGGGTCCAGTGAGACGCGCTTCTCGCGTTTGTCGTAGGTGTCCGGCGTCAGGGCAACCCGTGAAGCGTCACGCGGGTGCCGTACAGAGCCTTTCGCGCCCAGCAGCAACGAGGCGCGATTCCTCCGGGATACAAGGCTGTCATGCGTCTCCAAGCGCTCGAGCCCGTGGACAGACACCTCTGAAGCTGGTGCGTCGACGATTCGAGTCCCGCCCGAGCTTCGCTGCGGCTGCGCGGGCGCCCCGGCAACTTTCCAGACGCACGCCCCTTTGCAGCGATTTTCGGGCAGACGCGCGGCGACGGCGGTTTCCTCGCTCCGCGACGAGACCTCTACGTGCGCTGGTATCGCTCGCGCACGGCAACTTCCTGTCTTGACGGCTCGAACGGCGAGGACGCGCACGTACGCTTTTTCAGCAGGGCATCCCGCAGAATCAGCGTTTCACGCGGGGACATCGAGCAACCGCGGGACCAGCCCGAATGCGCTCAAGTTGATTCCTTCGTTGGGACCCAGTCCCATCGCGGAGCGCGTTCTCAGCGACAGCACGGCTCTGGCGACTGTTGCTTCCCTGTGGGCTCCGCACGCTCGTATCCGGGATCGCCACACACCGCCAACGGCCTTTCTCGCCATCTGCAGGTCCGCAGCTAGCCTCGCGTACCTCGGCTTCTCGCGCGAGCCCGGCGAGCACCGGTTCGCCCTCAGCACGCACAGCGCCCACAAAGTAGCGCGTGCCCAGGCCCGACGGGCGCCCCCAGCCACGCTCCACGGCCATGTCCTGGAACCCTTGGGCCCTCAACGACACCAGCAACCACCAAGCGCCGGCCAGCACGGACCAGGCGCACGGCAACGGGTCTGCCCACACCATATCGCACGAAGACACCGTCCGACCGCAGCCACGGAGCGCCGCCCCGTCGTCCGACGTCAAGCAGCTCACGCAGCTGTACTGGCCGTGCGATGACGCCCCCGACCGCGTCGTGCTCGGCGAGGCCGCCATTCTGACCCTCATCAGCGACACAGGCCCCAAACACTCCTGCGAGGTCAGCCCGGACGATCTAAAGAACAGGATCCTGCAGCTGGCGTGCGTGGACACGCGGGAGTCGATGTTCTCGAAGCACGCCCGCGACACCGTCGGCCACTACGTGCACGAGGCGATGGTGGTTGGTCCGCGCACCATCCGCGCCCCGAACAGGACGCGGGTCACCTTCTACGCCGTCTTCAACTCCTGCGAGGCCGCCGCGATCGCCGCGCTGTGCTGGCGCACCGTCAAGCACCACGGCGGCGTCTCCCTCGGGCGCCGCGGCCCTGGCGGCGTCACGGTGGGGCCGCGCGAGGCCGAACGCCGCCTGAACGAGCGCCTCAAGGCCGCGCAGGAGGGCCGGACCGCGCCCCCGCCACTGCCGCCGCCGCCGCCGCCGCCGCCGCCGCTGGAGATCGAGCCGCGCGCGGACTTCCCGCCGGAACCGCAGCCGGTGGCGGGCGGGCAGGGCGGGTTTGGTTCGGCGATGGCGCTGGCGACCGCGGCGCCGGCGGCCGACGGGTGGAAGAGGCGGCGGCTGCACCAGGGGAGGTCCCCCGAGGGAGTGCGGTACTGGACGGAGAATATGGAGACCAAGCCGTGGTTTCCGCATGGGCATGTCATCGCCGGGTGGTACGAGGAGTGGAAGGGCCGCGAGCGCGTGGACGTCGAGCGTGCGCTGCGGGGCTTCCACGGCGCGCGCGGCGAGGAGTTCACCGTGGACGACCTGACTCGGCCGGAGGACACGCGGCATTGGTCGTATCTGTCGCAGCAGCGCCTCGCGACGCTGCGGAGCATGCGGCTCGACGCGCTGGTGCCGGAAAGTCGCGTCTCGCCGCAGCCGGCGCAGACCCCGCCGGCCCGGCGTGCGTGGACCGGCCGGCTGCACACGCCGTGGACCAGGGCTGGCGAGGAGCCGTCGTGCTGCTGCACGGAGCTGTTCGGCGTGTGCGACAGCGAGCCGATGCTGCTGGACCCCGTGTACGCGTCGGACGCGCGTCTGCTCAACCACGTCAGCTCTGCCTTGTTGGAGGCTGAGGGACCCAGGAAGGGAACCAAGGCGACACTCAACCCGTCCTTGTTCCCGGGGGCGGGGCCGGTGCTTGCCGCGCAGGACCTTCCGATCCACGAGCACATGCCGCGGGACTTGCACTTCCAGAAGATGCCGGTGTACACGAACGAGACGGTGGACACGGTATGGGCGCGTCTCAGCGGGACGTGGCAGCCCGACCGGGGGCTGCCGTCGGTGCGCGTGCATGGGCTCGATGGATCGGACGGACCTGGCCGGGAGGCGCTGGCGGAGCTGGCGCGGAGGATCGAGGAGCTGCCCACGACCGACAACAGCCCTCCAGTGCTGCACTGCAAAGTCATGTCGCTCGAGGTGCGCTCGCGGGGTGCGGCGGCGCGGGCGGCGCGGATGCTCGCGTGGCGTGGCCGCCGGGCCTCTCGTGGTTCGTGACGGCTGAGGGAACCGACAGTCGAGGATTCCCTTCTTGCGTTGTTTTTTGTTTTTGTTTTTTTTCTTCTTGCCTGACTGCTCCGTGTCCTCTCCGTCCCCCCCGCGACGCAGGGCTCGGCGCGCTTCATGGGCGTCCTCGGCAACAGCGATTCCAACGCCGAGGAGCGCGCGCTCCTGGACGCCCTGCGCGCCCCCACGGAGCGAAAGGCCTGGGTCGACCGTGCGGCGGCCAACAAACAGGCGTCCAAAGTATACGTCCACTTGTTCCTCATGGCCAACACGGAGAGCTCGTGCAAGAGGTTCTCTATGATCGATCCCGCGGCCTCGCTCGCCCCGGACGACGCGCGCCCCCCGCTCCTGCTCGTGCGCGTCCCCGCATGGGCGGGCACCTTCCAGAACCCGGGGGGGGGTCTCGTCGGGAAGCTGGGGCTGAAGCTGTACGGGCACACCGCGGCGCACGCGCTGCCGCTCGCGCTGCACACGGAGACGCAGGTGCCGCTCGAATGGGCTCTGCGTCAACTGCAGAGGGAGGCTCCGGCCAACGGAGAGTTCTTCCTGCAGTTCGCGGACCCCAGTGGGGGGGCAAAAAAGCAGATGGAGGCGTGGCTGAAGGGCAAGCCGGAGTCCCGCGCGTTCGTGGTGTTTTATACCACGCGGGTGAGCCATCGCGACCTCCAGCCGTGTTGCTGTTCGATGCAAAGCTGTTTGACTGTGGACATGCATGCACAGGCGCGTGCGCACAGGAGCGTCTGCGAAGCGTGCGCTGCGTTCCTGCGCTGCGTGCAGTCGCTGAAGCATCCGGAGAAGGACGACGGAAAGAAGTACTGTTGGCAGTGTCCGGCTTGCAAGCAAAAGCATCGGCTGATCAACAGGACCAACTTCTTCCGCCTGCTGATGATCCCCGTCCCCGCGCTGCCGCCCGACAAGCTGAAGCAGTACAAGCTATCGTCGTCGGGCAGCGACGCCTTCGTGTGCCGCATCGACGCCGTCACGGGGAAGGAGATGACTCAGGGGGGGGAGGTTCCGGCGAGGTACCAGTCCATGCCGTCCGACGCGGTCAAGTTCCTCGTCGAGAACACCGCGAAGGCGCTCGAGGGGCGGGCGCTGCTGTACAACGAGTGGCTGTCGGAGAGCGAGACGCCGCGGCAGACGCCCCGCTGGACGCCGACGTACGGGGCGTGACGCTGCGCTGGCAGGGCTGGGGGCGATGGAGGGGAAGGCGCACGGAGGGGGAGATGAGGACGAAGGAACAAACCGCAGTCGAAGGAACAGATAGTCTTACATCGAGACGTATATTATGTGAGAGGGAAGCAGCTTCTGAGTGCTGCTGTCGCCAGCCGCGCCAGCGAGTGCGTGTGGCTCGCACGGGCTCGCGTTCCGTCGCCGGGTGGACTTGGCGCTCGACGCGCGTGCTAGATAATCTTTAGTCGAGTGCTGCTTGCTGGCGCCCGGGCGCGCAGCCGACGAGCACGTGCCGCCGCGAGGACGACTCGGCTGGCAGCTCGACGATCCCGCAGCGCTGCGCGCCGGCCCGAGCCGCCCACAGCAGCCGCGTGGCATTGATGGCCGTTGACGCCGTTTGCGCGGCGTCGCGGGCCCCGTCTGTCTCCGCAAGGCGCGCCACACGCATCCACAGTGCTCCATCAAGGCACGGCTGCTCAGCGTCGCGGTCTCCCGCCGCACCCGCGTCTCCCTCGCCCAGTGGCACGTTGCTTCGAACGTGTGCTGGCAGGTACGCCACGTCTGCACGGAGTTCCGGATTGGACGCAAAACAACACGTACAGACGCAGAACGACGCACGGTGCTTGCACGCCACGTCGACGATCGTGTCGGACAGCCCCCCGCACGCGTGCAGCCCGACCAGGACCCCCCCCCCATCAGCACCCCCCAGAATGTCTTCCCACGCGACCGTCGCGGCGTCGCCCAGCCGGAACGACGCGTTCGCGACCCCGAACTCCGCACAGAAGGTCCGCGCGTGCGCCAGAGACTGCTCGTTCGCATCGATGCCGAACACGCGGCACTGCGGGAACGCTCTCGCGACGTTCGCCACCAGGTCGCCGCGCCCGCAGCCCACGTCGACGACGACGCCGCGCGGCGAGCCAGCGCCGCCCGCGGCTCCGTCTGCGGCTCCGGGCAGCAGCTGCGCCAGCAGCGCCAGCATTGTCCTGACCTGTGGAGCTTTCTTCCTGGTCAGATACTCGCTGCGACGCTGCGCCTCCTCGCCCGTGAGGACGTCGCCGTGCAGGCCCTCCGCGACGCGTGTGTTGAACACGAGGTCGATCGCGGCGCCGCCCTCGCTCGCGCCCGTGCGCAGGACATCCCCGGGGGGGTCGATTCTACGCCATGTGTCTTGCATCGCGTCGCATATGCGTTCCGCCGCCGCGAGCGCAGCCCTGCGCGGCAACGCGCGACGTTCCAGCTTGAGCGGTAGACACAGTGTGATGATCGAAAACCTGAAGAGCTGTTTTTGTGACTGGAAAAAGAAGGTCATGATTAGCTGCACAGCTTGTGGCCGGTGCCACCGCGGGCGCCTCACCGGTCGATCTTCGGCTTCCGTATCCGTCCGCGGCGCGCGTCCAGCCCCGCCAGCGCCCGCGCGGTGTGTGCGCACGCCACGCGCAGCTCCTTTCTTGCCCCCGCGTCACCGCCCTCCGCCGCCCGACGCAGCGCGACGAGGCGCCCGGCGTCCGCGTGTCCCCCGAGACACCGCGCGGCCTCGCCCTCGTCGAACACGCTGGCGTCGCACGCGCCCACCACTCGCAGCACCGCCGCAGTGTCGGGCTTCACTCTATGTATGGCAAGGCTGCGGCACGACAGGGCCGGCGCGCCCGTGCGCGTCCGGCACGGCACGCCCGTGAATTGCGCCTCCGCGCCCGGGGCCAGCAGGGCGACGACCGTGGCGAACCATGCCGCGCTGCGGGAGCCGGCGATGTGCTCATGTTCAAGGAGGACTTGCAGGCCCGAATTACGATTGTTGTGGAGTCTGCTATCTTCGTCGACTGGCTGCGCGCCCTGCTTGGAACAGTCTGCGACCGTGACGAAAGCGAGGCCGCGGCCGTGCGCGCGTGAGCGCGTCACGCAGCCGGCAAGGCTGAGGTTGGCGCCTGCGCTCTCCGCGTACGCGCCCGGCCGCAGGTCGCGTGCAGCCGCCTCGATCCTCTGTGATATGTCCTCCATTCTGAGGTCAATGTGGACGCGCCATTGTGCCCTGGCAGCCGGCAGCGGACGAGAACAGTGGGTCCCAAGAGCAGGCTTATGTCAATGCATCGCAGCGTCCAGAACGGTCGGGGAAGTCGATTCGTTCGCAGGGCAGTTCGGCAGCTCCGTGGGCTACGCAGTCGTGAGTTCAAGCCGCCCAGTGGCCCGAAGCTGGCCCGGCAGGACGGACTGTTATTGCCAAGTATGAAACTGGAATACCGACGCAGGAGAAGGGTCCGCGACGCAGCGCGGCCGCGCCACGCTTCGCCCACTGCCCCAACATCACGCGTGCCCCCTCGTCCGCTCCGTGCACACCGCACACGTGACGCACGCTAGCTGTGTCTCTGCCTCTTGCCTGCTTTCGACATTGGTACAGCGATTCCGCTCGACGACCCCGACAAGCCCCCCTCGCCGAAGAGGATGCGGCCGCCCTCATCGGGCCCGCCGCACTACGCGTCCCGGGATGTGCTAGGCGGGGCGATGGACGCGGAGGGGGAGGAGATGGGCCCCATGCCGGACGACGTGGACTTCGACGACTTCAAGAAGCCGCTGGTTCACGCAACGATGGTACTGAGGATCGTCTGCGGACGACGCGCTGACGTGTCAGCCGCGTTCAACGAGCTGCGGAGCACAAACAGACCTGCCAGTGGCTCTGGCCACGCGCAGCCGCGTATCGCTCCCCCGAGCGGCCGTTTCTCACGTCCCGCCGCCTCACGTGGCGCTGCAGGTCACCGAGCTGCGCCGGTGCGCGCAAGTCAGCAACGACGCGCTGCTGGCCAAGGTGCACGACCGACCCAAGGTCGACGCGATGCTCGAGAACGGCAAGGCCCAGGCACACGCGCAGAGGAACCGCGCCAAGTAAGCCCTTCCCGCGCGCTCATACACGGAACGCCACGTCCCACGACGAGGAAGCGCGAATTGTCCTCACAGTGCATCACCCCGGCCGTGCCGCGAGCGCCTGCCTGCGCGGACACCCTGCAATCCTATCGCGAGCTCCTCGCTGCAGGTCCGGCCGGGACCGCCGCGGGGGCGCAGGACCGTCCACGCCGGGACCGGACTCCCCCGGTCCCTCTCCGATGCAGCTGTAGCCGCGGCACTGCACCGGCCCCGCATGAACGCCGCGCAAACTGGGCCAGCCCACGCCACAGGGCGCCCGCGCCACAGGGCGGTAGCGTCGCGTGTGAGCCACGCGCCTTCAGACATGTTTTGGCGCTTTCCAACAAATACGGATTTCACGACTGAAAAGGGAGCTCACGAGGCGCACGGAGCGCCCTGGCCGCTGCCGCGCGAGCCCAGCTGTCGTCGACACGCGCTCGCAGCGTCACAGGCCTCGTCAGCTGCCCTGGTTGCCGGAACACTACTCCCCCGGTATGACGAAACACCCCACCCCTTGCGGGCCTCTCTAGTCGTACAGGTCGTCGTCCGGGTGCGCCGCGGCCGCCGCCGGCGCCGAACCGCCGCTGGTCTTCCCGACCACCACGCGCACCTCCGCAGCAGCCTCCCTGACGCGATCTTGACACCCCGGGACCCTCTCGGCGTCCTGACAGGCGTCCAGGGCCCCCATGGCCTCAGCCATCACCCGCGCGCCGTCGCTCAGGCCCGCGAACGTCCCCAGCGCGACCAGACCGCGGAACCGCGAGTCCTGGTCGTCCGGCGGGCAGGCATTTAGCAATTCAATAACTGCCGAGATGCCTTGCGACTCGACTTCCGCCGCCGCGGACGCAGAGCCCGCGCCGCTCGAGGCCATCGCGGCCGCGAAGTTGAGCAGCAGCGTCGCGACCGCCAGGCGCAGCGCGGGCTTCGCGTCGGCCGTGGCGCACGCGGCGAAACCGCCCACAAAAGCCCCCTGGTTTCCCACCAACCAGGGGCGCAGGGGGGCGTGGTGGAACATCGCGCAGAGGGCCTTCGCGGCGGTCAGCTTCGCCGCGGTCGCGTCCGAGGCCATCACGGCCGCTATCGCGTCCTGCGCGTCGGAGCACGGAGCGAGCAGTCGGCGCGCTGCTTGCAAGTAAAGAACAATCAGACGAGGAACTCCATCTGGAAAAACGCCGCGTTTCGCGAATGAACCAGCGGCCCGGATCGCGCGCGCGCAGCAAGCACCGCTTCGGTATCACGGTGCATGGCTCCATAGAGCCCGTTACGACCCCAGGGGGGGTGTTCGGTATGAAATGTACGCGCACCTGGATCTGCGGCAACACGTGCGCGACGGCTCCGGCGTTCGCCGGAGGCCGCGCGACGCACCGGAGGAGGTCGAGCGCGGGGAAGACCCGCTGCGGCGGCCACGCCATCGCCGCGCCGAGCGCGCCGGCCTCCTCCGCGGAGAGCGTTTGCCCAGGCGAGGCCGGCGAGGCGACGTACTGCCCCGCACGAGCCGTGAGGTCGGCGAGAGCGGCCTCCTGCGCTGGGCTGACTGTTCCTGGGGACGCTGCGAGGCGTTCGGGGCCGGGGCGCGGGTGGTTTGAGAAACGGGGCGGGTACGGCAGCAGATGGCGTTGCGGTGTGTGTGTGGGGCTTTGGGCGACGCACCGGCGCAGAACTCGCGCAGCTTCTTCTCCATGCCCTCCGCGTTCGGCGCGTTGTCGATGGAGAGGAACGTCCGCATCGGGCAGTACTTGAGTCCCCCCCCTCCGCTGCCGACACCCCCCGCGCCGCCCGGGACGTACGACCCCTTCCCGGTGATCGGGTCCGGGTTCGCCCCGATCGGGTTCGGCATCGCGTCCGTCCCGCCGGTGTTTTGCAGAATGAACCCCACCACCTGCTGTCGGTACGTGTCGGGCAGGTTATACTCCCCCAGGAACCTGTCTGCGACGTCGTACGGGTTGTCCCCGCGGTTCATGCACAGCTTCAGCGGCGGCGCGCCGTCCGCCACGTCCACGTCGAACACGAAGTCCCATTCGCGGCCCCCGTGCACCTTCGTCGATGGAACCATGTTGCTGTCTCCGCCCCCCGGGCCGCCCATCACCTCCCCGACGCACTCCCACGACCCCGCCGCCGCCGACCACACGTACGCCATCAGCACGCCGTCCTGCCGGACGACTTTCGTCGCGCCGTCCTTCGCCCCCGGGGCCTGAAGCGACTCCACCGACTCCACGTTGAGGCCCCCCGGGAGACCCCCCCCGTCCTCGCCACCGCCGCCCTTCGCGGCCTCCTTCCGCTCCGCGATCGCGGCCACGAACGCCGCGCGCACCTCGTCCGCCGCCCGTCGCGAGGGGTCCGTGGACCAAAGGTACGTGTTGCCGTTGCTACACGCCGTCGCGAGGTCGCCGTTGGGCAGGAACGCGGCGTCCCACACGCAGCCTGGGTGCTCGATCGTCTGCACGCACGTCCCGTCCGCCCGCCACACCTTGCACGTGTTGTCCTCGGAGGCTGTCGCCACGAGCCCTGTGGGCGGGTGGACGTCAACGCGGTACACGAGGGCGGAGTGGCCCGCGAAGGTGACGAGGGCTTCGCCCGTGGTGGCGTCCCAGAGCCGCGCGGTCTGGTCGTGCGACGCGGACAGCAGGCCGACGCCGGGCCACACCGCGAGTCCGCGCACGGTGTCGCCGTGCCCCGTGATGGTGCGCACGCACTCGCCGTCGCGGTTCCACACGCGCATCGTCGCGTCCTGCGAGCCGGAGACGAGCTCGCCGGAGTCCAGCACCGCCATCGACAGCACGCTGCCCTGGTGCCCCTGGAGGACTGTCAGACACTCCCCCCCCCGCCAGACGCGGATCTCGCTGTCGAGTCCGCCCGAGCAGACCATGCCGCGCTCCGCCACGGCGAGGCTCGCGACCTGGTACTTGTGGCCGTTGAGAACGGCCGCGGGCGCCGCGCTCCGGGCGTCCCAAATGATGACCGACTTGTCGCGGGACCCTGACACCAGAGTCCCCCGGGGGTACTCCGGAGAGACACCCCCCGGAATGAACGCCAGGGCGCTGACGTAGTCCTCGTGCCCCACCAGCGTGCACGCTGCGACGGTCGGGCGGCCAGGAGGCGGCCGTCAGCGCACGCGGGGAGTGGAAACCGATCGCGGCTCGTGCGTTCGCGACCGCATCGTCGCCGCGGCGGCGCGGATCGCGTGCAGGGCGGTCAGGGAGCGCGTGGGCGACGCGGCGGGCGTGTGCGGCGCGGGCGTGCGCACTTGTGCGGTACCGTCCGCCACCAGACGAGCTGTGATCCTCGTTCCAGATGCGAATGGTGCGATCGCGCGATCCAGTGACGAGGCCGCTGTCGCACACGAGCAGGCAGCGGACCTGCAGAGCGAAGAAACGGCGTGCGTGAGGGCGCGTCGCCTCCCACCAGCACGCGGTGACACTCCGCGCGCGTCGCGGCTGCGGATTCAGCGAGGACCGGACGCGGCGGAGCGGTCTACTGCGGGATGGAGCTATCTTTGGCGATGTGCGGACGGGCCTCTGCCTGCGTCCCTGCGACGTTGCGGGGCCTTCTGGTCTGGCGCCACGCCACGCGCGGGTGCGCGGAGGAGCCGCGCCGAGGTGCGTCACCGAGCGCGTGACCCGGTGCCTCGAGCACGTTGCAGGCGAGGGACCGAGCGTCGCTGCCGTATCAACCCGCACTGCGCCCACAACACGCACGCGAAGTGAGAGGACAGGCAGGACGCGGATGAGCACCGAGGTGCAGCGGGGTCGCTCACGTCCTCCTCGTGGCCGCTGAGCGTGTCGTAGAGCTCGAACTGTGTCCCCGGCTCCATCTCGCAAGCCTGCCCGGAGCAGCAGCGGGTCGCGGCGCGCACTTGCGCTGGTTGCGAGGTGACCCGTTCCCGCAGCGGGCGAGTAGCCTGTGCGGGCACTGCTGCGTCAGTTGCGCGGCACGCTCCGTCTCTGAAGTGCTTTCCCGCAGCGGCGCCAGGGGCTCTCGGGCGCACGGGCAGGGAGAGGGGGTCCTTTTGGGTATGAGTGCCCCGTGCCGTCGCTTCCGGGGATGAAGTGGGCCTGCGGGAGGGGCGCACGTCCTCTTGTGTTGGGCCTACGGCTGGGGGATAGAAAGGTGCGCTCCTGGGGGATAGAAAGGGCGACGGCGAGCGAAGGCGGGCGTGGCGGCCTCGTCGGCCTCCTGCTCACCGCCGCCGGGCCTGCCGTCGGCCGCGTGCCCGAACACCGCATTTTTTCCGCCTGAGCGTGGTCGCCTCGGCCGCGGGGCGCCAGCAGCCGGCGTTGCAGCAGGCAGCGTGGTGCTCGTACCCGTCTTGCGGCGTGCCTGGCGGGCGTGGCTGGCCCGCTCTCGTTTCAACGGGCGGGTCGGATATGTATGCGGCCAGCAGGCCGCACGAACCGGGCCGTGCGCGCGCACACGCGCCGCAAACCCGCACTCTTTGGGCCGAGCACAGCAACAGCCGCTCCCGCGCCCTCCCTGCTCGGTCTGGGCGCTGTTCAGCACCCGGAACCGATGGCCCTGATTGTTGTGCAGAGGAGACACGATGGGCGTGAAGATTGTCAAGAAGACGACGCGGCAGTTCAAGCGCCACCAGTACGACAGGCGCGCTGGGTCCGTGCACAAGTCCTGGAGGCGGCCGAAGGGTATCGACTCGTCGACTCGTCGTAAGTTCAAGGGGCACATCCCCATGCCGAACATCGGCTACGGCTCTGACAAGCGGACTCGCAACATGCTGCCCTCGGGTACGCCTCCCACCCTCCACCCCGCCCTCCCGCGCCCGAATCGTCCACCACATGCAGCTCATGGCTCCTTCGAAGGCGCTCACGCGCGCATTCACGCCCAAACCGCGCTTGCCGCTACGCACGCGTCCACGCACACCACGCCAGCCAGCCCACCGCGGCGCCAGCCGCCCCCTGCGCCCCGCCCCCGGCCGCCAGCCCCCTCCGGCCGTAGCCCACGCACCCCACGCGCACACCGCGGACGCACTCCGCCTCGCGCCGCCCAGCAGCCCCACAACGCCGCCCCTCACTGCACCCCGCCGCCGGTGTCGCCCCCCGCAGGCCTGTACAACGCGGTGGTGAACAACATGACGGATCTGGAGGCCCTGATGATGCACAGCAAGCGGTTCTGCTGCACCATCGGCTCGTCGGTGGGCGCCCGCAGCCGCAAGGCCCTCGTGGAGCGTGCCAAGCAGCTCAACATCACCGTCACCAACGGCAAGGCCCGCCTGACCACGGAGGACCACGAGTAAGCCCCCTGTGTGCGGCGTGCGGCGCCGCTCGCGGGGACGGCCCCGTGTGAGCCCAGCTGAAGCGACTGTCGCCGTCACAGTTGCTGTGTACGTGCATGCTCTGTGGTGCCCACGGGGCACGTGTGGGTGGCTGAGCACCTCCGTATCGAAGACGGAGTACTTCTACTTGGGTTCCTTCGCCCTGCTGTAGGGCGCGACGACACGTAGGGTGCCCTCGCGTACCACAGCAGAACAAGAAACCCAGTGAGAAGTATTCAGTCCAACGCAAGAAGGTGTTCATCAGTCTCCCGCACGCACCGCGTCGAAACCTCACTGAGTGCACGTGCGTAGCGCTGGGCCCCGCGGGCCGGTCGGCCGTCGACCAGAGAGCAGCTGTCAGCACTGCGTCATCTTGTTGCACAGGTCCGTCGTGACGTTCGCCGTGAAGGCCGGGATGTTCTTCCAGCGCTCCACCAGCAGGTCCACGGTCGACTGGTACTTGCGCGACAACGCCGTCTCCACCAGCTCGAACCCCTGCAACGCGCGCCACGCAGAGGGAGTAACAGTCAACGACACGCCCCGGCGCGCGCCCGCGTGCCGCGCAACACCGACCTGCCGGCCGCGCAGAGACCCCTCCGGGCCGGGACCACTCGAAACACACGAAACAAAGTCCACAATGCGTCGAAGTGTGATAGGAAATGTAGGCGCGATGTCGTGAGTGTGTCGGGCAGAGACGGCCGTGCTGGGCGGGGCGGCGTGGGCTGTACTCGCCTCTTTGGATCCGGGCTTGAACCGGAAGAGCAGGAGGTCGTCCTTGCCGTCGCCGTGCCGCGGGCGCAGGGAGACGGTGGTGGGCGCGGCCGCGCCAGTGCCCGCGCCCGCCGGCACCGCCTCGGCGACCATGTCGACCCTGTAGCCGAGCAGGTGGTAGCACGCCTCGCGGAACGCGTGCACGCGCTCCTTGAACACCTGCACCGCCAACAAACGAGCAATTGGAAAATCAGTTCTAAGATGATTGATATCTCATTTGTTAGTACGTGTGATGCCACCGCGTGCTGGCTGCGGCCCCCCGCACACGCATACATCCGATGGCCAACCAGCACGTCAAAGACACACACAAGAAGTCATATGCAAACATATAGACTTGATGACGTGTCATGGATCTCTGTCTGCGGCTCGCACCTCCTTGAGCCGCAGCATCTGCTTCTCGAGCTCCGCAGCGCGCCGCTTCTGCACGATCGCCTCCGCGCCGAGCACCGCCGCCTCGCTCGACGCGCCGCCCGCGCCCGCGCCCCCGCCCGCGACGCGCACCGCCTCCGCCTCCCGCAGCTGCGCCCGCAGCGCCTCGTTCTGCGCCTCCAGCCGCTCCACCTCCTCCCTCCGCTTCGCCTCCCGCGCCGCCGCCTCGGGGTTCCCGCGCAGGTGCAGCACCCGCGTCTGACTCGCGTCAAACTCCCCCCTCCCCAGCCGCGCCTGCAACAACGCGACCTCGCGCCCCAGCGCGTCGTTCTGGCGCTCCAGCGCCCGCACGCGCACGCTCGCCCGCTCCAGCTCCGTCTTCTGCGCCTCCGCCTCCGCCCGCGCCGACGCGCCCGCCGCCGCCGCCTCCGCCACACCCGCCTCCAGCTCCGCCACCCGCGCCCGCAGCGCCTCGGCCGCCCGCTGCAGCTCCTCGCGCTCCACCGCCCACGCAGCCGCCCCGCTCTCCTTCCCGTACGTCTCCACGACCCTGCGCAGCCCCTCGCACTCCCCCCCCAGCATGCGCGCGCGGGCCTCCGCGCGCGCCGCCTCCGCCCGCGCCTCGTCCGTGCGCCCCTCCTCGAGCTTGACGCGGCCCTCCGCCGCCGCCACGCGCCCCCGGAGGTCCTCCGCCTCCACCGCCAGCGCCGCAGCCCTCTCGTCGGCGGCGCCCAGCCGCTCCAGCGCCGCCACCGCGTCCCTGCGCGCGTCCGCCGCCCACGCGGCCATGTCCGCCGGCCGCGCGATCCCGAGCTTGCTCGCGCGGTCCTCCCACGCCCGCGCCGTCGCCGCGGCGGCCGCCGCCTCGCTCGCCGCGCTCTCCGCGGCCTCCAGCCGCGCCTGCAGGTCCGCAGCGCGCCGCGCCTCGCTCTCCGCGCGCTCCCGCAATATCTGCGTCGATTCCCACCGCTCCTTGATCCTCCGAGCCTCCTCCGCCTCCGCGTCCCGCCTCTCCACCTCGGCACGCAGTGCACGCACTACCTCCTCCATCGCCGCGCCGCCGCCGCTGCTCGCCGACTCCGCAACGAGCGCGCGCCGCTCCAGCTCCGCCGCGCGCGCCTCCGCGGCCGCCAGCCGCCGCCGCACCTCCGCGGTCTCAGCCCGGGCCGCCTCCACATCCCGGCGGCACGCCGCCACCTCCCGCGCGTCAACGCCGCGCTTCTCCTCCAGCCACGCGACCTTCCGCTCCAGCGCGCGCCGCGCGTCCACGCCGGCGTCCTTCTCGGCCGCCAGCTCGCCCTCGAGCGCCTGGACGCGGCGTTTCAGTGTCGACACCTCTCCGCGCAGCGCGTCCGCCCGGCCGTCTGCAGCCGCCGCGTCCGCCGCCGCGGCCTCGGCGCGGCGGAGGCGGTCCAGCGCGGCGCGGAGCTCGCCCTCCGCGGCGGCAACGCGCTCTGCTTCGCGCCGCACGCGCCCCGCGACCGACGCCTCCGCCTGCAAGCGCTGCTCGTGCTCCGCGGTGATGCGCTCGACGAGGCGCTGGTTCTCCGCGGCGAGGCCGTCGCGCGCGGCCTCGAGGGACGCGATGGTCCGGTCGCGCGCGGCGCAGCGTTCGCGGGCTTCGCGGAGTTCGAGCTGCGCTTGCTGCGCCTGGGTGGAGCGCTGGGAGAGGTACGCGATGAGGTCGGGGCGCGGCGCGTCGTCGTCGTTGTCTGGCGTCCGTGGAGGGTCTGCGGTGCGGCGACGGCGCGCGCGGCGGTGGGGGGCACGTGCGGGGGGGCGGGGGGCTGAGATGCGCGTGGGCATCGAAACGGTGGCTCGTGTCATGTATGTGGGAGAAGAGTGAGGAGTGTATCTGAAGGCGGTCGTCGCTCGAACGTTCCCGGTGTGTGCGCGGAGAGGCGGCACGTTGTTGAGGATTCGGTGTTGCTCCTCGGGACGGCGCGGAGGCGCGTTTTCACGGCGATATCGACGCACCTTCTCGCTCCTCCGACATCAGGGACGTCCTGGCGCGCTTGCGACGGCCCTCAGTGCCCTCGTTCGACGGGCTAGCGGCCGGGGAGTCCACCCTATGCAGTGCTGGGGTCGCCATGGCGCGGAGAGAGGGGCGTGTGGGGCCCCTTTGTGCGAGAAATGGCCTATGTACGGCGATGATCGTGCCAGGCCGCTTCTGCGGCGCGTTCCGGCTGCCACGCCGCACGCACCGGCGGTTTTCGTGTGCAAGGTGTGCAGGGCCCCTGTCACCGCCGCGAGGGCTCGCGGACGGGTGCTTCGTGCGGCCGCTGCCGTGTCTGGCCTCGTGCGGCAGGGCGGGGCGGCAACCGGGGCGCGCCGGCGTCGCTGGCCTGCGTCAGGCGTGCCGAGAGGGTCCTGAAGTACAAACGTCGGGCGCCGCGCGCAGCCAGGGCGCTCTCAGGGGCTTTGGGGCCCGCGTGCGAGGCAGCGGGCACAGGACGCGCGCTGCGTTGCACTGGCGCCGGCTTTATTTCGCCTGGGAGGCAGCGGCAAGGCTCGGAGTTGGCTCGGACGGGCTTTCTCGCTAGCTGGCGCCGCGAGGCGGCAACGTCGGGGGCCTGGGGGCCCGGTGGTCACAATGACGAGTAAGGGCAGGTTTTTGGGGACGGGCGAGGTCATGTCGGACGAGGCGAAGGCGGCAGCGGGGCTCCAGGACTCGTACGCTTTCGGAATGATCCCGTGGCGCGTGGCCGGCGCCGGGTACGGCCTGATCTTCCACACGACCGTCAACCTGCTGCAGCAGCGTCCTCTCCTCAGGCGGCCCTGGGAGCTCCCGGTCTGGATGGCGCTGTGGGGGTGGGCCTTCCACCATTGGAACAACGACCGGCGCTGGAGCGGCATGACCGTCGGGGTGCGCCCCCCCCGCCCATTCCTCTCGATGTCGACATGCGCGAACGCCCGCGCTCGGGCCGTTCGGTCCACGAGGCGCTGCGCCACCCCACACACGCCACCCACGCACTTGCTGCTCGCTTGCGGCGCACCTGCGGCGGCCCGCGTCCCACCCCACGCCTCACGCGTATCACAGCAGTATATTCCCGCCTCGCCGTGGCGTACACGCCGCCTGCGCGCTTCCGTGCGGGCCTGAGACCCCGCAACAGCAGGGTGCAGCAACGTCCGGGCCCTCTGCGGCGCTGATCCGTCGCGTTCCCGCGCCGCCCGGTCCGCAGGAGGACATCATGTTCCGGTTCTACCGGAAGCACGTCTGGAACGACCAGCTCCTGCGCGACTGGTCCGGGGAGCGGAGGCAGTCGTACCTGGACAGGGTCATGGACGAGGTGGAGGCGCAGTCCGGGGTCGGGAAGAAGGGAGCGAACCGCTGGACGTGACCCGCAGCACGCACCGCGCGCGAGACTGTGACGCAGCAAGACGTGCGACCCGGCAGAGGCCGCAGCCGTTGTGTATGTACAAGCAGCGTAGGACGTGGACCAGCACTTCGGCGTGTCGGCTGGCGGGCGTCGTCCAGTACTCGCGCGGCTCGCCGCGTTGTTGCTGACGACGCCCGCCACTCACTCTTACTGATTGCAGGTCAGAGCCTTCCCTTGGCACATGATGACATGCTCACATGGCATTTCGCGCGAGTACTCCTAGCACGCTGCCGCCTTGATCGGGACGATAGCACACCCGCATTTCGTTTCGTGCGCGGTCAATTAACACTTTGTGTATGTACTTCGCTGACCTAAAAACCGGTTGTGTGTCGCCGGGACGCACGTGGGCGTCCGTGGGTTGCTCGTGGCGCGAACCCTCAGTACGGCCGATGAGGCTCGCGCGGCACAGATGCGCAGCGGGTCGGCACCGCGGCGCAGGCCCGCTAGCACCGGTCGGCGGCATCGTTGCGCGTCGTCACAGGAGCTCCAGCAGCGCGCTCGCCGCGTCGACCGTCTCGTGCTGCGCGTCGTCCGTCTCAGGCACGGTGTACCGCCACACGGCCACGTCCCGCAGGTCGTCCGACATGTTGCACCCCCCCATGACCAGCATCATAGTCCCCCTCCCCGCCGGGTCCGGTATCGCCACCGCCGCGTGCGCGAAGCGGTGCGCGGGCTCCGTCAGCGTCTTCAGCGTGCCGTACTCCGGCTTCGCCCCCGCCCGCCCGTGGAAGTGCGGCACCGGGGGGGGTTTCCCGTCGGCGCCGGCGTTCCCGGGCGGCACGGGCACCGCGAGCTCGATGTGGCCGCTGTCCGGGTCCCACTCCACCAAACTCCCCTCCACGTCCTTCCCCGAGAACCCCCCGTACATCAACACCCCCTGCCCCACCTCCGCCTCCCCCCCGTCACGCACCTCCTCCATGCCCGCCCACGGGTCCGCCGCCCCGGCCACCGGCGTCGCAGCGGGCGTCTCCATCGCGACGTCCGCCGCCCCGGGCGCCCCGGGCTTCGGCGTCGACATCTCCACGTCCTCGGCCGCCTCTGCGTCCGCGGCGCCGGCGCCCTCCGCACCGCTCGGCTTCCCCGCGGCCTTCGCGCCGTGCGCGTCGTCGTGGTCGATCTCCACGTCGAGCAGCACCGCGGTGTGCGAGCACCGCGGGTACGGCGTCAGCCCGCCCGCGACCCACCGCATCATGCCCGCGTCAAGAATGCCGTAGTCCGACAGGATGTCGCCCTTGGCGCCGCGGCCGCCGTGGATCAAGATGCGGTCCCCGCCGAGCACGCACGCCGCGGCCATCTCGCGCGCCGCGGGGGGGTCGCCCGCCGGCGCTGGGCGGGTCCACATTCCTGAGTCAAGGTTGAACACCCAGAGATCGTCGAGGGGGGTCCCCTGGGGGCCCGAGCCGCCGTGGACGACGATGATGCGGTCCTTCGCGAGCGCGGCGGCGACGTGGGAGTGCCGCGGCGGGGGGGAGTCACCGATGACGCGCACTTTAGACCACTCCCACACGTCCGTGTCGAGGCACGTGACGTCGCTGTACACCACGCCGGTCATCGGGTCCTGCCCGCCGTACATGTAGATCCTGCGCGGGCGGGAACCCGGGGCGGGGCGCTGCGCGGTGGGCGCCACGGCGCGTCGCGGCAACGACACGGGGGCGCGGCGCGGCGCGGCGCGCGCGGACGCGGGCCGGGTGTGCGGGGCGGGTGGCGGGGAGGTGCGGGGAGGGTTCGCGGGGCGCGTGTGGCGGCGCCGCGCGGGGGCCTCACTTGTCATTGATGGCGCACATTGTGGCGCCCGTGCGAGGCAGGATGTCGACGCCGTCCTTGAAGGTCGGCGTGATCCGGGTCCACTGGTACACGTCTGCGCGTGGGTGTGCGTGCGGAGGCGTGTGGGTCCGTGCACGCGCGACGCGGGCGGCTTTGTTGCACCTAGGCCACCTGCTGCCCGCTCTCTGTCAGCACGTGGCATCGACGGCGCTGTTTTTCGTGCGCGGCTTGGCGTGGAGAGGCGTGGGACGCACCTGCTTCGCACTCGAGGACCCAGAGGTCCTCGAACGGCGTCGGGGCGCGGTCGGCCCCCCCGAAGAGCACGACCTTCGTGGACAGGGCGGCCAGGCAGTGCCCCCCGCGGCCCGCGGGCCCTATGTCCGACTTGATCTGCAGCGAGAGGGCGCGGGGAGCGGGTGTGCGGGGGGCGCGGGCGCGCTGCGGCGACGCTCAGAGCTAGTGTCCTGCCGGGAGAGGTGGGCGCGCGCAGGCCGCGCGGCCGGCCCGAGCGGGGCGGTTGGCGGCGCCGCTGACAGCGCTGTGGGCGGACGCGCGAGGACGTCGGCCGTGCGGGGCCAGGCGGCGGAGACCGCCGCTGTGCAGCGTCATGAATGCACTCCTGAGAAAAAGCCCCGGGTGTCGCCGCAGCGAGCCATGAGTGGCTATGTCGGGCCTCAGGAGATAAAAGAATACATGAGGGACCAGGGAGTGCCGGAATACGCAGGGTTTGCGCCGTGAAGCGACGGGAGCGGGGTGAAGGCGTCTGCGCTTGAGAGCCGCATTTCGCGGCGCGTGATGCGCAGCCCGGTGGACGCAGCCGCCTTGGAGGCCGCGCACGAGCACGCACGGAGTATTCGCCCGCCGGCGCGCGCGAATGCGGGCCCCGCGACGCCCGGCTGCGGCCGCGCGAGGCGTCCTGGCCCTTCGCAGGCTATTGAAGCTGGAGACTTCGCGCCCGCTGACAGAGCTGAGGGAACGCCCGACGCGGCGGCCGCGGACGCAGAGCGCCCCGCACGGTGCGCGTCCATGCATGCACTGCCCCGGAAATGCAGCGCGGCGGGGACTGCAGGGCGCGCGATGATCCGCTTGGAAGGCCATGGATGGCTCCTCCCGCGGCCCGATGCCAGGCTTCCCGGGCCAAACCGCGCCCCACGGCGCATTGAATAATATATAATACCGAATAGGCGCAGAAAACGGCGCAGCGGGCGCCCAGCGCGCGCGTGCGGCGCGTTGCAGGGTTGGCACAGCTGGCAGCGCGCCACCGCGGTCGCACCTGCGGCAGGAACCAGCTCATCGCGCCCACCCTACGCAACCCTGCAGTCGCCTGCGCCGGCAGCGCCAGCCAGTCCTGATCGGGGCACCGCCAAACGGCCGCCAACTAGAAAGCACTGTGGGTGACACCGCCTGCGCCCCGCACACAGCGCCCCCGTCAACTGCTCTGTTCGAGTCCGCCCGAACGACCCGCGGTGGCGGACGGGGAACGCAAGTGCCCGTCCGCGCGCCGCGGCCGCCCAACGCGCGACGCGCGCGCAGCCGCGGTGCGTGATTTCACCTGTGCTCAGGGGGGGGGTATTGAGCGCGGCACGCGCTGGGCAGCGGATCGGGCGCGCCAGCGCCTGCCCGTGGGCGCAGACGCGAGGCTGCGCTGCGGCACGCGGCCGTCCGGCGCTCGTGGCGCCGCCCGCCTGCGGCACACGTCGCGACGTGCCAAGCCCCGCGTGTTACCGGCAGGCAGCGCACGGCGACAGCGATGGGCAGCAGAAGGCGCGGCGTGGCGCAGGGTGTCGCCGCGAGACGGGCCGTTGCCGCTGCGGTGCCACGTCCGTGGCGGGTCAGACCAGAGTCTGACGTTGCAGCGCAATGGTCGGGCGCGCGGGTGTGGGCGGCACGTTGCCGCTGCTCGCGGCCGCACGGAGCCGTTCGTGACGATCCAAGCCGGTCCCGCGCGTTCCCGCCTTCGCGTCCTCAGGTGCAGCGTGGGTTGTCTTGTTGCAACCTGACTCCTCGTCCTCTGCCCTTGTGGGGACGTCTCTGGACTCGGAACAGCCTCCCGGACACAGCACCGAGCGTATTCTTCTCGGGGCGCGGCCGCGAGGATCGTGAAGGGTTGTGTGCGAGCGTCCCGAAGGCCTGTTTCGCCACTCCGGGCGTGCGCAGGACGCGGCCCCGCACCGCAGCGCGCCTGGTCTTTACTTCCGGAGGCCAGGATCCGCGATGCCGGCGCTTACAGAAGAGCTGATCAAGTCCAAGACGAAGGCGGAGACGTGCGGCCCGCCCCGGCAACGCCCTGGCTCCACACGCACAGCTGCTGCACGCGCCCAGACCGACCCTGCACCCCGCAACCGCACCGCCCACCTCCGCCCACCTCACAAGCAAACTTACAGCGCTTCCGCCCAAGCCAACGCAACCCCTGGCCCGGAACAGCCACCCTCTTTGCACACGCGCGTCCCCGCCACGCTCTCGCGCCGCGCAGGCTCGAGGACGTCACGAAGCTCAACATCTGCGGCCACGAGCTCACTGATGTCAGCATCCTCCGGCAGCTACCGCGCGTCGAGCTCCTGTCTCTCTCCATGAACGCGATCACCACACTTGCTGACTTCTCCCAGTGCACCAATCTTCGAGAGCTCTATCTCCGGAAGAACCAGGTCCCGGACACCGCAGAGCTGCGGCACATCGAGCAGCTCCCGAACCTGCGGCAGCTGTGGCTGTCCGACAACCCGTGCGCGGCCGAGGCGGGGTACCGTGCAGCGGTGGTGCGGCGGATGCCAGGGCTGGTGAAGCTGGACGGCACGGACGTGACGGAGGAGGATCGCAGGGCGGCGTCGCGCGAGGTGTCGCCGCGGCGCGCGGCGGGGGAGGCGGGGCCGGCCAGCGGGCAGGGGACGCCGTCGGGTGCGACGGGGGGGGGTGTGGGCGGGGGACTCAAGCGGGCGTCGGTGGTGAGCTCGGTGGACGGCGCGGGCAAGGCGCAGAGCGGGAGCAACAACGTGCTGTACGCAGGTGCGGGCGCGTGCGTCGAGCGCAGCGGCAAACACATGGCGCCGCGCCACAAGTATTCGAGGATTCTCAACTGAGATTGCCGCGGTCTTTCGCGACCGATCGTGGACGTCATGGACGATCGGGCACGGCGGCGCCGCTCCGGTTGCCCCTGTGTGTGTTTCCGTTCCGCTGCGCAGGGACACCCCCCAATATAACATAACACCCCTGCCTGCTGGCCCTCTCGCTGCCGACCCCGCGCGCCCTCCCCGGTGCCTCCGTGCAGTGATGGCGCTCCTGCGGGACCTGGACGAAGACGCGCTCAAGGTCGTCAAGGCGGAGTGCGAGCACCGCCTTACCCTGAAGTCATAACCCCCCTCCAACCCCACACAGCCCCCCTCTTTGAGGCGGTGCACGTGCATGCAACCCTTGTGCGCGCGCCCTGCTGCGTCCCTGTCGTCAGGGCGCGCGGCCGACCGCGGCGTGAGCCAGCGGACGGCGGCGGTGCGCTTGCGAGCACGCTTGTGAGCCGTCGCACACGGCGCGATCGGGAGCTGCATGTAGAGCTGCGCACACGGCCGGCAGACTGCGTAGGCGCTTCGGGCGCGCGGAGCTCGAGCGCCCCGGGAGAAGGGGAGCCTGAGCTTGCAGTACAAGGGGGGTTGTTCCCTGACGCAGTCCTGCCTCCCCGGCGCCGCTCCGGACAACTCCCGTGCAGCCACAGACGCTACCGTATTTACAGCGCACGGAGTCGAAAAATCCCGTCAAGCCTCGCAAACCGCGGCACGAAACCCTCTCACCCCCCCCGGGGTGTCTCAGTCAGTCGTGCATGGTCTCCAGCTGCTCGAGCTCGGCCTTGAGCTGCTCCATCTTCATGCCCATCGACCGCTGCAGCTTCCCGCGCTCGTCGTCGTCCAGCCGCGACAGCAGGGCGTTGAACATGTCTAGAGCCTCCTGCGTGATTTCCCTCGCCGCCTCGCAGCTCTCGTTGAAGTAGGTCGTCTCCGCGTCCTCCTGCGCGAACTCGATCTCGTCCCGCGCCTCCACGAACTTGTCGTTGATCTCGTCAATCTGCAATGTGGAGGGCGTGTGTGTTTGAGGCAGGTGCGGGCGTATGTGGCGCTCCGCGGGCGGATGCGCTATTGGATGCGGTGGATGATACGGATGTGAAGTGCTTGCAAGTCGAGGACCCGGTCATGGAAGCTGTGCGGCGACGGGGCCGATGCGGAGAGCTGGGGTGAGGTTGAGGGCCCTCGTGCTTCGCATGCGCAGTTTTATCGTGAGCGCAGCGCACCATCTTCTGGATCTCTGCTTCCGTCATCTTGAAGCGCGCGAACCCTGGCCGCGCCGCCGCGCACGGCCCTGAACTGCAGCCTCCCCTCAATGCGCTTTCCACGGCGTTTGACGCTCCCCACAGCCCCGCGCGCCACGAACCGCGCAGCGCACCGAATGAACGAGCACTGAGGCTCGCGCCGGTCGCCGCACGCTGGCCGTACGTCGACGCCAGGCGACCCAGCACCGACACGAGGGACCGCGCGCACCCCTGTGTCATCGTGCGCGAATTTGCTGCCCAACTGCGCCGAAACGGCAGTGCCTGACAGACCTCTGTGTCCGAGCGATCAGTGGGAAGGCAGCGCCGCGGATGTGCTGCGTCGAGCGGCAATCAGGGCGCCGGGGTCGAGCCCGGAGAGTGGCATCCCACACCCCCCCCTGGCGTCTCTTCAAGGGCTCTAGGATGCGGGTGCAGCGACCACGTTGTGTGGCAGTCATCGTAGGGTGCAGCCAGGTGTTGCTTGGAGATCTGTGGGCTGCGAGCAGTGTGCACGCGGCCGGTGAGGGCGGGGACTGGATGTTGTGGCGCACACACGCGCGCTAGTCCGAAAACGCTCGAGACATGAGCAGCGGGGGGCAAGAGCAGCCGGCTGCAGGGGGCGCGGAGGACCCGCAACCGCGGCGGTTCGTGGGGCAGAAAAGTGCAGCAGACGCCGCTAGTGGACAAGCGGGTGCGCACGCCGCCGTGCGTGGCTGCAGCGCACGCATCGCGTCGCGCATGATCGCTGTTGTCCATGAGACACGACTGGTTGCGTTTTCGCGCATGGTGACGCGTGTCCGGGCGCGGGGTCGTTCGTTGCAGGCCCGGTGGTCGTCAAGGGCGCTGCGGCCCCGCGCCGCGTCGTTCGCAACGTCATTCCGCCAGAAATCCTCGAGAACGACGCGCTCAACCGCGCGATCAGCGTCCTGCCGCGGAACTACAACTTCGAGGTCCACAAAACCGTCTGGCGCATCCAGCAGAGCAACGCCAAGCGCGTGGCGCTGCAGTTCCCAGAAGGCCTCCTCCTCTACAGGTCCGGAGCCGCCCGCCCAGCCTCGCTCCACGCCGCCGCGCGGCGCAGCCACCCCTTCGTAGCGACCCTCAGTCCTGTTTTCTCAATTGAAGATGAACCCATGCTCCCATGGTGCTGCCCGCAGCAACGTGATCGCGGACATCGTCGAGACGTTCACCCAGGCCGAGCACGTCTTCGTCATGGGCGACGTCACGTACGGCGCCTGCTGCGTTGACGACTTCTCCGCAGAGGCCCTCGGTGCGGACATCCTGGTGCACTACGGCCACAGCTGCCTCGTGCCCGTGAACGTCACGAGCGTCCCGTGCGTCTACATCTTCGTGGAAATCAAGATGGACGTCGGGCACCTCGTGGCCTCGATTCGGCACAACTTCAAACCTGGGACCAAGATTCTGATTGCCGGAACCATCCAGTTCTCTTCCAGCATCCAGGTGCGCGAACGAAAGCCCGCCTGCACGCCGCAGGCCCCCGTGCAGCACCGCAGGCCCTGCTGTGCGCGTACCGTCGGCCCACGAGAGCCAAACCCCCCCCAATTCGCTTTCTCTCGGCTCTTCGTGTCTGACTGCGCGCAGGCGGCGCGGCGCGAGCTCGAGCAGGACTACCCCTCGGTCGCCATCCCGCAGTGCAAGCCGCTGTCCCCCGGGGAGATCCTCGGGTGCACGTCTCCTGTTGTTGCGGGCGGTGCGGAGGCCCTGATCTTCGTCGCGGACGGCCGCTTCCACCTCGAGTCCTTCATGATCGCGAACCCCTCGATTCCGGCCTACCGCTACGACCCGTACAACCGCAAGATGACCTCGGAGTCGTACGACCAGGCCGGCATGCGCGGCGCGCGGCGCGGCGCGATCGAGGCCGCGCGGCTGGCGGGCCGCTGGGCCGTAGTGTTGGGCACGCTCGGGCGGCAGGGCAACCCCCGGGTGATGGAGACGGTTACTGCGGCGCTGGAGCGCGCGGGGAAGGAGTACGTCGAGGTTTTGTTGAGCGAGGTGACGCCGGACAAGCTGCGGGCGTTCGGCGACGCGTTCGGGGCGTACGTGCAGATCGCGTGTCCGCGGCTGAGCATAGACTGGGGCGAGGGGTTCGCTGCGCCGACGCTGACGCCGTACGAGGCGCTCGTGGCGCTGGGGGAGGTGCCGGAGTGGTGGGGTGACGACGCGCCCAAGGACGAGGCGACGGGGCTGCCGCAGTACCCGATGGACTACTACAGCCGCGAGGGAGGCTCGTGGTCGTCGAGCTACATCCGGGCGGCGGACCGGCCGGCGCGGCGGAGACCGCAGGCGCCGCCAGCGCAGGGGTGCGCGTGCGCCGCGGGGGGGGAGTCAAGAGCGGCGCCGTGCCGCTGACGCACGTCCGTGTAAGCACTACTTAGTCAAGCTGCGCAACCGCACGAATGCTGTCTGTTACACGCCCACACGGCTGCAACGGCGCGCGCACACACGAGGCCGCCCGTTCCGGCTTCACAGCTCCTCGTCGGGCGTGCCGCCCTCCTCGACGGGCAGCTCGCCGGAGTCAGCGATGGTGATGACGCCGCTGGGCTTGCCCGAGGGCGTGCCCTTCTCCTCGACTGTCTTCACCACCGACATGCCCTCGATCACGCGCCCGAATACCACGTGGCGGCCGTCGAGCCACGACGTCTTGACGGTGCAGATGAAGAACTGGCTCCCGTTGGTGTTCGGGCCCGCGTTGGCCATCGAGAGCACGCCCGGGCCCAGGTGCTTGAGCTTGAAGTTCTGCGGGGGGGGGTATTGGTGCGGGGCGGGGGGGAGTGAAGTTGCAATGACGACGACGGAGCGGGGTGAAAGCCCCTTGGCTACGGAGCCCAAGGAGGTCTCAGCGGACGCGATGCCCGTGTGCAACATCGAGATCGGACCGGACCACGTAGCGGCGCGAATCGTGGTCTTGCGGGTGCCGCAGCACGTCGCACATGGACGCGCCCGACTCGATTGCTACGGCGCTCGCCGGCATTCAGAGTCTCTGATCAGCGCTGCGCCGCCTGACGAACACGACTTGACGAACCGATCGACCAGAGCTACTGCAAGACGTGCCTCCACTCGTCGACGACGTGCTTGGTTGTCGACGAGCGGACGCACGCCTCGTAGCAAGTCGGTCCTCATCGTCGACGACGTGTTCGTCCCGCGACGGAGCGTCCCTCAGAGACCGAACGCCAGTGCGTGCCGTAGCAATCGAGTCGACGGAGGCGCGCGGGGGCTCGCGCGGGCCCCTGGGCGCGCGCGCGTCACGCAGCAGGCCGGAGGAGGCGGCTGATGTGCCGCGTCTCGCGTGCGTTGGCTGCGCGGCGCACCTCATCGGGGAACCGCGCGCCGTAGATGGACTCGCCGCCCGTGCCATCGCCTGCGGGGAGTGACGGGATCGGGGTGCGGAGGGCTCCGGGGGCTCCGTCTGAGCAGTGCGGTGCGGCCGGCGTGTTCGGCCGCGACTCGGTGTGCAGGGCAGCTGAGTTGGAGCGTGTGCTAGGGTGTGAAACAAAAAAAAGGGTGCCGTCCCGCGCGGCGCCGCGCAGAACGCGGGAGCGGACGTGTCGGGTGGCGCCGCGGTGCTATGAAACGGCCCCAGAAGAAGCTCCTGGGGCGTTGCCTGGAGGCAGCAACGCACGGATGCGGGCATGAAAGAGGTCAATACGGGGGGCGAGATCACTTGCCGTTCGTGAAGTCTCCGCCCTGGATCATGAAGTTCGGGATCACGCGGTGGAACTTGGAGCCCTTGAAGTGCAGCGGCTTGCCCGCTTTTCCAGTCCCCTTCTCTCCCGTAGCCAGGGCCCTGCAGCGCCACGCACAGGTCGGTACCCGCCTCGCACGACGCTCTCGGGACTAGGATATGGTGCTGAGGAGCGACAGCGGTCTGTTTGGTTGTGACATGGGCCCGTACCGGAAGTTCTCAACAGTCTTGGGTACAACGTTGCCGTACAGGCCCATGACGATGCGTCCGGCGGGCGCGCCGTCGATTTCGATGTCGAAGAACACCTGCGGGCGCCGCGTCCGAGCGAGAGGGGCCGTGGACGATCGAAGCGGAGGAACAGGGGCAGCGCAGTGCGTGGAGTTGCAAAGCGCCGGAAGCTCTGCGGGCGTCCGCGCGCATGCACGATCGTCGGCGTGGATGGCATGGATGCGTGGCGTGCTTGCCGGGGAGGGTGGTTTGCGTCGTCTTTGAGGGGGCTGGTCGCGGCTGAACGAGGTCGGTTGCCCTCTCTCCAGGCACACACAGCGGGACTGAGGGGGGCTATCAAGGAGAGATATGCACGCGAAACGGAGCCTCCTACAATGGATCCCGTGCCACGCCGCCTGACGCGCTCCGTGCAGGCTTTCCCGGTGGCTGCGATGGCAGAGAGCACCGCAGTCGAAACTAGCGGCCCCACACAGCCGGGGCGCACGCACCTTGTGCGTGATGGTCTTGTCGACCTTCTTCTTGGGCGACCCGACCTGGGCGGCCACGCCGACCACCAGCAGCACGGCCAGCAGCGCGCCCAGCGCCACACCCACCCTACGCCTCAATGCCATCTTGCCGCCCCGAATACTCCGAGCTCGACCTTCCTGGCAATCACCAGAAGCACAAACGCACGTGCCCGCTCCGCCCCGGCCGCCCTCGAGCCCGCAGACGCCCGACCTCGCTCGCAGCCACGCCTGTGTCCTCTCCTGGGTCGCCCCCAACACCACCACCGCTCCGCCGCAGCTCTTCCGCGGCTCCGCGCGGCGGCTCCGCCACAGCTACGCTGCGCCCCGCTGCGTGCGCTCGCCCCACGCATCACGGCCCGCGGTTCGGGTACGAGCGCTGCGCGACTGGAGAGCGCAGGGCGCTCACACAGGGCAGGATGACTCAGGGCGAGGCCGGGGACGATGCTTGGATGCAGGAGGCGATCATCGAGTTCCTGCAGGTGCGCGCGCCGCCGCCGTCGCGCCGCCACGCGGACCTGCGGCCCGCAGCGAGGCGACCCGCACTGCAGCGAGCTCAGATCGTGGCAGTGGGTTTTCGGCGCGCCAGAACGCCCCTGGATCGCTGCGAGCGCGTCCGCGATGAAGCTACGCGCGGATCGGCGCGCCGCGCGGCCGGGAGGGAAGTATGTGTCGTCGCGCGCGGCGCAGGCAGCCCACACGCTGTTTTGTGCTTGCATGAAACGTGCCGCGCACGCCCGGCGTGCGGCGCAGAGTCCGTGCTACATCAACCCGCTGATGACCTTCGTGGACGAGAAGTGCGTCGTCTTCCAGGACGAGGAGGAGAACGCCCTCGAGTACACGCAGGCACGCGGCCTCGCCCTTGGGGCACGCTGGTCATGCTGGGCCCGCGCCCGCCGGCCGCCCCCGGCACGTCCTGACCCGCCCCGCGCCCGCCGCGCCCGCAGCTCCACCAAGAGTTCAAGGACGTCGTCGACGGGCTCCTCACCACCTTCCTCGAGGACCTAGGCGTCTCCTTGGAGCAGTTTGCACAGACGGTCTCCACCTCGGGAGACAAGCTGTCGAGGACGGTCGTGGGGTGCCTCCTCGCCGCGGACGACTTCCTCCAGTTCAAGTCCCTCATGGTTCACCGCAACCTGCACCTCCAGCGCCAGGTCCTCGACATGCTCGAGGCGAGAGCGAAGCTCAAGGCCGAAGAAGCACAGGCCGCTGCCGCCGCCGCTGCCGCCGCCGCGGGGCAGGCTGAGGCCGAGCAGAGGGAGATGGAGGCCGAGGCTGCCCGTCTGGATGCCGAGACGGCGGCGATCGAGGCTGCGGAGGCCAGCGCGAGCCTCGGGGTGGCCAACGGCGGCGATGTGGTGTTCGCGGGGGCGCGCGGGCAGGGCGGGGAGGCGCTGGCGGCGATGGTCGGGGAGCAGGAGCCGCAGTACGTGAACGAGGAGGCCGAGGCCGCGGTCGCGGTGGAAGCGGCGGGCCCGGACGAGGACGAGGAGCTGCGACAAGCTATTGAACAGTCGAAAGAGGTGCGGTCCCGGCCTTGGTTTGAAACCTCGTCTTGGCCCCGCGTCTGTCACGCCCCGGCATCGCCTTGGCCGCGTTTCGGCCGCGTTCTGGCTTCATCTTGGTCGCTGTTTCGGCCTCTTTGATTCGCATCGTTGTCGCCTCGCCACGTCGGTGCCGCGGCCCGCGGTCGTCGCGAAGGGTCCGTACGTGGCCAGCGGAGTCGAGGCCCGGCGTCGCGGGACCGGGACTTCGATCTGCGCACCGATGCCGCAACGTCGCGCCGTGTTGGGTGTGCGCGCAAGATGTCCAGCGACGCCGCGTGGAGGTGGCCGCGCGGACCCGAGTGGGACGTGTGCGCAGCACCCGTGTGGGCCGGTCGATCACGAAACCCCGAACAAATCCAACTCGTGATTTCATATCTATCCATCCACTCCTTTGCAGACCTACAAGGACGAGGACAAGCGCACGCACGACTGGAAGGCCCAGGCGGCCTCCTTCGGCGACTCCGAGGAGGCCGCCATCGCCGCGGCCATCGCAGAGTCCCTCAGGCTCCAGAACGAGCTCGATTTCAAGGAAGACGAGATGCTCAAACAAGCTCTAGCCCTATCTCTCGACGAATCGCAGCCCGCGCCGGCCCCCAGCGCCCCTGCCCTGGACGCCAACGGCGCGGGCTCGTCCTCCGCGCCCAGCGCGCCCCCGGCGGAAGACGACACCGCCGCCACGGCGAACGCGCCCGTGGCGGCTCCGGAGCCGAAACTCGAGGCGCCGAAGCTGCCGCCGGTCGCGCGGGGGCCGTCGGGGCACCTGCAGCCGCCTCCGGCGGAGCTCGCGGGCCAGGCGGCGCTCGCGCGGCAGCAGGCGGCGGATGCGGCGGCGGAGCGGGAGGCGGCGAGGTGCGCGGCGGAGGCCGAGGCGAGCAGCGGGCCGCCGGCGCCGGCGGGGGCGACGAGCTCGCGGGCGCTGAAGCTGCCGGTGCCGCCGGCGTTCACGCGGTCGACGTCGTCGGTGACGAACCGCGGCGCGGGGTACGTGTCGGCAGCGGCGGCGAGCGGCGGCGGCGGCGCGAGCGGGGACGCGCGGCAGGCGGCGATGGAGGCGGCGAGGGCGCAGAAGGCAGCGCTGGAGGCGCGGCGGCAGGAGCTGGAGAAGAAGAAGGCGGTGCGTGGGCGCGGCGTGCGAAATGATGTTTTGTTGTTGCGTCGCTGCGGCGTGGATATGCCACTGGTGCCGACGCGCAGGGAAGGCGGCGCGAAGGGCTGCGCACCGCGACGCCAGCGCCGGTCTCGCGTGCTTGCGGCATCGCCGGGCGGCTCTGCCGCATGAGACACCGCCCAAGCGGGCGTCAGCACTCTTCATTTCTCAACTCCCGTCCTCTCGGTTCCCATCGCGGCTGCAGGCGGCGGGGCTCAGCGGAGAGGCCGGGAAGAACATCGCGTCGCTGGCGTCGGGCCGCGCGAAGCTCCTGGAGCTGCAGCGCGCGGAGCGGGAGCGCGAACTCGAGCAGTACATCGCGGCCAAGGAGCAGAAGGGAAGTGCAGCACGCGGGGCCGCGGGGGGCAAGAAGGCCGCGCCGGAGCGCGAGGCCGAGCGGGACCGCATCTTCGGGGACCTGGCGTCGAAGATCCGCGGCGACATGATTGCGAGGATGGCCAGCAACGGCGCGGAGGCGGCGGCGGAGTCGTGACGGACGCGGGGGCGCGTCGGTCGTGGGAACGGTTGATTCTGTGAAGCACAGCCAGCAGAGCAGGCACTGGGGGTCGCTTGGCCGGGAAAGGTGTGGGCGAGAAGCACTATCAACAGAGCACGCGCGGACCATTTCTGGCGCGTGGGGCACGTGGCGCTTTTGGCGCGGGTCCATAGAGGCCGCCGCCCGCGTTCGCCGCCTGTCGGCATTGCAGTCCGGCCAGTCGGGCATGCGGTCGCTGCGGTGGGAAACTTTCAAGCAGGACAGCACAGTATCACGGTTCGTGGTTCGCTGACCTACAAGCACCTCGCCGCGATGATGCTTGAGCGGCCGAAATCGCAGTCGCGCACACCAACTTAGGTCTTGTCGCAGGAAACGATACAGGCGCGCGCGAGAGATTCAGTTGTGTGTCACAGGAATCGCAATGCCCTTCAGCGGCCATCTTCGGGCCGTCTGATGCCCCCACGTGCCCCGAGAGGGCGGGGGGCGTGATGATCTACAGGGTCTTAATGTGTGATGCGTCCGTTTCGACAACGGCGTCTTGTAGGGAGGCTGCAGTCATCGTCGTGCGGCGGCGCGGACCCGTGCCGCTTCAATCACGACCGCGCGCAGCCTCGTACGGCGCGCCATCCGGCGCATCATGCGTCGGGGTGAGCGGGTAGACGTAGTCGCGAAGTTGAATCCAAAGCAGCAGCGGTGTCTAAAAGAGATTACTCTCCAATATTTTGGAATCTGCTGCGTAGGGGAGTCACGGCCGGGCCTGGGCCGGCAGGCCGCAGGCGAGGGATGGCCGTCGTCGCCTGTGGCGGTCTCGCGCGGCGCAGCGCGCGGCTGCGGGACGCGGGGCTCGCAGGGACGCGGGCGATCGGTGCAGAACACCTCGGAAGGGCCACGGGACCCGGAGCGCACGGCTCCCTCGTCATCGTGGATGACGTGGATGATGCGCCAGGTCGGTAGGCATAGTGAATAGTGTATAGTGATAGTGTGGAGTGATCGACGGATGAAGTTGATGAGAACAGGCATCTTGTTTGGCGCGGCGAGGGCGCCGCCACGGGGGCGAAGGCCGCTCGCCAGGTCCTGCGCCGCGTCTACCTGCTGCTCGGTCGCGAGGCAGCGTCGACGCGAACTGCGGCACGCGGGGGGGGGGTAGGGAAGACCCCCCGCGTGCGTGGATTCTTAGGCCGGTCCTGCGCGCGAGCTCAGGGTGCCGGGCCGGATAGGCGTCCGCTCCGGAAAATCACGAGCGCCGCGCGCGGCCAGGGGCCCCTAGGGGCCCGCCGGCGGCGTGGGCGGAGCGCGGAGCTGGAAGGGACGGTCATGGCATGCGCCTACTGTTTTCCTGCTAGGTGGGGACCTCCAGGGTGGGGCGACCGCGTGCGCAGCGAGGGACGTCGTCCCGCGCGCGCGCGTCGGTCACCAGTGGCGTGAAGAGGGTGAGGATGCATGGGGGGGGTGTGGGGGGGGGGTGTTGGGGGAGTGTGAGGGTTCAGGGGCGCGGGCCCGCGCCGATGGGCGCTGTGGTGCCCCTGTGGCTGGCGGAGGGGCTACCGCGGCGATCGTCGGCGCGTGGCACGGCAGTGCCGCTTGCAGCCTCCCGCGACGTCACTGCTGCTGGCTGGCGACGTCCAGGATCTGGCCGCGCTCGAGGCCCATCGCCGCGAGGCCGCGCTCGGCCGGCGTCGCGGGCGCGTCCTTGCGCCACCAACCCTCCACGCTCACCAACTCCCCGTACAGCCCTGCACGTCCACGTGGGCACGGCGCACCGCTTCAGCGCCCCGAATCCAGCGCGAACCTAAGCGGCAGGGCCGCTGGAAAGGCAAACATGCGCGTGTCGTGGCATCACGCGAGTCAGGAGTGCATTGATGACGGTTGGCGCACCCATAAAGCATGACGCGACGCCACACGCGATGGCGACCTTGTCGAGCGCCTGGATGAACGGCATCGGGACGGCGAGGCTGTCCATGTGGAGGAGGACGGAGTTCGTGAGGTTGAACAGGAGCAGCGTCTGCGCCACCGCGTCCACCCCGTCGAGGCCCACGCACGCAGCGAACGCGCGCGCCGCTTCCGGCTTCCCGGCCTCGTTCTCCTGCGGGGCGCGACGTGCGGGCGCGTTGGCGTCTCGAGCTGCGCTGGAGCGCCCTCGTGGGGCCGGATCGCGGCGGCGACGGCCGGGGGCGGGCTGCGGAGTTGACAGGTGGCCCGGGGGCCGCCGCGCGCCTCATCCGCGCTTGTTCGCGGATTCCCGCGGGTAGCGGAGCGAGAGGCGTGAACTCACCGTGCCGATGCGCTGGATGTCCTTGTACCCGAGCTTGAACGCGAGATACACGCCGAAGACTGGGATGCCAATCGCCAGGCGCCGGCTGAGGCGCGAAATGATCCGTTTGTTCACCTGCGGCGCGTGTCGGCGCGAGAGCGGTCGGCGCGGCCCGCACGGAGCGCCGCGGCGCGGGGCGGCGCGCGTGGACGCTTGCCGCGGTGTCACTGCATGCGGTGTGTCAACCGGCCGCGGCCCGCGGTCGCCGCGGCGCGGTTATTCGCGCGGCGATGCAGTCCGGGCGCTGCCGCTGCGGATCGGGAACGCGGCGCCGCCGGCGACGCATCCCGCGCGCCGCACGCGGCGCCAGAACCCTCGGTCGTCGGTTCAACCGAGGCAAGACACCCTGTCCAGGCCAGGGGCGGAAATGCGTCGCGCTGGCGCCGTTTCGCGGGCATCGCCCGCCCAATCTAGACAGTCCGAGATATCAGGAACGTTCCCCGCGGCCTCGTTACGCTCGTACTTGCCTGGCGGAGGAACATGCGGCGGAGGAATCCTGGCCCGAGGAGGGAAGTGCCGACGCGCTTGGAGAGCGTGAGCTTGGCGGCGTCAATGTGCTTGGCGGAGCTGTCCGGCGCCGTGACCGGCGTCTCCACGGCCGCCGCGGCCGCGCGCTGGCTCGCGGCCGCCGCGGAGAGCACGCGGAGGCCCGCCACGGACACCAGCGCCAGCTGTTGGGGCTGGACGAGCGCGGGGAGCGCATGCTGCAGTGCGTTCATAGTTGCGACGCTGCGAAGAGAGAGGGAACGATCGGAGAGAGCCTGCTGTGTCGTTCGAGTGCCGCGCGGGCGCGCGCACGCGCGCACTAGAGGCCCCGAAGAGGGATGTCAATGCTGACAGGCGGGAAGACACCTGATCTCTCGATTACGTGTGGACACGGAACCTCGCAGCGGGGCCGGCTCCGCAGTGCCGCCGCCGGCGGCTCGCTGCGGCGTTCGGGACGCCCGCGCGCGGCGTCGGGCGCCCCGCGAGGCGCCGCGCGCGGTGCTGCGGAGGCTACAGAGGCGCGCGACATGGCAGCAGTATCGCCGGCCGAATCGGTCGCTGCGGCACCGGCGCGCCGCCGAACGGCCTTGCCGGCCAGGAGACGCCCGTGAGAAGTCTGGCTGCGGCGATGCGGCGCGAAGGGCGTGAGCTGCGCACGCCGAATTGCGCACTGGCATCAACCGCCGGCAGTTGGTACAACTTCGCGATCATACCCCCCCTACACCTTGATCTTGATCCCCCCCACCCGCGCGCGGAGGCCCGGTACGCTGCGCGCGGTGGCGCCAGCGGTGGACGGGAACCCGGCCCGGCAAACTGCACAAGACCCCACACCCCTGTTGTATAGAGGGAAAGAGAAGTGACTAACAATCACTCGCAGCAGGTGTACAACAAGCGCCCCCCGCGACCATCGACACGCGCACGGCAGCCCAACCGCGCCGCGACGCGTACGGCGACCAAGCACACCCTCCCAGCCGCCCGGCCCGACGCGGTACGTTTCCGATTTACACACAGCCGGCCGGGCGCGCGCTCGGCCTACTCCGCGGCCTCCGCGGTCCCCTCCGCGGCGCTAATCCGCTGCTTGAACTGCTTGGCCATCTCCTCGGCGCGGTCAAACACCTGCTGCGGGTTGCGGATGAAGTCGCCCGGCGCGGGCTCGAGCTTCCGCGTGGTCACCGCGAAGCGGTTCTTGTCCTTGTCGAAGCCCAGGATCATCACCTTGATCTTGTCGCCCGGCGCGACGACGTTGTTGATGTTGGGGATGAGCTCGGACGACATCTGCGAGATGTGCAGGAGCCCGAAGACGCCGCCCATGTCGATGAACGCGCCGTACGGCTTGACGTTCTGCACGGTGCCGAGCACGACGTCGCCCGGGCTGACGTCGCCCGTGTTCATCATTTCCTCCTGCAGCGCCTTGCGGTTCGACACGACGAGGCGCGTGCGGGACTCGTCGACGTCCATGATGACGACGGGGACCTCCTGGCCCATGATCTCGGCCTTGGAGTATTGCGGCGAGAGCTGGGAGGTGGGGAGGAAGCCCCGCACCCCCATGACGTCCACGAGCAGGCCGCCGCGGTTGCTCGAGATGACCTTCGCGGCCACGATGACCTCCTCCTCCTGCGAGGGCGTCGCGCGCGGGGGGGGCGGTGTGCGGGAGGGCGCGGGGGAGGGCGGCAGAGGCGGGTGCGGGCGCGTGGAGGGAAGGCTGCGGATTCCGGGGCGGTGCGGGGCGGGGCGGTGGCGATGGGCGGCGTGGAGATCGTGGGAGAGGATGGTGGGTGTGGTGGGGGGTCGTTTCGTGCCTGAATCTGACGCAGGCGCTGCCAGACGACCTCCTGCTCGAGCCTCTTGAGAGAGAGGATGAGCGTGCCGTCAGCGAGGTCGTCGCGGACGACGACGAACTCACGGGTCGTGTTGGGCTGCACGATTTCCGAAGCCTGCGCGAACGAGCCGAGAGGGGCACCGGAGCGGCTCAACACGCGGATGAGGCGGGCCGACGGGGCCCGGGCGACGCGGTCGCACGTGACACGCGCAGCGGGCGGTCGCGATGGGGCGTCCCGGGCAAAGCGGTATCGCTGTCGGTGAATGTCCGCGTCGCGTGGCACCGCAGCTCCCGGCCAACTGCCTCGTCAGGCCAGCCACTCTTCGACCCAGGGCCGCAGCGCCCGCGTGCGCGGTCCTCGGCGGGTCGCGGCGCCCACCTCGGTCACGTTCATCATCGAAAGCTCGGCCGTGGGGCAGAACGCGGCGCCCTTGCCCCCCACGTCGACGTGCGCCCCCTTGGCATCGACCCGAAACACTCGCCCCGACACCTTGTCCCCCGCCTTGATGTTGAAGTCGAAGTCGTTCAACAGAGCATCGAATTGCGCGTAGAGCTCCGAGTCCGCCTCCGCGACCGCGCGCACCGGCGCACGCCGCGCCTGCTGCCTGCGGCCAGCCACTACGCGGGCCTGCTTGGCCACGAGGGGCCGGAAAGCCAGAGCACCGTTCATCTCTTGCGCCGGGCCACGGAACGACTGCGTGCGCGCCCACGCGCGCTCCGGCGGCCCCTAGAGCCCCGCGCGCGCAGCTGGACGCGCTCCGCCGTGTGTGGGGAGTAAGCCGCGACGCCCCCGGGGGTCCGAACGGCGCCCTGGGACCCGACGGGCGATCGCGCCGCGTCGCCCGTGAAGAGTGCATGCCATCGCGGACGGCCTCGGGCGCTCTGACCGCACACCGACCGCGTTTCGGGCTCTGAGGTCCTGCGATCACTCATCCAGCGGGCGCCGGGGCGCGGGGGTGGACCGCAGCGAAGCCGCGGGGGCGCCGCTGGCTAGTGGTAGAGTCAAGGAAGCTCGGGCGATCGAATCGGGCACCCGGGCTGCTTCGAGTTCTGCTGTGAGAGGCGTTGGGTGTGTAGAATGCGGGGCGCGCTCGAGAGGCTGGCCCGCATGGCCGGCACGGCGCTCCTGGACGACGCTCCGCGGTCGATGATGGCGCTGAGGGCGTCGGGTCCGCTCGCCACGGCGTGCACGCGCGGCCTCCACTGCACCCCGCCCGCGGGGAATGGCCCCACGGGCGACTGCGGCGCGTACAACTTCGTGGCGCTCAACACCCTCGTGTCCCCGAAAACTACCAAGGAGGTGAGCTGCGTTGCGCGGCCCCAGCGCCGTCGCGGCCCCCTCCGCGCGCGCTCGCACGCGCCACCCAGGTCACTGCTACACCTGCCCGTGTCCCGGCACGCTCGCGGCCCAGACACCCGTCCCGGCGCGCCGCTCCACTGTCTACCCCCCTCTCGAAGCCCACGTCGCTGCCGGCGAGCAGACGGCGGTCCGAGAACGCACGTACGACAGCACCTTGCCACAAGCAATCTGTGTGCGTGTGTCACGGCGTCACGCTTCCCGCGACCCGCGCCCCGCTGTCCGCAGAAGCGACGCCTCGGGCGCGGCTCGTCGTCGGCGCACGGCGAGTCCAGCGGCCGCGGGAACAAGGGGCAGAAGCACCGAGGCCGCATGGGGCTCGTTCCGTTCTTCGAGGGCGGGGCCACGCGCACCGTCGAGCGCCTCCCGCGCTCCTCGAAATACAACACCGACGCGCCGGAGCTCGTGGCCTGCAGGCTGTCGCGGCTCGTGCAGTGGGTGCAGAAGAGCTATGTCGACCCTGCGAAGCCAATCACGATGAAGGTGCGCGCACCGGCCGCCGCCGAACGACACGCCGCTCGCAAAAAATGCCTTCTGTCTTGCCTGGCGCGCGTGCGGTCCCGGGCGCGTCGACGCGGCGGTGCGGGGCGATTCGTGGTTCGATTTCGACTGGTGCGTGCGTGCGGTCGCGGTGCGGCGCAGGTGCTGCGGGACGAGCGCGTGGTGTCGAAGCACGTCAAGGAGGGCGTGATCCTCGTGATGGACGACCCCGCGGAGGTCGGGGACCTCTCGGGCGTGCCCCCGCTGCACATCGAGGTGACGCGTGCCACGGACGCGGCCGCCAGGGCCGTCCGCGCGGCCGGCGGGTCGGTCACGACGGTCTACTACAACAAGCTCGGCCTGTTCGCGATGCTCAAGCCGCACAACCTCGAGCGCAAGGGCCGGAAACTGCCCCAGCCGGCTCGGCCTCCCCCCAAGCTCATCACCAAGTTCGACAAGATCGGCAGCATCCCCGCGCCGGAAACGCTCGACGAATTGCCGCAGCTGCGCGCGGGCGACGGCTGGAAGCTCAGGCTGCCCCCCTCCGCGGAGGTCACGCAGCGCTTCCATAACTACCTCGAGAGGAAAAAGGCGCAGGAGGCCGTCAGCGGCGCGTAGGAGCGCTCCTTTCGGCCGCGAGCGCCGCCGAATATTCTCATTCTCACATACGGCGACGCGCAGGGCGTTACCCGGCCACCGCGGACCCCTCGCCGGCCTCTGTGACCGAGGTGGGGATGCTGAGCGCCCCGCTCGCCGTCGCGTGCACCGCGTTGAGCCCGCGCAGGCTGCTGATCTTCGAAATCGCCCTCCCTTCGATCAACAGCGCGCGCTTCGCCACCTGCAGCGCCCGGTCGTCCTGCCCGCCCACCGCCTGCAGCGCGCGACTCAAGCTGTGCAGCGCCGTCGCGACTTCGCCGTGCGAGCCCCCGTACTTCCCCTCCAGCGCCTCCACGCACCGCTCCCACCGCTCCACCGCCGCGCCGTGCTGCCCCGCGCGCCCCAGCGCCCGCGCGTGGTCTGCCAGCGCAGCTGCAGTCTCCGCATCCGCCAGCCCGAACGCGTCCTCCTTGATCTGCGCCGCCTCCTCGAACAGCCCCAGCGCCCTCGCAACGTCCTCGTCGCCCCCGGCGCTCGCCAGCAGCAGCTCTCCCATGTCCGCCTTCGTCACCGCGCAATCCACGTGCTCGGGGTCCTTCGCCGCCTCCTGGATCCCCAGCGCGCGCTCGTAGCACTCCAGCGCCTTGTCCCTCGCGCCCGCGTCCGCGTAGTACCTCGCGAGCTGCCGCAGCGTCGTCTCGAGGTCCACGTGATCGGGGCCCAGCACGTCGACTTTGAGCGCCAGAACGCGCTCGACCGTCTCGATCGCCGCGTCGTACTCCTTCAGGTCGTGCAGGACCTGCGAGAGCTTGAACAGCGTCGGAGCTGCGACGAGGCCCGCGTCGCCGTCCTCCTCGGCAGCCTCCTGCGCCGCCAGCACCTGGAGGTGGAGGTCCTTGGCGGTGGAGGCGTCGCCGAGCTCGCGGTACGTCTCCGCCGCGTCGGACAGCGCGAGCAGGGTGTGCTCGTGCGCGGGGCCCAGCTCGGCGCCGCGGACCTGCGCGCAGCGCTCGTACGTGCGCACGGCGGCCGCGTGCTGCGCGAGCTCGCACTGCAGGGCCGCCATCTCCGCCAGCGCCGTCGCGAGCGCGAGGCCGACGGGGAGCGCGGGCCGGCGCGCGCCGTCCGGCGGCGCCTGCGCCGCGGCCGCGGCCTCGCCGTAGCGCTTTTCGTACATAGCAACGCCGCGCTGGTACAGCCCGAGGGCGCGCGAGCGCGCGTCGAGGTCCTGCAGGACCGCGGCCATGTCGACCAGGGTCGCTGCGGTGTCCTCGTGATCCGCCGGGAGCAGCCGTTCGCGGATCCCCAGGGCCCGTTCGTACATCTCCAGAGCGCGCTGCACGTTTCCTTGCTCGTGGAGGATCGCCGCCATGTTCGTGAGCGTCGAGGCCGAGTCGAGGTCGTCGGAGACGGGCGCCCGGATGCCGGACGCGCGCTTGGAGAGCTGCCGGCCGATCGAGCGGCGCTTCGACACGGCCTGGTCGTGGAGGGCCGCGCGGCGCTGTTCCGAGGTCGTGCGCTTCATGACGTCGAGCTCGTCCGCCGCGGCGGCGACGCGCTTGAAGGAGTGCTTCGAGGCGAGCGAGCCGTGCGAGATTCCCCGGCTGGGGCGCGGCACCGGCGAGGACGCGGAGTAGAGCGCAGCGCGGACATGGTCGACTAGCTTCTCGGCTCTCTCGCCCGTGATGTCGAATCTGCACGTGCGGGGGGTGGACAGGTGTGAGAGAGAGCGGGAGGCGCTGGTTGGGGCCGCGGAGGGCGCGGCGCCGAGCAGAACGGGCGACTGAGGGCGAGGCAGGGGGATCGCCGGGGTGTGCTGCGCGCGGAGGCTCACTTTGACGCGGCGTTTGGCTCCTTGTCGAACCGCACGAGGTCAGTGCCCTTGCACCCTTGCAGCTTCGCCCTCACGTCGTCGTCCAAGGGCAAACTCGCCAGCCAGGCCTGCAGTGCCATTCGCCGGTCGCCGTGTGAGGCGCGACGCCGAACAACGCGGTACCTCCGCGCCCGGGGATACAGCACATGAAAAGGAAGCAGAAGCGCGCGGCCTGCCCTCGCGCCAAGCCGCCAGGCGCACAGAGCAGTGGTGCATGCAGTGCGGCGAGCCTTACTCACCGCGGTGTCCTGTTCGGTCCAGTCCTCCATTCGCCCTCGCGGCGTCCGCGCCGCCTCTTCTGCGCGCTCCACGCTCGCTACATTCTCCGCAGTCAGCTTCGACGGGCTCTTGTTCGCCGGCGCGGGCACACCAGTCTCCGGCACGGACGCCCCGCACCCCATACGAGCTCACGCACGCCCGCGGACGTGCCCCACGGTCCCTGCGGATCGCTCAGTAGCGATCTCTGTGGACTGGTTCCAGCTCCGCGGTCCCCGCGCGGCGCCGCGCCGGTGCCCAGACAAAGCCCCTGGCGATGCCTCCGCAATGCGCGTAATAGAGCGGGTCTGCACCCCGGTTTGCGCGGAACGAATGTCCTACAAATCTAGATCTGGTGGACGCTGTGCGCCGGCCGCGCGGCGCGGCAGGGCAACGTACGACGCCGGCAGACCCCCGTCATTGACGGTCAATGCACTGTGCTGTCAGCTTTGCTGGTCATGACTCAGTGCAGCCCACCGGCCGGGCGCGAGTGCCCGTTCTTCGGAATCCAGCGGCGCACGCCCCGCCCGTCGCCGGAGACGTCTGTCCGTCAATGCAGGCGCCGCAACAGGCATGCGCCCTGTCGGCAACCTCTGTCGCCATTGTTGGGGCTTCATGCGCGCCGCGTGGGCCACGGACGCCCGACACCCGACGCTCACTCGATTCTCGGTCCACCAGGGAACGCACGAATGCGAGCTCCGTGCGGCTCGCATCCACATCCACTCCCACGCCAGCCCCCACAACCAAAACTTTTGAAGGTCCATTGGCTGACGGAACAACCCAGCACAGAAGAAGAGAAAGCACGACTCGCGCGCGCGGCGATATAGACGCATACGCAAACCTGCGCCGCAGCTCACATCCCGCCACGGCGCCCGACCCCCCCCCCCTACGCTACCGACACCCCCGCGCTGGCAAACGCCTCCTGCAGCGCCCCCTGCGCCTCGCTCCCGAGCCGCTGCATCGCGGGGCCGACCTGCCCCGGCCGCTGCTGCGCGAACGCCGCGAGCGCGGTCGCCGCGTGCTGCGCGAGGCTGGTCACCGACGGGAGCGCGTCTCGCGGCTTGGGCGCCGAGTTCGCCAGCGGGACAAACGACGCTTGGTACCCGAGCCCCGCCATGTCCTCAAGCGGGTCCTCGAACGCCGCGATCGGCGCGGGCGCGTCGACGGCCCCGCGGCCCAGCAACCCGCACAGAGCGTCCAGGTTGTGCACCCACGCGTCTTGCCCCGCCGGCCAGTCCGTGAGGGCCGCGCACGAGGTGAGGAGCGTGACGGTAGCGACGCCGACCAGCTTGACTTCGGCTTTCCCGCGTACTGCGGGCACGGGACAGAACGGCGCGGGCGGCGGTGACGAGACGCGGGCGTGAGGTCGCAGGCCGCGGACGGGCGCAATGCGGGCGCAGAGGCGAAGCCGTGGCCGCGGACGGCGAGGCAGAGCACACGAGCGAGCCGACGCGGCGATGCCGGTGCCCCGCCCTGTGATCCACGTGCAACAACCACAACATTGAAGCAAAAGATGGGTCAGTGGCGCGGGAGGCGCACCCGTCGGCAGCGTCTGCGGCCAGACGTTCCTCGCGATGCCCCCGAAGAGCCCCGGCTGCAGCTTGTCGATCGACGCCTGCAGCGCGTCGAGGCCGTGCTTGTGGACGAGGGTCGAGATGAACCCGAGCAACAGGCGCGGGAACCGCGCGTCCGGGCGCTCCGCCTGGCGCGCCTGCTGCAGCCGCGAGAAGAGCAGCTGCCAGACCGTCGTCAGGTGCTGCTCGTACGCCGCGAGCTCGAGCTCCTCGACGAGAGCCTCGAGGATCATGAAGCCGCCGTGGGCGTGGGCGCGGGTCGCGATGAGGCGTTGGAAGACGCCGAGGACCGGGAGGAGGTGGTTGCCGTCGACGACGGCGGCGCCGCAGCGCCGGAGGTACGCCGTGAGGAGCCGGGCGAGGGCGGGGATGTTGCCGGTGCGCTCCCAGAGCGTCGGCGACAGGAGCGGCGGCAGGAGCTGCATGTAGTAGGCCGGGACGGGCGCGGGGCGGAGCTCGAGCATCTGCGCGAGGACCTGCGGGGACGGGCGGCCCGGGCGGAAGCGGGGTCGGGATTCGAGGTCTTGCAATCGCGGCGCAAAAGGTGGTGGCGTTTTGAGCGGCCGGCGCGCGGGTCGGAGGACGGCTTGCGATCGCACGTGGGCGTGCAGGCGAAGGTCAGCCCGCTGGGGCGATCCGCGACGCCGAAACGCGGCGGCACTGCCGCGGGGAGCGCGAAGACACGGTCGTATGATGCGGCGCGGCGCTGGCGCTTGCCTGGAACACATAGGGCGCGAATTCCTGGACGTCCTCCTGCAGGACGTGGTTGAACGCCGGGTGCAGGCCGGCCTCGAAGCCCTCGATCGCGGCGGCGTTGCTGGCCGCCGTGAAGCGGATCAGCGCCGCCAGCGCCTCAAACAGAAAATGCGAGAACGCCGGGTTCGTGGGGTTCTTGCAGACGTCGAGCAGCGTCTTGCCGAGGTGCTGCAGGCACGCCGGCGCCGCGGGCGCCACGGCGGGCCCCAGGAAGGTGATCACTCGCAGAACGCAGCGCATGACGTGCTCGTTCTGCTCCGAGTCGGGCTGACTCAGGGCGCTGAAGAGCCCCGCCATGAGCGGCTCGAAGAGGCTCGAGAGGTCCGCGGGGGAGTACCGCGGCGGGCCCGCGGCCGCGGCCGCGCCCGGCAGCGCGACTGGCAGGCCCTGGGACCCCCCCTCTTTCACCCCGAGGTGTTTCTCGATGCACGCCGCGGCGTACGAGTGCACGACGTTCGAGTCGCTGCCGAGGAGCTGCACGATGTGCGGGAGGTGCGGCAGGATGTCGGCCTTCACGAGCTGCAGCCGGAACGTCGTCGCGAACTTGAGGGCGGCGGCCGCCAGGATGGGGTGCCGCGGCGGGCCGCCCTGGGCGCGCGGGGCGAGCTCGGGCGCCATGTGGCGCGTCCAGAACTCGCGCACGTCGATGCCCTCGGTGACCTCCGTGGCCCCGAGCGCCGCCGTCTTGCCCCGCACGGCGACCGCGAGCATCAGCGCGACGGCGCAGTCCTTCGCGACGTACTGCGCGGTGGGCGCGGCCTCGTACTCCTGGAGCATGGCGTTGATGTACTGCAGGCAGAGCTGCGTGACCTCGCGCTGGAAGCGGCGCGCGAGGGACCGGACGAGCTCGCAGGCCATCCGGCGCCGCGTGTCGCTGTCCGAGCCCTCCGAGTCGCGCATGATGAAGTCCGCGGGGTTCATGTCGAAGAGCTCCTCGTCCTGCAGCACCGCACCCGCACACGGCGCGTTCCGGCGAGCCGCAGACAAACGCCCATGAAACATAATTGTAAAGCCATAAGCAGAATAAAAACAACAACCATATGGGCTCCGTAGCGGCGAATCGGGGGCCGGAGCGCACCGTATCGCGCAGGCGGATGTTCGGGATCACGATGCTCTCAACCACCTGCCGCAGCACGGCCTCGTTCGCGAACACATGACTGCTGCCGCCACGAACACACTTGTCCAGCACCTTGATCGCCTCCATCACCATCGCGTCCTGCCCCGGCCGCGGCCCGGCCTGCGTCCACAACGCCAGGCAACGCAAAGCGGTTGCCGACTGCCACGCAGCAAGCAAAAGACCACGACAGGGCGGAAAAAGCAGAGGCGCGCGCGCGATGCGTGCGGTGGAGATGGCGAATGCCCAGCGCACCTGCGTGAGCAGCGACCACACGTCCTCGAGGTGCTGCGGAAGGTACGGCGCGACGTCGTCCTCCTCGGTTTCGATCAAGATGTTGAGCGCTGCACACACGGCAGCGCGCACGGCGTCCTGGGGGGACTGCCGCTCCGGGTCCGCCTCGACGAGGTTCGGCGTGTCGAGCCGCAGGTACACGCGGAACTCCTCCATCCAGTCGCGCAGGGCCTCGGCGAAGTACTCGCTCAGCCCGAAATAGTTCAAAGAGTAAAACATGCGGAACGCGAGCCGCACGCAGCGCAGGGGCGGCTCGAGGACGTCGCGCCCGGCGCCCGCCGCGCCCTTGATGACCGCCGTGGCCTCCTGCACGAGCTTCAGTACGAACGGGCCGAACGCCGTTTGGCAGTCCTTGAGTTCGGTGTTGAGCTGCCCTTTGAGCTCCTTGCCGCGGAAGCGCTTGCAGATGGAGTTGGCCGCGTCGAGGACGCCCTGGAGCTTCGTCCAGTCGCCGCTGTTGCTCTGCAGCTCCTGGACGAGGCGCGGAAGGAGGTCCGGCCAGCGCGCAGGCCAGTCATGGAGAGAGACGATCGCGAGGGCCTCGGAGAGCTGCGCCTGGACGAGCGGGGGCGTCGACATCATGAGCGTCACGAGGTGGCCGCGGATCTGCGCCTTCTCGTCGTCCTGCGGGCGCCGAGAGGGGGGGGAGTGTTCGTGTGTTTGATCGCTGCTGTCCGTGCGGCGCAGGCGTTGTGGAGGGGGTGGTTGGGCGTAGGCGATAGGCGGCGGGAAGGGCGTGCTGTGTGGCGCGTGCGGGGTGGGAGCAGGCGGGGAGATGAGATGAGGGCGTGGGGGTTGGCGGTGGGGTTGTGTGGGCGTGCCTGGACGACGGCGGCGGTGTCCTCGTCCTTGGGCGTCCAGCCGGACTTGACGTGGTTCTTGAACGCGATCGACGCGGACTGCCGGACCGTCGCGTCCGTCGTCGGCGCCATCACAACCTGCAAAGACATAGACCCCCACATGACAGATCTCATGTGTGCGGGGGTCGGGGCGGCAGCGGCGGCGGGCGCAGCGCACGGAGGCCGTGCCTGTGGGGAGCTGTGCGGCGAAGAACGAGGCATATATATGCGGCGAGGTGGGTTGTGCGGCTTCTGGTGTTGCTATGCAGCCAAAGCGCGCTCGCGAGCTGCAGGCGCCGCAAACGCCGGCCTGCGCGGGCCGAAAGGCAGCCGCGGGGTACGTCTGCTCGCCCGCGATCAGCTCAGGCGCTCTAGCGCGAGGCAGCGTCAATGTAGCGCCCTGGCGCCGAACAGCGCTGCTGTTGTCTCGCCGTGCGCCCGCACGTGGCGCCGCGGGCCCTCAGCAACGCGCCGCTCGCCTTGTCCGAGGCAATATTGCGGCGAGCGGCGCGCGGGCAGCTGGAATCGACGCGCCCGCGGCCTCAGCGGCTCGCCGCCGAGAGCTGAGCCGAGCCCTGCGGTGAGGTTCTCGCGGCGGGACGAGGAACCGCACCTGCAGCACCGCGATTCCGAACCCGGGCTGCTTCTGCGCCTGTTTCAGGAACTCCTCCGCCTGTTTCCGCGGGCCCTGCGACCGTCATTCGCAGCACGGGGCCGAACGCAGTGGGCGAGGCAACGTCGGCGCCTGCTGCGGCTGCCGCGGCTCCGATGGCGCCGTTCAGGGGCGCCTAGCGCCGTAGGCGATGCCGCAGCAGCATCTCTGAGGCTGTGGCAATGGCAGGCCGCGAAATCCTGGGCCAGGCGCGGAGCCCGCGCGTGTTTTGGGCTGCGGCGAGGCACGGGCGGGGCCCCCCGAACGGCCCGGGCCGCGCGAGCGCTGGAGTCGTCCGGTGCGGGTCGGGCGAGCGTCGGAGGAGGCTGGGGCGCTGCGGCGGCCGCGTGGGGCGCGCGGAGGACGCGGGTACGCGCTGGTTTTTGTGGGGCGTGGAGGTTGTGCCCCCGCGCGCGTGCCAGGGGCGGAGCGCGCCGGCTCGATGCGCGGGGGATCCGCACCGGTTGAGGGTTCGTCGACTGCGCGAACGCATTCGCCAGTGTGGCCTGGTCCATCCTGCTTTGCGGCGCTCCCTCCTGGGCCGTCTCAACGGCGCGCGCTTGCAACCACGGAACACGCGACACACGCCCCCACCAGGCAACGAGGGCCAGCCTGCGACGTCAGCCAGCGACAGGTCGCCCGTGGACCGCACGCAGATGCCGCACGAAGGCTGTGCGGGCGCCCACAGCAGCGCTGCGGACCCTAACGGCGCGAATCCGTCGACTAGACGGCGGGGAATCCGTGCAAGAGTGGCTCGTATGCAAGACCGGTCCGCTGTGGCAGGCGTGGCCGGGGAACCAGCCCTTTCGCGGCCGCAGGGCGCGGCACGACGCTGTCAGTAGAAACCAACACGCGTCAGGGCGTTGTTACGTCGGCCGGACCGCGCGACGTGTCCGAAGTCGTTCGCACGGGGCAGGCACACCCCTCGGTACTCTCACCGACGTCAAACGAAGAGGAGCGGGTTCTAACTTCACCTGCACAGGTGCGTGGATGTGTACGTGTTGCTCAAGGAAGACACGCTGTCCCCGCCGTGACGCGGTGCCCGTCGGCCGCGCCAGGGGGTGTCCGCTGTAGCCCCGCTATAGCGCGCTCCTCGCGCGCGTGATTCGCGGCGCCGCGGCCGGTGAGAGCGGCGTTCGTGAGCTCTAGGTGTGTGCTTGATGACATGCCGAAATTGACCGCGACGCTTCGTCCCCCGCAGCAACAACCATGCCGTTCGACCTCATCACCGGCGACTTCGTCCCCGAGAAGAGCAACATCTGGCGCGACTGCGTGGACGGGTGCGCGCCACGGCACCCTCGAACGCCACAAACCTCGCGCCCCCGCGCAGCCCGGGCGGCGCATCCGCGCCGTGACCGCTCCGGAGCCTCCCGCCATTTATTATCTCTCGCGGAACGCCGCGCATTCGCGATCGTCTCCCGCAGATACCACGACTGGGTCGCGGAGCACCTGAACGAGGGCGCGCCAATCAACGAAGCCGACCACTGCGGCGACCCCCCGCTCATCCTCGCGTGCGGCAACGGCCACCTCACCTGCATCAAGATGCTAGGTACACCCGCCCTCACCACCAACGCGCTCTACCGCCAGCACCCCCACACCTGAGACCCCCCTGGCCGAGCTCGAGACGCTCTCGCGTCACGCGCACGCGCACCGCAGCACGTGTGCACCCCACCTGCGCACATCGCTGCCCAGAAGTGTGGTGTTCTGCGGCGCTGTGCAGTCGAGGAGGGTGCGGACCTTCAACAGCGGAACGTGTACCGCGAGACGCCGCTGATCCGCGCCGCGCACAACGGACACCTCGCGGCCTGCAAGTACCTCCTCGACGAAGGTCCGGAGACGTGCCTCGGCTCAAAAGCAGCAGCAGAAAGCAGACGATGTGGTTGCAATTATCAATTTTCATTATCAACACGGCCACATCGATCTCTTCGGTGGGGATGCTGTCCTGCGCGTGACGGAGCTGCTGCGTGGCGAGGACGTGCGCAGGGGCGGACGTGGACGCGATTGACCTGGGTGACAACACGGCGATGCACTGGGCGGCCATGCGGGGCCACGTGGAGATCGTGCGCCTCCTGCTCGAGCGCGGCGCCGACCGGGGCGCGGTCAACAAGCAGGGCCGCACGCCGGTCGACCTGTGCCAGCCACAGGTGCGCCGCACCCGATCTCATAATACCACTCAATTGATGACTTGATCATGAGAGATCATTACCATGCACGTGAAAGCAACATGCAAGAACCCCCGTTCTCCGCGCGGCACGCGCCGCCTGAGGGCGCCGCGCGACAGCGCAGCGCGGTCGGCGCCGCCGCTTGCGTCACGGTCACGTCGCTGTCACAGCGGGGCGTCCGCCGAACGAAACGTCTACTTTTGATAACACTGGTTCTCGATCCTCGTTGAGTTTCACGCAGTACTCTATGTCCTGGAGGTTCACGCGCGAGGTGCTCGGCGCGAAAGCCTAGGACGTCAGCGCTTGAGGCCGCGTGGTGAGAGTCCGGACCCTGCTGCTGATGCTACATGCTGCCTAGACCAGCAGCTAGCTGCGCAACGCACGCCCCGTTCGACGCAAGCGCCGTGGTCATGCAGCGTTGTCCGCGCAGCCTTGCGGATGGGGTCGGGGGAGGCGGGAAGGGGGTAGAAGGGTCGCCTTGTGTGTGGCAACACTCAGTGTGAGTGCAAGCATCGAGCGACGGCGCGACTCGTTGTCCCGGCACTTTGTCCGGCGAGAAGGCCGGCGGGCGGTGGGGGGGGGGGGGGGGCTGTGAGGGCCAGGTTGCGTGTTGAGGCTGTGCAGCGCAAGGAGAGGGGGGTGCGACTCATCTTCCTTGCCAATCACGCTGCTGCACGGGGCCGCGTGGGCCACGGGCGGTGAGGGCGGCGGGGGCTGTAGTGCCCCCGCGGCCGCCACGTCGCCCCAGCAGCGTGGAACTGCGGCTTCATGACGGCGGGCATGAGCAGGTTGGGGGGGGGGCGGAAACGGAGGTGAGCACAGGTCCTCCCCCGCGCTCGTGCGAGAGCGTGGGTCGGAAACGAAGGGGTCGTGGCAAGGCAGGCTCTGCGCCGCCCGCGCGCGCCTGGACTACAATTTGTGGTGTGATCCGGAAAGAGGGGGTGTCGGGGGGGTGTTGAGGGGGTGTTGGGCAATGTGAGCCGTTTGGGTCGAGAGTGGTGCGCGAGCCGCCAGGGAGGAGGGGGGCTGCGAGGGGGGCTGCGGGGGGTGTACAGAAGGGGGAGGGGGTTTGTGTGCTCGCAACTGCCCAGCACTGACGCGGGCGGGTGGTCGGTGGTCGCGGCCGCGTCGCGTCAGAGCGACATGTCGTCGCCGCCCGAGGACCCCACGACGGGGTCGTTCCCTTTGCCCTCGGCGCCCGCGCACAGCATCTCCATGTAGAGGTTGTTGTTCACGGACGCGCTACGCCGCATGTACTGCCGCGGGCCCTTCCGCGCGGGCCCACTGATGCCGCGCGGGTCGAACGCGCCCAGCCGCCCGCCCTCGGCGTCCTCGCACGCGTGCACGTCGTGTGGCACCTCCATGCTGAACCTGCTGTTGGGCGTGGCCGCAAAGTCCTCGGATTCGCTCGGCCAAGCCCGCCCGCGCTCCGCGGCGTGCGTGGCGCCGAGCACGTCGAGCGCCGCGGTCGAGCCCGTCGCGAGGAGCGTCTCGTTGCACGCCAGCCCCGCGCCGCCGCCGCTGGCGCGTCCGAGGGAGTTGCGCGGCCCCCACGGGTACACGGACCGGTCGGACCGCACGCGCGGGAGGAGCTGGCACGCGGGCGAGCTGCGGCCCGTCCCGGCGAGCGACGTGATCGGCGACGCGGCGCGCGACGCAGGGTCGACGCCGTGCGCGCTGTGACCGAGGTTGCCGGCCGCCGCCTGCGCGAACAGGGCCGTCGGCACCGCGCGGCCAGTGCCGTTGCGGCGGCGCTGGCTCGGCAGCAGCCGCGGGGACGCGTTGACCAGCCCCGCCGCGACGTTGGAGACCCCCCCCCCAAGCACTCCCTCCTCGCTGCAGCGGAAGTCGTCCTGCCGCGTGGCGCGCCGCTGCGCGTCGCCGGGCGAGCCGCTCATGCGCGGGGACTCGCAGCGCCGCACGCTCGGCCAGCCGAGCGTGGGCGTCTGCACCACGGCGGGTCCGAGGGCCTGCAGCGTGCACGAGCGCGGGGTGTCGCTGATGCCGTGCGGCTGCGCGATCGTCGCACGGTTCGCGACGGGCGACTGGCTGCCGCCCTCGACGTCGTCGAAGCACAGCGCGACGGGCCGCGCGCCGCCGCTGCGCCGCCGCGGCGGGTGCGCGTCCGTGGGGGACCCGACATCGTCCCACCCGCGCGCCGGGGGCGCGCTCTTGAGGAGCTCGTCCTCGCCGACGTCGTCGTCGCCCCCGAAGAGCAGCCGCGACGGCCGCAGCGAGTGTTGCCGCTTCAGCGGCCCGTTGGGCGCGGTTGGCGCGACGTCGCACTCCTCGCCCTCCCCGCGGCTGCCGTCGCCCTGCCCGGTCGCCCAGCGCGCGCGCGGCGTCTTCATGGGCGTCAGCGGCGGCGCGACGGGCCGCCGCGGCACCACGCGTGCGGGCGCGGCCGGCGCCGAGGGCCCGACGTCGTCGTCGACGCGTGCCACCGCGCGCCGCCGCGCCAGGTTGGGCGACGGCCCGTCGCCGCTGTGCTGGTCGGCCGTGGGCGCGGTCGGCGGCCCGGCGTCGAGGTTCAGGCTCATCGTCGGCCGCCCCACCACATTACCCCCCCCTAATGACTCACTCAGTGACGTCTTCATCCCCCCCGACGCGCTCCCGCCGCAGATGCGCGTCCCGATCGACACCGCCGTCGCGCTCGTGACGTGCGTCGACTGGAACGACGGCCGCACGCACTCGTGCGGCGACCCCTGCCGAGGCTCGTCGCCGTCGTCCTCGTGCACCGTCGGCAGCGCCGCCTCGGCCGCCGCAACGCCCGCCGCGTGCGCCGCCGCGTCCTCCGGCACGCTGCTGCCGCGCTCGAACAGCCCCTCGAACCCTCCCGGGATCTCGTGGTCCCCCAGCACCTCGAGAGAGAACCCGGGCTCCAGCACCGACATACACAACGCCGACTCCCCCTGGCTGTGCAGGGACAGCGCGCTGGGCGTGCGCGCGCGCGACATCGCGTGCCCCGAGAGCGCCGCGACGCTGCCGTTCCGCGACACCCCCCCGTGCAGGGACGACTCCAGAACGGAGCTGTCGCCCAGGTTGGTCATCGACCCGTGGCCCAGGCCTGCGGCGTAGAGGTGGCGCGGCCGCTGCGGGAGCAGGCGGAGGACGGCCGCGGGCTCCTGCACGGGCATGCTCTCCTGCATGCTCGCGCGCTGCGACGGTCCGCGCGCCGTGGCAGGCCCCCGCAGCCACGGCAGGGCGTCCGTGGGGCTCGCGCGGCCCGTGGGCCCGTCCTCGCGCACGCCCGAGGCCGACGACCGCCCGAACCGCACGATCTTCCGCAGCTTCGACGTGCGCTGCTGCGGCGGCGGCTGCGGCGCGCCCTCGAACGGGTCGGCGGCCATCAGCGCGTCCACGGGGGGGGGAGTCTCGGTCCGGAAGGACCGCTGCCGGGAGCGGTGGACGCCGCCGAAGCCCACGAAGGACCCCACGGGCGACGCGGGCGTCGCGGGGCTGTGCAGGCGGTTCCGCGCGGGCCGCGACGCCGCCCAACCGCGGTCGTGGTGCTCCAGGGACTTGCGGGCGTAGGTGCTGTGGCCGGCGCCGGGGGGCGGCGCGGGGTGCACGGCGTTGCTCGCGCCGCCGGCGCCCCGCCCGCCGCTCCCGACGGTGTGGAACGCCGTGCGCCGGCCGCGCCCGTTGAAGAACGCCCCCAGGTGCATGCGCCGCTCCGCGTTGTTCTGCGAGCCGCCCTCGGACGCGAGCGACATGCAGTCCTCGCTGCCGTCCACGGAGCCGCCCTGGCTCACCCGCCGCGAGCCGTCCGGGGACGCCCCCTGCGCCTGCGCGAGGCCCGAGGTGCGCGGCAGCTGGTCCTCCACGTGGAGCTGCGCGAGGCCGTGGAGGACGTCGCGCGCCGTCGGGCGCGCCTCGGGGTCCGCGCGGAGGAGCTTGGAGACGAGGACGTGGAGCGCGGGGGAGCAGCCCGGGAGCGCGATGCCCTCGCCGGTCCGCAGGGGCCCCGAGCGCGGCAGGCGCGTGCCCGTCGCGCACTCGTAGAGCGAGCAGCCGAGGGAGTACATGTCCGCGGCGGGCGCCGGGACGGTGGCCGTGGAGAGCAGCTCCGGCGCCACGTAGTCTCCGTCGCCCTCCTCCCAGTTGGCCGCGTCGCGACTCACCGCCAGCCCAAAGTCGCCGAGCTTGAACACGCCGTCTGCGGGGAGGAGCGACTCGGGGGTGACGAGGGGCGGTCGGCGCGGCGCTGGAGGGCGCGGGCGTCGCGTCGCGTGGAGGCGAGACGCCCCCGGGGGGTGTGAGGGAACTGAAAACAGGAGGCAGGGGGGGTGTTGCGTCGCGAGGTGGCTGCGGCCGAAGGTGTCTGCACGCGCGCAGCTGCGCTCGCAACAAGCGCTCGCGGCGCTGTGCGGTTCGGAAGGCGGGGGTGTTGGGGGTGTGTTGCGTGCCTGAGATCAGGATGTTGTCAGGCTTCAGGTCCAGATGCAGGATGTTGCGCGAGTGGATGAGTTCGAGCGCGGACGCCATGTCGCGCGCGACCTGCCACACGCGCGGCTCCGGGAGCCCCTGCAGCCCCATGCCCGCCGCGCGCCGCAGGAGGCCCGCGAGGCTGCCCTGGCGGCACAGCTCCATCTGGAGGTGCACCCTGCGCGACTCCTGCCAGCACTTGAGGTACGCCACGACGTTCGGGTGCGGCGGGAGGTCCTGGACGACCTTGACCTCGCGGATGCACGACTCGCGGTGCGCGCGCGACGTGATGCGGCGCGTCAGAACCTTGACGGCGTAGAGCGCGCCCGAGGCCTTGCAGCGGACCTTGAACACCTCGGAGAAGTGCGAGCGCGCGATCACGGAGAGGTGCTCGAAGTAGTCGGCGAACCGGAACGTCTTCGGCGTCGGCGGCATCCCCGCGGGCGTGGTTGCGCCCCCGGGGGCGTTGTTGGCGCCCGCGGCGCGCCGCCGGAAGCTGCGGTACTGCTTGGTCTTGAGCAGGAGCCGGGACTCGTTCAGGGAGGACTGCCGCAGGACGGCGCGGCTGTCGAGGGCGCGGCGGCCCGGCGGCGACGGCGGGCACGACGGCGGGCCATGCGCGGCGGTGGCACTCGGGGTGGCCTGGCCCGCGGGCGTCTGCATGTCGGCGTCCTCGACCGTCGGCGTGCCCGCGCGGTGCGGCGGGACGGGGCCGTCGTCCCAGGAGGCCCGCGGCGGGGCCGCGGCGGGCGACCCGACGTCAACGGTGAGGTCCATACGCCGCACAATGCCGCGGGACGGCCGCTCCTGGCCGGCGGGCGCCTCGTGGGGGTCCTGCTTGGTAGCCCGGGGGTCCTGGGGCGCAGCGCCGGCGAGGGGGCCGTCCCAGCCTTGCAGCGTGAGGGTCCGCGAGAGGTCGCGAGCCAGGTGCGGTCCCAGCGCGGCGTTCCCCGCCGCGCGCCGGGCGTTGCGCGGGTCCGTGGGGATAGAGTCGTTCGAGATGGAGGCCTGGCGGTGCGCGGTGATCGTCGGCGGCGTCGCGCCGACCACGCCGGAGTCCTTCATCTCCACATCAGAGGTGGGCGCGTGCACACGTGTCAAGATGGGCGTGGGTCCCTGGCCCGCGAGGTGCTGCAGGGAGGTGAGGACGCGTCCGACCGGCGGCGTCGCCAGGACGGCGCCGGAGCTGCCCTGCCGCGCGCGCCCGCCATCGCTGGCGTCGCCGTGGGTGTTGCCTAGCATGGCATGCACCTCGGGCCGCCTCCGGGGCGTTGCGGCGCGTCGCGGGGGAGCAGGGAGGGCGAGGTAGCACGCGGCCGCGGGATCGAGCGCTCCCGAGCTGCGCAGCGGGCGGGAGGGAGAGCGTTGCGTGAGTGCGCGGGAAGCGTGCTCGGGCGTGGCGCGCGCGTCTCGCGAGTCGCGGGGCCCGCGACAGGGGAACTTGGATGGACTGATTGCGGGGAGAGGACGGGAGTCGCGTCGGAACCGCGCGGGAGGCGACGGCGACGCGGAGGAGCAGCCTCGTCGGCCCAGGCGAGCGTGGAGGGTGCGGGGGCGGCCGGGCCGGGCTGGCGCCACCAGATGGCGGACAATTCGAAATGTGATTGGCGTGGGTGGATCGAAGCGCGAAGGGCGATCACGGCACGCCGCTGTCGCCCATGACCCGCCATCAGTGCCGTTGCTGTTGCGGGCTCCACGCGCGGCCTACCGCGCGCCGGCGCCGCGGGTTTCGCCGTTCGCACGCACGTGCACCGCCGTACGCGCCGAGCCGCAGCAGCCGCGCCGCGCGCGACGCGTTCTCCGGCTACAGCTGCGACCGCACCGAGCGCGCGAGCTACGCGCGTGGCCTCCACAAACCACGAGTGGCGCTCGCGCACGGAATCCCTCGAATACATTCGCGCCCCCAGCGGCGGAGAGCGGGCGCGCGCACCTGACCGTCCGTGCAGGAGAGGTGCTCTTGGAGCTCAGTTCGCCTCGCAACCAGAGCCCGGCCTACAGAACGGTCCCTGTCCGTTCAGGGAACGCCCAACAACTGCCGTCGCCGCCCCCGCGGGTGCCCCGAAGACCCGGCGGCGAACGACGGCCGGCGCGCCGCGTGTGACCCGGGTCTGTCTCAGGCCTACTTAGGTGCCCTGATCGGACAACACGTCGAATATCGCCGCACAGGGGCCTTGGCCCAGCCGATCGCGCCGCAGATCGACTTGATCTTACCAAGAACATGCGTCTCCGACATTTCAAACATCGAACCGTTCCCTCTTTCGGGCGGAAACAGGGGTACATTCGCATGCCAGGGTGCGCCCGGATACGCACCGGGGGGACTCTCGCGCGCGCCGCACGGCCGCCAGGGGATGTATCCGATGTGTGACACCTCGCGGGACCGAGATTCCCCCGAATGGCCGGGCACGTCTGCGCAGATACCCCGCTGCCGTGCCCACCGGCACGTCACCGGATACAACCGCTGTTTCGCACGTCCGCGGCGGGACGGGCGCCTGGCGCGCCGCACCTGCGGACCGCCCCGGCGCGCGCGCGTCCGGCGAGGTGCCGCTCTGAGACCGGGCAGGCGCGGCAAACTGCGTGCGCCAGTCCTAGCTCCACGTTCCCGGCCCCCAGACGCGGCGCCCGCGGCGCTTCGTGGCCGGTGACGCTCTCCCAGTGTCGCTCGCGACACGGACGAGGCGCTGGGACGCGCGGGGTCGAGATCCGCGGGCATAGGGCCCCCCACGTGGCGGGGATGTGTGTTGTGTGGCGGCGTGCAGGGTTTGGGGCGAATGTGCGCCGGGCGGCGTGGGGGGGCGGGCTTCTCCGGTCCGGCCCGCATGCGACTGTCGAGGGGCGCGGCGTCGGCGATCGTCGGGCGCGTTTTTCCGGAGCGGGGGCCTCGCGCGGTGGCATCAAGGCGTCGCGGCGCGTCGCTGGGCGGGGACGTGCGGCGACGGGCCGACCTGCGGCGGCACCGACGGCGGCCCGCGCGCTGCGTGTGCGCATGCTGGCGGCGCATCGGCGTGCGGCCGGGGAGGTGTCTGTGCGCCGTGAGCCGGCGCGGATGACTGACGGGGCCGTGTTGCCCACGACAGCGGCATGCCGTGGCGGCGGGCTCGTGGGGGCCGGGAATGTTGGCGCATGAGCTACTTTCATTGCACCGAGCGGACTGGCGGCAGTTTCGCGTCGGCGCGCACAGTTGGTTGGTTGCGAGGACTGGCAACGTAGACCCTGCGAGAGGGCAGCGCGCGGCTGCGTGACCCGGCCAACGACGGCGGGCGCGAGAGAGTGGAGGCTCTCCCTCCTCTGGCGGCCTGCAGCGTGAGCCGTTGGTCGGCCCTGTAGCGAGGACTCGGCCGGCTTTGGAGACGGAGAGGGCCTGCTCGCTGTGCTCCTCACCTAGTGGTTGCGCGAGGACCCCACACGCGAACAAAGATGGCGGCGAAGCAGAAGCGTGGGAAGAGCTTCTTCCCGGAGCTGGCGGACGAGAAGGGCGACGACGACAGCAGCTCGTCGTCAAGCGAGGGCGAGGCCCCGAGCCCGGACGAGATCTTTGACGTGAGTCGGCCACACGCCCGTCGCTCTCTGGTCCACGCCAGCTCCCCGTGCCGGCTTGCCGCGCGCTCGCGCTGTCTCGGTGCCGACCTGCTGTTGGTTCGGTCGTGGGCCCCGTGTGGGGCGAACCGCGCCCCTCTCGCGCCCTTGAGCTCGGTCGCGGACTGTTGGACCCGGAGCAGCTGCACGAACGCGCGGTGGCCCACCGGCGAGAGGAGTTTGCGCCCCTTTTCGGCTCTCACCGCCCGTTTTTCGCCTCCCAGGCTCGCCTGCGACGAGCACGCCCGGCCGAACGCGGTTTTACGACGTGTTCGTGCGGTTTCCGCCGCGTCGATCCCCGAGGCCGGCGCGACACGGGCGCAGGCGCCCTCGCTCTGCCCATGCTCGTCCCGCCCGCCCCCCACGCCCGCGGCGGCCCGCGGGGCCGCGCCCGCCCGGCCGCAGAAACAACACGTACTCTCCTCCGCGATCGTTTCGCAGGCTAGCAATATTGTCGACTCGCTGGAGATCTCTCACAAGCGCTGGGCCAAGCTCGCCGCTGAGGGCAAGCGCCACGAGCCCCAGCCAACACGCTTCCGGCCCCAACGGGACAAGAACGAAGGTAACCACACGCTCCGCCACACCTCCCGCACCATCCCGCACCACATCCAGAGCACTCGCCCATGCCATGCCGCCCAGGCAACCTCTCGCCCCGCACGCCCCGTACCTGCCTGCCCAGCGGCCACCAACCCCGCCCTGCATCCGTGCGGCCCTCCTCCGGCACGCGCCACGCCCCGCTCCTCGCTGCCTGCCCGGTGCCGAGCGCTGCGCCGCCCAACAGCTTTCGCACCCCACCCCCCCGGCTGCGCGCGCAGGGAAGAAGGACGCCTTGCACGTCGCGTCGACCGCAAAGTGATAGATATAGCGCGGCACACTGTCGCCGCGCTGCGCCGGACAAGCTCCCGGTCGCGCCGGGATCGCAGCGCCTACCTGGCTGTCTTGTCACCAGCACACGCACTGCCCCTGTGAGCCTCACCGCTCCTGCAACCGCGCGCGTCCAACGTCGCCCGCCGCGCTTCCGGATGGCAGGCCGCGCCGCGGGGCGACCCCGGCTGCCAGCCCACTGCAACGCACCTAGCTACGCTGCGCGCTTGCCTCGCCCCGCTGCCGCTCCGAAGCGCGGGAGACGTCCCGGCACCAGCGCGCCTGCGCGCGGCGCTCCGCGCACGCGACGGCCCAGTCCTCGGCACAGCCCCGCCTCCACCTCGCTCCAGCCAACGCCTTTCTCGCCAACACTCCTCCCCTATTCTGACGGTCTGCGGAAGGCACGGAGGCCCGTCTGCGCCCGCTGGCGCGCGGTGCGGCGCGGGGACGGGCGTGCGCCGCCACGGCCGCACTTGCGCGCGGAAGGGAGCACCCGGACCACCCAGCACGATGCTCGCGAGGCACCTCCAGCCTCGTGCCGCGAGTAACCGGGCCGCGCGAAGACACCGGGACAGCAAGCGGCCGCCCAGCCGCGAGGCGGCGCGGCGCCCCGGCGTCCCAGCGTCCAGACAGCGCCTCTGTCCACATCCCACAGCACCCAAAGTAGTAATTGATCACCCCCTTGAGGGGTTGTGCAGAGCCGCGCACGGTGCCCGCAACGCCCCCACGCGCCGCCCCGCGCGAGGTCCGCCCCCGACAGCCACCGAGTCTCGTTCACAGCGCCCCGCGCGCCGCCCCGCGCGCCGCGCCTCACTTGGGCGGCGGCGGCGGCGGCGCGTCCAGGTCTCGGCAGCGCGGCCCCGGCGGGTCGCCCGTGAGCGTGGTGTGGCCCTGCATGGGCACCCACTTCTCGCCGCGGTTCACGATCGCGCCCGCGGGCTCGGCCTTGGAACGATATTGCGACCCGGTTTTAGGTTTCTCCCCGCGCTTGATCTGGTCGAGGATCTTGCGCATGTCGTCCTGCGTCAGGTCCTCGTAGTACTCGTAGCTGAAGCCCTCGACGCCCTGCGGGGTCGTTGCGGGGGGCAGGGGGCGGGTGTCGCGGGCGGGGTGTGGCGCGGAGAGTTGGGGGGAGTTTGGGGGGTCTATTGTGGCCGGAGGGGTCGGTTGCGGTGCGAGGTGGCCGTGCGAGATCGTGAGTGTCGCGCTCGAGCGTACGGCGGAGTGCACGGCCGCCGGACGCCGGGCACGTGCCCCGCATCAAGGTAACCGCAGGCTGTGCGGGTGCTGTGCGCGCGCGCGCCGATGCGAGGGACAGACAGCGGCCGACGCGCACGCCCTGGCGGTCTCCAAGCTCGGCCGGGCAGGAGGTGCGTCGTCAGGAAGCGGTGAGGGTGCGCGTCCGTGCTCGACAGCGGATATATATATATATATGATATATGATATATGATGTATATATATGTATGTATATGTATATGTATGTGTGCCGTCACCGCCTGCTGGCGACGTCGCTCCCTGCCCGGCCGCGCAGGCAGTTGAGGGGGGGCGGTGTCGCGGCGGGCGTGGCGTGCTGCGTCCCGGCGGGTGCACGGCACGGCGGCGCGAGGCGCGTGACGACGACGCTGCGCGGGCGGGTGCAGGGGAGGGTGGGGCGCACGTTGGAGAAGTCCGCGATGCAGACCATGGGCGCGTTGACGCAGGCGCCCATGCACTCCATCTCCGCGAGCGTGAACATGCCGTCCGACGTCGTCTCGCCCATATTGATGCCGAGGTGTTCAGAGATCGTGTGCTCGATGCTCTGCGCGCCCTGGAGCCGGCAGGGCGTCGTGCCGCACACCATGACGTGGTACTTGCCTCCGGGGGTCCTGCACGCCGCAGCCACGCGCACACCGGGTCAGAGGAGCGCATTGCAGGCCCATACAAGCAGCAAAGCGCCGCGCACGCGCTGCGTGGTGCCGTTCGCGCGGGTTCGGCGGCTTGCGGACCGAGTCCGTCAACGGTTCTGTCGGCGTGGGGCGGTTCGGTGCCGCGGGAGCGCCCCAGCAGCCCGTGGCGGGCGAGAGGAGGGGCGGCGCGCACCGGTTGAACATGGAGTAGAAGGTGGCGACCTCGTAGACGCGGATCTCCGGGACGCCGAGGATCTCGGCGACGCGGTTCATCGCGGAGAGCGGCAGCCAGCCGCCGGACTGCGTGTACGGGGCGCACGGGGCGGAAACGCTGTCTGTGAACACGGTGCGAGGCCACCGCGGAGACGCAGGGCGGCTACGGCGGGGTCCGTGCGACGCGGCGGCGAGAACGAGATGGGGACATGCTGCGGGAGTGCCGTGCGCGGCGGCGTTGCGGCTGGTATGGCGCCAGCGCGGCAGAGTTGTGCATCAGGGCGGCGCGCTGGCGTCCTGAGCGGCGCGCGGGCGGGGGTTTGGGCGGTGGCGCACTTGCTGCTGGGCGATGTCGAGCATGGGGATCATGGCGGACTGGCGCCAGTTCGTGGGGTACTTGGAGAGCATGTTGTCGACGATTTTGCGGTTGGCCTCTGTATAGTCCCATTTCTCGGTCCCGGTGTTCTTTCCGTCGAAGTCCTTGTGGACGTTGAAAGAGTCAATGCTGTTGGACGCGAAGCCGCGCAGCCAGCCCCCCGCGGCCGCCCTCGCGCACGCCTGCCGAGTGACCTCGACCTCGGCACTTGCACCGCCCGTAGCGACCGCCAGGGCCCGCGCAGCCCTCCCGGCCGCAGCGAGACCGCGGCCGAACATTATTCCTCCGCCTATACGCCAAGAACACTCCGCCAGGTGCGGCCACGAGGCGCTGCGGACGCTCCACTCGATGCAAGGCGCCCAGACGACTCGTTGCTTGCTCTCCCTCACGACGCGCTCTTGAACCGCACGCTCCGCGACGCACTGCGGCGGCACGCCGCCACGACGGGCACATGGCGCGCAGGGGGGGCTCCTCGCACGTCAGACACACAGAGAGCCAGTCTGCCGCGCAGCACGACAGGTGTTCGGCCGGGCACGTTCGCGGCGCCCGCACTGCGCGACCAGGCCGAACCGCGCCGCCAGTTCCGGCTCGGCCTGGCCGCGCGGGACGTTCGTGTTCCCAGCCGCTCCACGCGACGTTTGCGGCCTCTCTGTGTGCGGCGTTGACCGTTGGCCCTACGCGCGTGCTGCCGCGGCGGGCGAGGCATGGCGACACTGTCGGCGCGTAGTCCGCGGATCGCTGCTGGCGAGAGCTGACGCGCGGGCGAGTCCATCGCGCGGAGCGCGTCTCTCACACGGGCGTGAGTGCCGTCGCAAGCGCGCCATGCCGCTCGCGTCCGGCGGGCGGCAGCAGTCGCTGCCGGCGGTCGGGGGCTCCGCGCTGTTCCCCGACGGTATCGTGCCGTGGGGCATGGCCGCGTCGGAGGAGGAGCAGGGCCTGCGGAGCCCGGGCGGGAAAGAGAGCGTGCCAGGGGGGGCGCCGGGGACGGGCGCGGGAAGCCCGAAGGGCGGCAAAGGGAGCGTCCACGGCGCGGATAACCTTCGCTTCTTGCAGCCCGTGAACACGATGAAGGGAGTGGGCCCCCGTGACGAGCCTCTGGAGATGACCAAGATATCTCTGCAAGACTTCCGGCTTCCCGAAGACCTCGAGGTTCGATTTTACGCGTTTCCCGTCGCCTGCGCAACGTCAACGCTCCAATCCATCGCGCAGCCGGGTCGAACCGCAGCGGTGCCGCGCACAGCGCTGGTCCCGCAGGCAGCATGTTGCTGCTCCTTGGTGCTCAGCCCGTGCCGCAGCGGGCCGTGACCCGCGCCCGCGTACCGCTTGCGCGAATCTCGCTTTCTCTCCCTGCGTTGCTGCGTCGTAGCGCGCGACATCGTCCGCGGAACGTGCGCCCCAAGCGCCGATTGCGGTGTTGCGTTGCGGCCCGCGCCGCCGTGCGGCGCAAACCCCGTTCCCCGCCCGCTCGCACGTGGCCGCAGCCGGAGCAGCACTCGCCACGCCCGCTCCCGGTCAGGGCCAGCAAGAACCCGGAGCGCCTGTTCAAGCACCCGCAAGCGTCGTCCCACCACGGCACGCGGTCGCCCGCCGGCCGCGCCGTGCACGCGATGGAGCGGGCGGCCACAGCTGACCCGCAGCCGCAGCGCCCCGCGAGGACCGCGAAGACCGCAGACACGCTGCACTGGAAGCCTGCACAGCGCGGAGGTGCGCTGCGCGCTCCGCAGCGCCCGCACGCCGCCGCCGCACCGCTCCGGCGCGCTGGCCGCGGCCGCGACGTCGTGCTACGTGCCTTGAACGCAGAGACGCAGCACGCAGACACATATCCAAAGAAGAAATACGAAAACGTAGTATAATAAAGCACAATAGTGTCCTTTGCTAGTTGGCGATGTTGGCCGGGCCCGGCCGGCACCCCGCGCCAACGGAGTCGCGTCCCGTCCATCGGCCTCCGCAGGGTCCGCGGCGTTCATGCCGCCCGTCAAGCAGCGGCCCGCAGGCGTGACGGCGTCCACACACGCCTTCCTCGAATCGACCGCCCTCGCCGCCGAGTCCAGGTCGGCCTCCCCGCGGCACACGGCCAAGCCGCGCTGTGCGACGGCCGTGATCGAGGAAGCCGAGCGCAGCGCCAAGCCGCGACGGGAGGGGACGCCGCCCCCACCGCCGCGCACCCCGGCAGCGGCGGCGGCGGCCGCCCTGGCGGCCGCGCCGCCGGAAGGCCACATCGAGATGCGGGGGGAGAATGTGCGCAGCCGGCAGGGATCGGCTGGGCCCCTCGAGCCCCAGCCGTTCCCCCCGGCGCCGAAACCGGGCCCTGGCGTCGTGCGCGCCGTTGTGTCGCCGCCGCCCGAAGCGGCCGGGTACGCGCCGCGGCTGTCCGGCGAGGTGCAGTGGCCGCCGAAGCCCGACGCTGCGCACGCGGCTCAGGCCGCGGAGGCCCCCGTGCTGGGGGCCAACGAAGCCGACACAAGGGACGCGGCACCACTGGGGGAGTTTGCGTCCCCCGATGTGTCGCCGCGGCTCAAGCACTCGCTGCCCGGCGCGCGAATTCCGCGGCCCGTCGTCGACGAGGAGGAGGCGCGGCGCACGCTGCCGAGACCCCCCCCCGCGCACCTGCCAGCCTTCAAGTCTGCAGCACCGAGCGCCGCGAGCGGGGCGGGCTGGGGGCAGGCCTCCGCGGGCCCCGTCGTGAGCGTGCCGATCGGCATCTCCACGCTGGGCGTCCGGCGGCTGCCGCGCGGCCACATCGCGAAGACAACGCGGGTGCCCCCGCCGCCACTCACGGCCGAGGCTGCACGGCAGAGGGTGCGCGAGCTGAGCCCGCGGGCCGGGCGCGGGTCGCCGTACGGGAAGGTCACGGTGCGGGCACAGCGCGGGAAGGCCGCGGGTCGCGCGTCTCCGCGGAGGGAGGCGGAGCTGGTGCGTACGGAACGTACGCTAGCGCAACCGGTCGACCTGTCGCCGCGTCGCGAGGACACGGAGCGCAAGAGGGGATCCGTTGTGGAGGCGGTGATGTCGTCGACGTACGTTGCGTCGACGGAGGGCGAGGAGGGCGGTGGGGTGGGGCTGCAGGAGAGGCTGAACAAATCGGTCCGCGACGTGTCGCCGCCGAAGCCGGTTGAGATCGTGATCGCGGTGCCGACGGTGGGTGCGGAGGGGAGCGAGGGGGGCCCGCGGCGCCGGCGGCCGAGCCGCGCGCGGGGCGCCGAGCGGCTGTCGAAGACTGCAGGGCGCGCGACGGCTACCGAGTCGCACGTGGCGGCCGACTGGGAGATCGACCCGCAGACGGCGATGAGCGTCGCTGCGACGGACCATGGCGGGCTCGACTGGGCCGACGACGAGGACGGTACGCAACACAACCGCCAGTGTATATGCATGTACATGTACACTGGCTGGCGGAGTGTCGGTCACGTGCATGGCCAAGTCAGCGCACGCCGCTGCGCCACACTCCGGTCTCAGTTGCACGGCACAGCGAACTCGACGCGTCGTTGCAACTTCCAACATAGCCGCGTCGCACACCTGCCCGTTCGCGCTGCAGGCCAGGGCGGCATGTCCGCGTCGTGGGTCCTCGACCCGCTCTTCCACCCGCACACCGTGCCCCGCGGGCGGCCCCAGGCGGGCTACGACGGCCACGCTGTCTTTGCAGACCTTCGCGCCGTAGGCCTCGTGCGCAGCCCGGGCCACCACCCCGGCCTCGCGGACCGGCAGCCCGGCGGCCCGTCCTCGACCGCGCCGCCGCCGCCAGTCGCCGCGCACCGCGGCAGCTTCCTCGCGCAGAGCGCCCCTGCCCCGGTCCACCGCGGCCTTAGTAGCAAGTTCCTGCCCGCCTTCGACTCCTCCCGCATCTACCTCCGGCAGATGATGGACGGGCAGGTGCCCCCCGGGGGCGTCAAGCCCGGCGCGCCGCTCATGTCGCGGATGCCGGGCGGTGGCTTGAATCCAGTGTTCACCGCCACGCTGTCGCGGAACCCGACGCCGGTGCGCGACCCGGATCCCGTGCCGGAGCAGCGGCGGTCGTTCCAGCGGTACGACCACCACCGCTCGCTGGTGTCGACGCCGAAGGTGTCGGGCGACGGCGCGGCAAAGCCTCTGTTCTTTATGCAAGGGAATGACACGATGGCGCGGCTGTCGGGGCGCGGGGCGTGGGGCGACGGGCTGCGAGAGATATACGAGATACAGGCGGACCCGCGGGCGGCGCGGCGGCTGAAGCATGAGCGGCGGGCGGCGGCGCGGGGGGCGGCGAACGAGGCGGTTGAGGCCCAGGGGGCGAGGAAGGACAGCCGCGGGGCCAGTGCGAACGCGAGGGGGGATGAGGTGTGAATGGTACGGTGCAGAGGAGGTGCTAACTGTTCATCCTGACTGTCACATCCTCGTGTAAATGGAAATGCACAGCTCTTGAATGCGCAGCAACATCGGACGCATTTCGCGTGAAATACTGTCCTGTCCCGCAACGCACGACCGGCTCGCCCGTAGGCTCCGCGACCGCGACCAGCTGAACCACGGCAGGCGCGCTCCCTACGTATCGCCCACACACGCCGTCGCCGTGACACGGCCCAGCTGGCTGCCTCAGTCGGACAGCTCGAGCTGGAAGCTCGAGTTCGCAGCCTGGCGTGGCCCGCCGCTGGCAGGCGCGTCGAGAATGCCTCGGGAGAAGTACTCAGCAACCACGGCAAACCCATCAGGGGCCGAGCGCAGCTCCGACAAGAACCGCTCGTCCTCGCCAGGCGCCGGCCGCAGCGCCCGCCTGCAAGCAGCACCACGCGCGCGGGTTTCCTCGCGTGCCCGCGCCGAGCGCGCGCCACTACAGCAGCATGTGGGGATCATGGCCGCGCATGCCCACGTGAGTGCAGGGGCGGTCGCGGCGCCGCGTGGGCCGTGCCAACGCGAGCACATCGATCCATTTTCGACGCCGTGTGCGCCGGGTACAGGGAGGAACGAGCGAGCGAGCGAGGCGGCTGCGGTGCGCACCTGATGTCCTCGATAGCGCGGTGCTGCGGAGCGCACAGCGGGCAGCTCGACTCGTCCTCGCCCAGCACGCGCACGTTCACCGAGTGCCCGCACAGGAAGTGCACGCTCGGCAGCTCCAGCGGCGCCCCCGAGACAGCACACCGTGTGCTTTGAAACACCACTGGTTGCGTCGCCAGCCGCTCCGCCTCCTCCGAGAACCGCTCCGCCTCCGCGCGCAGCTCCGCGGCGGCCTCGGCGTCGCGCGCGATCGCCGCGCTCTGCGCCTGGATGTGCCCCGACACGTACTCCCGCACGGACGCCAGCGTGAGCGAGGGGGACTTGGCCAGCGTCTCCAACACCAACGCAGGGGGCAGCACGCCCCCCGCCTCGATCCGCGCGAGCACCTTCTGCACCACCGCGTCCGTGTCCGGCCCCGGCGGCTGCTTTCCGAGATATTCAAGCACCTCGCACCACAACGTAGGGTCGCTGCTCTGCGCGCCCGTGCCGAGCCACCGCACCGTCTCGAGCACGCCGCCCGTGTCCCCGCCGGCCATCTGCAGCCGCAGCGCCTCGCGCGGCAGCCGCAACCGCTCGTACAGCCACAGCAACCCCGGACGGTATCCTTGCATGCGACACGTAACAAGAGCGTGGTCCGTCCCGTAGCGTGGCGCGGAGTTCGGCGGCCAGTGGTCCTTGAGCAGGTGCAGGGCGCGGTCGCGCGTGGCCGCGTTGTCCGAGGCCAGGTAGAGCGGCAGCAGCGCGTGCAGGATCCGGCGGAGAGACGGCGCCTCGAGGCGTCGCGGACCAAGGCTATCGAGAAGTGCCTCGCAGTACTCGCGCCGGCAGTCTTCGTGGTCCGTGAAGAGGTCGAGGAGCGAGACGGGGTCGCAGAACCGCGCGGGGCGGTCGTGGAGCGCCGGGTCGCCCAGAGCGCGCGGCCCTGCGCTTGCGGGCGTTGCGGCGCTGGTGTTGTAGCTCTCGCAGGCGAGGCTGATGAGGAGGCGCGTGGTGTCGTTGGGCACCTGCCGCATGAGCTCGTGGCCGTGCGCCTCGAGCGCCTGCGCGGCCTCGGCGAGGCTCAGGCTGCCGACATACGCGATAGCGTCCTTATATCTCGACATGTCACCTAGGAGTATATCCAGAGACCAGGCGGGCTTTCCGCAGGCCTCCGCGACGTACAGCGCGTGCTCGCGGTACCCGGCGCCGCGGAGGACGCGCACCGCGACCTCCGGGTCCAGCCGGCGGACCAGCGACGGGCGTCGTGGCGGTTGTGCGGTGCCCGTGGCGGCCGAGGCGCCCGCCGCGCGCTGGAGGCGCCACTGCAGCGCGCCCTCGGGCTTGCGGCCCTCCCCGCATATGAACGTCGTGATCTTGTCCTGCTCGCGCGCTTGCGTGTAGCAGTTCAGCAGCAGCGTCGTGTGGTCGATCCCAGCGTGTCCGCCGGCGTGGACGAGCTCCAGGAAGCGCATGAGCACGTCGGTGCGCTGCACGTCGAGCAGCTTGCGCAGAACGTACGAGGGCTCGAGGTGCCCGAGCGTCGCGGCGTACTGCTCCACCGCGGCGTCAAGATCGCCCTCAGCAAACAGCGCGTCCGCATACATCTTGCGAAGGTCGGCAACGGTGCTCCCGCACACCCCGAACTGCTCCGACATGTCGAGCGCGACCGCATACATCTTCTTCCGGATCAGCAGCTCGAGGCGCTCCTCGGGCGGGCGCTCCCACGCGCGAATGACCTGCATAGCGCTGGCGGTGGTCGCGCTGGTGGCGGAGGCGGATCCGGCCTTCTCCGCGACGGCGGCGGCGGCGGCGGCCTGGCCGGAGCTGAGCGGGGTCGACACGAGGATGACCTGCCCCCAGGCGTGCAGAACCAGCGCCAGGCCTGGGAGGGAGGTCGAGAACCCTTGAATCTTGTGCCGTGGATCAAACAGCCCGACTGAGACGGTCTGGAGGCGCTCAGGGACGGCGGACGGGCCAGACATGGCGCACACGAGGTACTCCGTCTGCGGCAGGGCCGCCGCGGGCCGTGCCGCGGCCGCCGCGCCGCTGGGCCCGGAGACGCTGGCACCAGGCGTGCTGCCGCTGCCGTCGGCCAGTGGTTTGCGAGTGGGCGGCGAGGCCGGGTCCGCAGACCCGCACGTGACTGCGGCGACGAGGCGCTTCGGTCCGAGCAGGGCGTGGCAGGTGCCTTTGCCCTCTGCGAGCACGCCCACGAGTCGACATCTCCGTATCAGACGTGCGTGCGTGAACAATCAATCCTGGTTGCTCGATTGCGGAATGCTCGCGAACTGAGGCTGGTTTCCGGCGGCGCGAGGGCGGCGGACGGCTCGTGAACCCCCCGGGCAGGTCGCACCTGGAGTGTACCGGTAGACGGCCTCGTGCCGTGCCACGAGCAATCCGCCCAAGCTGTCGACAGCGCAACAGCCCGCCTGCGCGCCCTGGCTCTCGAGCTTGGCCACGCGGCCGGTCGCGACGGAGAGGAAGCCGACTGCGGCCGCGGAGGCCACGTAGACGACGGGCGCGGCCTCGAACTGCGCGGCCTGGACCGAAGTCACTGCGGACGCTGCGGTTGGAAGACACGAATCCTTGATCGTTCTTGCGTGATACGTCTCGAGAGCGACATTGCTGCGAGCAAGTGCTCGGCCGTGGCGTGTGTCGCGGGGACGCGGGATGCTCAAGTCAGGAGATTCGCGGCGAACGGCAATGCAGAATCCCCAACTACAAAAGCACGCCAAGGCACGCGGGTGACCAGAAGAACTCCACCGACGGCCACGTCATGTCTGTCAGCGGCGCCGCGATGGTCGAGAAGCCCGGGACGAAGCTCCGGTAGTAGCCTGCCATCCTGCGGAAGGAGCGTGCTTGCGTTACCTCACGTCGAGCCCCCCAGTTGCGGATGCAGCCGGACAAGGTCGACGCGATCCGCAACTGGGGGGCTCGACGTGAGGTAACGCAAGCACGCTCCTTCCGCAGGATGGCAGGCTACTACCGGAGCTTCATCCCGGGCTTCTCGACCATCGCGGCGCCGCTGACAGACCTTGCGCGGCCGTCGGCGGAGTTCTTCTGGTCACCCGCGTGCCAAGGACACGCTGTGAGGACACCGCGTACCTGCTGCGTCGTCCGTCTGCAGCGGCCCGTGCGTCGACCGCGCAATCAGCACGCCGTCGCGCGCCGTCAGGTCCCCCTGCAGCAGCTGCACCTGCCCGTTGGACAGCCCAACTGCTAAGACGTGCTCCGTTGGCCCCGACGCCAGCAGCGAGGCGCACACGACGTCCGGCACGCCGCTCGTCCCCGCGAACGCTTGCTTCCTGCACGGTCCACGAGTGCAGGCGCGCGGGGCCGTCGGGGCCGCGCGAGACGGGCCGCAAAAGGGAAATATGTATTGAGGAACAAATATGCACGACAGTGTTCGGGAGCACCGGCGTGGTGCTGGCTCGCGCCGTGCTGGACACCTACGCCGAGGGCCGTGCGACGTACCCCTGGAAGATGTCGACCTTGGACAGCGTCGACGGCACCGGCTCCTCGCCTGTGAAGCGCCACGCACGCGCCGCAAACCTCGAATGTGCCGGTGCCGCAGGGCCCTCGTCGCCGACGGTCAGCAGCGTCCGGGTGCCCTCCGGCAAGCCGTCGTCGAACGGCAGCTCCCTGACCAGGATGATCTTCGACTTGTGGGCTCGGAACGCCCGGAAGACTCTGCGGCGGGCAACGTACACACAAACGGGCGCGTCGCGGTTTCTCGACGTGCGCCGAGCCCGAGAGGGTGCCCGCGTGTGTGCCCGAGCGACTGCCTCGGCAGCGGCTGCCCGTTCCGGCAGCCAGGCGCCGGTGTGACGGTCCGGCGGACATGGCGGTGGAGAGTGCAAAGCTCGCTTGCCTGAGATCCTGGTCGAGCATATGCACCATGCCGTCGTCGCACGCGAAGATGACGGCGTCCTCCGCCGAGCAGGCGCACGTGCAGCCCTCCGGGACGTTGTGGTCCTCGACCGTGGCCGATCGAAAAAAGGTGAAGGCTTTCCAGCCGATTGTCGAGGTGCCCGGCATCGCCATCTTGCAACTACCGGCGCGCCCTCGTACACAGAAGCACAGCCACCGGCCTAGGGCGACGCGCGCCCCCGAGACGCCCTGCACCGGGCGCACATGCAGCACACGTCCCAGCTGATCTGTCGCAGGGTCCGCCTCCGGCTTTCTGTGTCTCTATGCTATTGTTCCGCTTCGCGGCCGCTTTCTGATCGTCTAATCTTGCTGAGCGCAGTTCAGCGGTCCTGAGCGCCGTGTATGGGCTCGCGTACGGACGGCAAGGGAGCAACTGAACACTTCTCTCACGCCGTACGTCGCGAATTCCCACAGGCACGCGGGTTTCTGTACGGCTTCACTTCGCGCAGCGACTGCGCGACCCGTGAGCGCCTGCAGCGCATTGCGATCGCGCGCAGCCGGCCGGGCACACCCCGGACTGTCCAGGGCCCTTTCTACCGCCTCCCGTCCGGGCTGTTGGGGCTGTGCCCGCGCGCCCCCGCGCAAACGGCGAGGATCTGTACTGGCAAGATGAAGCGCGTCGCGTTCGTGCTCGTTGCCCTCCTGGCCCTCGTGGCCGGCGTGCTGAGCGCCGGGGAGTTCTCGCACCCTAGCGTCATCGAGCTGAGCTCGAAGAACTTCGACGCCAGCGTCAGCGACGGCAACGTCTGGTTCATCAAGTTCTACGCGCCGGTGAGCCTCCCCCGCGCCCCCCCCGCGCCGCCCGCCCGCGTCAGTTGCCCCAGCCCTTACACCGTTCCTGTCCGCGACACCCGGACAGCACGGCAGCGATCCGCACCGCACGTCGGTACCGCACGATCGATCCATTCCTGCGCGCACCCAGGGCCGGCCACGGCCGGCCCAACACCGGCGTATCCGGCGCTGCTTTGCTCCTCCCTTCTACGGTGCATACGCGGCGGCCCGTGGCCCGGCGCGCCGCATGCTGCCCGCGTACGCGTTCCTCAGATCGACCGCGGCACTCTGCGTCACTGTTATCTCGTTTTCGTCGCCCTTCGCAGTGGTGCGGGCACTGCAAGCGTCTGGCGCCTACATGGGGCGAGCTCGCGGACGCTACCAAGTCCATTCCCGACGTCGGCTCGAAGATCCGCGTCGCGCACCTCGACTGCACGAAGAACCGCGAGGTGAGGCGACGCGTGCCCGCCCAGGGCGGCCACACGCCTGCACAGCCAACCCTAGAACGACCACACCTCGGCCTGGGTGCCGCGAAACGGGTCCCGCGACGCGCTCGTGCAGGTCTGCACGACGTACGAAATCAGGGGCTACCCCACGCTCAAGGTCTTCCACGGCGGCGAGGGCCAGGAGGCGTACCGGTACGTACCGCGCCCGTCGCAACGCGCTCCGCTGTTGAAAAGGCTCAACTCCGCGGCCGAACGCGTCCTCGGCATGCGACACGCGCAGCACGGCATGGCCTGACATTGCCGCGTCGATGTGCTGCGATTTGATGCGACGCGGGGTGCCGGAGCCTGACTTGCAACGTGTTGTGGGTGCTCATGTTTTTCGCAGTCAGGCGCGCAGCTTCGATGCCCTGAAGAAGTACATCACCGGCAAGGCCAAGGACCTGCTCACGGAGACCACCGCGTGAGCGGAGCCGCCACGGCCTCGGACCGTTGCGGGACCCTGTGACGTTGCCTGCACCGATGCCCTTCAAATCTCCGCCGACGGCGCTCCCGCGGTCGCACCGCGCCCCGCTCGCCCTCCCCCGACGCGCCTTGCTAGCGGAAATCGTGCCAGACGCCCTGCGAAACCCTGCGCCGGGCATCCACGGCGGCGCGGCCGCGCAACCCCACCGCATCGGCAACTGACACATGGCCCGTGTTCCGCTCGCTGCGACGTTCCTCGCCGTTCGCGCGCGTGCTGCCTCGCCAGGGGTGCTGGCTGTGCTCCGCGACGGTTCGCGGTGGTCGCTGCGGCATGACGTGGCGCTGACTCCCCCCCGCCAGCGTGACGGCCGCGAATATTGGTGCGCGGGGCGAGAATGCCGGTCCAGAACGGCGCTTGCGCCCTGGTCGATCACCATGCACGCGACGAGCTTCGCCTCCGCGGCCAGGCCCGCCACGGTGAGCCCCAACCGGCGTGTGCACCGCTGGCCTCTTGACCCCCGGCTGTCGCCACCATTCGCCCGACTTTCCTCACAATAACGCGCGGATCTCCTTATCGCGACGCGAAGCTCCGTCTGCGCCGCTTCATGGGGCCAGACACCCCCCCCCGGCCCTGACTGCGCCCGCAGCTCACACACCTGCATCTCGATGCACCCTCCGCAGGTCCTCGGGGGGCGCCCGGCCGTGCGCGCCGCTGTGCCTGCCCCGCAGCTCACAGGTGCGCCCAGCCGCGCCTTCGCGCCCGCATGCCAGAGCCCTCTCGCGCGCTGGCCCCACAGGGCCCTGCCTGGTCCTATCGCACCGCGTCCTCCTCGGAAAAGCCATGAGCCAGGACGCAAACGACCCGGACGGACGCCTAGCGATTTCTACTACGCATCGAAGCCGTTTTCAGCGGCCTAGTGCGCCTGTACGCCTGCGCCGCCGCCCAAACACCCGTGCAAGGAGATTTCGGGTGTCTTCGCAGGCCCATCGCGCGCCGGTGCGGCGCCCAGGACCACGCCGCCGCAGCCCCCGGCCTTCTCCGCCTCCGTGCGGTCCCGGACCTCCGCCCGCGGCGCGCTCGTTGTCGCGGCTGCGGAGCTCAAGGCCCTCGTGTGGGACTGCGACGTACGCGCCCGCCCGCCCGCGCAACGCACCGGGTCGAGATCGCGCCGCCGCCACGCTGCCGCGCTCCTGCTGCAGCGAGCCGCCTTCCCTCGACCAGCGCTGGGTCCGCAGCTCGAAATCGGCGCTTCGGGGGGCGATGCGACCTGCGTCGACGTCAATGCTGTGATGGCGCGCACAGGCGCCGCGGCGGCCGCGCACGCCTCATCGCTGGCCGCACCGATGCGTTGCGTGCAGGGCGTGATCCTGGAGAGCGAGGACCTGCACCGCAGGGCGTACAACGCGGCGTTCGCGCACTTTGATGTGCGCGTCGGCGGCGAGGTGGTGGAGTGGGACGTGGCGTTCTACGACAAGCTGCAGAACACCGTGGGCGGCGGGAAGCCGAAGATGCGCTGGTTCTTCGGGGAGCACAAGAACGAGTGGCCCACCACGTCGATTCTCGACGGCCGCGCGCCCGAGACGGACGGCGAGCGCGTGAAGATCGTCGACGTGCTCCAGGACTGGAAGACGGACAAGTACCAGGCCATGCTCGCGTCCGGTGCGTATCCGCCGCCCCCACTCGGACGGCGTGCTCGTCGCGACGCGGCGCTCCCTGCTCACCGCTCCCCGCTCCGCCCCCGCACCGGTGCGTGCAGGCGAGGTGCCGCCGCGCGCGGGCGTGATCCGTTTGATGGACGCCGCGCGCGACGCGGGGCTCAAGGTCGCGGTGTGTTCGGCGGCGACCAAGTCCTCCGTGATCGCCACGCTCAACGCGCTGATCGGCCCGGAGCGCTTCGAGGCGCTGGACTGCTTCATCGGCGGCGACGACGCACCGAAGAAGAAGCCGGACCCGATCATCTACCACATGGCGGCGGAGCGGCTCCAGCTGGACCCGCAGGAGTGCATGGTGATTGAGGACTCTACGATCGGGCTCGCGGCGGCCAAGGGGGCGAACATGCGGTGCATGATCACGTACACCGACAGCACCAAGTGCGCCCGCGCCCCTCTGTTGATGCGCCGCGCTCCCTGCGCCGTACACGGGGAGAGCGCTGTGCGCGTGTGGCGTGAGGCAGCTGCGCGAGCTGGTGTGCGCAATGGTGCTGCGCACTGGATGGGTCTGTCGGGTTAATTAATTAATTACTGGGTTTTGCGTTGAGGACAAGATTGAGCGGTTGCGACGGAAAGTGAGACGGGATTCGCCGACTCGTGTTGCGCGCAGGTCGCAAGACTTCGACGGCGCGGAGATCATCGTCGGGTCCCTCGGCGACGACGGCGACCCCAAGGCCATCACGATCGACATGCTGCGTGAGAAGGGCGACCTCAGGGACGACCGCGGTGCCGCGAAGCCGAAGAAGAAGCGCAGCAAGAAGAAGAAGCCGGCCGCGAGCGCCACGGAGCTCCTGGCCAAGCCCGTGCGGCCGAACGTGCCCGCGGCGGAGGAAGCGACCGAGGCGGCGGCGCCGCAGAGGCCGAGCGCGGAGGGCGGGGCCGCGCCCAAGCCGAAGCCATCGAACTCGAGCGACGAGTACATTCTGTTCACCGAGGACATGCTGTCGCAGTGACGGCGGAGTTGTAAAACCAGGATCCGTGCGGCGCTCTGTCGTGCTAGATCGGGACGATAGCGCACCCGCATTTCGTTTCGTGCGCGGGTGCTCAGTTACTACTCTGTCGGCTTCGCGGCGCCCGGCGTCGCCCTCGCACGCAACGACCGGCTGCAGCGCGTGCTCGGCCGTTGCCGCGGCGTCTCGGAACGACTCTCGTGGAAACGACGTCTCACATTTAATCCGACCGAGGCGGACCAAAAGCGCTCCATTCTCTCTCTCCGCCTTCAACGCAGCTGCGGCGACCTGCAAGCTCACCAACCGCAGCGCCGGTCCCGGTCAGTTTCCGGCCTCGCAGGCTCCGCGTCGCTCTACACACAGAGGCAGCGTGGATGTGGCGCCGTAGACCAGGGTCGAGCTCGGTGTCGGGAGAGGGGGGGACGTTATCCTGCTGCTTGCACAAGGCCTGGGCGATCGTGGTGGTGTCGCCGTCGACACCGCCTCGAGCGCACACTGATGATTGGGCTGAGTGAGAGGTGCGGGCTGCGCTCGCCTGCACGGCGGAGCAGCACAGCGTCACGACCCAGGCACGGGCGTCAGAGCCGTCACCGGGCAAGTCACCGTCACGACCGCTGGTGCAGCGCCTTGACTTGCCCGGTGAAGCACCCAACGACCGCGCCTGGCTCGCGTGCCCTGCGCTGCCCCGCGGTGTCCGCGAGCGCAGCCCTATGCATGTGATCATCTTATAGAGAGTTGCGACCCGGGAACCGCGAACGAGCCTGCGATGGCGAGGCGCCGCGAACGACCCACGTGCGGCGCGCTGCGGTGGACATGGCCGCCTGGAAAGGACGTCGCCACGTCAGCAGAGAACTGAACAAGCATGTCAGGGGGGTCACCCCGGGTGTTTCCCCTTCGCCACGCGACGTCCGAGCCCCCATCGGGCCGACAAGTGGGCGCGAATCACCCTCCAAGCTTACTCCCTGTGGTATATCGCTGAACCATGTTCGCTCGGCTCTCCGTCAACAAGCTCGCCGCGCAGGTAACCTCGCACAGGCCCTTGCGGCCGTGCCCCCGCCTCCCCACGTGATCTGCCGCGCGACGCACGTGCACGAGGCATTAACAGCTCGCGTGCACGCATGAATCTCGGCGTCCGACGCCACCAGCGCGCCCATCGGGGGAGATGGCTACTGCGCCGGCTCCAATGCTTCATCGCTGCTTCAGCTCACGAATGCCCTTCCACCGACGCTCTCACGGCCACGGAGCAGTCTCTATCTTCCGAACATTCTCTTTGATCGCTCTGAGCCCTGCTCGACCCGCACAGACGCGGCATCAGCCCCGCAACTGACCCTCATTCTCTGTGACCCCGCAGGCCCGCTTCGGCGCCGCATCGGCGCGCGCCCGCCCGGCCCGCATGATGACCTTCAAGGCCGTCGGTGCGCCCACCCTCAAGCCCGCAACACTCCTTCCACATTCTCACCACTCCATCCCATCACGCGCGCCATGGCCCACCGCCGCACACGCCGACCCCCCGCGACCGCGCAGCCCGCCAGGTCGTCCACACGGACAAGGCGCCCCCCGCCGTCGGCCCGTACAGCCAGGCCATCAAGCACGGCAGCACTGTTTACGTGTCGGGACAGATCCCGCTCGTGCCCGGGACCAAGGACTTCGCCGGTGCGCGTCCCGCCGCGCCGCTCCGCAGCGACCGCGAGAGGATCCGGAACGCAACACGGATCGCCTGGCGCGACCCGGCGCGCCTTGCATCGCATCGTTCGTGATCACGGCGCTGTTTCCCGGTGTGCAGGCGACGACATCAAGGTGCAGACGAAGCAGGTGATGGAGAACCTCGGCGCGATCCTCGAGGAGGCCGGGTCGGGCTTCCCGAAGGTCATCAAGACCACGATCCTGCTGGCGGACATTGCGGACTTTGCGGCCGTGAACGAGGTCTATGCGACGTACTTCCCCTCGGAGCCCCCCGCGCGCGCGACGTTCGCGGTCAAGGACCTCCCGCTCGGCGCCAAGGTGGAGATCGACTGCATCGCCGCCCTCGACTAAGCGATGTGAGGTATTGGCGCGACGTGTGCAGTCGTGAAACCTTGAGTGGTCTTCGCACGGACGCGCTCGACTGCTCGCGCCCGCGCCTCGCCACGGCCCGCCGTCACACGCGCCGGCGTGCGACCCGCACGAGCCAATACTCCCCCCGTTCATGCTTGTACCTGCGCGCACTCCTCCTCCTCACGGCTGCAGCGACGCCAGCGCGTGCCCGAGATCCTCCACGCTCGCGTCCACCTGCTTGCGCTGCTGCTCCGGCTTCGTCGCGCCCGCCGCTTTCCGTTGCACTGCAAAACCGACGACAACGACGCGCGCCACGTCATGCAGCATCAAACCCCCCCCCCGGAGTCAGCGGAGCGCGCACAGGCCCCCCAACGCGTACACGGGCGGCAAGGCACTCGGGTTCGGTCTGTGGGCGTACGCAGCGTGTCCCGGAGCCGCTGTGCTCGCTGCAGGAGAGGCTGCAGCTTCAGTGCCGCCGCCGCTATTGCCGCCGCGTCCTCGGCCACGCTCGGCTTCCCCGCCGCCGCCATCGCGACCGCCTCGATCTCCGCGGGGTCCCCGCAGCGCTCCATCTCCTTGTCGAGCAGCGCCGCCTCGCGGCGCATCTCCCGCGTTGCCGCGCGCGACGCAACGATGCGGGCCCGCAGCGCTTCGAGCTCGCGGTCCATGCCGGCGACGGCGTCCTCGGAGACGCCCTGGAGCACGCAGGGGGGCGGGCGGCTCGGTTCGAGGCCGGCGCGGGCACGGGACCGCACAGGAAGAACAATTGGAAACGGAACTGCGCGGCAGATATGGTTTCGAGACTGATACTGATACGTCGTCCGTGGGGCGCGGGCTGCGGCGCGGACGCGCGGCACCGCGCGGCAGGTCGACGCGGAAGCCCTTCGGCGCAGCTCACGCGCCAGAGCGCGCTCCGCGCGAGCCCGTGCCAGCACCACCAGCACCTTCCCACCACCACCGCCACCACAACCCCTCCCCTCGCGCACTGCGCTGCGCGGCTGGTGGGACGCCGCGGGCGTACCTGCGCGCCACCGTCCGCCGCGGGTCCCGCGGCGCTGCCGTCCGTCAGGCCCGGCGGCACGTTGAAACAAGTCCCCAACGCATACAACTCCAACCGATCCATATTTGATTGCACCGCCTCGTACAGGGCCCTGTTGACCCGCTCGCAGGACGCGGTGAGCTGCTGCGGCGAGAAGCCCGCGACCGGCCCTGCGCGGACGCGAGGGCGCGGCGCGGCGCAGCGGTGTGCATCGTTGACGGTGAGGTAGGCATGTTCGCTCGATGTTGCCGCGCGGCCGTCCGTGCGGGAGCGAGGCGGGGCGGGAGCCGGCGTGGGTGTTCTGAGGCGTGCGATGTCGTTGCGGGCGTGCGAGGGGCGGTGGTTGGGGTTGGAGGCGGGAAAAAGAAGATGTGCGCACCTCGTGGGCGGTTCTTGCCGTCTTTGAAGGCCTGCTCCGCGGTGACCTCGAGGCTGTCGATGGCCTCCGCCATGAAGTCGATCGTCTGTACGTGCGGGAGGGCGGGGGGCGGGTGGAGCGGGCGCGTGGCGGTCCCGCGGCGCGTAGCGCGCGTCAGCGTGGCATCGTGCCTCGCCGTGGGCCTCCGATAGGCTCGTTGCGGCTGCGTTTGTCTCGATTTCGGAGTCGCTGTGACGTGGTCGGCGGAGAAGGGCGCAAGGAGCTCGCGGAAACGCAGCAGCCGCGACGTGGACGGCCTGCGTAGCGCGAGAGCGAGTCTTGGGGGCTCGGCCGGGCAGCACTCACGAAGTTCACGATATCCGCCATCAGCTTCGGAGCCTGAAGGTCGAACGGATCGTCCGCGTCGCGCTGCGCCGCCGCGGCGCCGCCCTGCGTGTCCGCCATCGCCCGCCTTCAACTCAAAGCTTCTGCTGCTCAGGGCCACACCACGTCGTCTCGCACGATCCTTGCACCACTTGGACGGCACAATATTGATCCGTTGATGACTCCTATGCCCCGTCTGCTCCCTGGATGACCACCTGCACACTGCTACACCCGCACACACGCACGGTCCCTTCTTAACGGCAGCACGCGCCGAGTGTTGGTCGCGAGGCGAATTCCCTGATCGTGTGCGTAGCCACAGCACTGCAGAAGGCAAGCGCAGCGCCGAGCCCCTGGCTTCAGCAGCAGCCGCGACGTGCGGGCGGTCGGACACTGGTGCCGAGGGGCGTGGCAGCGAGGCGGTCCCGTGCGGCGCCCGACGGCTCTTTTGCCGCGCCGTGCCGGCGTCGGTCTGCACGTGCAGCACTCCAGGAGCTCGCTGCCCGGACGGCAGGAAACGATTGCAGGGCGGAGTCTGCGGGCTGCGGTCGGGGCTCACAGCTGAGTGGCGCGCACTTCGCCTGCGCGTCGCTGCGGTGCCATGGAGGCCGGCGGGTACCAGCCGCGGCTCGGCTATTCGTGGCAGCCGGTTGGCCAGCAGTTGACGACGTACGCGAAGGACATGAGCGAGCCCCAGACCCCGGATGACGTGCGAGAGGTGAGCCCCGACACAGGACAACGTATCCTCGGCTGTTTATAGCACGCGCGGCTCGCCACGGATGTTGGTATGCCGTGCGCGCGCGTTCGCGCGGCGCAGGCCCCGCCACACGCGGCTCTCATCGCTCTTCCTCACGCGAACAACAAGCTTTCGCGCTGTCCCTGCTGACGGCGCCCCGCGGCGCGCTTGGAAATGATCCGATCTGCGCGTTCGTCCTTACGTCCTTCGGGGGCGCCGCGGATCTCGCTCCACGCCCCTCAAACGGCGCATCGCTCACCACACCCTTGCGGAGGCTGCTGCGCCCCCGCGCGCCGTCCCTCTGCCCCCCGACGCCGCACGCGCCACAGCCCCCGACGCATCGTCCGCTTTCCATGCGTGCCGCGGAATCTCAGGCCGCGGCACGCGCGGCGCCGACGCGGAAGCGCCGCGGCAGTTGCGGGCCCAGTGCTGCCGCACCGCTCGCACGCGACGCCGGGCCCGGTGCCAGCGGCCCCACGCAGCACGCTGTACTCGCACCGCCAGCCTCCACGCCGCGCACGCCCGACCCCGCCCTCCCTGCCACCACAGCGGCCCCTCACGCACACCAGCTCCGCGTGCGCGCAGGCACGCGACAACCTGCGGCGCGTGACGGAGAAGGAGCCCGCGTCCGAGGACCTCCGGGACTACCTCGCCTCCTGCGACCGCGACGGCCTCGTCGCGCTCCCCAAGGACTGGCCGCGGCCCCTCCAGTTCGGCGCCCGGAACCTCGCTCCTATTCCCGAGGCCGTCCAGGACCGGTACAACTCCGGACAGGCGCGGGTGTGCTTCTGCGGGCTCTTCCCGGAGATCGGCTACGCGTGGGCGTCCCTGGACTCGAGTTTATACCTCTGGCGCGTCGGTCGGACGGGCGAGAGGCCCATGGAGTATAACAGCGAGGACGCCCCCATCTGCGCGGTCGGGCTCGCGCGGCCGCGCCCGGGCGTGCAGGACGGCTGCTCGCACGTCCTCGTCGTGTGCACCACGCAGGACGTCGCGCTCCTCTTCGTCACCGGCGGCGACGCCACCGGCTCCACTCCACTCGACCTCCAGGGCCTCCCGCTGTACACCACGTCGTCGGACGGCGTCACGATGTGCTCCGTGGGCTCCACGAAGGCCGGCCGCATCTTCCTCGGCGGCGTCGACGGCGCCCTGTACGAGGTCTGGTACCGCGCGCCCAACGGCGAGCTCGAGTGCGGCAAGCGGTGCCACACGGACGGCGTGGTGAAGCGGTTCCTGGGCAAGACGTCGCTGCTGCGGTCGCTGCTGCCGTCCTCGTGGCTCGGGGACACATCGCAGCCCATCATGCAGATTGAGATCGACGAGACGCGCAACACGCTGTTTGCGCGCACCCCGACGGGCGTCAAGGCCTTCTACCTCTCGGTGCGCGCCGCCGCGGCCCTCGTGGTGTTTTCGGACGTTGCGTTGCGGTAGTGCTGGGGTGTGGAGTGCGCGCGCCGCGTGTCGCTGTGCGGTGACGGTCGGTGTGCGTGCGTGCGGGCGTGCGTGCTGTGCAGAGTCCGGACCGGGCGGAGCTGGTCGGGGAGGTGCAGGGCGTCGTGGAGCAGGCCAAACGCCTCGAGGGGGCGGGGCTGTCGCGCGCGGCGCCGTCCAGGACCCTGGCACACATTGCGCCCATCGGGTCGAACGAGTCCTCGCGCATCGGCGTCCTGGCGATCACGGTGCGCACGGGCACACACGACGTCCTGCGCTCCCGCGGAATGCCCGACTCAGACGCACAACGCTCCCCAACACACATAGATTTTCGATATATGTTTCGTCGTCAGGGCGCAATGTGCAATCGGTCGGTCGTCAGGGCGCAAAAATGCGCTCGAAGCTCAGGGCGCGCGGACCGCAACGCGTCTTCCGCCGGCCCAGAGCTCCGCGAAGCGCTCGACATGGATCTACACTTCTCGTGCTCGTGACGAGAAGTGTAGATCCATGTGGAGCGCTTTTCGGAGCTCTGGACCGGCGAAGACTCGTTGCGGTCCCCGTGCCCTGAGCTTCGAGCGCATTTTTGCGCCCTGACGACCGATCGACATATGTTTCTATCTGTGTCTTTCTGCGTATATAATGTCGTCCTGTCTACATTCGGCCCGACCGCTGCCGTCGCCGCCCGCCCGCCGCGCAGGTCGACGGGTTCACGGTCGTGCTCGGCACGCGCCCCAGCCGGGGCCGGCCCACGTGCCTGCACGTGTCGTTCGTGCTGGAGCCTATCGACCACCCGAGCTCTCCGCTGCACCGGGAACAGGTGCCCGCGGAGGCGCTGCTGCGGTCGTCGGGGCGCTCGACGGTCGGCGCGGCGGCGTGGTGCGCCGGCACGCTGCTGGTCGCCAAGGCGGTGGAGCCAAAGGCGGGGGAGGGTCCGGGGGGGAGTGTGGGGGGGTCTGGGGCGTCGGAGCTGTGCCCCGTGCTGATGTGGGGCCGCGCACCGGCGAGCATCCGCGAAGTGCACCACGGCGCAGCGGCGACGCGCGCGCAGGTGCGATCAACCACTACCCAACCAGTCGCAAACCGCAAGCAATCAAATAGGAATCCTCGACTCCTTTTCCCTCATCCCGCCCCCCCCTTCCCCGCCAGCCACGCACCTTCACTCCGCCACCAAGCAACGCTTCATCATCCCCGCGGCAGCAACCCCCCCCAAAAAAACACCCCCATACACCGCGTCAGGCACACACACGCCACAAACCCCCCCCCATCCCTTCCGCCCACGCAGGTCGTCGCGCAGATGGACGCCCCGCTCCAGGGCGTCGCCGTCGCGGCCGCCACGTGCCCCGGACGCGCTCCACTCGACACCCTTGTCCTGGCACGCGCCAAGTCCCCGACTTGGCGCGTCTCCGGCGGGGACCTCGCCGCGCAGTGCCTCCTCTCGCGGCCCAAGTTCCTCGTCATGACCTCGCGCGTCGTCGCCGAGGTCGAGCGCTGGTGGCCCGTGGACATCCTGGAGGGAATCCTGACGGCGTCGCGCGGGGCCTCTCACGGCGAGATCGGCCGCTTCGCGGACAAGTTCGGCCGCGACGAGCTCGCCGCGATGTGCTACCTCCTCGCGGCGAAGGGCGAGTGCTCGTCCGTGACGCTGCGCGCGTGCCGCGAGGTGCTGCTGAATGCCGAGATCGTCGGCCGCCCCGCGATGGTTCTCGAGCCCCCGCGCGCCGCCGCGCCGCAGCCGAACCTCCTCGGCGCCGGCACGCCAGGCGAGCAGGCCCTCGCGGCCGGCGCCGCCGCCGCCGCGGGCCAGGCCGCGCCGCAAGTCACTCCGCAGTTCTCCGCCGTACACGAAGGCTTATGTCTGTACCTCTCGCGGACGCTCGAGCTGCTGTGGGACCAGCCGCTCTTCACGAGCGAGCCCGCGGACCCCGCGCGCCCCAGGGACGAGCAGGTCTTCGTCTGCGCGCCTGAGGTCGTCGCGGCGCTCCCTGCGTTGCACTCGCGGCTCGCAAACCTCGCACGCTTCCTGCGGGAGATGCGCGAACTGCCCGGGGCGCGCCGCCAGCGCGGCGCGGTCGCGACGCCCGACGTGGACGTCCGTGCGGCCGCGAACGGCCTCGGCCTGGGCCGCGACGCCATGGCGCCTGCCGCGAAGCGCATGCGCACGGGCGGGGACGCGTGGCACGCCGAGGACGCGGCGATGCGGTCGCTGATCGCGCTCGTGATGCGCTGTGCCGAGGTCCTGCAGCTCGTCGAGGCCATCGTCGAGTCCAACCTCCTTCGCGAAGCATCAAAGATGGATCTGGCAATCATCGGCGAGGAGATACAGCGCCGGCCGACGCTCGAGGCGCTGGTGTGCGAGCCGGGCGGCGACGAGCTCGTCCGGCGGCTCGCGGTGCAGGCCGTGAACGCCCGCGGGCAGCCCGGCGCGGGCAACGCGCTGCGGCGGCGCCTGCAGCTGAGTGCTCCCTCCTTCTTCGGGGAGGCAGAGCAGCGCTGCTACGACGCGGGCGAGCTGCTGCGGCGCGCGGCGGACATCACGGACGCCGTGGAGCGCGAGAACTACATCCAGAGGGCCCTCGACGAGATGCTGAAGGTGCCTTTGTCAGTCGACCTGAGGAAACAAAGCCAGGAGCTGTTCAAGCTCGGGCACGTGGGGGGCATCATCGAGCTGACCCTGAGCGCCGCGGAGAGCCTCTACCGCGGCGCTGTCGCCAAGGGCGGCGCGGGGGAGGCCTCGGCGGGCGACCAGCAGCTCGGCGACCCCCGGAACGCCTGCTATGAGGTCGTGGCGGCTCTGGTGTGCGACAGGTTCCGCGAGCGGGACCGCCGGGGCTTCCAGAAGCTGCTGCGCGCGATCGCGGACACGCGGAAGCGCGACGCGCGGTTCGCGGACTACGTGTACGGCCGCCTCGTCGAGCGCATGGCCAGCCCGGAGCTGCGCGGCATGGATCAAGAAATCATATCTGCCGGCCCGCCCGTCGACGACTTCCTGCGCCGGGAGGCCCGCCTCGACGACAGCCCCGCGCCGCAGGCCCTCGCGCCGTTCACGCAGCGCCAGGAGGCCTGCGCGCGGCTCCTCGCGGACTACTACGGCCTCCCGCCGCGGTGCGACCACGCGGCGCGGGCCTTCGTGCTGCAGCAGCTCGCCCTGCGGCAGTCCGGCCCGGAGGACATGGGCCTCACCACGATCGCGATCGAGCGCCGCATCGAGCTCCTCCAGCAGGCGATCAACAGCGCGGAGGCGTCGAAGCATGGCTGCCCACGGGAATTCTTGCGCTGGCGGCGACACTTGGACGTCCAGCACGCGATTCTGCGGAAGGTGGACCCTCGCGCCGCGCAGGGGTCGCACTCCGAGGATGGCGGGCGGTCGCCGCGCGCGGCGGCGCGGCAGCTCGCGTCGCCTGTCGACAAGACGCGCTTGCAGGAGCTGCGCACGCAGGTGCTGGACGAGGGGACTCTGTTCAACGACTGGTGCGAGCAGGAGGAGCTCTGGGCCGAGGGGCTGCGGATATTCGCGTTGCGGGACGACTACGATGTCTCGACGGACCTCCCTCAGTTCGCGCAGACGTACTGGGAGAACTTCGTCTTCGCGAGCTGGATGGGGACGGAGCGCGGCGGCGCGACGCCCGGGGAGCGGCTGGCGCAGGTGTGCCGCGAGGTCGCTGCGCTGGGACAGATGCTGGAGCCGGGACACTTCTCGTTCCCCGTGGAACACGTCGCGGCGCTGCTGCTGCACCTGGCGGACGTTGTGCGGGACGCGGTGGACCTGCGGGACGCGACGGCGTCGGTTGCGCGCGGGCTAGTGCGCGCGTGCGAGCGCGGCGGGGAGGGCGGGGAGGTGGCGACGGAGTGCTATGTTCTACAGGTGCTGGAACACCTGCAGGACGCGCGGCCGCGGGACCTGTGCGTGGAGCCGTACGCGGTACTGGTGAGAGCACGCGCCGCCCCGATCTCGCGCTGCTGCGGCGCGGCTGCGTCGTTCTGGAGCGCTTTTTGGTGCTGTTTGTTGATCTACCTCATTGTTTGTTTGTCGACGTTCCTCCTTTGTTTGGCGTTTTGTGGCCGGTGGGGCTTGCTCGGTGCGGACGCTCGAAGGAACTGCGCTGGCCGGTGCTACAAGACCCTGTCTCGATTGATACGCAGTCCGCGGAGTCGGTTTGATGATCGCTGCGCGCTCACACGTGCTCGTTTCGCCCGCGCCGTGCAGCACACGATGAAGCACGTGATCGCGCAGGCGCTCCAGAGCGGGTCGCCCGCCGGCTCGCGGCTGCGGGGGGAGATGGAGGGCTGGTGCCGCCGCTGCCGGGCGCAGGTCAGGAGGCACCTGACGGGGTCGGACGCGGACGATCTGGTCGCGGGGCTGACGGAGCTGGAGCAGGACGCGTCCGGGGTCGCCGCGGGCGGCTTCGGGACGCCGATGCTCCTGTCCAGGCCGTTTCGGAGTTAGATAACGAGGGACTCGGACAGATGCTGTGAGACGTACCTGGCATACTGGAAAGTCCGACTCCCTCGGCCGACGACGCGAAGCATGTGAGACCTCACCTCACCTGTTGCTACCATAACGGTGGGGAGCATGACTCGCCACCTGGTCGAATGATCTTTTCAGGTCCCAAAGCCTTATGGCTGACGACGCGAAGAATGTAACACCTCACCTCACCTCACCTCACCTCACCTAGCGTCATCACCACAACCAGTGTGGGAGCGCGGGTGCGCATGCGAGAATGAGAGACTCAGGCGACCCGCTGGCAGGAATGCCCAGGGGACGATGCCTGACACGCGCGGCCCCGATTCGACATTGAGCGGCCGCTGAATGCCGTCGAGCGGAGCATACGCGCTCACTGAGGGCCGCAGGAAATGACCGAGAAAGGGTGGCCGACTACAGCACTGGAGTACCAGCACGCATGAGCGACACTGGCGCGGCCCACCCCTGGCGGTGACGGGCCGGCACAGCGCATCCTTCGCATCAACTCGTCACACGTCGAGGTCGCCCATTCCGAACCGCGACGCGTTCGCCTCGATCAGCTCCTTGCGCGGCCCCACCTCGCTGCCCATGAGCCGCTCGAGGCACGCAGCCGCCTCCGCCTGGTCCGGCGCCGACATGCGCTTGAGCACGCGCGTCGCTGGGTCCAGCGTCGTCTCCCACAGCTGCTGCGGGTTCATTTCCCCTAGACCCTTGAATCGCTGCACGGAAAGCTTCGCCACATCCACGCCCTGCTGCGCAAAGTGGTCCTGGACCGCCCGGAGCTCCGCGTCGTCGTAGCAGAACCGCGCCGGGCCGTGCCCGCGCCCCGCGTCCACGCGGTACAGCGGTGGCATGCCCACGTAGACATATCCCTTCTCGAACAAGTCGGGCTTGTATTGGAACAGGAAGGCGAGGAGCAGGGTGCGGATGTGCGCGCCGTCGACGTCGGCGTCCGTGAGGACGATCACGCGCTGGTACCGCAGCTGCGATTCGTCGAGCGGCGCGCCCGGCGCGCCGATGCCGAGCGCGACAATGAGAGACGCGATTTCCTCGTTCTTGAGGAGCTGCTCGGGCGTGGCCTTCATGCAGTTGATGATCTTGCCGCGCAGGGGGAGGATCGCCTGGAACTTGCGGTCGCGGCCCTGTTTCGCCGACCCCCCCGCTGAGTCCCCCTCGACGATGAAAATCTCCGTCTCCGCCGGGTCCGTGCTCTGGCAGTCCGCGAGCTTCCCGGGGAGGCGCGTGTGCGACAGCACCGACTTGCGCCGCACGACGTCGCGCGCGCGCCGCGCCGCCTCGTCCTGCCGCTGCGCCTGCAGCGCCTGTCTGACCACGGCCTCAAACACCCCCGGGTTGAGCTCAAACGCCTCCCCGACGCCCTCCGTCACCGCCTGCTGCACCGCGTTGCGCGCCTCCGCGTTGCACAGGCGGTCCTTGGTCTGCCCCTGGAACTCCGGCTCGGCAACGCGCACCGAGACGGCGGCGGTGAGACCGGCGCGGATGTGGTCGCCCTTGAGACGCGCCGCCGAGGCCCCGCCCGGGAGGAGCCCGCGGCGCTCGGCGAGGTCGTTCACGACCTTGGTGACGCCGCGCTGGAGCCCCTCGACGTGAGTGCCCCCGTCTTTGTTCTTGATGTTGTTGGCGAAGCCGACGATGGTGGGCGCCGCGGAGCCGGCCTCGTCGCACCACTGCAGCGCGAGCTCGACGCCGACGCCCTCGACGTCGCGCCGCACGTGCAGCGTCTCGTGCAGCGCGCCCTTGCCTGACGTCAGGTCCGACACGTACGCGCCGAGTCCCCCCGTGTAGCAGAACTCCGTCCACTCCGCGTACGCCGCGCTGCCGTTCGCGCCGCCGACCGCGCGGAAGTGCACGCGCGCGCCGTGGTTCAGGAACGCGAGCTCTCGCAGCCGCGACACCACGCGCTCCGGGTCGAGCTTCGCGCTCGGAATGAAGATCGACTCGTCGTACGTGAACGCGACCTCCGTGCCGGAGCTCGGCGCGTCCGGCGGCGCGGGCCGCGCGGCCAGCTCGTCCTGGGGGTGTCCCAGTTTATACTGCTGCGTGTACTCCGTGCCACCGCGCCAGACGCGGACGTCGAGGACCTCCGACAGCGCGTTCACGACGCTGATGCCGACGCCGTGCAGGCCGCCGGAGACCGCGTAGCCGCCCGTGCCGAACTTGCCGCCGGCGTGCAAGACTGTGAGGACAGTCTCGAGGGCAGTCTTTCCAGTCTTAGAGTGCGTGTCGGTTGGGATGCCGCGGCCGTCGTCGCGGACCGTGACGCGCCGGGCCGCGAGGTCCATCTCGACCCGCACCTCGCTCGCGAAGCCGCCCTGCGCGCAGAGCGCCGTGGGGACAAAACGAGCACGCGTTGGAGAGGAACAGGCTGGTTGGCGCGGGGTGGAGCGAGCGAAGAGAGCAGCGCAGCGATGCGCCGAGTCGATCGGAATTCGACGGAGCATGGGCCTAAGCGAGGTCGCACGAAGACACAAGTGCCCGAGCCATAAGTCAAAGTTGAGCGTTGGTGGCTTCTGAGGTTGGGTAGCTGTGTTTGTTGGTCGGCGCGACCTCACTTGGGCGCGCAGGAAGTGCAGTCTGAAACACGGTCAGGCTTGCGCGCGCCCGGTTCGAGTTCTGCGACCTCGTTCGGGCTTCGAGAGCACCACATTGCTATTGACATGAGAAAAAAATCATTCAGCAGCCGTGGGTCGCCGTGAGGTGCGAGGCAGGGCGTTCGGCAGTACCTGGACCTCATCCATGGAGTTGTCCACGACCTCGAATATGAGATGGTGGAGGCCCTCGACCCCTGTGCTCCCAATGTACATCCCCGGGCGCTTCCGCACGGCCTCGAGGCCCTCCAGGACCTTGATTTGGCCCGCGGAGTAGGCCTCGGTGGCCGGTGCGTCGGCGGAGCTCGTGCGCGAGACGCAGAGGTGCCGCGCGCCTGGCGGGGCCGGACAACTGCTGCTAGGAGGATACAAGGGCGGAGCGCGGACGCCTGCGCGAGGAACGGGGTCGCGGTGGCGCGGTGAGCATGGAGATGGACTCATGGCGGCAGGGGAGCCGCGTGCGGGGCCGGGGGTCGCGGCGCGGGCTGCTGCGGTGCACGGAAGCCACTGGGCCGGCTTGGTGGATGAGCGAAGTTGCAATTACGGCGCGAGGCTGGGTTTTCGCGCCCTGAAAATCGTCGCGCATGAAAGAACCGTGTCGTGTTAGCACGGACATCGCAGGAAACGAGCCATGTATCGGCCGGGGCCGTCGCGAATTCGCGCCGACAAGTGCTGAATGAAGTGCGGACTCAACGCCCGTGCGGCGACTCTGCTGACTCAACCGCCGGTTCCGTGCCGCTCAGCGCGGCTCCACGCCAGTGCGCGCCCCGCGCCGCCCGCACCGCTGGAAAGAACGCGCCATGCGTGGCAGCAGGGCCTTCTTCTCCGGAGTGGGAGCAACGGAAAATGCCCGCCGCCCGCGCAATGCAGCGCGACTGCAGCCTGGCGACAGGCCAGCCACGCGTCTGACGTACCTATCAACGGCGTCCTGCTCACTGCTCGCGCCCGGAGCGCCGCTGCGGGCCGGCAGGAGGTGCTTGGCGACAGAGCCATCCGCAGCGCCCGGCAGCAACCACAGGCGCCGCACCTCAGGGGCTGCATTGCCCCTGTCCCGCTTTCCCCCAAGCAACAGCCCTTCCGCAGTTCCCGACCGAACGGCTTCGGAAGCGAGGGACTTTGCGGAATGAACAACTATGCGCAGTTCTATCTCTGAATGTCAGCCTTGGTCGATGGAATGCGCGTGGCGGCAGAGACGTCCTCGAAGCGGTCTGCGCGGCGCGGGAGCGCCGGCGCGGCGAAGGCCCCCCTCGCGGCGCCAGCGACGCAATTGGGGTCTCATTCAGGGGGGTCGTTGTGCTGTCTCCGCGGCGCGCCATGGGGCGGCGGCGCCGCGGCGGCAGCGAAGCAGTGCGAGGAGGAAATGCCTCGAGCGCGGCAAGAGCAGCAATCGGATGCAGCGTAGCACGTAAGAGGGCAGAAGAGGTCGTGCGCACACGACTCCGGGCAGGTCGCGTGGTCTCCGGGGACACACCGCGGAGTGCTGATTGTGCGCTGGCAGCTCGCCTCAGTGTTAGGCCGCGGCGGGGCACGGCCTGGAGCGATGGCGGAGCAGAGCGCGGCCGATGGGACCCCGCCCTCCCCTCACCAGGTCGCGATGGCGATTCTGTCGCTCCACAACGGTTCGAACGTGCGTCTCCTGCGCATCTGGCGGTGTACTGCGCAACGCTCGCGATGGAAGCAGTCGCGCCGCGCTTGTGTGCGTGCCGCAGGGCCGCACAGTGGCATCCGCCACGTCTGTGCCGCCGTGCGCGCGCATCCCTGGTTCCCGAACTTTCATTCTGCTCTGAGTACATTGAACGATGCGTGCGCTACGTCGGAGGCGTATCCAACCTCGAGGAAACGCGTCTTCCGCTGCGTTTCGGAGAGGAAGGCTTGCTTGGGTCCTTGATTGGCCCCATGCCTCGTTTTCAGACCCTTGAAACGCACAACCCACCTCCCTACGGTCGGCCGCGATTCGAAAGATATCGGCCGCGACGCGGAGTGCGTTGGTTCTTGACAAACCGACCTGTTTGCGTCTACTGCTCTCAACTGTCAATGCCTCCCTCGCCGCTCGCAACACATCACCCACCCGGCCCGAAACCGTCACGAGAGCGGCAGTATATCGCCCGCCATCGAGCGGACCTCGCATTCCGCACCGCACAGCGCCTCCGGCGTCACGGACGCACCCTTTTGCATCACGCGTGCTTCGACGCCCTGCTCTCCGTACACACCTGCCGCGTCCGACGCTTCCCACGCAGGACCCGGCGGGCATGAAGAGCGCGAACGAGTTCCTCAACGAGTTCGCGGAGTCCCAGGCGGCCTGGGGGCACTGCAGTGCCATTCTTGAAGCCTCATACCCTGCAGAGGTGCGCCCGACTCCCCCGCCGCACAACTCACACTCACCCGCGCCGTGCCCGCCTCCCCGTGCCGACGTCCCCTCCCCGCACCCCTCGAGCGCATCACACGCACACACATTGCATCTGTTGCGCATCGAGTCGCGGTCCACACGCGCCCGGTTCGGCCACGAACGCCGCAGGTGCAATACTTCTGCGCGAACATGCTCCTGAACAAGGTCCGCAGCGAGTGGCGGCGCCTCGACGCCGCCACGAAGGCCTCGGTCAGCAACCTGGCGCGGCAGCGCCTCCTCGCGCTCTCGTCCGGCCCGACCGCCTCGAGCATCACCGCGCAGCGCCTCTGCAAGGTCGTCGCCGGCATCGCGATCCAGTCCGGCGCGGAGGCCGTCTCGTCCTTCGCCGAGAGCGCCATCCAGCTGGTGTCCGGTCAGTCTCCGGCGTCCGGAGCAGTGCACACGGCGTGCAACATGCTGCTCGCGATCACGGACGAGAGCATGTACCACTCGGACGCGGTGCGCGAGGCAGCGGTCCACGCCGCGCTTTACCCGTCGCTGCCGCGTGTGTTGGCGCTGGTGGAGGCGGTGGTGGCGACGCGCACGCTCGAGGGGCCCGTCGAGGCGGCGCTGCGGGTGCTCGGGGCGTGGAGCGTCCTGGATCCGCACGGGAGCGGCGACGACGAGCGGCGGTCGTTCGGCCCGGGGGACGTGTTGGTGCACGCACCGGCGCTGCTGCCGGCGCTGCTGTCGGTGATGGGGGACAGCGACGAGGTGTGGGGGGAGGCGCTGATCGATGTGTACATGGGGATCGGCAAGGGGACGGACGTGGGCAAACAGGTACGCGCGTCAAGATATCAGGAAATCGAACACCCCCCCTCTTTATCAACACAAGCACCACCACCCCATCGAACTTGCGTCCAGCTGATTGCGACGGGTTTTGCAGGCGGAGATGTGCGGCCAGCATACGCGTCTGTGCTTGTTTGTGCACACGTGCTGCCCTCAAGAGGGAGTTTGACATGAGCTGACACGAAGCCATGAGCCTCGCCTCGGTGCCGAAGGAGCCTTCGGCACTGGCTTCGTGTCTCATGTCAAACTCCCTCTTGAGGGCAGCTCGTCTGCCCGAACGAGCGCAGACGCGTATGCTGGCCGCACATGGTGGCCGCGTTTCGCATACAAGACACACACAGCACCGCGCTCGTTTTACACGAGCGTATCAACCTTTGGGGAATGACGGACGGCGGCAACGCGAGCCTGTGTGCCGCCGTCCGTCATTCCCAAAAGGTTGGATACGCTCGTGTAAAACGAGCGCGGGGCTGTGTCTGGTGTTGTGTCACTGTGCACGTCGCACCACTTCACCTGCCGTTTCCGCACATCTGTCCAGCTGGTACCGTCGGCTTTGACACCCACGGCACGATCTCGCCCGCCGCATTCAGCGGTATTGAGCCCTTACACACTAACGCTCGACAGCGAGGGCGCGAGGCACGGCCCCCCCCTGAAAACGACGCCGCCGTCCTCCTCTGTCTATGTTCTCGCAGCGGGACTCCGAGGCGGCCGAGGCGGGCCTCGTCGCGGCGCTGCGGCGCGTGGAGGACTCCGGGGGGGTCTCGCAGCTCTCCGAGGGCGCCGCACGCACCATCGCGCGGCTCGCGTCCGCGCTCATGGAGCGCTGCACGCACCTCATCGTCTGCCCCGTCCCCGGCGAGAGCGAGCAGTGGGCCCGCGCGAGCGTCGCCCTCACCACCGTCGTTGCCCAGCTGATGCAACTCGACCAAGCACACGAAGACGAGGGACTCATGGAGGCGTGCGTGGAGTACTTCGTGCGCATCGGAGACACCAGCGTCGCGTCGCGGCGGCCCGAGCTGCAGCGCCCGCTCTACGAGACGCTTCTGCCCGTTGTTGTGCGAATATCTTCGTTCCCCGATGGGTTCACGACGTGGGCGGAGTCGCACCTGGAGCAGTCGTCGTTCGCGACGATGCGCGAGCACGTCATGTCGGACCTCGTCAACATGGTGTACGTGTTCTTCCGGGGGGAGTTTTTGTCGTGGGCGTTGCATCGCCTCGCGGCGATAGGCGCAGTCGGGGACGCCGGCGCGCTCACGGGGCGCTGGCAGGAGGTCGAGGCGATCTGCCACGCCGTGCGGATCGTCGAGGGCGAGGTGCAGGAGGACGCGATTTCGCACCAGAACGCGGCCGAGATCATGCAGCATGTGCATGCGTTGTTCGGAGCGGTGGCCGGGCCCGCAGGGCAGCCCGGGGGCGCGCTCGCTTCGCACCCGATGGTGGTCGCGACGGTGGCGCGGATGATCGGTGCTTTCGTGAAGTATTTCTCGAGAGACGACGCACCCATGGAAGGATGTGTGCGATACGTGTTGCGCGCGTTCGCGGTGCCGGAGGCGTGGGCGTGGGCGACGAAGGCGTTCCGGGGGTTCTGCGCGATGTGCGCGCGTCGGCTCGCGACGGCGCCGGCGATCCAGTCGCTCATGGAGGCCGCGAGGGGGGTGTTGCACCCCGCTGTCGGCGCAGACCCCCAGACGCAGCCGCAACGCGAGGAACGCGCGGCCGTGGCGTGCGGGCTCGCGCGGCTCGTCGCCGCGCTCCCGTACGCCGACGCCGCGCGCTTCGCTCCCGCGCTGTGCGCCCCGTTGCTGGAGAGGGCGCAAGCGATGTTGACAGTGGTGCAAGGGTCGCCTCCGCCGCCCGCCGCGCGCCCAGGCCGGACGAGCCGCGCGGGGCGGAGCGCGCACGAGGCGAAGAGCCCACAGGCGACGCTTGCTGACGAGCTCGGGCTCCTGGGAGACACGATTCGGTATTTAGAAATCAAACCAGACCCGGGGCAGCCACACCCTGTTCTCGACGTCATGCGCGCGGCGTGGCCGACGATGACGGCCGTGGTGGAATCGCCCTCGGCGACCGCGGACGCGCGCGTGACGGACGCGCTCTGCGAGCTCTGCGCCCGGGCGGCCGCGAGCGCAGGTGCTGCCGACAGCGACCTACGCGATGGGGTCGTTGCGGTGTCGCTGACGGTCCTTGAGCGCTTCGCGCGGCCGTGTGCGCTCGAGGTCCTGTCTGCGGCGGTGCAGGCGGCGGCGGCGAGCAAGGCCGCGGAGGGGGGGGGTCTCGGCGAGGCCCTCGCAAGGGCTTGTCAGACATGCATCGCACTTCTACCTGACAGCAATAGCGTGGCGGGGTCCGGGGAGCGGCCGGAGCTCGTCGCGGCGATGTTCGACATGTGCGACAAGTTCGTGCTGTTCGCGCCGGCGCTGGTGTACGGGACGCCGGAGCTGCTGCAGGCGTTGATGGGCGTGGCGGCTCACGCTATGATGCTGTCGGAGCGGGCGCCCGTGTCGGCGACGTGCGCGTTCGTGACGCACGCGCTCGCGCTGCCCCCGCGGCTCAAGGACCACCCGCACCGCCCGCAGTTCCGAAACGGTGCGCGCGCCCCTGGCGACCCTGCCTCTGCTGCTTTGTGCCTTGTGCCCCACGCCTCCATGCTATTTGTTTGTGCTGTTCTGCCGCGAACCGAGACCGAAGAACGAACGAACGTCCCCGCCATTTTTGCGGCGGCCGCTGCGCCTCCCGAGTCTATCATCACCCTTTGCTTCTCAATTCCTCCTACGCACTGTCCTCTCTTCTACTGACCCGGCGTCGCAGCTGCCGCGCCTGACGCCCGCGCCCACGCCCCGCGCCCTCTCTCCGCCCCCGCAGCGCTCTGCTCCGCGGTGGCGACCCACGGCGCGCAGCTCGTGCGCTCGGCCGTCTCTGCACTGGGAACGACCTGTCCGCGTGAGTCCCTACGCGCGCTGGGCGGAGTCTTCGACGCGCTGCTCAGCGACGCGGAGTGGCGCGGCGCCGTCGCGGCGTGTCTGACCGAGGCGATGAGCCCGGGGGTGTTCGCGGCCGCCAAGGAGTCGATAGTGACCCCGGGGGACTGCGAGCTGTTCCTGACGCTCGTGCTGCAGGGCCACCTGACGCGCCCGCGGCTGCTCGCGCTGTACCAGGACTTCGGACAGCTGTGCCGGCGCGAGGCGTCCGCGGACGTCCTCCTCGCCTACCAATCGTAGTCGCAGCACGCACCCACCGATTGGGGGGTTTTTGGTAAAAGGGCCACTCCCACAGAGACAGACTCGACGCGCCGCGCTTCGTTGTAATACTTGCACAGGTGACGTGTGACGGACCTGGTCTCTCGCACCCGACCCCAGCCCGACACGACGATGACACCCCCCCTGAGACAACCCCCGCCATGGCCCCGGAACGTCACACTTCGCGGTCCCTCGCCCTTCCCCTCCCTCTCCGTCACTTCGGGCTCGTCACGCTGCCCAAGAAGCTCGCCAGCAGCCCCTGCAACCCCCCCTGCAGCTTCTCCACAATACCCTTACTCCCCCCCCTCACACTCACCTGCATCTCCACCGCCTTGCCGTTCGAGCCCGGCACGACCACGCACACGCCCTGCCCCTCGCCGTCGCCCCCTTCGTCGCACTGCTCCGCGTCGCCGCCGTCCTCCTCGGGCACAGGCTCCACGACAGCGCCGCACGCAGCTGCAGCGCGCCCGCGCGCGGTGCGCTTGCCGCCTTGCGTGGGCGCGGGCGTGACGATCGAGCCGTTCATGCCCGCGTAGCCTGCGAGGGGGCCGGCGTGGGGACGCGCGCGTGTGTGTTCGTTTGTGCGTGGATGTGTGTGGTGACGTTTGGGTGTTGCTTGGAGGATGTCTGGTGCGAGGGCGAGAGGTCGTTCGGAGCGAAGGGCCGGGGAGCGGCCGCGTGCGCAGGAGGGCGGACTACCCAGTCTGGCGAGTCGAGTCAACGCTGGGCAGAAAATAAAACCAACAAAAGCAAAACAAAGTACATTATTGTGATGATAAGAATGAACAATTGAATCTATCTAGTGCCGGCGCGCGTACCGATCGGAGACCCGTTCTCCGAGTACACCATCTCCCCGGCGCGCGGCATCCGCGACGCAGGCACCAGCGCCAGCCCCCCCAGCGCCGACCCGCACGGCCCGGGCGTCATCAGCGCAGAGGCCGTGCGCTTGCGCGCCGAGGGCGCCGCCGCCGCCTCCATGGCGCGCGCCCCGCGCTTGCGCGTGGTGCGCGTGACGGTTCCGGGGCCCGACGTCGTGGGTTCCTGCGCGAACGCGGACGCAACAGCGTCCTTGCGGCGCTGGAGGTCAGCACGGATGGCGTCGTCGAGCGAGCCGCCGTGCTCGCTGAGGAATTCGACCATCGGCATGGACCGCTTGTCCTTGCCCAGGAGCATCAGCTGCTTCATGAGCTCCTTTTGGATTCTGCGTCGCGGGAGGTGAGCGGTGGGGTGGGAGGGAAGTGGCGAGTGGGCCGGGGCGGGTGCGTGGGGGAGGGGGCGCGCGACGGACCTCATGACTGCGTCCTCGACTTCGTTGCGGATCTGGGCGCGCAGAGTGTCGACTGCGCCGGGGGGCGGGTGGTGCGCGGTGAGATGCGAAACAAACCAACAAAAGCGAGCGATTCCGCCGCACTGGGGACGATTGTGCGCTTTCTCGCTGGCTCAACAAACTCCTCGCGGTATGATCAAGGTACGGCGAAACGAGGAAGCAGAATGGATCCGGTGCGGAGCCGGGAGGACGTTCGTAAGCACCTCGCGCTGTGTCTCGGCGCGTTCCGGCACCTCACCTTCCGCATCCATCGTGCGCATCATGTTCCTGAGGTCCTTCTCAGTCATCTTCTCCGGAACCTCGCCGTCCGCCCCCTCAGACCCGCCCCTCGCCGCGGCGGGACGCTTCGAGCGTGCGCGCGGCATACCGCTGTTGTTGCGCGAGCCCCTGCGCGGCTGGCCCGTCCCTCACGCGGCGATCCGCCGCCACGAACAGACGCTCCTGCTCTGTGCCGCTCTCCAACGCGCCGTCTCGCACCGTGGGCGGACGGCGGCCTTCGCCCTCGCGACGCGAGCCTCAAGGCAGCTGTTGCGGCCCCAACTCGTACTCCACCGCCGCCGTCTCGCGACTTCAGCACCCTCCAACGTTCCACGCAGAGACGCACCCGCGATTGTGAGCCGCACGACGCGGCGACGGCCCCGAGGAGCCGGGAGCGCCCCGGGACGGGGCTCTCAAGCGGACCTCCCTCACAGCACGGAGGGGGTCTTTTCCGTCGCCCGCGCGGGCCGTTGCAGGCCGCGGAGCGGCGCGCAGGCCCAGTCTGGAGCTTGTCTTCCAGGTCGCGCATCGAACGTGGCCGCTCTGGCCCCGGAAACGCGCGGCGGCGAGTGGTTCAACAGGGGCAAGTCATGGTGGCGGTCGACGTCCGCGCGACCCCCTTCGTGGGCCCGCGCGTCGCAGGGCGCGCGGTGGCTGCACGGAGGCTCCGGGCGCGGCGCCTCGTCGTCAGCAACGGACTCTTCGACGGCGTTGGGGTGCGTGTGTCTCCAACGAGCCCGCCTCGCGCAGCGCGACGCTTTCCAGGCCGCCTCGGCGTCGCAACGCAATGATCGCACACGGAACATTCTCGCGCGGGGAGTGGCCCGCGGAGCCGAGGGCCTGCGCGGGCGCGGGCGCGGAAGTAGTAGGCAGGCAGCCAGCACGAATCTCTCGCGCTCTCCCAGCCGCGTCAGACCGCGAGCCGCGTCGCCGCGCGGCGCCGCTGCTCCTTGGTTCATTGCGGACCCGCGGGCGCGTAGCAGCCGCGACGGCACGCGCCACCGCGCGCAAACGGAGGCAAAAACGTCCTGCCAATCGCGCGGCGGTTCAGCTGGACCAGGAGCGCCCGTGGCGTCTCACTGACGCCCGGAACCCCGCTTGCCAATCCGCACCGACGTAGCGCTACGTCCGGGACCTCATCGCGCTGCTCAGAAACGCCGCTTTCCGCCACTTCGAACCGCCACGCCCCTGCTTCGCACCCCAACAGACTGCGAGCAAATCCCGGTCGTCCGGCCGGCTCCGTCGCCGCGACCTTCAGTTTCGCGTCGCGCCCGCATCCTCCGCCCCTTGAGACGTCGCACAGATCCCTGAACCGCCACGTTTCGCCGCGCGCGCGTCGCAGGGGAAGAAGGCGAGCGCTACGGGGGCGGCCACGCGCGCCGAGCGCCGCGTCCAGCGCGGGATCCCGCAGACCACGTCCGGCAGCGGCCGCCGCGAGACCTCCGCGGATCTCCGCAAAAAGGCCGCCGAGGAGCGCGCTGCGCGCGCCGCGGAGCGCAGGCGGCAACAGGAGGAGCGCAGGCAGGCGCAAATGAAGGCGCAGCAGCAGCGCCGCGCGCAGACCGCTTCCGGGCGCCGCGGGAGTGGTTCTTCGTCCGACGAGGAAGAGAAGCCCGCCGGAACGGGGCTGTTCAACTTCCTCGGTGGGACGCAATCGAAGCGGGTGACGAGCGAGGCACCACGCGGCGCTCGGGCGGCGCCGACGAGCGGCGCAGCGCAGGCGCGTCGCGAGGCGCAGCAGCGCGGCGCCGAGGAACGCAAGCGGCAGCAGGAGGAGGCGCGCGCGGCGCGCGCCGCGGCTGCGGAGGAGCGTCGCCGCCAGCAGGAGGAGGCGCGCGCAGCGGCGAGGGCCGCCGCGGAAGAGAAGCAGCGGGCGCGGCTGCAGGCGCAGGAGGAGCGGCGCCGGCAGCTCGAGGAGGCCCGGGCCGCGCGGGCGGCGGCGGCGGAGGAGCGCAAGCGTGCGCAGGAGGAGCGTAGGCAGGCGCAGCGCCGCGCGCAGGAAGAGCGCCGCGCGCGGTCCGCGGCGGGCACGCGTCGCGAGCGGGTCGCCGAAGACGACGCCCCGGTCGGATCCGGCCTGTTCGCGTTCCTGGGGGGGTCGCAGTCAACGCGCGTCGGCACGCAGAGCGGGCGGGCCGCGCCGGCGGCCGACCCGGCGCAGGCGCGGCGCGAGGCGGCGGAGGAGCGCAAGCGCCAGGCCGAGGAGCGCCGCCAGGCGCAGCTGGCCGCGCAGCAGGGACGGCGCCGCCAGCGCAGAGCGCCTCGCCCAGCGCGGCAGGCGGCGGCGGCGGGCCGCAAGCGCGCGCAGGAGGGCGTCCGGGAGGCGCAGCGCGCGCGCGGCGGAGGGCGGCGCGCGCGGACGGCCGCTGGGGCGCGCCGTGGCCGCGTTGCGGAGCCGGAACAGAAGCCGTCTGGCACGGGCCTGTTCGGCGTGCTGGGCGGGACGCAGTCGAAGCGGGTGGCCGCGGGGGGCACGGGCGGCGTGTCTGCGTCCGATGCGGCGCAGGCGCGCCGCGAGGCGCAGCTGCGCGCCGCCGAGGAGCGCCGTAGGAAGCAGGAGGAGGCGGCGGCGGCGCGGGCGGCGGCTGCGGAGGAGCGCAAGCGCCAGCAGGAGGAGGCGCGGGCCGCGGCGAGGGCCGCGGCGGAGGAGCGGCGGCAGGCGCAGCTGGCGGCGGCGGAGGAGCGGCGTCGGCAGCAGGAGGAGGCGCGTGCGGCGCGGGCGGCGGCGCTGGCGGAGCGGCGCGAGGCGCAGCGGCGCGCGCAGGAGGAGGCGCGCACGGTCTCGACGCGGAAAGCCGCGCCGGCCGCCGAGGACGGCGGCACGACGATCCGTGTGGGCACGGGCCTGTTCAGTGTCTTTAGTCGCAAGGACGATGCTGAGGCCGAGGAGGAGCCCGCGGCGGCCGACCCGGCCCAGGCGCGCCGCGAGGCGCAGCTGCGCGCCGCCGAGGAGCGCCGTAGGAAGCAGGAGGAGGCGGCGGCGGCGCGGGCGGCGGCTGCGGAGGAGCGCAAGCGCCAGCAGGAGGAGGCGCGCGCGGCGCGGGCGGCCGCGGTCGAGGAGCGGCGGCGGCAGCAGGCGGCGGCGCGGGGGGCGGAGCCCATGGACGAGGGCGCGCTGCTCCGGGCGCAGATTCGCGAGCAGATGGAGGAGCTGCAGGCGGCGGCGCGGGAGGCTCAGAGCGCGGCGCGGGAGGCCGCACAGGGGGTCAAGGCCGCAGGTGCGGCCGCGCCAGGCTCATATCGAGCGCTTTGCTTGGATCGTGCTGCGCGAGAGCGTCGAAATCGCGACAATTGAGGATTTATATTTCCTTCTTTGTTGTTGTTGTTTGGTCCATCTTGGCTGAGTGGCTGTCCGTTTGCGGTTCGTGCAGAGCGCGGGGGCGCCACTGCGGAGCGCCAGGCGCGGGCGGTGATCCAGCGCATCGGGCTGCTGGAGCAGGAGGAGCAGGAGGCGCAGCGGGCGATTGCGGACCTCGCGGTGGAGCTGCGGTCGGCGGAGACCGACCTCGCGGCGCTCGTGAAGAAGAAGGCTGCGCTGGCCAAGGAGATGACGCGGCCACTGTTCCGCGTGAAGTGAACGCGGCGACGGATCGTTAGGATCTGTGACGCATGATGATAGAAGATGTTTTGTATTTGTATTTGTTTGTTTGTTTGTATCGAAGTGCTGCATGTCTGACTGTTGACTGAGGGATGGTGCGGGGTTTGCTGCTTGGTTGCGTGGTGAGGTGCGCCCGTGCTGGAACGGACGTCGTCCGGCCGTGAGGCCCGGGGGCGGCAGTTGGAGCAAAGGGAGGAAGGGAAGTTGAGGTTTCATGGATCTCGTGACGGATTGCAGCCTGCGATTGATGCGCGGGCTCGCGTGGGGTCGCCCGGCGGTGCAGGCGCCGCGGGACGTCGCAGATGGCCGGCCGCTTGCCCCGTCGCGTCCAGGAGGACCGTGCGTCGGACGTCACATGAGGTAGGGTGGTTCGTGGCCACAAACACCAGCAAGGCTCGACTGAGTCTTACTCCCGCTCCTGACGGCGTCCCAAGGGCTCGCCCTTGCGCGCGGCCGGCGCAGTTCCGTTGACTGCGAAAGGACCTGACCAGAAGAGATCCGCAGAAGGCTCCACGACGTTGGGATTGCGCTCGTGACGCAGAGACAAGGAGTGCCCAGACAGCGAGCTTTCTTGCCACGATGGCGTCGTGCAGCTTTGCAAGCAGCAAGAACGCCGTTCCACAGCTCTCTGTGCGCGTGTCGCGCCCGGCCAAGCCCGCTGCGCCGCACGCAAACCTCGGCGCGCGGCCTCTCCGCACGCCCAGCGCCAGCGCCAGCGCCAGCCCCCAGCGCAGCATCAGGGCCGCTGCCGCGACAGCCGAGGGCCCCGTCGCTGACCCGTTCGCCGCACTCGGCAACCAGACCGTCTTCCGCGTCTCCGACGGACAGGCAAGCCCTGCACCCTCCTGTTGCACGTCCGCCTCCTGGCGCCGCGTCTCAAGTTCCCCGCCGCCTCTCCATCCCCCGACCTCCCCCACGCACCACTCCTTCGTGATCACCCGCTCGTTCTGAAAAAGCCCCGCAACATCAGCCCCAATCGCCCGCCACGTGCAGGAGCTGCCCCTGACCGCTCAGTGGGGCCCCAGCGACACGGCCGTCGTCGTGTTCGGACGCACCTTCGGCTGCCCGTTCTGCCAGGAGCTCGCCACGGAGCTCGCGCGCGACGCCCTCCCTCGCATCCAGGCGTCAGGCGGGAAGTTGTTCTTTGTCGCCATCGGCGTCCCGGAACGCGGCCGCGACTTCGCCGCGCGCACGGGCTTCCCCCAGGAGCTGCTCTTCGCGGACCCGGAGAACGCGTGCTACGACCGGCTCGGGCTCTACAAGAGCGTCCAGCGGGCCTTCTTCTCGCCGTCGACGCCGCTCTCGCTGGCGAAGCGCGCGGTCAAGGACGGGGGCAAGGGGCTGCTGGGGGCGCTGGACGGCTGGGAGCCGTGGCAGCCGCCGAAGGGCGCGGGCCAGGCGCTGAATCAGGGGGGCATGTTTGTATTCGAGGGCGCGCAATGCAAATTCTCCCACTATGACCCAGCGACGAGCGCACACGCCGACATGGACCAGGTGTGGTCGGTGCTCGGCGCGATCGACGCCGCGAAGTCGCGCGTGCGGGAGTGCGAGTGACGCTCCCATCGTGGAGGGAGGCGCGCCTTGTGAGCGCGCGACGGCGTGTGGACGCACTGCGTGGTCGGGCGGGCCGAATATTCACAAATCGCGAGCCTCGCGACGCTCGTGCGCGACTGCGGTGACGCACGCTGGTGTGCTGCAGCGCCTTGCAAGTCGTTCTCTTGCAACTCGTTGTCGTCGTCTGAAACGGCGATGAATCACGAATCAATTTCAACGTCGACGTCGACGTCCTCCGCGCCACGCCGCGTCGCCCGCTACGGCATGCACGCGGTCTGCAACGCCTCCGCCGTCACGCCCTGCGCCGCGGGCACCACCTCCACCTCGTACACCTTGGGCCATAGCTTCCCTGTGAGCCACAGCCGGCCCGTCGCCGCGTCCCACGCGATCCCGTTCAGCACGTCCGCGCCCATCCCGTGGTCATCCAGCACCCTCTGATGCAGCGGGCGCGCATCGATCCACGCGATGACGTTTCCGGAGTCTTTGTCGATTCTAGCGACGCAGTCCCTGTACCACACGTTCGCCCAGACCTCGCCCTGCACGACCTCGAGCTCGTTCAAGCGCGGCACGGGCCGCCCGCGCGACGTGACCTTGACGCTCTTCTCACGCGTCAGGGAGTCGCCCGGGGCCAAGAAGTGGAGCGTGTCGCCGCTGTCGGTCGCGATGAGGCTCTGCCCGTCGTACGCGAGGCCCCAGCCGTCGGACAGCGGGCCCGGGAGGAGTGTTTCGCGCGTGGCGGGCTCCGAGGAGAGGTCCCACAAATACACCTCCCCCGTCTGCCAGATCAGCTGGTACAGCTTGTCGCCCACGCGCGCCGAGCCCTCGCCGAAGTGCTTGCTGTCGAGGTCGCGGCCTGCACGCGGTCCCGCGCCGTGCGGACGAGCGTGAGGGCGTGGTGGGCGCGGCGGCGCGTGGCGGGTTGTTGTTGCGGGCGGGAACGCACTCCAAATGACTTCGCCCGTGCTGAGGCGGACGCGGCGCAGCGTGGACTCCCCGTACAGCCCCGTGGACTCGAGGAAGGTGTCCTCGCATGAGTCAGGCCCCGTGGGGCAGTATTGGTCATACTCGATGCCCTGCGTGAACGCGGCCGGGTCGTGCGGGTACTCCGCGACGACGCGCAGCTCGTACGCCTCGGCGCCCGTCGGCACGCCGCCGCGCGACGCCGGCTCGGGCGCCTGCGTGGCCGTGCTCAGGGGGGGCACTGTCTCGAGGGGGGGGTCCGTTTCGGGGGGCCTCTCGGTCGGGTCGCCGGGCGCCGGCGTCCCGCCGTGCAGGACCGTGCCCTGCTCGGCGTCGGGGTTCTTTTCCGGCACGAGCACGGAGCTGTCGCCACCAAAGTGCAGCATCAACAGAGTGAAGCCGACGACGCCGAGGGCGACGCCGGCCGCGATCTTCGCCCACGCGCGGGCGGAGAGGCGCCGCCTCGAGGCGAAGGTGCGCATGACGAGGCCTGCGGCGGCGGGCGGGGGCGTGGAGAGGCGTTCGCGAGGTCGGGGGCGCCGAACGAGGTTGCGGTCGAATCCGCGCGATACCGGCTCGCGGGCGCATCTGCGCCGTCGAGCACGCCGGAGCAAGCTGTGCGGTGGGCGTCGGGTGCCGGGGCCGGGGTGCGCGAGGCGGCCAATGCCGCAACGCACCTCCACTCCCTCCGCTATGTTCTACGTGCACGCCCTCTTCCACGTCGCGCCCGGGGGCTTCCGCGCCTGGCATCGACGGACGTACTCGCGGCGGGCACGCGAGGGCTCCCCTTGCGCACGCGGCCGGGAACGGGGGGCGACGAGAGGACCCACACCCCGGTTCGACGGGCCAGGGCTCGCGCAGGTGTGCCTTCTTGCGCGACGCGAGCGCGCGCGCGCAGGCTGAGGGACGCAGAGCAGCGCTCGGTGTGACGAACAGGGTTGCCGCACGTGCTACGGTGGCAGAACGCTTCGGTGAGTGCTGGCAAGCAGCACCTCGTGACGTACGGCCTCGTCCCGGGGGTTGCGAGGATCTCCGGCTCGCAGGAGGACGCATCTGCCTCGTGGGACGCCGGAGGCGGCGTATTGACCGCGGTCGTCCTGGCCCGTGCGCACGAGCCTGACTGACGACGAGTTCTCTGACCGACGGTGCGATTCCGCCTCCTTCGAGGCCCCTCGGCTGCGCGCAGGTCGCGCAAATCCTGACTTGCATTACAGGCCAGGAGTTGACGCGTCGACATGGTGCAGGCGTGCGGCAGGCGCCTCGGGGCGCCTTCCAGCAATTGCATGGTAGGCATCCTGCCCTCCCTCGCCCCCACGGCCCTTTGGCCGCACCATATCCCATCACAGCGTCGCTCCAACTTCGTCCCGTGCCACAGATCCGGCAATACCCCCCCCACGCCCCTCTCATGCACTCCTGGGCCTCCTGTTCACCGCCCAAGCCTCCCACGGCTTCGGGGCGCCTCCCCAGCGTCCTGCGATCCGCGCGCCCCCCACACAGCTGCAATACACGCAAGGAAGGTCTCGCGCCCCTCGAGCCTTCGATAGCGACATCGTTCCGAGCTCACGAGCACGCATCTAGCTCCCCGGCATCTGCAGAGCCGGACGTTCGGCCAGGGGCGCCCTCTCCCGCGCAATGTGACGCTCAGGTCGCGGCGTGTGCTGAACAGGTACGCCGCGTGCCGGAACCGCCGATCCGCGGCCCGCTCGTGAGGCAGCGAGGCCGTAGCGCGTGCGGGGCTACCATCGCCCACCGCCCCACGCGTCGCCGACGCGGCCCCCGCGCCCTCGAACCGACCCGCAGGGGCGCCGTCAAGGTCCAGGCGGTCGCGGCGGACAAGGACTCGGAGAAGGTGAGCGACGACCGCGGCGAGCGCGCCCATCACAAACACTGCTCCTCGCTCTCCCCTCCGCCTGCCCGTCGCGGGGCCGCGTTCCCCCGCCCCGCGCGCCGCAGCAGGCGAGGTTCGCTGCCACGCTGCCGGCGCCGCGGGCCGCGGAGGCCGAGCCCCAGACACGCGTCCAGAATCCACGCACGCCGCCAACCGTCCACTCAGGCACTCTGCTACGCCTCGCGCCCACGCCCCGGCCCTGCCCGACGCGCCGTCGCGCCGCGACTCCGCGCATGCTCCCTGCCCAGGCTCCTCGCCTGGAGCGGCCACGCGACCGGAACGGCCTTTCGCGCGCCGTGCGCCCCCACAAAGCGTCCGGCCTCTGGTCTGCTTCGCGCGCCCGGCACCGCGCGGGCCGGGCCGTTTTCCGCCCCGAGCGCGCTCCTCCGCGACCCCCTCGATGCGCAGGACCTCGAGGCGGTCTACAAGGCCAAGGCCGAGCTCGTGCAGCGCCAGAAGGAGGACCCTACCGTCCAGCAGGGCGTAGCCGCGGGCTGGACGTCCCGCTACGGCCCGGACGAGGCCCGCAAGGGCTCGGACATCCTCGTGGAGTGCCTCGAGCGCGAGGGCGTGAAGACGGTCTTCGCTTACCCCGGCGGCGCGTCCATGGAGATCCACCAGGCGCTCACGCGCAGCGACCGCATCCGCAACATCCTGTGCCGGCACGAACAGGGCGAGATCTTCGCGGCCGAGGGGTACGGGAAGGCCACGGGCGAGGTCGGCGTCTGCATCGCGACGTCGGGCCCCGGCGCGACCAACCTGGTGACGGGGCTGGCGGACGCGCTCCTGGACTCGGTGCCTCTTGTGGCGATCACCGGGCAGGTGCCGCGGCGAATGATCGGGACGGACGCGTTCCAGGAGACGCCGATCGTCGAGGTGAGCGGCCGCGGGGCGCGCGCGTGCCGCGCGCGTGGCGGGGCGGGGCGGAGAGCTGAACGTCGCGTGCGCTCTTGGTGGTGTGGTGCGCGCAGGTGACCCGCCAGATCACCAAGCACAACTTCCTCGTCATGGACGTCAAGGACCTCCCGCGCATCATGAAGGAGGCCTTCTTCCTCGCCCGCTCCGGCCGCCCAGGTACAAACACGAATCCAAACACACACCCTACACCCCCCCTGCCGCCCTCCACCGCCCCGGCCCACCCCCTCCGCGCCCCCCCCGCTGTCCCCCGCAGGCCCCGTGCTCGTCGACGTGCCGAAGGACGTCCAGCAGCAGCTCGACGTGCCGGACTTTGACGTGCCGATGATTCTGCGGGGCTACATTTCCCGCCTGCCGGGCCCCCCGGACCAGTCGACGGTCCAGGCGATCAACAACGCGATCCGCAACTCGAAGCGGCCCGTGCTGTACGTCGGCGGCGGCGCCGTCGACGCCTCGGAGGAGATCACCGAGCTGGTGCGCAAGACGGGGATTCCCATCGCCAACACGCTGATGGGCCTCGGGACGTACGACCTGCACGACGACCTCTCTCTCTCGATGCTCGGCATGCACGGCACGGTCTACGCGAACTACGCCGTGGACCAGGCGGACCTCCTGATCGCGCTGGGCGTGCGCTTCGACGACCGCGTCACGGGCAAGCTCGAGAGCTTCGCGGCGCGCGCGAAGATCATTCACGTGGACGTCGACAGCGCGGAGATCCACAAGAACAAGTACGCCGACATCGCGCTGTGCGCGGACGTGCGGCCCACGCTGCGCATGCTCAACGGAATGCTGGACGAGTCGCCGCTGCCGGAGGGGCAGCTGAAGGAGTGGCAGGCCGACGTGCAGAAGGTCAAGACCGAGTACCCGATGGCGTACCCGGACCGCGAGGACCTCATCGTGCCGCAGTGGGCTGTCGAGGTGCTGTCAGGTGCGCCCCGCAACACCCCCCGGGGGGAGTCCGATACATACAATCGCTCCCGCGCGACTGCTTCCGCGCCCAAGGCTCGGGTGTCCTGCTCGCGTGCGTCCGGCTCCGCGCGCCGTGCGCGGGGCAGAGGCGGCCGCAGACGCACTCGCAGCGCCAGCATGCTCCGTTCGCGCCCGCGTGCGGCCTGCCCCGCGGCAGCGCGTCACCGCCCCGCGCCCCGCGTTCCTGACCCCTGCGTCGCAGAGGAGACGAAGGGCGAGGCGATCGTGTCGACGGGCGTGGGCCAGCACCAGATGTGGACGGCGCAGTACTACAAATTCGCCGGGCCGCGACAGTGGGTGACGTCGGGCGGGCTGGGCTCGATGGGCTTCGGGCTGCCGAGCGCGCTGGGCACGGCGGCGGCGTACGACGGGCGCGACGGGCGGCCGAAGAAGACGATCATCGACGTCGACGGCGACGGGTCCTTCATGATGAACTGCCAGGAGCTGGCGACGGCGGCGGTGGAGGGGTTCGACATCAAGATGGTCGTGCTGAACAACCAGCACCTCGGCATGGTCGTGCAGTGGGAGGACCGCTTCTATAAGAAGAACCGCGCGCACACGTACCTGGGCAAGAGGGAGGCGGAGTGGCACGTCACGGGGAAGCAGGAGGACATCTTCCCGGACCTGGTCAAGCTCGCCGAGTCGTGCGGAGTCCGCGCGAAGCGCGTGTTCACCCGTGACGAGTACAGGTGGGGCCGCAGCGCTACAAGCTGTCGCGTGTGTGTGTGCGTGGGTTTGTGCGTTTTGCGTGGCGTTTTCGTTTTCGCGCGTTGCTGAGGGTGCGTGGGTTTGGTGTGTTGCAGGGAGGCTGTCAAGGAGATGCTGGCGACGCCCGGGCCGTACCTGATCGATGCCATGGTCCCGCACGTGGAGCACGTGCTGCCGATGATCCCCGGCGGCGGGTCGTTCAAGGACATCATCACCAAGGGCGACGGCGACGACGTGTACTGAGCGCTCGAGGCGCGGGGCGGCGGGCGCCGCCGCGTGAGGGACGTGTAGGCTGCTTGTGATGGCATGCGCAAGTGTGTGCGAGGGCGGTGTGTCGGTGGGCGTGTGCGCAAGTGCGTGTGCGATGGGCGGTGGCAGCGCGGGGCGGGGGCGATGCGGCGCGGCCGCGGGGCGGCGGGTCGCGGGTGGCGGGCCCCCGCCGGGCGGGCACAGGACAGGGTCCCCTGACGACCCCCTCGGGCGTGCGGGGCGCGTCGCGGGTGGTTGCGGGGCGTTGGTTGGTGGCTCGGGCAGATTGTTGGTGGATGTGCGTACGGGCGATCGGCTGAGAGTACGCTCATTGTACACGGGCTGATCGCGGGACGATGAACGCGGTAGGCATTCGGCCGGTGGCGGTGTCGCGCGTGGCGGCGGGGCGGCGCGCGACGGGCGGCGCGGCGGCGGTGTCGGTGAGCCGCGCGCATGTGGCGGAGGAGGCGCGGAGGACGTTCGCGCCGGCGGTCGGCACGTGCCGGGGGGCCGGGCAGGGGAGGCGCGTCGCCATGACGGTGGCCCACGCGGCCGCGGAGGGAGCAGGTGCGCGAGGCGTGTCGGGGAAGAGGGGAGGAGGGCGGGGCGGGGACAAGAGACGCGTAGGCGTCGCTTCCTTCCGCAGCGCTGACGAAATCTTCTTGTTGGATAGGCATGCAGCAGCCGGCACCAATCCCGGCTCTGCGCGGCAATGAATCGCACAGATGGCTGCCTTCATTGCATTTCGTGCGCCATATGGCTCGGATTTGCGAAGATTTCGCCGATATGGGCCTCAGAGCTGCTCGTGGCGGCCGCAATCGACCCTCATCAACGATGGAGGGCGCTACATGCACCTCCACCGCCAGCCCCGCGCCGCAACTTCAATCTGCTGCTCGAGCTTGCCTCTCAACAACCGCACACCAGCCCACTTCGCTCGACACCGCGGCCGGCTCGCTCCGGAACGCCGCTGCCTCCCCTTTCTGGCGGGGGGCGTCCCGTAGCGCGCGCACCGCGACCGCCTCCCCGCAACGCATCGCTCTTCCGGGGCAAGTTTTCGCGGTGCTCGAATGTGTGTCGCTGTTTCCACTTTATGCGGTTTCAAGACGGCCCGCACGACCTCAGAGAGCATGCGCCGTCCCCCGCCGCCGTCTGCGCAGGTGCCGAGTCCGGCAAGGGCTCGGGCATGTCCAAGGGCGTCGTCGACACGCTCGTCCTCGGCGGCCTCATCGGGATGTGGTACTTCTTCAACATCTTCTTCAACATTTGGAACAAGCAGGTGGAGACACTTTGCACAACAAAACACGCAACGCTGCGCCTCGCTTTGCGGGTCCGCGCGGCATCCCTGCACCCACCATCGCAGCGAGCACCCTCGTGTTCCACGACACGTCGTCTCCGAGGCCGTTGCAGGTGTTCAAGGTGTACCAATTCCCAATGACGATTACTACTCTTCAGTTCCTGATTGGCAGCGTGCTGGCGTGCACGATGTGGCTCCTGCGCCTGCACCCTACCCCGAAGATCAAGTCCTGGAAGGTCCTCCTCCCCATCGTCCCGCTGGCGTGCGTCCACACCATCGGCAACCTCCTGACCAACATGTCGCTGGGCCTCGTCGCGGTGTCCTTCACGCACACCATCAAGGCGATGGAGCCCTTCTTCTCCGTCTTGCTCTCGGCGATCTTCCTCGGGGACATCCCGTCGCTGCCCGTGCTGGCGACGCTGTTCCCGATCATCGGCGGCGTGGCGCTGGCGTCGGCGTCGGAGGCGACGTTCAACTGGCCGGGCTTCATCTCCGCCATGGGCTCCAGCCTGACGATGCAGTCCCGGAACGGTGCGCTCGCCCTCCTTAACGACCGCAACGAGTGTCGCCAGCGAGGCACACGTGTCACATGCTGCTCACGCAACGTCACAGCAGTCGGTCCCGTGCTCCGTTCGCGCAGTGTTCTCGAAGAAGTTCCTCCGCGAGAAGGCCTTCGACAGCATCAACATGTTCTCCATCATCACCATCATGTCGCTGTGCATCCTCGTCGTCCCGGCCATCGCCATGGAGGGTTTCACGTTCACGACGGCCAACATGACCGCCATGGGCATCACCGACCCCGCCGCGGTCATGAAGCGCGCGGCGCTCGCCGGCCTGGCCTTCCACTCGTACCAGCAGGTGTCGTACATGATCCTGCAGCGGGTGTCGCCGGTGACGCACTCGATCTCGAACTGCGTGAAGCGCGTGGTGGTGATCGTGGCGTCGGTCATCTTCTTCCAGAACCCGGTGAGCCAGCAGAACGCGATAGGGACGGCGGTGGCGCTGTTCGGGGTGTTTTTGTACTCCCAGGCGAAGCGGAAGTTCCCCGGCAAGGAAGGGAAGCCCAAGAGTGCGTAGGCGCGCGCTCGGCAGAAACCGAGCCCCTCCAACGCGGGACCGGGTACCCCTTTCGCTGCATACCATACATTCAATTCTTCGAAGGCAGGCGGGCGCGCGGGACACGGAAGGACGCATCCGCGACGCCTGCACCGGGAATAGGTGAGCGTTGTGCGAGCCGTCCGCGAACGATCGCTGCGTACGGCGTGCGCGCGATGTTCGTCCAGCCGTGCGTCCCTGACCGCCGGTTCGATGCTGGCCGCTCGCGTGCAGGTACATGACACACCATCGAAGGGCGGACTGCTGCGTCAACCGTCGCGTCGAATCGTCGGCAAGCTGTTGCTGTTCGCCGGCACAGTGCTCGCCACGAACAGCACGCTACGCGCTCGGTCTGGACCGAACCACGCCGTCTAGACAAGCCGCACTACAAGCCGAGAACGCCGCGGCGGCGCTGGTCCTCCGCTGTAGCGCGCGCCTGACCAGCACGGCGCTCCCACGCCATCCGTCGAGGGCGCACGCCGCAGCAAGCCACCCCGCGGTGAGAAGGAACGGAACACGTCAATCCTCGGATCTCGTCGCGTCGTCATAGCTCACAGCATAATCACTGTGTCTGACTTGGTCAGGGGCGTCCTGTCGCACGCGCCCCGGTGCGGTGGACCGCGACTGGCGCTTCGCGGGAGGTGTGCCGGCAGCGAGGCGACGACGGCGCAGTACAGCGGGCGCCTGGACGTTGCAGTGCGACGTGATGAGGCACACGCCCCCTGCGGATGAGTTCGGGCGGTGCGCCACGCGACGTCGCGCGTGAGGAGAGCGGCGTGAAGGCCGCGTGCGGTGCGTCGAGGCCACGTCGTGGCGACGTCCGGGTGGACGGTCAGAGGCGTGGTCCCGCACGTGGCGCAGGTGCTGCCGGTGATCCCCGGCGGCGGGTCGTTCAAGGACATCATCACCAAGGGCGACGGCGACGACGTGTACTGAGCGCTCGAGGCGCGGGGCGGCGGGCGCCGCCGCGTGAGGGACGTGTAGGCTGCTTGTGATGGCATGCGCAAGTGTCACATGGCATTTCGCGCGAGTACTCCTAGCACGCTGCCGCCTTGATCAGGACGATAGCACACCCGCATTTCGTTTCGTGCGCGGGTGGTCAATTACTACTCTGTGTGTGCGAGGGCGGTGTGTCGGTGAAGTGCGTGTGCGATGGGCGGTGGCAGCGCGGGGCGGGGGCGATGCGGCGCGGCCGCGGGGCGGCGGGTCGCGGGTGGCGGGCCCCCGCCGGGCGGGCACAGGACGGGGGTCCCCTGACGACCCCCTCGGGCGTGCGGGGCGCGTCGCGGGTGGTTGCGGGGCGTTGGTTGGTGGCTCGGGCAGATTGTTGGTGGATGTGCGTACGGGCGATCGGCTGAGAGTACGCTCATTGTACACGGGCTGATCGCGGGACGATGAACGCGGTAGGCATTCGGCCGGTGGCGGTGTCGCGCGTGGCGGCGGGGCGGCGCGCGACGGGCGGCGCGGCGGCGGTGTCGGTGAGCCGCGCGCATGTGGCGGAGGAGGCGCGGAGGACGTTCGCGCCGGCGGTCGGCACGTGCCGGGGGGCCGGGCAGGGGAGGCGCGTCGCCATGACGGTGGCCCACGCGGCCGCGGAGGGAGCAGGTGCGCGGGGCGTGTCGGGGGAGAGGGGAGGAGGGCGGGGCGGGGACAAGAGACGCTTTGGCTGAACCAGAGCGTGGCATTCCGGCATAGCACTCCGGCCAGTAGGGCACGTCGCGTTCGGCCGCAACCACGCGTCGAGCCCCTCGTTTTCGCGGAAATTCGGGCTCCTCAGTTCCCCTCCTAGCCTGGAGAGCGAGGCTTGGGTCCCAGATGTTCAGGGACACACGGCTAGCGGCCGTCGACGCCTGCTCCAACTGTCCTCGGGGCTGTTGGCCCCGTGCAGCGGCATATCTGTGCCTTCCGGACCGCGTTCCCGCCCCCGCTCGCATACACGTTAGCGCACCAGTCTCCTTGTCGCTGCGTTTGGACCATGAAGCACGGATTGTGCTCCGCGGGGCCACGCACCCTGCGCTCCACACCACCACGACATCCCGGCGACGCCGCGGGCCCAAAAGCATCTTTTCGCGGCGTTCCTGCACACTCCCGCCGGGTCCTGTCGCCCGTCGCCGTGCGGCGGTCCCGATGCAGCGCCACGGCGAGTTCGAGCCCCTCAACCACGCCACCTGGTGCCTGGCCTGCGTGCAGGCGCCGAGGCCGGCAAGGGCTCCGGGGGTCTCTCGAAGAGCACGGTCGACACGCTCGTCCTCGGCGGCCTCATCGGCCTGTGGTACTTCTTCAACATTGGCTTCAATATCTGGAACAAGCAGGTCAGAACCAAGAACTCACAACTTCGCGCATTCGAGCGCCGCAACCCCCAGCTCGCCATTCGGCGCCAGCGCCCCGCCACCACCCACTCACCAGCTGTCCCCAGGACCGTCCCCACCCTCGCGCTCTGACATCCACACACCTACATCTCATCTCGCAGGTCCTCAAGGTGTACCAGTTCCCAATGACGTGCACAGTGCTTCAGTTCAGCGCGGGCGCCCTGCTCGCGAGCGCCATGTGGCTCCTGCGCCTGCACCCTACCCCGAAGATCAAGTCCTGGAAGGTCCTCCTCCCCATCGTCCCGCTGGCGTGCGCGCACACACTGGGCAACCTCCTGACCAACACGTCGCTGGGCCTCGTCGCGGTGTCCTTCACGCACACCATCAAGGCGATGGAGCCCTTCTTCTCCGTCCTGCTCTCGGCGATCTTCCTCGGGGACATCCCGTCGCTGCCCGTGCTGGCGACGCTGTTCCCGATCATCGGCGGCGTGGCGCTGGCGTCGGCGTCGGAGGCGACGTTCAACTGGCCGGGCTTCATCTCCGCCATGGGCTCGAACCTCACCTTCCAGGGCCGGAACGGTACGACGCCCGCACGCCACGTGAGTGTACGACGCGCCCACCGCCTGACATCGGTTGGCCGGGCCCTGATTGTTCACCCCCAGGCGCCCTGTGCGCGTCGCTGCAGTGCTCTCGAAGAAGTTCCTCCGCGAGAAGGCCTTCGACAGCGTCAACATGTTCTCAATCATCACCATCATGTCGCTCTGCCTCCTGATTGTGCCGACGCTCCTGGTCGAAGGGTTCACGTTCACGACGGCCAACATGACCGCCATGGGCATCGCGGACCCCGCCGCGGTCATGAAGCGCGCGGCGCTCGCCGGCCTGGCCTTCCACTCGTACCAGCAGGTGTCGTACATGATCCTGCAGCGGGTGTCGCCGGTGACGCACTCGATCTCGAACTGCGTGAAGCGCGTGGTGGTGATCGTGGCGTCGGTCATCTTCTTCCAGAACCCGGTGAGCCAGCAGAACGCGATAGGGACGGCGGTGGCGCTGTTCGGGGTGTTTTTGTACTCCCAGGCGAAGCGGAAGTTCCCCGGCAACCAGCTCAAGCCCAAGGGCGCCTAATCAACCCGCGGCGGACCAGCTCTCGCCGTTCTGAGTGCACCAGCGCACGTGGCGTGCAGGCGATTAGATTTTGTAGGTATTCCCGCCTTGCTGTGCGCGCTGGCGCCCCGCTCGCACGTCTGCGAGCTTTTCCCCGCCGGCTCCGCGAGGCTGTGACGCTGGCAACGCGTGCGAAGAGCGCCGTGCATCACAGGCTCGCGGGAGAGCCACAACTCGCACACAAGAGTTGGTATGCCATCTTGAGATTCGACTCAGCCCTACTGGAACGTCTTGCCGGACTGGAACCACTTCCGGATGGCCTCGCCGGCCTTGCCCATGGCCGGCCCGGCGGTCTCGGCGACCTTGCCCGTCACCGCGCCCACCTCCTTGGGATAGAGCAGGGGCACGGCGACGGACCCCACCAGCCCGGCGCCGAGCAGCAGCTCCACGAACGCCGCGGGCGGCTTGCCCTCCTTGCGCTTCGCGCGCTTCGCCTCGCGCTTGCTCATGTTCGCGTACTTGTCCTGCGACGAGAGACGACACAAGCGCAGTCGTTCAGAAACAGGCGTCATATCGTTTCATCTCCGGAATCAACGACGCAGCAAGCGCGCAAGTCTGCCTGCACATGCACAAACAGCTGCAGGGGCCGCAACGCGTGCAGCGCACCTTGGCCTCCTTGTAGCTCTTCGCCTTTGACGATTCCTTCTTAGGCTCCTCCTTCTTCTTCGGCTCCTCCTTCTTCTTCGGCTCCTCCTTCTTCTTCGGCTCCTCCTTCTTCGCCTCGACCTTCTTGGGCTCCTCCTTCTTCTTCGGCTCCTCCTTCTTCTTCGGCTCCTCCTTCTTGGGCTCCGGCTTGGGCGCCTCAGCCTTGGGCGCAGGCTCGGGCGCTGGCGGGGGCGTCGGCCGCTGGTACCGCGGCTTCGGGGCGGGCTTCGGCTCAGGCTCCGGCGCGGGCTCTGCGGTCACGCTCGGTCCGCGCACGTTTGCGTCGCCTCCGACGCAGGCGTGATGCTTCCAGTCAATTTGCTTTCAATGCCCAGTGCGCGACACGGCCGCAGAAAGCGGGAGCTCCTCAACAGCTATGCGACGCGAACATGGCCCTCCGGGCAGTCGAGGGGGGTCTCACCGGACTTGGCCTCGGGTGCGGGGGCCTCCTCCGGCGCAGGCGCAGGCTCGGAGATCGTCGGCTTCGGCGCCCTCGGAACCTTCGGCGACCTCTGCGTCATCGCGGCGTAGTCGGCCGCGGACAGCTCCGCCAGGGCGTCGGCGGGCACCGCGGCACCGCCGGCAAGCAGCGCCGCGGACAGCAGCACCGCCGCGAGGGCCTGGTTGGGCGCCGCGGCGCGCTCGGAGCGGCGCGTGGCGCGGGCCACGGCGCGGGCGCCGCGGCACTGCGCCGGCCTGCACGTGCGAGGGCGACGACGGCGCGCGTGCGTGTGCATTCAGTCCCAAACGCGCGCAGAGAAGCATCGAAGTGCGCTGTTCGGGGCAACGTGCGCGCTTCCTCGCGGGCCGAGCTGCATTCTCACTCCCTGATTATCACGTGACAGGCTGAAATCAAGCGCCATCGCGCGAGGCAGACCCGCCACAGGGAGGAAACACAGTGCCATCAGCAGGCGACGTTGAGGGGCGTGAAACGCGGCGTCTACGGCAGACAAGCAGGAATCACGCCCACGCACGGCGCACCCGCGATGTCCAATGGCAATCGACGCGGACGCGCGGGCGCCGGCGGCGGGACGTGCGCGTCAGAGCCGGCGCGGGGCTCTCAGCGTGGATATGCAATTATGAGGCGGTCGCGGGCGGTGTATTCTGGAAACGGACCAAATCATGGAACAGGGCGCATCATCAGGTGTCTGATTGGCTCTGTGGCGCCGAATGGTGGCGCGTGGGGCGCTACGTCCGCGGCTGGGCCCTGCGCGCTGCATGCGCTTGCGGGCGCCCGATGTGCGGGCACGGCGCGGCTTTGACGCACCTTGCGGCCTGAACGCTCGCAGGCTTCAAGGAACGCGCGCTTGAGATCATCCTGCCAGGTCTGTGCGCCCCCGCCGCGTCAGAGACCCCTTGGCACCAACCCAGCAACTGATTTGCCCAGGATTCGCCAGACGCAGGCAGCGGGGGCGTGGTTCCGGCCCTTTCCACTTCCGGCACCTCCCTCGCCCGCACTACGAGCCGCGAACGCTACCGCATGGCGGCCCCACGCGCCCCGCGTCTGTACGCTGCGCCCAGCATATCTTAGCGGCTCGCCGATGCGGCGACCGCTGCGTCAACATGCAGCGGCAGTGTGCGAACACAGCTTTGAGGCAGCCAAGTCACAACGGAGCTGCGCTCGCCACGCGTGCTCGGCCCCGGTGCGCTGGATCGAGCGGGGCCGCTGCTGCACGTGTGCGGCACCGTCGGCGCGGGCGCGTGGCGTTGCGGCAGGGAGAGGTAGGGGTGTGTTGTCTGGGTCGTATAGGTTCTACTTCCGCTCCGACTTGTAGATCTTGTCGGGCGAGGAGATGGGCGTCTCGATGTCCTTGCGGGCCTGCGCATCGAACGGCGAAGCGCGTCCCGTCAGCGGCGTCGCGTCGCGGCGCAACGACGGCGCGCAACATGCCACGATGCGCGGCTCCGCGGCAGGCGGGGGCTTGCTGACGCCGCGCAGCGTCCACCGGCGACCAGCGCGTGCGCAGACGCGGCGAATCTAGCACGGCTGGGAGCAGGCGGCGTTGTTGTGTGAGCAATCCGCACCGACTTCGGCACATTCCTGGCCGGGCCCGCGCCCTTGCCGTCCTCCGTCATCTGCGGCGCGCGCGACGTGAAGTTGCTGTACGCGTCCGCGGCCGACAGCTTCTCGGCCTGCGCGGCGGGCGCCAGCGTCATCGCCGCTGCAGTGATCGCCAGCAGAGAGCCCGCCATCGCGTCGCGGCGCGACACGACCGCCGCGGCGCGGACGCTCGAACGCGTCTGCTTCCGGCACACGGCGGACCTGCGCGGAAAAAGCGCACACAAGGCACGACATGCCGATGTGAGTTCCTGCCTCATGTTTGATGCAGCGTGGGCGTCGATGCGGGCTCGTTCCGTCACGACGCAGCCTCGATGCGACACGGAGGAGATTGCCGACATCGACGCGACGTGCGGGCTCGCAAGGTGTCGCGGGTGCGGAGCCAAGGGGCGGCGCTTGTAGCTGTTGGACAGAGGTGAAGGGACCCACCGCGAGACGAGGGGCGAGCTGCAGGCGCTGGCGGCGATCATCGTGGCTAGCCTTGAGCTGTTGCTGCAAAGTGCGGCTGTTGGGAGTCCGCGTCGGGGCAAAGAGCCGCGGCAGGGCGGCCGGGGCTGTGCGGCTCAGGAGACCCCACCAGGCGCCCCTCGGGGGCGTTTGTCGGTGCCGGGTGCGCCGACTTGGGGCTTTGCACGCATGGTCCGGGTCAGAGCGTGACATCGCGCCCCTGTGCTGGAAAGTTCAACCACGAATTGGTGAATCTCGAGTCACGACACAGCACATCCACTTGCGAGCGCCGCACATCGCGAGGAGCGCGGCCACCGCACATATCCGGCCCTCTGTCGATGCTTTGACACATATAGCAAATGTGGGAGAAGCCAGTCCTCGAATTCGAGGGCTGCGGGGCGTGTGCGGCTCGCAGGGGCCTGCCGTGCGCCCTCCGCAGCCCCCGCGCGCGGCCCCTGCAGCACCGACGCTCGCTGAGGGCGCGCGCAGAGCGTGAGAGTGTAGGCAGCAGCGCGTCAGGTGCCCCGGCCGGGGCGTTCGACGAGGGAACGAAGGGACAAGTCAGGTGGCGATGACCCTCTGCAATGACGCGGCGCTGCGCCATCGCAACGCGCAAAGCGGTCGCCAGACCCTACCAACAGATCGAGTCACATCCATTCCACGCCGTGATGCCGTGTTATTGAGCGGGAAACCTCACGGAGCGCGTTTCTCTCTTCACTGCGCACGTACTGTCGCAGGCAAAATCTGTTCAACACGATCGCCCCCGAGTACGACCGCCTGAACGACCTGCTGTCGCTCGGGCAGCACCGCATCTGGAAGCGCATGGCGGTGCAGTGGGCGCGGGCCGCCCCCGGGCACAGAGCACTTGACGTATGCACCGGCAGCGGGGACCTCGCGTTCCTGCTCGCCAAGGTCCGCCCCGCGGCCACCGTGCCCGCGAACGCCCCGACGGCTCGTTCGCGCGTTCCGTCTCCGTCCTGGGCGCCTCCTGACTCAGCGCGTCCACAGTCAGACACATGCACATCGATGAAGTGGGGGTGTCTCGTCAGGCGACCGCATTCCTCGACCGGCCGTCCGCGCACGCAGGCAGTGGGCCGGCAGGGCAGCGTGGACGCGGTGGACTTCGCGCCGAACATCCTCGCGGAGGCTGCGGCGCGCCAGCGAGCGCTGCCGCCGATCAGCCGCCTGAGCACGCCGATGCGGTGGATCGAGGGCGACGCGATGGCGCTGCCGTTCCCGGACGAGACGTTCGACTGCGCCACGATCGGATACGGCCTGCGCAACGTGTCGGACCCGCAGAAGGCGCTGTGCGAGTTGCGGCGCGTGGTGCGCCCGGGGGCGTGGGTGTCGGTGCTGGACTTCAACAACGCGCGGGACAACCCCCCCGTGCAGTCCGTGCAAGCCTTCTTCCTGGAGCGCCTCGTGGTGCCCGCAGGTACGCCCCCCGCACCGCGCCTGCTGCAACCGCCTGTTTTTTCACCCCGTCCCGTCGCCTCGCGTCGCCCTGGCCGCACGGACCGCTACGTCGTTCTCGTCTCCTGCGTGCAGCGACGGCGGTGGGGCTGCGGGCCGAGTACGAGTATCTGAAGCCTTCGATCGACGCGTTCCCAACGGGGCGCGAGCAGGAGGCGATGGCGCGGAGGGCGGGGTTCCGGTCCGCGCGGCACTACCCGATCATGGGCGGGCTGATGGGGTGCCTCGTGGCGCAGCGGTGACGGCGCCCGGCGCGCGTAGGGCGCGTATGTGTTGTTGTGATGTCAGCGCCGACCGCGGCCACGTGCCAGGCGCGAAAAGTCTTGGAATCGACGCCGGTGCTGGGGTGGTGTGCCAGGGGACGGCTGGCGTGAGAGATTGGCGATATTCGAGGTCGTGCGTGCCCGTCACGGGCAGGACTTGTACCTCGTGTCCACGCGTGGCCTGGGCGTCGTGCGGTCCCGGGGCTGAAGGGGCGGCGCTGGAGCGCAAGAGGTGGTACTACCAGGTGGGACTTTGTTCGGAAAAAATTCGGGCCGCAGACGGTCAGGGGAACGATGAAGGCTCTGGGCTTGAAGGATGCGATCGCTGGCGCCGATGAGAAGGCCTGCGGGGGTGCGTCTCGTGCGAGGAGCATGCAGTGTCCCGAGAGACGCGCGCGCGAACCTCTTCTGCGTCCCTTGCCGCCACGCGCGCCTCGACCGTTGAGCTCGCATGAGGAACGCGCTGGTTCCGACCCGTTCGGGGCATAGTTCCGTTCCGTCGTGCGGAGAGGGGATGAATCGGAGCAGTCGCAAGCCCAAAGCGCGTTGCCGGCGCTGGGCCGGGCAGGTGCTCCGCGTGGACCAACAAACCGGTCGACTCACGAACCCGGCCACTGCGTGTCGGTCGGCCTTGTACCTCGGACCCGAGGCAGCGCGTTGGACATCTTGCGAGTCGTTTCTTGGGACGCGGTATCGCATTTTCTCGAACGAGCGCCCAAGACCGAGTTTTGACCACCTTGACCATCCTCTGTCCTAGGCGCCGCTTTCTCGTCGTCGGCGGCCTAGGACGCCGTGTTCCCAATACACTCCAGGACGAGACGATCGTTGGGTCCTAACGCGCCGAGAAAGCGCGTCGCTTCATGCACCGCCCGGCCGGTCCCGCACACGTCCCAGCCTTGACCTGTTCGCCGCGCCCCGCAGGCGGATCCTCGCCCTTCTCCCCCATCGGCCAGGTCGGAGCTTCCATCATGACGCTACGCAAGACCATGCACGACCTCAGGATGCTCGAGAAGCCCATCGACAAGTGCGCCCACCTCTGCCTCGCACTTTCGCCGCCCCGCGACCCCCGAATACGAGCGTCACCCCGACTCGAACCCCCGCGCCCCTCGCAGGTACATGTTCCTGCGCGCGCTGTACGAGCGCTCCCCGGAGCTCCACTTCCAGCTCCTGATGACGAACACCGAAGAGACGCTACCCTTCATCTACACCCCCACCGTGGGCGAGGCGTGCCAGCGCTACGGCGAGCTGGGCATCCAGACGCGCGGCTGCTACATCACGCCCGCGGACCGCGGCAACATGGCCGCCAAGCTCGCCCCGTGGACGTCCCAGAACATCCGCGTGATCGTCGTCACGGACGGAGAGCGCATTCTCGGCCTCGGGGACCTCGGCGCGGGCGGCATGGGCATCTCCGAGGGCAAGATCCTGCTGTACACCGCGGCGGCGTGCGTGAACCCGAACCGGTGCCTGCCCGTCTGCCTGGACGTGGGCACCAACAACGAGGCGCTGCGCAGCGACCCGACGTACCAGGGCGTGCGCGAGCCGCGGCTGCGCGGGGAGGAGTACGACAGCTTCGTGCGCGAGTTCATGGAGACGGTCAAGGACTGGGCGCCGCACTGCCTCATCCAGGCAAGACGAGCCACAACCCTTTCGTGTATGTTGTCGTTACCTATCTTTGCTTATCTAGCGAGAGACGGGTTTCTCATGATTCTCGCATCAGTCTCTTGCGCCTACACGACCCTACGCCCCCGCGCTCACACGCCCACCTGACCCCCCCCTCCCCTCTTCCGACCCCCCCCTGCAGTTTGAGGACTTCGGCAACCAGAACGCCTTCCGCATCCTCGAGATGTTCCAGCCGGACTACTGCTGCTTCAACGACGACATCCAGGGCACGGCCTGCATCGCGCTCGCGGGCTTCCTCGCCGCCCTCCGCGCCTCGGGCGGCCGCCTCGCCGACCAGCGCGTGCTCTTCCTGGGCGCGGGCGAGGCCGGCACCGGCATCGGGGAGCTCATCGCGCAGGAGGTCGCCCGCCAGACGGGCGCGGCCGTCGAGGACGCGCGCCGCGCGTGCTTCTTCCTCGACTCGCGCGGCCTGGTCTGCAAGGACCGCCCCGGGAAGCTGCAGCACCACAAGGTGCCCTTCGCCCACGACGTGCCGTTCCTGCCGGACCTGCTGTCCGCCGTGGAGGAGCTGCGGCCGACCGCGCTCGTCGGCGTGTCGGCGCAGGCGCGCACGTTCACCGAGGCCGTCGTCCGCAAAATGGCCGAACTGAACGAGCGGCCCATCATCTTCCCGCTCTCCAACCCCACGCACCTGGCGGAGTGCACGTTCGCGGAGGCGATGGAGTGGACCGACGGGCGCGTCGTCTTCGCGTCCGGCTCGCCGTTCGCGCCGCTCGAGCGCGACGGCAGGGAGTTTTACCCTGCGCAGGCCAACAACGCGTACGTGTTCCCGGCGGTGGGGCACGCGGCGGTGCTGACGCGCGCGACGAACATTCCGCCGGACGCGTTCCTGATCGCGGCGGAGACGCTGAGCGGGATGTCGGATGCGGAGGACATCGAGGCCGGGTCGTTGTTCCCGCGGTTCACTGAGATCAAGGACGTGAGCGTGGAGATCATGGCGGCGGTGGCGGCGTGGCTGGTGGAGCAGGGCGTGGGCTCGGAGCCGGAGCGGTTCGGTGGGGACTGGAAGGAGGAGGCGCGGAGGGCGATGTGGACGGCGCCGGGCGCGCTGGGCACGCCGAGCATGCGCCTGATGCACATGCACTCGCTCAACCACTCGACGCTGCACGACAGCGACTGCGACCTGCACTCGGTGTCGCGGCGCGACATGATGGCGCTCGCGGGCACCGTGATGGACATGATCGAGCACGGCGCGCTCGAGACGGCGTGAGGCGGTGGCGTGGGGGCGGCGTGGACGCCGTGCATGCTCGCAGGTGGTTCCGAGGGGACGAAATGAACGCAACACAATGCTTGACACAGAACGTAAATGAGACATGCGACTCTTGTGAGACTTTTGCTATAAATCACTCCCGCCATGCAAGTTTCACTCCCCCGTCATGCAAGACACTCGTACGTGGGACAAGTCAGAGTCACTTCCATCCGAACAACCTCTTGATTGCGCCCATGATACCCCCCCCCTGCGCTTGCGCCGGTTGGGACTCCTCCCGGGGGGCCTCCCTCCGCCCCGCCCGCGCCGGGGCGCTCTCGCTACGAGCCTGCACTCCCGCATCCTGCCCCCGCGCCTCCTCCGCCCTGCCCTCGCCCCCCTGCGCCGCAACACCCCCTCCCTTCTTCTCGCTCCGCACTGGCTCTTCCCGCGGCCCCTTGCGCCGCTGCCCCGCCTCCCTCGCACCCCGACCCGCCTCGCTCCGCCCCGCGCTCGCCTTCCGCCCGCCACCGCTCGCACCAGCGCCCTCCTGCCTCTGTTGCCGTGTGCCCGCCGTGCGCTTCGCCGGCTCGCCGCCCGCGGCCGCCTTCCGCGGGGCCTTCGGCGCCGCGACCTCCTCAGTCCGCGGCGCCTTCGGCTTCGCTCGCAGCTTCGGCACGCCCGGTTGCACCGCCCTCATCACCACGCGGCCTTCCGCAGTCTCAACCGGCGCCCCCGGCGTCGGCGGCGGCGCCCCGGGCGGCGCGGGCCCGCGCGCCTTGTTCGCCGCGCTCCTGCGGATGTCCCGCCCGCGCTTCTTGTCCCGTCCCTCCCCGGAAATCAGCCCATTGAAGTCAGCGTACAACTCCGCCACACGCTCCGGCGCAGTCTCGTTCGACGCGGGACTGTACGCGAAGTTGCGCCCCGTGAAGTCCGCGACCTCCTCGCCCACGTCCTCCTCGCGCGCGCCGCCGGCCTCGTACAGCGCAGACAGGACGCTGTCCTCTGGCTGACCTGCCGTCTCGCCCGGGCGGCGCGGCCGCTGCAGGGCCGCCTCGGCGGCGGCGGCCTCCTCGGCGGCGGCCTCCTCCTCGGAGCGCCCGCCGCGGTCCCCGAAGATGTCCTTGCGGTTGCGGTTCTTCGTCAGCAGCTGCTGGCGTTTGCGCGAGAAATCCTCCGCCGTGAGCGGGCGGGCTTCGCGGCGCATGCGGGCGGCGTCGAGCGAAGCCTGGACGGCCTCGCGCGGACCGGACCCGATGTTCTGGTTCCGCTCGAGCTGCTTGCTCCGGCGCAGGCCCGACTGCGCGTAGTCCTGCCCCTGAAGCAACGCATCAAAGTCCGAATACAGGTCCCGCTCGTCCTCGTCCGCGAACTCCCGCATGAACTCGTCCTCCTGCGATTCAACAACCCAGAAAGCGGCCGAGCGGCTGTGTTCGCCGTACACGCGCGCGGCACGCGCCGCGAGACACACGGTGCTTGTGTGGTGTCGATGCGATTGCGCGTGCCCGCGGGCGCTTCCGTGCCGGACTCGCCGCGAAGCACGTCTCCTGTGGATGCGGTAGCGGCGGCGCGCCCACCTTGAGCGTGCCCAGGACGTCCCCCTGCAGGTTGGCCTCTAGCTGCTCTCGCGTCCGGCTAGGCTGCTCGCCCATGGCGCGCCCGAAGTCGACGTATCCGGCGAGCCGCTCGCGGTCCGTCGGGCCGTCGGTGCGCAGCTTGCCCTTGCCCAGGCCGCCCTTGCTTCGCCGCTTGCCTCCGCGATTCCTCTGCGTGTCGAGGCCGAGAGAAGCAGGTCCGAGGTGGGGCGCCGAGCGGGGAGGCGCGGCGCGGGACGCGTACATGGCCGCAAGACGATAGGAACTACGATGAAGAGGCCAGGAAGGCTGCGCGAGGCTGCGGAAAGGGCCGGGAGAGGAGGAACGGGGCGGTAGGGCACGCAATGAAGCATCCCCGTGTTTTGGTCACTCCGCACCTGTCCCTTCTTCCCGAAGCACGCCACGTCGCGCCCCTTGCGCGCGCAGAGCCGCCCGTGGCGCAGCGGGGGCGCCCTGACGGGCACAGCGCACGGCATGGCTCCGGGACCGCGTTGCCAGCACGCTGGCACACGAGCGCGGGGCGGACGGGCTGAGGCGCCGAGGCGGCGGGCTGCGACCCTGGCCGCGAAGGGGAAGTACACGGGACGGCGTCCCGCCTGGCCCTGGACGCGGTTCGCGCGCGGCCGGGCCAGACGCGCCCGACTTTTGCGAGAGGTCCCAGTGGGGGTTTCTCGCAGCCTCGTCTATTCCTGTGAATAAATCGCGCGAAACGGCATCTCTCCGGACACATATGATATTGTGGAACGTATTTCAAGCGTCATACCGTTCTAATTTTCCATGATTCGAACAGCGCAGGGTGTCCCCCTCCACGGCTTGTAACGAGCCCGCCATGACCGGTAGAGTGCTCCAGCGCCTCCCACGCCGGCCCGGACGGCCGCCTCTGCGCACCGTCTCCGCTCCGGACCCGGCCGAGGAGTGCGTCCGGGACGTGGGAACGCTCCACGTCGACGAGGAGCCGTTATTGACCAGCGAAAGCGAGACGCTCCCACGGGACTCCCACGACGACAGCCAGCGCGGTGCGCCCCCCCCCCCTGCAACATCACGCCATGCAATCCTGGCAGTGCCGTTTTCGAGGGATTTCAGCGCTGTTTCGACGCCTGTAACGCCCGGGTTGACCACCACAGGCTCTCCGCGGGAACTGGAGGAGGAGGAGCCGCGCTGCGCGCTTCTGGAGTGCGGCAGCGACATAGTCAAGAGGATCATCAACCAACTAGCGCCCGCGGACGCGCAGCGGTTCGCGTCGTGTTCGCGGGAGACCCTGCGCATGGTGTTGCGCTACAGCACCGCCACGCTGGACGCGGCATCGCTGCTCAACAGCGCTCTGCCCGCCGAGGAAGCCGCGAAGCTCCAGCACAAGACAGACGCCGAGCTCCTCGACGTCCTGGCCCGCTGTATGGGCTACTTGGACTACGAGGCCCAAGGGCGGGTGTCTCTGGCAGGCGCGGGCGTCGGGGTGGTCGTGTGGGAGCTCGGAAAGCTCCGCGAGGCCGCGGACGCGTCCAGGAGACGCTACGGCGTCGTTGCGACGGAGCCCGTGCTGTGGGAGATGGAGTTGCGGGGCACGGCAGACTCGGTCGTGACGCTGCGACTCGTGGACTGCGAACGCACCGCGGGACACTACTGCAGGCTGTCGGAGGGCATGAAGAACCTCGTGGAGCTCGACCTGTCCAGGAGCAATCGCCTCTACCCGGAAGGTGAGCGCTCCGACCCCGCACGCCGAGCCGCGGACGCAACGAGCGGAAGAACAAGTTGTGTCGGCGCGGGGGAACCGCCAACAAGCACACGCACGGACGCGGCGTGTCGGGCATGCGCGTCTGGACCGCGCTCTTTCCGTGCCACGTGGGCCCGCGCCCGCGCCGCCCGCGCGCGTCGGCCGCAGGTGCCTGCACTCAGGCCTGTTCCGCTCCCGCCGTTGCAGGGTTCCTGCCAGCGAGCAGCGCCGGCGCCGTCCGCGTCCTGAAGGCGCCGTTCAGCAACCTCTTCCGCGTCCCGGAGCGAATGGCGGCGCTGCGCGAGCTCAACTTGTGGCGCTGTCTGTCGCTGGACGTAGACCACTTCCTCCCCGCGAGCTCAGCCGCGAACCTCAGCGTACTCAAGCTTGGCCGCAGCACCGTGCAGCGCTTGCCGGGCTGCCTCGAGGCCCTCACGGAGCTGGACGTGACGTCGTGCGACGCCCTCGACGAAGAGGGCTTTCTGCCGGTCAGCAGCGGCCGGAGCCTGCGCGTCCTGCGCGCCAAGGACTCGAACATCGCGCGGCTGCCCCGTGCCATGCTCAGGCTCCGCTGCATCGACGTGGAGGGGTGTAGAAACCTCAAGGAGGACTTTTTGCCGCAATCGAGCGGGAGGGCGGTGCGGTCGATCAAGGCGTTCAACAGCGCGCTGAAGCGCCTTCCGCCGCACATGGCCGCGCTCTCAACGGTCAACGTGCACCTCGTCAAGACCCTGCATCGCGACTGGCTGCCCGGAACCAGCGCCTTCAATCTTCAAACTGTAGATGCCAGGGAATCCAACCTGGCGCACCTGCCGGACGATCTCTGCGCGCTCGAGGACTTGAACGTCGCGGGCTGCGCGGGCCTCGAGCCCGACTTCCTCCCGCAGCGCGTTCCACAGCTGCGGTGGCTGCGCGCGCGCGGCGCCAACGTGTCGAGGCTTCCGCGGGACGTGCCGGCCCTGGAGGAGCTCGACGTGCGCGACTGTCTGCTGCTGCGCGTCGGGCAGCTGCCGAAGGCGCCTGGCGCGAAGTTCCTGCTCTGAGCGGGGGTGTGAAAGCCTGACGTCTTTGTGTGCCCCCAGGGCAAAGCTGGGAGGTGTTCGGGCAGGCGCGCGTGTAGGAGTGGGCAGTGAATGGCTCATGCGAGCGTTCGCGACGCAGTTCAGGACTTGTCGACTCGCTGCGACGTTGAGGTCGCGCCCCCCAGTGCCAAGTGCGCTCTCCGAGCCGCTCCTCCCCGCCGGACGCTCGCTTCCCGCTTGCGCCGAGTTGAGCAGCAGCTCTCCGAAACCTTCAGGTACCCGGCTCGTCCGTGCCATGGCGCGCCGCGAGAAGGCCGCGGCCATCGAGGCGCCTCCAGGGCGTAGGGCCCGAGCGCGCCCGGCGGTCAAGAAGGAGGACGACGGCGGCTGCTGCGACAACGGGTTCGAGAAGAGCCCCAAGCGCGCCCGTGTGGCCGGAAAGAAGGACGAGGGCGACGCCAAAGGTGACGCCAGACCCCTCGCCCCTCGCCTAGGGCATCTTCGGCCTTCCGTTCGCCTACGACCACTCCTGCCACGTGACCTCCCGCACAGTATCCATCTGCGACAAAGCATGCTGTTGATGGAGCGAGAGCACCGAAACGCTGCGTCCAGCGCGGCTTCTTGCGCTGTAAAGCAGGCCCAGGCAGCGCCACATGATTGCGCGCGCGCTCCCCGCTGCGGCCCTCCGCGGCCCGCCCTCCCCGCCTCGACCCCTCCTGGCCTCTACCTTGCTCGCCTGCAGTCGGGTTCGGCGACACGCCCGTCACGGCCCCGCTCGAGCTCGCCGCGACGGAGGCCAAGCCCGCTGCATGGACTGTAGCTGTCAAGTACACCGGTAAGCGCGGTCGTTTCGAGGGGGCCTGCGACGCGGTCGCCACGCGCGCCTGGCGACGGCTGAGCGGTACCTGGCAGCCGCCCCCGAGCGGGCCTGTTCTTGGTATCGAGTCCCGAAGTTGCGAAAACGAGTCTCCGTTGCTTGTTTCACGTTGCAGGCCCGTTCGAGGACTTCTCCGGCCCGTCCGCGGAGGAGTGCGTGGCGGCGACGGCGGCGCTGGTCGACCTGCACGGCGCGCCCGTGCGCCCGGCGGCCAAGCCCGGCGCGTCGACGGACTACCCCCACAACGACGAGGCGGTGGGGAGCAAAACCATCCTCGAGAAGAAATACCCCCCCTCGGAGTCCCCCGTCCTCGACTCGCTCGTGCGTACCATCCTCAGCCAGAACACCACCGACATCAACAGCCTGCGCGCCTTCAAGTACGCGTTCACTCCCCCCCCTGCACGCCGCCAGCCCCGCAACGCTCGCTCGGCGGCCGCCCGAGCGCCCCCGCGCCGCTCTCGTCCGCAGGCAGCTCAAGAAGGACTTCCCGACGTGGGACAAGTTCCTCAATGCCCGGGACAGCGCGTGCGAGGACTCGATTCGCTGCGGCGGGCTGGCCCAGATCAAAGTGGGGCGCATCAAGCACATTCTGCGGACGCTGCAGGCCGAGCGCGGCGCGCTGTCGCTCGAGTACCTGAACGCCATGTCGACCGAGGACGCCCGCGCGGAGCTCGAGCGCTTCCCGGGCGTCGGCCCCAAAACAGTTGCGTGCACTCTCATGTTCGCGCTCAATCGGCCCGAGTTCCCGGTCGACACGCACGTGTGGCGGATCGCGAAGAACCAGGGGTGGGCGCCGAACCGCGCGTCGCGCGAGGAGACGTACGAGCACATGAATTGCAAGGTTCCGGACGAGGTGAAGTTCGACTTGCATGTGTTGCTGGTGGAGCACGGGAAAACGTGCCCGCGGTGCGCGAAGAACGGGAACAACCGGAAGGAGAGCGTGGGGAAGTGCCCGCTCACGCCGGCGTCGCTGGCGAAGTGGCGGGAGGTCGTCGCGGCCGGGGACTCGCGGTACTCCCCCGGGTGCCACCTGTGAGTCAGGGGGGGTGTGTTAACGCCGTGGAGTGATGGGGGGGCGCGGGCGGGGCGCGGCGCGCAGTGTGCGGTGTCGCGAGGGAGTGCGCAGTGGCCGGACGACAGCTGGGAAGATGGTAGCGCGGTCGAGGAGCTATGCGTGCGGACACTAGCCGCGGAGAGCGGCGCAGGAAGCGTGCTGCGAACGTGGAGGTAGAAGCGGCGGAGCGGCCGGAGAAGCTCGCCCGGCGCGAGACCGAGGTAGAAATGGCGCAGGGGGCGGGGAACGGCGCGGCGGAGGCGCGCATGCTCGGAACAAAGGTGCGTGGCTGCAAGGGTCCTTGTGGGCCGGTGCTGCGCGAAGCGCGGGCTCCTGCTGGCGAGAGAAGGTGGCGCAGGGGGCGGAGGAGCACGGTGGACATTGTGCCGGAGGTATTCCGCGCGGGACGGCTGTGTGCGCGGAGCACGAACGCACCAACGACTTGTTGTCTCCGTTGGGCTGTGCGCAGGGGGAGATAGAACGTAGTGAGTACATTCGGCTGCTGCAACAGGCTCTGAAGGATATAGGGTACGAGGAGATCGCCGAGCAGCTGCAGAAACAGTCCGGGATCGCCTGTGAAGCGGACCAGGTGCGGCACCTCTGCACGAGACGCGTCGCCGTCCGCGACGCCGAGCCGGGATCTGAGGGCGTTGGTGGCGCCGAGGATCGCGCGGTTTCAGTGAAACGACGGAGTACTTGCGGCCTGCGCGCGCTCTCGGAGGCACCTGAAGCTGGGCTGGACCCCTCCGCCTTCGTCGCACGATGCATTCGCCCGACATGGACTGCCCCTGTCTTCTGCAGGTACCGGTCCTGCGCAAGGCGATTCAGTCCGGGGACTGGGCCGCGGCCACCGGGGCCCTCGATGGTCTTAGTTTCGCCTCCGAGACCGACCGCACGGACGCGCGTTTCTGGATACTCGAACGGTCCGTGGTAGAACTCATCGAAGACGGCAAGGTGCGGCGCGCAAAAACAGCGGAAATCCCGCGATTCGCGGAGCGCACGAACGAAACGTAACCGCACGCAGGTACTCACGCTCGTCGCTCACGCCCCGCCCGCGCCCCCGTCGTCCCACAGACGGACCAGGCGCTCGAGACGATCCGCAAGCAGGTCGCGCCGCTCGGCGTGCACTCGGAGCGCGTGCACGACATGGCGGCCTCCCTGCTGCTCCCCGGCATCGCCGCGCTTGGCACCTCCGGCGCCGAAACGGACGCCGCGGCCAACGGCCACGACTCCAGCGACCCCAGCCGCCACGATGCTCGCAAGCTCCTGCTCTCCCGCATCGAGGTGCGCGCGGAACGACCCCACACGCCGCGCAACGCGCCACGAACCCCACCCCCGCCACCACGCACACCTTCCGCGGCGCACCCCTTCCCCGCAGAGCATCATGCTGCCCAGCATGATGGTCCCCGAGCGCCGCCTGGAGACGCTCCTCGAGCAGGCGCTCAGCTGGCAGGCGGAGCGCTGCGTGTACCTCAACACCTCAGGCCCGCGCGGACTGATGAGAGATGCGGACGCGACGCGTGACCAGCTGCCCGGACGGCTCGTCCAGGTCCTCGAGAACCACGCCGACGAAGTCTGGCACGTCGCGTTCTCCCCCGACGGCGCCCTGCTCGCCGCGGCCTGCCGGGACGGCAGCGTGAGTGTGTACGATGTGGATCCGGTCGCGCAGTCGGCGGCGCTGCGGACGACGCTGAGCGGCAGGGACGCGGCGACGGCGCTCACCGCTGCGCAGGACGCGGGCGCTACGAGCGGCCACGGGGACGCGGCGGCCCGCAACGGCAACGTGTCGCCGGCGGTGGGCATGGTGGCATGGCAGCCGCCGCCGCGCGGGGGCGGGTGGCACGAGGGGCAGTCGTGCCGGCACGTGCTCCTCACGCACGCGCTGAACGGCCGCGTGACGATCTGGGACGCGGAGACGGGGACCGTCATCCGCGCGTTCGACAGCCGCGCGGAGCTGCGGGTGGAAAACACCCCCGGGGGGAGTGAGCCGCAGGGGGTGTCGACGTGGCACCCGTCCGGCCAGTCCTTCATCTCCTCGTCCGGCCGCACCGTCGGCTGGTTCCGCCTCTCGACGTTCCTGCAGCGCTACCCGTCGCCCGACGTGCACCGCATCGTGCCGCCGGCAATATCGCTGCACCGCGCGAGCCGGCCGGTGAACGACGTGGCCGCGATCCCCGGCACGGACCGCATCGTGATGGTCATGGGCGACCGGCGCCTCGGCATCATGGACCTCGTCAGCGGCGCCGAATCGCACATCACCCTCTCGGAGCCGCCGACGTCGTGCATCGTGTCGAGCGACGCGCGGCGGGTGCTGGCGTCGACGAACAACGCGAAGCTGCTCGCGTGGGAGCTCGACGCGAACGCCGCGACCGTGGAGGACTGTTTGGCGGTCGAGCCGGCCCAGGAATTCAACGGACAACCAGATAGGAAAGTGAGGTTCGTGGTGCGGTCTTGTTTCGGGGGCCTGGAGGAGGCGTTCGTGGCGGCGGGGTGCGAGGACTCGCAGGTGTACGTGTGGCACGCGTCCACGGGGCGGCTGCTGTCGGTGCTGCCGGGGCACTCGGGCACGGTCAACGCGGTGGCGTGGTCGCCAACGGCGCTGCATCTCATGGCGTCGGCGTCGGACGACCGGTCCGTGCACCTCTGGGGCGTGCCGCCGGCGCTCCTCGACCACGGCGCGTGAGCCGCGGGCGCGCTACGGACCGGCGCGCGCGCCGGGGGCTGTGTACAAAGCGGGGGGTGTGTACAATAGATACCAGGCCTGTCCTCCGTGCGGTAGGAATATCTCGCAGGGGGTGTGGGCGGTAGGATCCGCAGCAGGGGAAGCGTGTGAGGTGTCCCGCAGGGGCGAGACGCGGCGAGCTCGGTGCGGCGATGTCAGACGGGCTGGAGAGACTGTGAGTGCTGCTTTCACAATCAAGTGCCTTTGTTGCGAGCTGGCGGCGGCTACGACCCGAGCAGCGGCCCGACGGTCCCGAGGAAGACGCGGCTGAGCGCCTCGCGCACGTCCGCGGGGGCGTCCTCCGTCGCGATCATCTCCGTCATCAGCGGGAAGAAGGCCTTGAGGTTGCGTTTGAATTCCTCGGCTCCCAAAGCAGCCACCGCGTTCAGAACGGACAGCACGATCGGCGCGCGCTGCCGCAGCTCTGCAGGAACGCGCACGACCCGGGCGCGTCAGGCCAAGCCAGCGCCACAGCAACGACACACAGAAAGAGACCTCTGGCAACGCAGGACTCGAGAAAGCTCGATTGGAAAGAGCTCGATGCTGGCAATCGTGCAAGCTTGGGCCCCGCGCCGCACCTTCTTGCGCCGACACCAGCGCCTCGCGCGCGCTCAATCCATCGTTCATGCCCTCGTCGGACTCCATCGCCCGACTGTGGCGCTTTGGCAGCGACGTGAACACCTCCAGCCCCGACACGCACAGCGCGACCATGCGGCCGACCGCGTCGCACTCCCGCAGCTCGTCCCGGCTCAGCTTGGCCGCCCGGCTGCGCATGGGGGTGTTTCCTGCCTGTGCCCCCACCTGGATATGCAGCAGGATGCTGAGGTACTGGCAGGCGGCCTCGCGCTCGAGGGAGAGCAGGGGGGGGTCCTCGATCGCCGCGTCGGACGGCACGCGCGCCGCGTGCTGTGCGCGGGCCAGGCGCAGCCGCAACAGGTAGTCTGCAACAGAGAAACAAAAGGGAACAGCAATAAGGGTCTTAGCGGTTCCTGCAGGTCGAGGCGTCACTCCGAGATGATACCAGCCCGTGCGCGCACGATGGGCCAGCAATGACAAGGCGTGCAAGCGCGCCGTGGCGCGGAAACATCCGCCGGCGGCGCGTGCGTGCGCGCGAACCATTGTGCGCGTGCACAGGGGGGCGTTCGGGCCGCCGCTCACCGCCGTCCGCCTCCGTGGCGTGCAGCACGACGTCGCGCAGGCAGTCGAGCATCGCCTCGAGCGCCGGCAGGCTCAGCGAGTCCACTGTCTTCGCGTACATCTCTCCGAGGACCACCACCGCCAGGTGTAGGACTGCGATCGCCACGCGGCACCGGACGAGCTCCCGCAGCCCGTCCGTCGTCTGCAGCGGGTTCCGCCACGCCCGCACAGTCTCCATCACCACCTCCTCCTGGTCCATCACCACCCGCTCCACCCGTGTCTTCTTCTTCTTCTCCAACACCTCCCCGGACACCCCCCCCTCCGCAGCCCCGCCCTCGCCGGCCTGCTCCGCCACCGGGCCCGCGGGCGGGGGCCCGCCGGCAGCCTCCCCGCCCTCCCTGGCACCGCCCTGCGCGTCACCGCCCTCGTCAACATCGCTGTCCTCCACCTCGACTTCGACGTCCACTTCGACCTGCTTGACTGTCGTGCGCGGCTGCTGCTCGTCGACCTCGGCGGGCAGCAGCTTCGCCAGGTCCGGCCGCAGCGCGCGGACCGCGCCGCAGAGCCGCACGACGAACTCGTCGCGCGTCCCCGGGGGGAGTTCCGGCCCGACGTCGACAAGAAGCTGCGTCAGGAGGCGCAGGCTGACGGACGCGAGCTGCTCGTGCGGCCGCCCGATGAGGTCCGTGAGCACGCCCACGAGCCGCGGCAGCGACGGCTCGACCTTGTCGTGGAACGCGGACGCCAGCGCCGCCAGGTGCGGGAACGTTAGCGTGCACGTGTCGCACAGCCACTGGTCGGCGTCGTACGACGACCCCTCCTCCTCGCGCGGGTCCCCGGTCTCGGGCACGACCCCGCCGCCGTCGTACAGCGGCAGCACGACGCGGTCCATCACGCGCGTCCAGAATGGGCCGGAGAAGGACCCGCCGTGGTAATTAAGGATGTCGAACACGACCTCCAGAGCGGAGCGGCGCACGACGGAGCGCGGGTCGTACGCGAGCTCGCTGAGCCCGACGAGCAGCGGGAACCAGAAGTGCACGTGCGACTCGGAGTCGTCGAACAAGGGGTCCTGTTTCGCCGGTGAGGCCTTGGGCGGCGCCGCGCCCTCCGCGGACGGCCGCGACGACAGGGAGCGGCGCGCGGTCGGGCTGGTGGCGCCCGGCGAGCCCGGCGCGTCTGGCCGCAGCACGGAGCCCTCCGCGAGCTTGATCGCGCAGTAGCGCAGGAAGGCAATGGCGTTGAGGGCCACGTCGGTGGAGTACCGGTTGTTGGCGTACGCGATGAGGCAGTTGACGCAGTCGGTGAAGACGGTGACCTCGGTCGCGGTGATGTGCGCGAAGTGGTCCCGGACGATCGTTTCCATGACCGTGAAGCCCAGGCGCACGACGCTGCTGCGCTCGTCGTGCGCGCCGGCCGTGAACACCATGAACATCGACTTCCAGCCGGACTTGATGTTCCCCACGCGCGACTGCACCATCTGGAGCGTGCACCGCACGACGAGCTCGCGGATCTCGGCCGAGGGGCTGTTGCGCATGACGGTGACGAACGGGCGCAGAAAGTCGTTCTGGAACGTGAAGTTCGAGAGCTCGTCGCGCTCGAGGAACTTCATCGCGAGCTGCCGGAGGGAGTCCACCGCGTACATCGCCACGGGCATCGACGGGTGGCATCCCACGGCCGAGAAGTGGTCCGACAGCACCGCCCAGATCCGCGCCCACACCAGCCGGATGCGGCCCATGTTGAAGTGCGCGAGCTCGACGATCTTCGACAGCGAGAACACGCGCAGCGCGGCCGGGTTCGACAGCTCCTCCTCCGACACCACGCACAGGGCGCGCACAAAGTCGACGATCGCCTCCGCGCCGAGGACCTGGGACCGCACGAAGAGCCGCTGGATGGCCTGCGGGTCCACGGAGCGCAGGGCCTGCAGGGCGGTGTGCGGGAGCTCGCGCACGTCCAGCACAAGGTTCTGCACCATCTTGCTGGAGCTCGCGGGCGCGCCGGCGGGCGCGGCGTCGCCGTGCGGCGTGCTGTCGCCGTTCGCGGAGGGCGCGGTGGCGAGGACGGACTCGGGGTGCGCGGTCGCCGTCGCGGACGTGCCCGACGGCGCGGAACCCTCAGGGGCAGTGGTGGACATCGAGGGTGTCCGGACCGCCGCCGTTGACTTCCGCGCCGCGGGCCCCTCGGTCTTCCGGCCCAGCAGACGGCCCATGGCGGTCTTCGGGGGCGACGAGTGCTCGGCGCGCGGGGCGCTGCCGAACAGGATGGCTTCAGGTGGTGCGCCCGTTGCGAGCAGGTGCAGCGCCTCGAGCTTGCTCACGCAGCGCAGCACGTCGACCCACGACTGCCCGAGCGCGCCGCCGCTCTCCTCGGCCACCCACAGCAGCGTCCGCGCCGCCGCGGCGTGCCGCGCTGCCATCCACTCGGGGTGGTCCAGGCGCGTCGCCTTGACGAGCTCGCGCACGAGCGCGTCCTTGTGCGCAGACATGCCGAGGTGCGCGGCCGCGAGCGCCGACGCCCGCACCCCGGACAGGCACAGGTCCACCAGCGGCGCCGCGCCGTGCCGGTGGAACACCAGGAAGAAGGCCCCGAGGATCGGATGCCACACCGCCTCCATCATCGGCCGCACCGTCCCGGCCTCGTCGATCCGCAGGAACGTCGCCCCGCGCGCCTTGGCGCGCAGGTGCGCGTGCATGGCCTGCACCTCTTCGTCCGTGGGCTCCAGCGCCACCTGCCGCCGCTGCGGGAACAGCGCCCAGATGGCGTCGAGCAGGCCGTTCTGGCCCGTCGCGGCGGCGGCGGTCGCGGCCGCGGCCGCGCCCGGCGCGCCCATCGCGGCGTCGGGCGCGTCCTTCATCTTGATCTCATTGGTAGTGATGCGGTCGTATATCTCGTTCAGGAAGCCCTCGTCGAGGTCCTGGCCGTCGTTGATGCCGCGGTTGTTGTTGATGAAGGCCTGCCGGGTCATCTTGTGCCGCACCATCTTGTTGTGCGCGTCCGTGTTGAGCATGATGACGCTGAAGGCCAGCACGTACGCCACGTCGGCCGTCTTAAACGCGCCCGGGTTGCAGTTGCAGTAGCGCTCCGCGAACTTCTCCTGCGCGCGGCGGGCCGGGCGGGCCGCTGCGGATCAGCGAAACACGCAACCAGAACAAACGAAAGAAAACCAGTCCTCGGTTCCCTTCTGCACTTCCACCGGTCAGCGGGGAAGGAGGCGGCGGCCGTCAGGGGCCGCCAGGGGCCGTCGGCACGCACCATGATGCGGTCGATCTTCTGCGCCTCCCCGGGCAGCCGGAACGTCTCGAGCAGCGCCCGAATCGCGCCATCAAAGTCCATCCCGGCAAAGTCGAACAAGTCGACGAACGCGTGCATCACCTCGACGCACTCCTCCTCGTGCTCGCCCAGGAGCTCCCCGATGGCCGTCTTGTCGAGCCCGGGCGTCTCGAGCAGGAACGTGGCCACCTCGACCGCCGGAGCGCCCACCATGCCCGCCTCCTGCATGCGCTGCAGGCCCTTGCGCGGCTTGCTGTTGAAGAGCGCGATGCCCTCCTGGTACGAGGCCTTGAAGTTGCGCCGCGCCGCGAGCGTGCCCGCGCTCTTCTCGCCGTGCGACTGCGGGCAAGGCCGAGCGGAACGGGACGGAAGATGAGCGGATAGGAGGAACGTGATGGGGAAGTTGAAAGTGTGGAGAAGAACGCAACTGCCGTGTTTCTGGTGTGTCACGCATCACGTGACGAACACAGCAGCGCGCGTTGATGCCGCCGGCCGCTCGGTGTACGCCTCAATAACGCAGGTCTCGCCCACCTCGTTCGCTCAAACAACCACGAGGTGCGCGAGGCCTGTGCGCCATCAAGGTGTACAACAAGCGGCCGGCGGCGTCAGCCGAGGCATCCGTCGGCCCGCAGCAAGGCCGGAACGCGCAGCACGCACCGCCGCATCGCTGCCCCAACACGCACACGCACACGCACACCAGTGAGGGCGGGTTCGCGCACCGAGGGCTCGTTGCTGCCGTCGTCCTCCTGCGCCGCCGCCGCCGCCGCCGACGCCGCCACCGCCGCCGCGCGCGCCGCGTCCGCCTCTGCGTCCGCCGCCGCCGCCTGCACCTTGTACCAGTGCACCAGGCCCTCCTGCACTGACGCCAAGCACTGCAGGCTCTCCATCCGGACGTGCGCCTCCTGCTGCGGCGTGAGCTCCGACTCCCCCGCGACCCTCGGCGCGCCCTTGCCCGCGCCGGCCCTCCCGTTCGCGGCCCCCGCGGCGTCAGCGGCGTGGTGGTGGTGCTCGTGGTGAGCGCCGCGCGCCACCGCGGCGACGCCCGAGACCATGCGCGCGAAGACGTCCGGGCCGTCGAGGTCGCAGTCGTAGTTGACGAAGAGGTCCACGAGGAGCCGGCCGTCCTCGCACATCACGCGCAGGCACCGCAGCACCACGGCCAGGTGGTTGAACGACAGCGTTCCCGCGGCGCCCTGCGACGAGGACACCCCGGCGGGGCCCGACGCCGTCTCGAGGACCTTCAGGAGGATCATCGGGAAGAAGATGCCGACCTGCGCGCACGGGCACGGTGCGTCGGTCGCATGTGACAACTGTGGAGGGTTTTTATTTATGTTCGCGTGCGGCGAGGGCGCGGCGCCCGGGCGTACCTCGGCCTTGAGGTGGTGGCGGTACCGGAGGACGAGCGTCAGGAAGATGGAGCACGACAGGCGGATGGCCTCCGGGATGCCGCTGCTGCCGTTCTTCAGGAGCGCCAGGCACAGGTGTTGCCGGAGGGCCTGGAGGAACGCGTGGCTCGACGTGAACGCCGGCCCGCTGTTCTCGAGGACGATCTTGAGCAGCTCGAGCGAGAGCAGCTTCGCGCGCACCGCGACCGGGTCCACCACCCCGGCCACGTCCGTCGCCTTCGTCGACAGCGCACAGAGCGAACGCAGCAGCAGGTACGCGTCGTGCTTCCACACCGTCTCCAGCCCCGACGCGGACACCGACGACGCCGAGCGGTCCAGGCCCGGACCCGCGTCGGACGCGCGCCCCTCGCCGCCGGAGGCCGCACCGGCACCGCCGTTGCTTGCGCGCTGCGCCGCCGCGTCCTCGTCCGCGCCGGACGCGTGCGCAGACGTGGGCTCGTCCTCGCCGGGGTCCGCAGGCTTGAACGCGTCCGCGAGGCTGGTCACGACCAGCGCGGGCAGCCGCAGCTGCTGACTCCACGCGGACTCGACGTCGCTGACCATGCGGCTGAAGAACCCCCCCACGCCCGACGGCGCGGCGCCCTCCTGCGAGCCGCCGTGCGTGAGGATGGAGGACACCCCGGCGAGGCGGTCCTTGACCACGACGGGCAGCAGGGACACCTCCGCCGACCCCGACTCCATGCGGCGGAACACGACGGTCAGGCTCTGGACCAGCGCCGCGCGCGCGGTGGACTGGTTCTGCTCCGAGCGGCTGCGCACGCGCACGGGCGGCAGAACCCGTTGAGAGCTCCGTACGTTCGATCCAATCGCGAACAACGCACACCAAACACGAAGTCCACAACTCACGCTGGTTGCTGCTCGCATCGCGAGGACGGCGCAGAAGGATGCGCGCCGCGCACGCACGCAACGCAGCAACAGCGCCAGCGACATGCGGCTCAGCACATGCGCCTCCGGGGGCACACACGCACCTGCCAATAGAAATAGCCACAAGGGCTCGGATCGCGTCCAGCAGCGCCTCCCCGTGCGGCTGCAGGTGCGTCGACGTGATCGTGGACAGCAGCCCGCGCACCACCTGCACCTCGACCGCCTCGTCGCCCAGGTCCGCGCACGCGCACATCACCCCCAGCGCCACCGCCGCCGGCGTGACCCCGCTCGCGTCGCCCCCCGGCTCCTTGCCCTTCGCGACCGCCGTCATCGCGGGGCCGGCTGCGCCGGGCGCGCACAGCTTGGCGACGCGGCCCTGGATCACCCCGAGCTGGATGAGCTTTTGCACGCAGTCCACGGCGGGCAAACACGCCTTGGGCAGCCGGGTGTCGGCGGCCATGGCGAGCACGTGCACGACGGACGCGGCCGCGCGCGTGCGGCTGTCGGACGCGCCTGCGGGGCGGTCGCGGGCGCGTTGGGGGGTGAGAGCGCGGCAGGAGGCGGGCGGCGAGGCGGGGGGTGGCGTGGGGGGAATGCGGACCTGGTGCGGCGCCGGCGTGGGGTTTCTGTGCGCCATGGGGAGCTTCGTGGTCGGAAGCGTCGGCGTGGGGCTCCTCGGAGGTGGTGCGCGGCGCGTCGGAGCGGCCGTCGGCCGCGCTGGGCCGCGCACTGGCCGAGCCGTCCGACAGGCGCGCCTGGCGCTTCTCTTCGTCCACCGCGGCGCGGAACAGCGCGTTCAGATCCTTCGCGAGCGACCTGCGTGGCAGTTTCGAAGCGATTCCCGTTGTGCCGGGCGCCGCAGTGCCGTGATGGTGTTCGCCGGGCTTCACGGGGTGCCCGGAAGGCGCCAGGGACGAAGTGTGCGTCGCGGCCCCGGCGCGGGATCGCGCTGCCGCGGGTGTCTTCGCGGGGGCCGGCGGGGCGCGAGGCGGCATCGCGTGTGGGCCGCGTGGCGGGCCGCGGGGGTTCGAGAGGAACAGACTCGAGGCAAGGGCGGCCCTTTTTGCACTGTTCCGGGACTGAGGACTTCGTGGAGTGACGGATTCTCGCCCACGGCGTTGTAAGCGACGTATCGAGGCGGTCGCGGGCGGATGTAAGCCGCGGCAGCCGCGGGAGCGCCGCGGTTCGTACCTGGCAGACTTGATGAGCTCCGCATGCCGCTTCGGGTGGCACGCCGTACAGATTTGCTCCAGGACTGGAGAGACGATGCTTGGGGCAGACAGGCTCATGCTTCCAGCGCCCGTCCAGGGCTCGCAGCGCGCCTGGGGACGGCGAACTCGACTGGGCGCGGGTTTCACCAGCCTCTGTGCGCGCTACCTGCGCGCAAGGATTCGGTGGCGGGCCGTGATGAACGCGCACTGACACACGGTATACAGCGCGCGTCAGCAGGCAGAGCGTTCCGGCTCCGGGCGCCCGCGCTGGCAACGCGGGACCAGGACTGAGTCCGTTCCTCGGCCCGTGGGGCGCAATTTCCATCAATAATTCGTACGCGGCGGGTCGGGCCGCGAGAACACATTTCGTGCCGGCTGCCCGCATTGTCGACGGGCTCACCAGAACGTTCTCGGGCCGGCTCTAGGCGTCGATCAAAGCTCTTGCGGTGTGCCGCTCCGGCGCGGCATCCGCTTCGCGCGGCTCTCGACGTCGCAGTCCGCCAGACGCTTCAGCTCTAGAGCGTCCTTTGCGGACACCCCGGCCGCCGCGCACCCCTTGTCACGCCCGGCACGGGCCGAGAGGGGTTGTCCGCCAAAGAGCCCATGAGGACCCTCGCAACGGCCGTGCAGCTCATGCGGGCGCGCTCCAGCGACGCGCAGGCACACCTGGTGTGTCAAGGTGGCCTCACGCGCGAGAGTGTCCCCCCCCGCGCGCCCCACCTTCCTCGACAGTGCCTGGGAGGAAGGGCCGTGCACTGGCTGACGCGCAGCGGCGTCCGCGCTGCGAGCGTGCTCTCTCCGGGTTGGAATCGATCGCGGGGGTCACGTGCGGCGATGGCTGACTCGTCACAGTCGTCTAGCAACGCAGGTGAGCGGACGGAGCAGTGTCAGCGCCTTGAGCTCTCCGTGGGGCTCCCGCTGCTGAGAGTGAGAGTGTGCGTCCCGGCGACTACGGAGCCAATAGACTCTCCTGTCCAACGTCGACGCGCGCGACGTGCTCGCAGGGCGGACGGTGACTGTAGCGGTCGCACTCGTTGGCGGGTGCCTTGTGCTCGGACTGTGGCTGCTGTCGTCTTTCTTCCCAGAAGGCATTGCACGGGGAGGACGCGACGAGCTGTGACCTACACCTAACCATGTCCCAGGGCTCACCAGCGTGGCAGGGAGCGTCCCAGCGACACTGCGTTCGCCAGGTGGCTCGAGAGCGCGAAACGGGGCGCGCAGTGCCCGAAGGCTGCGCGTGGCGACTTCGGTAGCATGTTCTGAGGCAGCAGGGCGTCGCGCAGCTACGTCCGTTCATACCTGACGCGCGTGGCGTGCCAGCTCAGGGCACCAGGTGATGTGCATCTTTCATTGCCGTGCGTCCGCGGCGATCAACGCAGAGGCGTTGGTCTGCGCCCCGCGGGAGCTGCATGCGTGTGCAAGGCGAGGGCGTGCCCGAACCGCACTGCGTGCGTCGGTCCAGCTGAAGCTAGTCATCGGCTCCGTGGCTTTTCTCGCCTCGGGTAGAGCTAGCCAGGGGCGTTGAAGGCGCATTTCTAGCAGGAATTTCAGTAGCCACGATGTTTAGGCATCAGGCGCAGCGGCTCGCGGTCGGAGCCAAGGTCGCCAGCCTCCAGGGCCTCGTCCAACAGACGTTGGTGGCTCTCCAGCACACAATGCAGTGCAGGCAAGCGGTTTCCCGCGCCCGCCAATGCTGCACGCTGCTCACGAGTGATCCCGAGGTTCCCGGGCATTGCACACATCGCTCCTGGACACGCTCGCAGGGCTATGGCCAGGGCACTGGTGCTGGCGGAACAGACGGGCGGCAAGGTCTCCTCGTCGGCCGCACGCGTCGTCACCGCCGCGCGCGAGATGACCGACGACGCCGAGGTCGACGTCCTGGTCGCGGGCGCGCGCGAGGACGTCGAGCAAGCAGCACAGCAGCTTCGGGTGCGCAACCCACACAGTGCACGCCCCGCGCGCCGTCCGCGCCCCGAACGTCGCGAAAATCCGACCTGAATGTCCGAAGGTGTATCTCCTGTGCAACCCCACCGAATTCCAACTCGGAAACGCAAAGTTCCGCGCGCAGGGCTGTTTCTATCCCAAATGCTCTCTCCTTCCTCGTTGCCGCGCAGAACATCGACGGCGTGCACCGCGTCCGCACGGCCTGTGCGGAGCGCTTCCGCGAGCCCCTCGCGGAGCCCCTCGCCGCCCTGCTCCGCGACCTCGCCGCGCCTGACGCAGGGGAGTACTCTCACTGCGTCACCGCCGCGTCAGACGTGGGGCGCAGCGCCCTCCCGCGCGCCGCCGCGCTCCTCGGCGCCTCGCCCGTCACCGACGTCGTCCGCGTCCTCCGCGACCGCGCCGCGTTCGAGCGCCCCGCGTTCGCCGGCGACATTCTCACCGTCGTGCGCCCGGCACCAGGAACCACGCCCATCTTGGCTACGGTCCGGCCGACGGCGTTCGAGCCGAGCGGCGGGCGGGCCGAGGCCGCGGCGGTCGAGGCGGTCGCGGAGGACGTCGTGCGGCGCGCGGCGGAGACGCCGGGGGCGGCGTTTGTCGCGCGGTGCGCGCCCACGAGCGGGCGCCCGGACCTGGGCTGCGCGAGCGTGGTGGTCGCGGCTGGCAGGGGTCTCAAGAACGCGGGTGAGCCGCCTGCGTCCTGCGCGCGCGCGCCGGGACGCGCCGCACCGCGGTTTCGCCGCGTGACGCTCTGAGTTGGTCTGACTGACTCCGTGGTGCGCTTGCAGAGGGAGTGAAGCTCGCGCAGGAGCTGGCCGACGCGCTCGGAGGCGCGCTCGGTGCGTCGCGGGCGATCGTCGACGCCGGGCTCGCCACCAACGACCTCCAGGTCGGTCAGACAGGAAAGGTGGTTGCGCCCGACCTATATATAGCGGCGGGGATCTCCGGGGCGATTCAGCACGTTGCGGGCATGCGGGCGTCGCGGGTGATCGTGGCGATCAACACCGACGCCGACGCACCGATCACGGGCATCGCGGATTACACGCTGGCGGAGGACGCGGCAACGGCGGTGCCCAAGTTGACGGCGCTGCTGCGCGCGAGGAAGAAGAGCTGACGCGGCGCCGGCGAGGCGTGTGTGAGGGAGAATGAGACGGAGAGGGGAGCGGCGTCCAGGGGGCGAGAGTTGCCGGGATGGTCCGTGGGGGGGTGTTCGTCCGAGAGCATGGGGTGGTGCGGGTCCGTGACGGCCGGCGCGGTGCGGAGCCAAGGTGGCGAGCTTCGCAGGGAACGGATAGGTCCAGACGAACGTAGGAGTGCCTGCCCGCAGCGGGGCTCGTCGCGAGCCGCGCACACTCATGGGGGGGGGCTGTTCCAGGGTTGTTGGACCATCGACACCCGCGCTGAATGCGAGTTTGTCTCAACTCTGTGTTTCGTGCGCCTACTCCACCGCTGTTGCTGGTGCGCGGCCGCCCCTCTTGACGCTGGCCAATCGTGCAACTCACACGCGCGATCATGCCAGCCATCGGAGCCCCCGACCGGCCGCGACATCGCGTCTCGATCCCGCGGGCCGGCTGTCCGGCTGCGATCGATCGCTGGTTAACATGCTACACCTCCGACACCCCGGGAGGGTCTTAAACGTCGGGCACGACATCCCCCGCGGAGTGGAAGCTGTCCTCCCTCTCGGCAGCAGCATCCTTGCCGTTGCCGCTCTTCTCCCTGCCACTCTTGGTCATGCTCCGGACACCGTACTGCATCTTTCTCGACACCGTGCGTCCCGACAGCGCCACGCGCTTCCACTGCGCCGCCGCGCCCTTGATGCGCGTCTCACGGCGCTGCGCGCGCGCGTACGACGCCTTCAGCCGCTCCGTCGCGATCCGCACCGCCATGTCCGCCTCGTCCTCGGTCTTCGCCGTGCCCCCGCCGTTGCCGTCGCTGCCGCCGACCTTGAGCTTACGGCTGGAAGTGAGCCCGCCGAAACGGAACCGCGCCGAGCTGTACAGCCCCACGCGGTGCTGCGCGACCACGCTCTGCCAGTACACCTCCTCCTCGTCGGTCAGCGGGCCCAGCCGCGGCCAGCCCTCCGCCGGCCGCTTCAGCACCGCCAGCATCCAGCGATTGGCGTACTTCTTGCCGAGGAGGTGGTCGCGCTCGGCGCGGGACTCCTCCTCGACGACCTCGCGGACGTCCTCGAGGCGCTTCTCGCGGAGGGAGGTCGAGAAGAGCAAAAAGTCGATGAGTTCCGTCGTGACGTCGTAGATCTGCGAGATGAGGTTGAGGGCGAACCCTGCGAGGAGGAAGATCATGAGGATGTCGCCGAGGGTCTTGGCCGTGTCCGCGCGGTCCGTGGGGTCCGAGATGGTCTCGACCGCGATGATGATGGCCAGGATGAGCCACACCGCGACGTACTCGCACACCGACTGCAGGACGTCGATCAGCTGGTCGAGGTTCGCGGCGTAGGGCTGGAAGGTCACGAGGAGGAGGATGTTGACGCTCATCAGGATGATGAACCCGGCCATCTGCGCGTCGCCCTCCGTCGGGTCGGACACCGACGACACAAGCGCCAGGAGGAACATGAACACCACGCGCAGCGGGGCGTTGAACGCGGTGCCGTACATCATGAACGTGCGGAACGCCGAGTACTTTCCGCCGGGGTACCACGTCTCGAGGTACCCGCGGTTGAACCGCTTGATGTTGGGGTCGAGCTCCCAGGTGCAGTTCTTGCGGACGACGTACGGGCCGTGGTAGTCCTCGAAGATGACGCCGAAGCGCATGAAGACGTTCATCTCGGTCTTGTTCCGCGCGCGCCACTCGCCCTCGGGCGCGCGCCGCCAGATGCCGAGCGACGACCACGGGCCAACCTTGCGGCCCTTCCAGTGCTCCTCCGCCTCCGCCTCGTCGACCTCGTAGAAGATACCGCGGTGGAACGAGTCCAGCGCGACCTGCACGAAAAAGAGAGAGAGAGAGAGAGGCCATGACGATCAGAGCGGAGCGTCCTGCGGCAGTGCAAGGAGGTGCACGGTGCCGTCGGCGACGACGGGAGCGGCACCGACCTGCGTCGAGTACACCATCCAGGCGCAGTACAGGATCATCGGAATCGGCACCAGGAAGATGATGATCCACCCGAGCGCCTGCTGCCCGTCGCGGTCGTCCTTGATGAGCGCGCCGGCCGTCTCGGCGAGCGCGGGGACGAAGAAGTAGAGCGTGTAGATCTGGAGCCGCGGGAAGAGCAGCTGCGCGGGGTACCACGGCTTGCGGCCCGTCCTGGCGTACTTGAGGCCCCAAACCACGGTGGCGAGGATCTGGACCAGCGTCGCCACGCCAAACAGCACGATCATGATGAGGATCTGCTCGCCCGTGGCGAGGAAGAGCCGGTCCACGTCGTCGTCGACGCTCACGTTGGACGCCGCCGCGGCGGCCTCCTGGCCCGACTGCAGCAGCTGGCGGCGGTGTTCCGGAGTCACGCGGTCGCCGGGGAGGACCTGCCACGACAGGTGCCGGACGCCCCACCCGGAGGAGTAGTAGTCCTTGGCCCACGCCTCCACGGCGTACCGCGGCGGGCGGCCGAAGAACTCGGTGTGCACGCGGCCCCAGACCTCGACGAGGATCACGTGCTTGGCCGTCTCCCAGAACCCGCGGTGCTGGTGCCCGTACGGCCGCTCGCCGCTCTCGTACGCCGCGCGGATGTCCAGGCACGGCAGGCCGTCGCGCTCCGCCACCTCCGGGCTGTAGAACATGCACACCGTGTACAGGCCGTGCAGCCCCTCAGCGTGGCGCCGCGGGTTGCGCAGCATGCGGTCCACGTCCGACTGCGTCAGCCCGAGAATGTTCTTCTGGATCTGCCGGCGGCGGTACGAGTCCGCGTGCAGCACGCGCGCCCGCGGGCCGAGGGCGTCGCCGGCGTATGCGGGGTAGCTCAAGTGCAGGTGGCCGCGGCGCGGCATGAGCGAGCCCGCGGGCGTCTTGCCCAGGGCCTGCAGGCGGCGGCCGAGGAGGGACGTGACGGCGCCCGGCACGGGAGTGGCGTTCGCGAGGTCCTCTTCGGGAGGCACGCAGTCCCTCTTCTTGGTGTCGTCGCCAAACACGATGCCCTTGGCCATGAACGGCTCGGCCGAGCACCCGGCGGCGGACAGCATGGCCGGGTTGGACGGCTCCTCGCTGTTCGACACCATCTTGAGCTTCTGGATCGTCCCGAGCATGATGGTGAGGCCCGCGCCGCCGCCGCCGCCGCCGCCGCTGCTGCCGCCCGCGCCGCCGCCCGCCGCGCCGCCGCCTGCTCCGGCCGCGCCGCCACCCGCCGCACCACCCGCCGCAGCGCCCGCTCCGGCCGCCGCGCTGGACGCCGCCGCACCGGCCGCCGCAGCGGCACCGGCACCCGCACCCGCAACGGCCACGGAGGTCGTCGCGTCCTCCGTGGCAGCCCGGCTCACCGTCGCCTCCTTGAATGTCGTCCTCGCGACCGTCGGGTTCGGGCCGTTGGTGTTCCCGGCCGTGTCCGTGAGCGCCCCGGGCGGGATAGTGATGGTGAAGTCCCCCGCGGCCGCGGGCTCGAACAGCACGCGCAGCCGCGTGGGCGAGACCACCGTGACGGCGAGCTGCCTCGTCTGCGCCGTGCCCTCCACGACGATGCGCCCCTCGAACGACGGCGGCACGATGATGGGCCCGCCAGCGATGATGATCTCGAACCGCAGAATGGGGTCCGAGAAGTACGCGGGGACGAGCGCCAGCGACGGCACGGGCGGCGAGCGGTCGACGAGAACGCTGAAGCTCGCGCCGAGGTCGTTCGTGCGCCCGTCCGACGCCCGGAGCGCCCCGGCGGCGAGGTTTAGCGTCGCGGTGCCCTCGAAGGTCTCGTCGATGGTCGCAGTGACCATGTACGCGTTGGTCCCGGCGGGCGTCACGGCCGTCACCGTCAGGCCGTTCGTCGTGAACGAGCTCGTCGTCGGCACCGCGTCGGCGTCCGACTGGATGGTGACCATCACCGAGAAGCTGTCAGACCCGCGCACCCACGCGTACTGCTGGGCCGAGGTCGGCGAGAGCTCGTTCAGGCCCTGGTCGTTGAGCTGGCTCGTCGTCGAGTCGAGCACCCTGGCCAGGCCGTTCACGGGCTGCACGGTGGCCTTGAACTGCCCCGGGTTGCTGGACCGCACCTCGACGGGCGGGCGCGGCTGCGCGGGGATCGCGCTGGCGGGGAAGCCGAGCAGGCTGCTCGAGACGGTGATCGAGTTGAAGAAGACCGTGCCCGCGGGGTTGTAGCCGCTCAGCGGGACGGCGCGCATGGCGTTGCGCAGGCTGGTTGCGAAGGCCGCGACGCCCGCGGCGCCGTTGGCGTACACGGCGGGCCCGCCGACGGAGAACGTGACGAGCGCGCCCGTGACGGCCGAGGTCTGCAGGAGGCCGCGGGCGCGCTTCACGGGGAGCCTGGTGGAGTAATAGGGGAAGACCGCCCTCATGGTGACCGTGGCGCCGCCGTTGGCGGACACGCCGGCGATGCCGTTGACGAGGGCCTGGATCGACGTCCTGAGCGCGGACCCGCGGTCGTTCGGCGCGGACGCGGCCGCGTCGCCGATTGTCGACAGCGGCTGGAACACAACGCCCGTCGCGAAGACCGTGGCGTTGATCGGCGTCCTGAGCACCTGGTCCACGGTGATGTTCGTCGCGGGCGGCGAGCAGAACGTGTCGACGTGCAGGTAGGCCCCGCCCATGCCGCCAGCAATCACCAACGTCTGCAGGTCCAGACCGGCCGAGAACGTGCTGCGCTGCAACGCAGCGCTGCTGCTCGCCGTCATCTTGAGCTGCGTGTACAGCGTGGCGGACCCGAGGCCGCCCGACTCCGCGATCGTGTACCCGTGCAGCGTCGAACGGCTGTACTGGAATCCAGCGGGAACCGACATCATCGCCACCCCGCGCCCTGCCACCATCAGCTCCTGCCCGAAGAGGTCCTCGCCGACGACGGCGGGGATCGTGAGCGTGTTCGCCGACCCGGTCGTCTGCGTGATGTTCTGCACCACGCCCCCGAGGCTCGCAGGCTTCTTGTACACGAGCACGCCGCCCTGGCCGCTGCCGCCGGGCGAGGCGACGGCGATGTAGGGCGAGTTCCGCGCCATGGAGACCCGGAACGTGCGCCGGGTGCCTTCCGAGGAGGACGACAGGACCGACGGCAGGATCCCCTTGGTGTGGATGCCGCTGGCGACGACCGTCGCCTGGATGCCGGTAGCGGTGTTCGAACTGCCCGTCCGCGAGATGGAGATCGTGGCGCAGAGCAGGGTGCCGGTGTGCGTGGCGGTGAGCGAGTTGGCCGTGCGCTGAACCGTCAGGCAGACGTACTTGCCGTCGGTGGCGACGTCGTGCACTCGCACGCTGCTGAAGGCGCTGTTCGAGAAGAACCCGAGAGCGGCGGTGGCGTTCTGCAGGGCGTCGCGGAACCGCGTGAGCTGGAAGGGCCTCGCGCCGCTGCCACGCGTGAGGCCCGCCACGTAAGTGTTGTCGACAGCGCCCGCCCACACGTTCTTGAAGGCGTTGCTGTCGTGGCTGCCGAAGCCGTCGACGGTGGACACGGCCAGCGACGCCGTGCTGTTGCGGCCGATCGACACCTTGGTCATCTCGCCGCCGCGCCCCACGAGGTAGGTCGTCCCAGTGAAGCCTTGCGCGGAGAACTGATGCGGGAGCCGCGTGTCCAGGTCGGTGAAGTTCGAGCTCCACGCCGTGGCAGTGAACAGGAACTGCTCCCACGTGCCCGTCTCGAAGAGCGAGAGCGCGCCGCACGCGTCGTCGCTCTCGCACGCCGCCGACTCCGCACCGGTGTTGGGCGCGGGATGGGTGCCCGTCTGGCGCGCCCTGAGGAACGACTGCACGTCGAAGAGGTAGTACCGCACGCCGCGGCCCCAGATGCCCGACCCGGCGTCACTCTGCCCGGCGATGTCGAAGCCCCGGGTAGAAAACAGCATGTCTGTCACGACAATCTCGTACGCAACCAGATTCTCCGCCGTCTCGGCGCGGCCGTCGTAGAACGGCGTGATCGACACGTCCGTTGCAAACGAGTGCGTCCACGCGTACAGCGGCGGCACGTCCGCGCCGGCCCCGTCCATGTCGCCCACCGCCGTGCCGAGGCCCTGGCTGGGGAGGTCTCCGCCGAACGTGCCGGCGTGCACGCTCACCCACCGGCGCTCGCTCTCGACGTAGACCGTCAGCGTGAGCGACCACGTCGCCGCGAGGAAGCTCGGCGCCTGCACCCGCGCCTCGACAGGGGTGTGGAACGTAAACACCGACACGTGCGCCCCGAACTCGGCGTCCATGAACTGCTGCTGCGGCATGTCGAACCGCCACGTCTTGTTGCCGACGACGTCCACCCACGTGCCGTTCGACCCGTTCACCAGCGTGTTGCCGAACCCGCTCGTGTACGCCTGCCGGTGGTACTGCGCTCGCGAGGCGATGCCGTCCAGCCCGTACGCCTTGAGCCCCCCTGGCTCGCCGGGCAGCGTACCGTTGACCGGGAAGAGGGAGCCGGCTGGGAGCGAGTTCGCGAAGTTGTTGACCACCGCGCCCTGGACCGGACACGTCACCGCGCGGACCCCCGACGGCGTCTGACGGTTGAATATCGGGGGCGCGACGTCCGAGGGCGGCAGCGTCGCGGGCGGCGGCGTGGGGAAGACGATCGGGGCGGTCACCACGGGCACCGTCGCGACGGGCTCCACCAGGCTCGGCGGGGCCGTGGGCGCGAAGCAGTTGAAGGGCGTGATCTGGTACAGGCGCACGGTGGGCTTCGCGCTGGCCGGCAGGGCCATCGTGCTCGCGATCAGGAAGCCGTCGCCGCGCGAGGTGACGTAGAACGCAGCGTCGGCACCGAATCGCACGCCTGCGGAGGCGTCCTGCGACACGCTGAAGAAGTCGGCGACGCCGACGCTCTGCGGCGCGTCGTCGGCAACCATGGCGGTGTCGTACAGGTACCCGTGGATGGCGCCGCCGTTGCCGCGCAGGGAGGACGCGGCCCCGGTGTTGGCGTGCGGCGCCCCGACGACGAAGACGTTGCCGAAGATGGCCACGCTCTGGCCGAACGCGGCGTCCGCGCTCGGGCGGCCGTTCTGCGGCAGGCTCGTTCTGCGCGAGTACGGCGAGTCGATGAAGTTGCTGCCGCCCGGGCCGAGGAGCGTGAAGGGCTTCAGGCCAAAGCTGTCCAGGTTCCCGGTCGTCGGGTTCGCGAACGCCGCCCTGAACGTCAGTACGCCGCCACCGGTGTCTGTCGGGCACCCGATGACAAGCAGGCCGCCCCCGTTCTCGATGTATGCGACGTCCTGTCCGCAGCGCGTCCCGCGCGACGACGGGATGGTGATCGTCGCCGGCGACCCGAAGTTGCCGCTGGGCGGCGGGTAGGGCGAGTAGTTTCCTGCAGCCGGCGCGCCGCCCGGGAGGATCTGAAAGTAGTGGACGCGGCTGACGAGGGGATCGGGCACGACCAGGACGTCGCCAGTGAACATGAGGGTGCGCCCCGCCATGGAGTACGAACCGCCATGCAGGGTCTGCGAGATTGCGCCAATGGCCCCCGTCTCGCCCGTTCGGAAGTCGTACGAGAATAGGGGCGGAATGAACGACGAAAAGAAGGCGCCCAGGCTTTGTTTCGTGTCGAGGAACCCCCTGACGAGCGGCAGGCTCTCGACGGCGGACAGGCGCCGCGCGTGGCGCTTCGTGAGCGTGGCGTTCGCGAGGGCGGCCGAGAGGCTCGCCGGCAGCGGCGGCAGCCAGAGGCTGTGCCGCATGTTCATGAGCCCCTGGGTGCGGTTGCCCCACGTGAACGTGTAGAACGTGTTCACCGCGCCGGCCTGGCGCGACTGCCCCGCGGTACCCGTACTGCGCATCGGGAACGACTGCGTCGCGTTGTTGTACGCGTTGCCGAACCAGGGCACCGCGCCACTGAAGTTCGTTGGCGGCGCTGTGGTGTTCGTGATCGGGGGCGGCGCCGTGGTGTCCTTGCCGACGTACTCCTGCCGGGACTGCAGGTGCGTCAGGGTGATCGCTGCGCAGCCCGCCGGGTCGCCCGGCGTGCACGTCCGAGGGTTGGGGGATCGCGGCATGGTCCCCTGGTAGGGGTACTCAACGCTGGAGACCTCCCCGGTCAAGATGGCATCCGCGAAGGCCCTGAAGTCGAAGTAGAACTGCCGCATGCCCGTGGCGTAGTGCGCGTTGGTGCCGACCGTCGCGTTGCCCGACACCAGCACGTCTGACGCGGTGATGACCCACCCCAGGAGCGTGGTCGCGTCCTGGTTGTTGCCCGTGACGAGGTCGTGCACCGCACGGACCTGCAGGTCCGTGACGTACGCGTGGCGCCACGCGTGCGGCGCCGTCCCTGGAGCGCTCGAGCCGGACAGCGCCAGCTGCTTCGTTGCGCTCTCCATCGGCGAACACACGAACGTGCCGTTCGGGCTGTAGTTGCAGCCCGTGGCGTTGAAGCTCAGGTCGCCGTAGTACGTGCCCGTGGCGCCCGTGCCCCACACCCGGCCCTGATCGTCGCCCATCTGGAACGTCAGCAGCGGGAGCAGGTTGCCGCTCTCGTCCAGAAGATTCAAACTGATCGCGTACGTCGTGGCCGGCTCGGGCCCCTGGAACGCCGGGTTGAGCGCCGGGTTCCGCGTCGCGTCTGCGGGGACCGACCCCGCCGTGACTGACAGCCCGAACCGCCCCTGCGCGGTGAACACCTCCTGCCCGCGGTACGCCGACGAGGCCTGCCCGGGCGGCATCGGGCTGTTGGGGGGCGCGAGCTGCGGCGCGTTGGCGGGCGGCGTGTACGTCGTCGGCGGGTTGGGGCCGTTCCAGGGGAACTCCCCCCCACTTATGATCTGGTAGATGGTGTCGAAGGGGGAGTAACGCTCGACGGACGGACTGAGGGGGTCCGGCGAGGCTGCGACGAAGCCCGGGAAGGAGCACGTCGGGACGGTGGGCGCCGGCGTGGTGGGCGCGACGGCAGTTTGGCACTGCACGTCAAAGGCGAGCATGTAGCGCCGCACTTCCGGGAACCCCGTCGCCAAGAAGTCGGACTTCCGCGACCCCACGTAGAAGCCGGTCAGGCCCGACCTCACGCTGTTCGACCGCGGCGCGGTGAGCGCCACCTCCGTCCCGATGCCGAGCCCGTTGCCATTGTAGTCCACGCTGAAGACGGTGAACGAGTTGAGCCGCCCGGGCGGGTCGTTGGTGGGCCGCTCGCCCGGGTCGATGGATGTGAAGCGCACGCGCGGGAACGATCCGAGCGGGCCGAGTTCCGGGAAGTTCTGGTTGTCGAGCTGCGGCAGGCCGACGAGGAGGCCGCTTGCGTAGAACGAGATGGCGTCGCCGCCGAACTGCGAGCCGAAGTAGAAGAACGAGAGGCCTCCGCCCGGGGTCACGAGCCAGGGGCGGACCGCCGGGTGGGACCACGATTGCGTGCTGAAGTTGAAGCGAGGGCGTGCCAGGAAGGAGTAGGTGCCCAAGCCGCCCTGGCACCCGACGACCATGCCGAGGAACTCCGGGTCCGCGCGGTCCTTCTGGATGACCGAGCAGCCCGACTGCCCGAGTGTGAAGCCCGCGGCGGCATTTGCTGCCGTCAGGTTGAACGCCCCCGCCGAGCGGAAGTTCGTGGGCGGGTAGGGCTCGATGCCAGCGGAGTAGTTCATGGTGAGGATGTTCCACGGCAAGTAGTACACCAGGTCCGTGTAACCGTCCAGCGCGAAGATGTGGTCTCCGTCGGTCTCCAGCGCTGCCCCCCACCCGCTGTCAGGGCCCAAGATGGCCTCCGAAGCCTTGATCAGCGGGCCGTCGAAGGTGTTGAACGCGACTACAAGGTTGTTGAACGTGTTGTTTGCCGTCGGGATCACCCAGAAGGACCCGCGGAAGTTGTCAAAGCTGTTGAGCCGGTCGCCCCAGGACGCGGTGGCGACGACCAGGACCTGCAGCCCCGGGCACCGAAGTGGCGCGTCGGGCGCAGGCGGACGCCCCGAGACGCCGTGCACGCAGGCGCAGAAAGCCCATGGACGGCGAGCAGCGCCACAAGCGGCTCGTGGCAGTGACTTGGGAAAAAAGACATTTAGGTAGGGTCGATCGGACTACGCCCGGGGAGGGAGACGCACCTTCGTGGCGTCCCGCTGGGACTGTCCCCACACGACGCTGCTGCGCAGCGGCCGCGACCCGTCGCTGCCGATGCCGCGTCCGACCCAAGGCACCGTTACGTTGACCAGGGCGTTGGTGGCGCGGGACTCGCCGTCGCGGCCGACGACGGTGTCCTGGAAGATGAAGGGGACGATGGCCTTGGGGAAACAGTCCGCGCGGTTCCCCGCGGTGCAGGACGTGGGGTTGTTCGCGTTCGGGGACCCCGGGGTGGTGTGCCAGGGCGCCTGTGACGCCAGGTTGCCCGTGAGGATGCCGCCCCGGTAGGCCTTGTAGTCCACCCAGAAGATGCGAACGCCAACGCCGTAGATGCCGTCTGCGGTGGCGCCGCGACGTAGCACGTGGTGAGGTGGGCACCGCAGCCAACAGGGTTAGGCGCGCGTCGGCAGGGCGCGACGATCGGCGGGGACGCGACGGATGCCTGCGAGCAGCGAGCAGGGACGGGGACGCACTGGTGCCCGGGTTCGTGCCCCCCATGAGCATCACGTCGCCCACCGAGACAAACCATCCAAGAAGAGCGCTGGGGCTCGTCGACGTGCCGTCGAACACGGCCTCCACGTTCAGGTGCGTGGGGTACACGAAGCGCCACGGCGCCGGACCGCTGCCCCCGTAATTGGGCGGCACAGCCGAATTCGCCCGGGTGAAGTTCGTGAAACTGCAGGGCGGAGGAGAGAGGCGGCGCCGGGGGGGTCGTCGGCCAGGGGGCGCGCGGGCCGCATGCGCAGCGTGTTCAATCGCGCCGGGGGCGTCGGGCCGGACCTGCAGGCCCACGTGGACCCGGACATATCGCACTGCGACGCGGCAGATCCGATCTCCCCGAGGTAGATGTTCCCGGGGGTGCCGGAGCCCCACAGGAAGGCCGCTTGGTCGCCGAGGACCCACTGCGCGGCCGTGAACGTCGGCTGGGACGGGTCCAGCGGGTCCGACAGGTCGAGGGTCAGGCTGTACGCGTGTCCGCCGGCGGCGAAGTTGGGGTTGGCGAAGGGGCGGTTCGGAGGGTTGACCTGGACGGACTGCAGCGTGACCGTGAGGCCGTGCGCCGCGTCGATCAGCACGGGCGTGCCCTCCGGCATGCCCGGAGCCGTGAGGTTGAGAGCCGGCGACGACACGGGCTGCAACACCGAGAAGTTTGCGATGTTGATGACGTCGAAGTTGACCTTGTCCTCAGAAATCACCTTGACGCCGGCGGTCTCGTTCGCCTGGATGATGTACACCGCAGGCGGGGACTGCAGGTTGAAGTCGAACGTGGTGGTGGAGAACAACGCATACTCGTTGAGGCAAACCGGCTGTTGAAGAGACGTGCTGAACGTCGCGGCGGGTGCGGTGCTCGTCGGTCCGTTGGTCGGCACCGCCGTAGGTGCCGGCGTCGGTCCGAGGGTCGGCGCCGCTGTTGCTGCCGGGGTCGTAGGTGGCAGGGTCGCCCCCACGGTCGCCTGCCGGGCGCCGTTGGTGCAGAAGCTGCGCTCCAGCGTGTACAGCGCGGCGCGGGGGCCGCGGTTGTTGAGGGAGGAGGAGAGGGGCTGCGCCGCCGCCTGGACGAAGGGGAGTGTGGAGCTCAAGTTCCCCCCGAGAGAGGACATCGCGACCTTGCGGCCAGTGAGTGTCGACGCCTGAGTCCTGAACGCGAGAACATTCGCTTGGACAGGGTTGCCAAAAAAGGTGCTGACACTCTGAGCGTTGATGCCCCCCGGGGGAGTGTTGCTGGCCAGGAGCGTCGTGTCGATCTCAAAGAAGTGCACGCGGTCTGCGCGGCGGCACGGGCACGCACGGGCGGAGGTCGAGCGTGGGTCGGCTGCGACGGAGCGGCGCATATGGGGAGGCGTGCCAGGAGGGCGCGCAGGGTCGAGTTGACCCCGGGAGACGAGATGCTCACCTAGGTCCCCCACCACGATGTTGTTGTTCGCCATGCTGACGGAGTTGCCAAACTGCGTTGACGCAACGGTACTTTTGACCGGGCCGTGCGCGCCCGTTGTGAAGGTCGACCCGGACGGGATCGCCGTCGCGTTCCAGAAGCGCAGGCCCGGGGCGTCCCACGACGAGCCCAACCAGCTGGCGCGCCGGTACAGGTAGATGCCATCTGCAGCCCCGACGCACGCACGGCGAGGCGCGCGCGTCAGTCGCGCCTGGGCGCGCAGGGAGCGGCGCGTGCGTGCCAGTGTGTGTGGGTTGGCAGAGCGGCGCTCGGGGTTTGGGGGGCGCACCAACGGACACCGTCGGGGTGGTCTGCGCTCGGCAGGCCCAGACCAGGCCCTTCGACGGAGAGTCGCGGTCGATGGCGATGTCGCCGCAAAGCGTGGAGGCAGCCCCCAGCCCCTGGCCCGGCTCCACGACGCCGCCGTTGTTAAGGGTCGCAGTTGGAAAGGCGCCGGTCTCATAAGTCGCCCCAACGACAGAGCCGACGGCCGGAAACACGCTGCGGGGAGGCAGTGCAGGCGTCCAGCAGTGAGCAACCTGATGCGACACGCACACACTGAGTGGCAGGCAGCGCGGCGGGGAGGGGGGGGGCGCGCACTGGTAGTACGCCATCCGTGAGTTGCCGTCGGAGCAGAACACCCAGTCTCCGTCGGTCCGCAGGAACCGGCAGATCTGCACGTTGTTGCGCGTCACGGCCCAATAGGTCCTGAGCTGGCCGCCGGCCGTGGAGCTCGCGAACGCGGTCGTGCCGTCGGCGGGTCCCGTGATGGACGTGGGGGACGTCGGAATGGGCCAGGTGTAGTGGCGAATAGTGTTGGCAGCCCCGGTGAGCAGGCTCGGGTTCCACGCAACGGCGTCCGCGCAGAAGACGCGGGACGGGTCCGAGGCCGCCTGCCCGCAGCTCGCCGACCCGCGCAGCCCGTCGAAGGCCTGCCCGCTCCACGGCGTGCCCAGGTGCGGCCTGCCGTTCGAGAAGGCGGCGAGTGCCGCGGCGGTGTAGTTCACGAGCGACACGCCGGTTGTCGGGGCGACCCCGACGGCGCCGAGCATGACCTCCTTGCTGCTGAGGTGGTAGAACGCCTTGGCCGCGCAGTCCGTGACGTTGCCGGCCGTGCAGGTGCTGGGCGAGTTGTTGTTCACGACGTTGTTGTGGAAGGTGCCGCCGCCGAGGTTGCCCGTGGACAGCCCGGACTTGAACGCCAGGTAGTCGAAGAAGAAGAAGCGCGTCCCCGTGGCCAGGAAGTCACCTGCACCGCCACCGAACAGGGCGTGGCCGTCAGCGCAGCAATACCGCAGGGCAGGCCGCTCTCGGCGCTGCGTTCCGCGGTCCGCAGGTTCGCGCTCCGAGCCGCGAGCCGCTCCGCACATGCACGCGAGCGGGGGTCTCACCGACGCCCGCCGTGGTCTTGCTGGTCGTCAAAATATCCTTCACCACAATGAAGTACCCGACCAGGTTCGACTGCGTTCGCTGCGGCGCGTTGGGGTTCATCACCGCCACGACGTCCACGTCCGTGACGTACGCGCCGACCCACGGCTTCGGGGCGCCGGCCGAGGAAGACACAGCAATCAAGTTGTTTGGGAAGCTGCAGGCGCGTGGAGGACGCAAGGGGGAGGGGCGCGGTCAGACACGTGCGCCCGCCGCCGCGTCGGCAGCTGCACGCAGCGGCTCTTCAGTCACGGGCAATCACGCCAAGCGCTGGATGCGCACCTGCAGCTCCAGGTGATGGACGAGGCGTTGAAGCAGCCCGACGCCGAGTTGTACACGTCGCCCCAGTACTGCCCCGTCGGGACGCCCGTGCGCGCCGCGCCGATGTCGTCGCCGACGTGGTACGTCCCCAGCAGCAGGTTGGCCGCGCCCTGCGGGTCCGTGAGACTCAGGGTCAGTGCCGTCGTCACGTCGTCCAAGTACGGGCCCTTGCTGCTGCGGGGGAACGCCGAGTTGTTCACCGACGCCGCGAGGACCGTCAGGCCAAAGTCCGACGCCACGTAGTTCTCCTGGATCACCGGCGGTGGACCTGCAACGGCGGGGGCGCGGGGCGTTGCGGTCGGCAGCGGGCGTGGCGGTGGTGGACAGGCGCCCGGAGCAGCCGACAGCCACGCAGCGCGGACGTCGCAGGCGAGCGAGCTCGTGCAGCGACCGGGGCGAAGGTCGCGCACTTCCGACGGCGGCCGGCACGTGCACGGCAAACGGCCCTCCGTCGACTCCAAGCCACGTGCTGGGAGGGCTGGGGTTCCCGTGGGTCGGGTGCCAGGGCAAGTCCGTCTGGCCGATGACGCCGTCGGCCCCGTCACTGAACGACGCAGTCCGGATGATCTGCACGTGCGGGGGGACCGGCAAGCACGCAGGTGGGTGCCTGCGCTTCCTGCCGTCAAGGACGGTGCCTCGCCGATCACGCCCGACCGGCACGACGGCCAGAGCTCAAGGGATGCGTTCCAGGCCTGGATGTGCCGCGGCCGCCTGCTGGATCAAGGGTTGCGGAGGGAAGCAAGCAAGCGAGCGATGCAGCTTGGGGGCGCACGTCAGTGGCAGGGAAAGGTGTGGATGAATTGTAGTCCAGCGTCTGGAGAATCGAGTTTCCCAGCGGAGACGGACAGGTGTTCGAGACGAGGTTCGACCCGGCGGGCGCCGCCGTCGCTGACGGCCCGCTCGTTGGGGTCGGCCCGATGGTCGGCGCCGCCGTCGCAGCTGCGGTAGCTGTTGGTGCCGCTGGGGTTGTCCCGGGCGTCGAGATAGTCGCCTGCCGAACACCGTTGGCGCAGAAGCTGCGCTCCAGCGTGTACAGCGCGGCGCGGGGGCCGCGGTTGTTGAGGGAGAAGGAGTTGGGCTGCGCCGCGGCCTGGACGAAGGGGAGTGTGGTGTTCAAGTCCCCCCCGAGAGAGGACATCGCGACCTTGCGGCCAGTGAAGCCGACCGACGCCTGAGTCCTGAACGCGAGAACATTCGCTATGACGGTAGAGAAGCCAAACGAGGTGCCGAGACCTTGAGTGTTGATGCCCCCCGGGGGAGTGTTGTTGGCCAGGAGCGTCGTGTCGATCTCAAAGAAGTGCACGCGGTCTGCGCGGCGGCACGGGCACGCACGGGCGGAGGTCGAGCGTGGGTCGGCTGCGACGGAGCGGCGCATATGGGGAGGCGTGCCAGGAGTGCGCGCAGGCTCGCGTCGACCCCAGGAGGCGAGATGCTCACCTAGGTCCCCCACCATGATGTTGTTGTTCGCCATGCTGACAGAGTTGCCAAACTGCGTTGACGCAAGGGTACTTTTGACCGGGCCGTGCGGGCCCGCCGTGAAGGTCGACCCGGACGGGATCGCCGTCGCGTTCCAGAAGCGCAGGCCCGGGGCGTCCCACGACGAGCCCGTCCAGTTGGCGCGCCGGTACAGGTAGATGCCATCTGCAGCCCCAACGCAAGCACGGCGAGGTGCGCGCGTCAGTCGCGCCTGGGCGCGCAGGGAGCGGCGCGTGCGTGCCTGTGCGCGCGGGTTGGCAGAGCGGCGCTCGGGGTTTGGGGGGCGCACCAACAGACACCGTCGGGGTGGTCTGCGCTCGGCAGGCCCAGACCAGGCCCTTCGACGGAGAGTCGCGGTCGATGGCGATGTCGCCGCAAAGCGTTGAGGCAGCCCCCAGCCCCTGGCCCGGCTCCACGACGCCGCCGTTGCCCGCGCTCACGGGGAAGGCGCCAGCGTTGGTGATGTACGATCCCGACGGGAACCCTAGAGCCGGCAATAGGCTGCGGGAAGGCAGTGCGGGTGCGCAGGTGAGTGGACTTGTTGCGGCGTGCCCAGACGCGTGGCATGCGGCGCAGCGCGGAGGGGAAGGGGTGGGGAGGGCGCGCACAAGAAGTACGCCATCCGTGAGTTGCCGTCGGAGCAGAACACCCAGTCTCCGTCGGTCCGCAGGAACCGGCAGATCTGCACGTTGTTGCGCGTCGTTCCCCAGTAGGTCCTGATCTGCCCGCCGACGAAGGAGGATATGAACGCGCCTGTGAGGTCGGCGGGTCCCGAAATAGACGTGGGCGACGTGGGAATGGGCCAGCTGTAGACGCGGAGAGTGTTGACGGCCGCGGTGAGCAGGCTCGCGTTCCACGCCACGCCGGTCGCGCAGACGACGCGGGACGCGTCCTGGGTCGACTGCCCGCAGCTCGCCGACCCGCGCAGCCCGTCGAAGGCCTGCCCGCTCCACGGCGTGCCCAGGTGCGGCCTGCCGTTCGAGGCGGCGAGTGCCGCGGCGGTGTAGTTCACGAGCGACACGCCGGTTGTCGGGGCGACCCCGACGGCGCCGAGCATCCTCTCTCTGCTGCTGAGGTGGTAGAACGACTTGGCCGCGCAGTCCGTGACGTTGCCGGCCGTGCAGGTGCTGGGCGAGTTGTTGCCCGCGATGTTGTTGTGGAAGGTGCCGCCGCCGAGGTTGCCCGTGGACAGCCCGGACTTGAACGCCAGGTAGTCGAAGAAGAAGACGCGCGTCCCCGTGGCCAGGAAGTCGCCTGCAACAGGGCGTGACGTGCGCCTGTGTGGTGCAAAGACGAATGAGTGGTGCAGGGGCTGCGGCCCGCGGGCCGCAGGTTCGCGCTCCGAGCCGCGAGCCGCTCCGCGCATGCACGCGAGCGGGGGTCTCACCGACGCCCGCCGTGGTCTTGCTGGTCGTCAAAATATCCTTCACCACAATGAAGTACCCGACCAGGTTCGACTGCGCGCGCGCCGGCGCGGCCGTCACCGGGTTCATCACCGCCACGACGTCCACGTCCGTGACGTACGCGCCGACCCACGGCTTCGGGGCGCCGGCCCCGGAGGACACGACCGCGTTGTCCTCAAAGCTGCAGGCAGGCACCGCGTGGAGGGGGCGCGGTCGGACACGTGCGCCCGCCGTCGCGTCGGCAGCTGCACGCAGCGGCTCTTCAGTCACGGGCAATCACGCCAAGCGCTGGATGCGCACCTGCACGCCCAGAAGGCGGACGAGGCGTTGAAGCAGCCCGACGCCGAGTTGTACACGTCGCCCCAGTACTGCCCCGTCGGGACGCCCGTGCGCGCCGCGCCGATGTCGTCGCCGACGTGGTACGTCCCCAGCAGCAGGTTGGCCGCGCCCTGCGGGTCCGTGAGACTCAGGGTCAGTGCCGTCGTCACGTCGTCCAAGTACGGGCCCTTGCTGCTGCGGGGGAACGCCGAGTTGTTCACCGACGCCGCGAGGACCGTCAGGCCAAAGTCCGACGCCACGTAGTTCTCCTGGATCACCGGCGGTGGACCTGCAACGGCGGGGGCGCGGGGCGTCCCAGTCGGCAGCGGGCGTGGTGGTGGTGGACAGGCGCCCGGAGCAGCCGCCAGCCACGCAGCGCGGACGTCGCAGGCGAGCGAGCTCGTACAGCGACCGGGGGCGAAGGTCGCGCACTTCCGACGGCGGCCGGCACGTGCACGGCAAACGGCCCTCCGTCGACTCCAAGCCACGTGCTGGGAGGGCTGGGGTTCCCGTGGGTCGGGTGCCAGGGCAAGTCCGTCTGGCCGATGACGCCGTCGGCTCCGTCACTGAACGACGCAGTCCGGATGATCTGCACGTGCGGGGGGACCGGCAAGCACGCAGGTGGGCGCCTGCGTTTCCTGCCGTCAAGGACGGTGCCTCGCCGATCACGCCTGACCGGCACGACGGCCAGAGCTCAAGGGATGCGTTCCAGGCCTGGATGTGCCGCGGCCGCCTGCTGGATCAAGGGTTGCGGAGGGAAGCAAGCAAGCGAGCGATGCAGCTTGGGGGCGCACGTCAGTGGCAGGGAAGGGTGTGAATGATTGGTAGTCCAGCGTCTGGAGAATCGAGCTTCCCAGCGGAGACGGACAGGTGTTCGAGACGAGGGTCACCGCACGCGCCGCGGGCGCGAGCACCGCCAAGGCCAGCAAGAGCAGCAACGACCCGCGAGTCATCGCGCTCCCGCCGCTGCGAGCCCCCGCCGTGGCCGTGCGCGCGGCGTCCGAGGTGTCTCGCGCGTCTGCGCGCGCGGGCGTCGCTCGCGCGGTTCTGCAACGTGCGGGGAAGGGGAGAGGAGGCCGTCACTAGCTCAGCGACAGAATGCCTCTGCGTGCGCCCGGATGCGGCTTCTGGCAGCGCCGCGGTTCACTCGCATCTAGGATCAGGGCAGGGCCGCACGGAAGGCGGGGACGAGCGCTGGTGTGCACGGTGCCGGGGACCCCTGCATACAACTGCCTCTCTCGTCTTGCGCGAGGCCGCGATCTGACAGCGCACGAAAGACGCACGTCCGGAATGTGGATCAACTGGACGTTGCGTCGGGCGCGGTCCTACGCCAAGAGACGGCGATGTGCCGCTTCCGCGGCGCAGGAGTGCAGGCGGGAAGGAAGCGAGGCTTTGCGATGAGTGTGTTCCGGCCTCGGGGTTGTACAGACGATGTACCGCATGATGGGATGGGTCTGAGGCAACGAGAGGTGGTTGAATGGCGATGCAGGCCCGGGGAAAGACCATAGAGAGAAAGATGGACGGGACGGTGGCTGCCCGAGCACGCCCGGCTCGCGCCAGGGTTTCGCGCCCGTGCCACGCGTCGGATGAACTCATGCGACGAAACACCGACACGATGCGTTTGAGATCACGCAGCAACCGCGGCTAGTCGAGCAGCTCACCGGGCCGGCCGAACAGCGCAACGCCTCGCCTGTAGGTCCTCCAGAGAGCCGCAACGAACAGCTTCCTGCGTAATTTACGTTATGCGCGAGGAAAGCGCCCGTTGTAACCGCCCCGGCACTCCGCCGCGGGACGTGCCAGCCACTCCCCTATGTATTGAACATGCAGTGTGACAAACGTGTCGTTGACAAACGATCGTTGACAACGTCGCGGCCGCGGTGGACCGACTGCGAGACCCGTCAGCTCTGTCGGCCTTCACGGAGCACCTCCGCGCCCTCAATGGGCCGCACCCCCTGGCTCTGGACCCCAGGGTGCAATTAACCCTACTGGGTAACTTCCTCCTCGCGCCCCTCCGGTCCGCGTCCGCAGGCCCTCCTCCTCCGCCGCCGCCGCCGCCGCCCGCGCCCACCTCCGAGCTCCACGCCCCTCCGTCGTCGTCGACTCCTGAGGTAACACCCCGTGGGGAACAAGCAGCCCCCACGCAGGCGCCGCCCCCGCCCGCTCCGGCCCATGGCCCGTACCTGTCGACACCGCTGTCGTACGCCCAGACACTGGCCGGCAGCCAGGGCCCTCCGAGGAGGACGCTGCCACAGGAGCGCGCTCGCGTGCAACCCTCGCCTCGCGGACGACGCGTGCGGAGCCCGTCGACGCTGCGCTTCGACTTGCAGCGGGAAGGGCACCAACGCCGACACCTCGAGAACTTCACCACCCTGCGGCTGCGGATCCGCGCCCCCAGGGGCACGAAGGAAGAGGACCTGTGTCGATATGCGACTGACCGCGTGCGATCAGCGCTCAGCTCGACAACATGCTCCCTGCCATCGGACCCCGCGATCATCGACGCCCCGGCCCCCGCCGACGGCCCGGGCGCGTACGGCCGCCTGGCCGCCCACAGCATCACGCTCGCACTTCGCCCCCACGGCCCGAACGGGGAACCGGTCCGCACGGGGGACTTCCTCGCCGCGAGCGGCGCGGCTGTGCGTGACGCCTTCAGGAAGGCTGCGCCAGCCGACCTCACGACGGACGCGGCGGGGCCCTCCAACCCGCTACACACCTCGCTCATCGTAGACGCCGTGGAGTTCGATGACCTGCTCACGGACGTTGAGCAGGAGTGCCGGGAGGCCTCGGACCGTGCGTTCCGGGAGGCGCGCCGCGCGTACCGCCACGTCGACGGGTGGTCGGTGCTCTGGCGTCGGGGCCGCATCTTGATGCGCTACCGGCCGGTACAGGGCGGAGGGCCGCCACGCCAGGAGGTACTACCGGCGGGCATCGATGTGGATGAGGTCCATGCCGCGGCGGACCGGCTGCTCGCGCGATCGGGGACGGGGGCGTCGTCGCCCGCCACGCGGTCCCCCCCGCGTGGCACCGCTGACGATTCCCGTGCCCCACCTGCGACCCCGTCGGAGCGCCATGAGTGACCTCCTTCGGGTCGCGACGTGGAACGCGTCAGGAGCGCAACATTATCGAACCAACCTTGCTCACAACCATGCACTCAAACTCAAGGTGGTCCTGGATGACCTTGAGACCGACGACGACAACGCACCATCTGTGCTATGCATTCAGGAGACATGGGCGCGACAGGGAGACCCCATCTGCGCGGTCGACCCCGACCCTAACCGCCCCCCGCGCTACATGACACTTGCATGGAACTACGTCGAGGACGCTGACCAACAGCAAGGCGGAGGACGACTCAAGCGCGGCCTGGCGTTCGCGGTGCGCAACGAGCTCGTCCCGCTCTTGGCTGAACGCCCACCGCACCACGACACTGACCACGTGGGCAAGGAACACCAGCCACACGGGCTGGTGTACTACGCATCTCGCTCCATGGACGTCGCCGCCATCGTACTGCGGCGGCCGGACTCTCGCGCCACGGGACCTCCGGCGATCGGGATCATCAACGCGTACTTCCCCCCCCCGACGTCGCGTGAGGCCCCCGGCGCTGCGGCAGGGGCCGTGTCACACGCGCAGGCCCACGCCGTCTACCAGGCTCAGCTGAAGGTCATCGAGACGGTCGCCGACGCCATCCGCACCGACTTCTGCTCGGAAGACGGGGACCCTCTGATCGCCGTCCTTGGAGACTTCAACGTGCATGTCAACACCCGGACCGAGCTCGACGCTGCCGCAGCACAGTCGTACCCGCACCACTCGATGCGCACGATCCACCCGTGGCACGCAGAGCCCCGCGTCCACCGGCATGAACGCGATCAGAACCGCGTGACCAATGTCTTCTTGGACTTCGCCTTCTGCCAGGGCCTCGCCATGGTTAACGGTCGCGGACCAACGCCGCACCTGTCCGGCGACTTCACGAACATCGGCGCGCGCGGCAACTCCATCGTGGACTACATCCTGGCGTGCCCCGCAACCTTCGAGCGCCTTGTCGGCGCACGCGTACACACAACCGCCAAGGGGCACCTGCAGGGCGCCGGGGACCTCCACCCGCACCTGCCAGTGTCAATGACCCTGCGCTGGACACGCGCGCCGGACCCCGCGCCCGAGGACGACACGCCTGCTGGACCACGACCACCGGGGACGCCGTACAGCTTCCGCTTTGCTAACATCCCGCGCTGGTGCACGGAGCTCCAACGCGATGAGACAGCGGCCCGCCTGCGGGACATCGAGGCGCGGGCTGACGCGACGGCAGGGGTTCCGGAGGCGCTCGACGAGGTCATCAAGGCCTTCCACACACTGCTCCTCGACGTGGCGAGCGAGGCGTACCCACTTGGCCGCGCACGACGCACGCACGGCAACCCGTGGTGGAAGTTCGGGCCCTGTGCGACGGCGCGTCGCGACCGCAACCGGGCCCGCCGCGCACGGGAAGCTGCAGAGCGCTCGGGAACGACGCCCGCGCAGCAACTCCAGGAGCTCCGAGCGGCGGAACGTGCGGCGCACCGGAGCTTCAGGTCGGCGGTTCGACGGGCCCGCAGGGAGTACGCAACGTATCGCATGGCCCGCCAGGCGATAGATCGAACCCGGGAGCACGGCCGTCCGCTGTGGAACCAGCTGAAGGCCGCTGGCACGAACAGGAGCCGATGCACGGCCCCCCCCGAGGCCCAGCGCGAGCACTTCTACAAGCTCCTCTCCCCCGCTGTCCCCGACTACGGCGCGTTCCAACCGCAACCCCTCCCAGACCTTTCCCCCCCCCCAGCCGCCCCCGCACCCACCATGACCATTTCCGAAGCGGACGTCGCCCCGGCCCTGAAACGCCTGAACAATCGAACGTCGTCAGGCCCGGGGGGGATCATCCCCGAGCTCTTGAAGTACAGTACACCCCCAACCCCCCCCGACCACCCCCCCCATCTCGACAAACCCCCCAACCTCCTTCTTGCAACCCTCACGGCCATCTTGCGCGCTGTCGCGCGTTGCCCGCGCCTGCCTCCCAGCATGGCAGTCTCGTACCTCCGCGTGCTGCCGAAGACGAACAACGTCAACGACCACGCTGACCCCGCAAAAACGCGAGGCATTAGTGTCGCCCCTACGCTGACGCGCCTGTACGCCAAGGTCCTTGTAGCCAAGGTCGAACGCGCGGTGGCCCACAGCCGCGACGACTCCCAAATGGGATTCCGCCCCAAGCGCAACACGATCCTGGCCGCGTTTAACGTGCAGACCGCTATTGACGTTGCAACGCGGAAGCGCCTATCGGGCCTCCCAGAGGACTACCCCCGGTCCCTGTACGTTGCGCTCCTCGACATCGCCAAGGCGTACGATTCGGTGCCCCACGAGGTGCTGTGGAAGTGCCTTGAGGCCGCGGGCGTCCCCCCCGACGTGCTTTCCGCCCTGCAGGCGTACTACGCGTGCACCGAACTGCAACTCACCATCGATGGGCAGCCTTCCGGCGCCCCCATTCCACAGACCATCGGGGTCAAACAAGGCTGCCCAGCGTCCTGTACCCTGTTCACCCTCGTTATGGACGATCTAGCCCGATACCTTCATGCAAAACACCCAAACCAGGGCTTTCCCCTCCCGACCACTCCCCGCCCATCGGGCTCTGACACCTGCGGAGCCGCGACACGCAACCTCTTGATGTCCCTGTTCGCAGACGATGCGGCCCTTATCGAACGCACGGCAGAAGGCCTCCAACGACTGCTCACCAGCACTTGCCGCTGGGCGTGCTCGGCAGGCCTCCGCCTGGCCCCCAAAAAGTCCACCTTTCTCTCGTTCGGGGACACCCCCCGTACCACGACCCTGACCATGTTCACCCGTATCGACCCCGCCACCGGCCTCGTTGCCAAGCAGCACAACATTGCCCCCTGCAAAAGCAGCAAGTATCTGGGCATCACCCTTGGCCAAGACAAGGGCCGACCACCGGGTGTATCGTCGCACATGTCCACCGCGGGCGACAAGTCCCGGAAGGCAATGTACAGCCTGTCGAAACGCTGCTGGCAGACGGGAATCTTTGACCCCCTCCTGCAATCTGCCCTCTTCAAGACATACGTCACACCGGTGTCGACGTACGGCTGCGAACTCTGGTCACCACGCCTCGGCCTCAAGCCGCTGCGGGACCTTGACGGCCGCCTGACACGCATCCCGTCCCAACACCCCGCGCGCGCCCAGCGTGCATTTCTCGCCTCCCTCATATCCACCGCCAACCAGCGGATCACTTCCTGCTACAAGACGCCGCCCGAGCTGCTCTTCCGCGAGTTCGGGGCGCTTCCCCTCGAAGCGACGTTGTGGGCCCGTAACTTCGACTTTTGGGACTCGTTGACGAAGCTGCTGTACACAGCGCGAACGAACCCGACCTTGCCCCCCGACTTCCCGCACATGACGGTCCGGGCGTTCACCGCGCAGCTACTGCTCGCGGCGGAGCCCGATTCCGACGCGTTCGTCACCCACCCTCCAGCAGGAGACACGGCGGAGGGCGACGCGACATCGTCGAGCGCCGCACGGATGGGCCGCCCCCGTGCGGCTCAGCCGGACCCGTCGGACGACACGGACGACGACGACGGAGCTGCACCGCCGGGCCAACAGCGGCGACTACGACAACTTCAACTCCCCCCGCACATGCAGCCGGGCCGGCGCGACGCAGGAGCACGGACCGCCGCGCGCCGAGACCACGCAGCTCGTACCACCCGAGGCAGGGGACGTGCAGCACGGGACGGCCGCACACCACCTCGATCGCGGCCCTCGCTACCACCGGCATCCCGCAGCACTGAATCGAACCGCTTGACTGTTCGCACGCTGGACCGGACCACGCGAGGGGGATCCCGCGCTACACCGAGGCCGAACTACTGCGAGAACTCCTCGGCTGCCACTGGCGACGACAGCGAATCAGAGTATGAGGGGTCGCACAACGCTACTGCGTCTTCAACGACCTCCCTAACGGACTCGGATGAGCCGGGCCAGCGGTCCCAGCCACGGAGCACCCGGGGACGGGGGCGAGGCGGACGATCACGGGGTCGCGGGCGGCGCGGGGGAGGCAGGAGCGGCGCGGGCCGACGGGGACTACGCACGACGTCGACAACTCGTACGAGCACAAGGCGCGCCGAACCCGCAGCCCACCGCCTCCGCAAACGCGAGCTACCGTGGGCAGCGCACATCGCGGCGGCCATCACTCAGATAGGCGGCACGCCAGGGACCCCGCAGCAGCCACACCCTGCACCTGCTATGGGCAGGGTACGAAAGATCGCTCAGGTCGTGCTGCCGGACCACGAGCCCGCGGCAACCCCGGATCCCCGGACCGAGGTCACTCAGCACGGGCTTGGCCGCACACGGGCCAGGTACGCCTGGTGGTGCCAGCCACCACCGCGCACCATCCCTCCACATCTGCTCGACACCGCGATCTACCACGCGGACCGCCGTGCCCTGTCCCGCCTGCGTGTGGGAGCTACGAGGCTGCGCACCTCCACGATGGCCATGGCGGACCAGGAGCAGCAGTGGCAACACACACCGCTGTCGCACCCGTCGAAAGTCTGCCGCTTCTGCGCGGACGTGGCGGCATCGCCCGCCCCGGAGGACCTCCGCCACCTGCTGCTGGACTGCTGCGCCCCAGCGGTACGCTCTCTCCGGGAACGAGCGGGCCTGGCCATGGACTCGTCTGGGCAGCTCACGCTGCCACCCCCGCCTGCTGCCGATGCGCCCCTGTCGTCCACGGCAACTGTTGGACAGCGCCGCCGCTTCGCTCTCAACCGCCGGCTACGCCAGCACCTCGAGGACCTGTACGGCGCTGCAACACTCGACTCGGAAGCCGCTGCCAACGCTGCAGTGCGTTATCTCCTGAACCTGCCGAATCAGCGAGGCATGGCGATCTTTGCTCGTGGCATCGAGGATCTGCTCCAGGCCGACTCTGTCACAGCTGCCGAACCTGTTGCTACCATAACGGTGGGGGGTTAGCATGACTCGCCACCTAGTCGAATGATCTTTTCAGGTCCCAAAGCCTTATGGCTGACGACGCGAAGAATGTGACACCTCACCTCACCTCACCGGAGGTCACGTTAACCAGGAAAGGGGGTGGCCGAGAGCAACGACGCGGTGGAGTACCCGCACGCAAGATGAGCAAGCTGCAGCAACAGGTGTCGGGGTCCCAGCACCTGCGCACGCAGCTCGAGTGAAGTCTTCGATGAGTGACGAGTCCCGCGGGCGTGCGGGTACTCGTCGGCAAGCCCCACCACGCGTCCCGATGTCGTCGGCCGGCGACCCTGCCCAGGCAAGACATACGCAAGACATCACGCATGTCAGGTGACAGCCCCTCACGTCACCCGCTATTCGGGCCGCTCCTGGAAGCACACGTTGAGCAGCGGGTCCGCGTGGTGGTTGTCAGGGGTGGGGGTGCAGCGCCATGGGTGCTCCTGCGTGTGGTCCGTACTGCAGCATGCCAATGATGTTGTCACTGGGGCTCCAGGGCCGCGGAACACCCGCACGGCCTATCCAGCTGGCCCCGGAGCCACCGGGACATCGGCACCGGGCGTTGACGGGTCGGCAGTCCTTGCTTCCACATAGGCTTGCATGCACCCCCGCGTGCGGGCTCTCACCGGCCGTTGGGAATACGGAGCCTATGTCAGACGTTCACGCGACTCTCGGAGCGATTCTTGTGCCCAGGCCAAACACGCGGCACTGCGCCCGGCAACGCTTCCTCGCGGAACCGCACATGCACCGCGGCTCCGACGCCCCGCACCGGTCGATCCACGTCATCACACCCCAGGGCTGTTCTTGCGGTCGCGCCGTGCGGGGACCGGCGTCGCCCCCGGCCCGCTGGGCTCCGGCTCCTCCTCCGTCACGGTGACCAGGCCCTGGCGGGAGCCGACGGCCTGCAGCCCCTGCCTGCATTGACACAAGAGACCCCAGTGCATTGCCGCGTTTCGATGGGGCCACACGGGCGGCGCAGGGCGGGGTGCGGCGGCAGGGGCGTCGGGGCACGTACGCTGAACCTCGTCGGTACTGGCCGATGGACAGCCGCGCGGAGCCCGCGACGGTGACGCCGGGCGTGGGCGTGGGCGGCGGTGTTTGGGCCTTCATGCTGTTGCGCTGCATCATGTGGTGGAACAGGCTGCTCGCCTTCCTCCGGTAGAACGCCTGCAACGCAGTTCGAGCGGGCGAGCCGGTCGCGCGGGGCCCCCGGCGGCGTCCATGTCCACACGGGTGCAGCACACATGACACCCCGCATACGTCTGCACGGCCGCCCGCCTCACCTGGTGCGAGCTGAACCGCCCCACCCGAGCCTTCCCGCTGCCCGCCGGCCCGCTCCCGCCCGCGTCCAGGTTCGCGCTGAACGTCCGCCGCGCCCGGTGCGCCTCCTGCAGCGCCCCGACCGCCTGCCGCAGGCGCAGGAGCCGCTGCTCGCACTGCACGAGCTCCTGCGCGCGCTCGCTCTTGTGCCGCGACGCGTCCTTCTCCAGGTGCTCCGCGTACCTCTTCTGCCACGCCACGCGGTTCTGCAACAAGTTCACCGCCTCCAGATCCAGGTCCGGGAGCAGGCTGACGATGGCGAGGAAGAACGGCGTGACGATGAAGTCGATGAACGATATCTGCGTCTGCGACAGCACTGTCTTGTCGCGGTCCATCATCGCCGCCACCTGCAGCCCCATCTCCTTCTCGCGATCGCCCTGCCGCCAGAATTCCTGCGTGACGCGCTGCGCCCACTTCTCCGCGAGCTCCGCGGGCTTCAGCGGGTTCGAGAGATCCGCGAGGTGCAATATCGCGCGCAGGATCGCGGCGCGGTCCGCGGCGGGGAAGGCCGTGGTGGGCTCCAGGGGGCTGATGTCGTTCTCCGCCGCGATCTGCTCGAGCTGCGCGGTCATGGCGAAGTGGTGCTTCATGTCCGTGTGCATGATCGACGCGCAGATCAGCGACCGCGCCTCGTCCCACTGGTCCCGCGAGAAGTTGCCGAACACGTCCAGGTCGGTGTCTTGCATCACCTCGAACAGCGTGGCCGCGTGCATGTTCTCCAGGATCGACTGGTCGTTGTACCGCAGCGCGATCGGGTCGCGCGTGGCCGCGAGGAACGCGTTGTTCACGCCCGGGTGCCCCACGTCGTGCGCCAGCGCCGCCAGCATCAGCGCCGCGACCTCCACCTCCGTGAGCGCGAGCTGCGCCTCCGTCCGCAGGATGTACATCGCGACCGAGTGCGTCACGTCCACCGCGTGCTGGCACCCGTGGTACGGCACGTCCTGGTACCGCCGCAGCAGCTCCTGCACAAGCCGCCACAGCTTCTCGTGCGGGATCAGGCCGCTGGAGAGCAGCCCGACGGCCTCGAAGATGGCCATCACGTACCACGCGAGCTCCTCGCGCGTGTACCGCGACGCGTCCCACGCCGCCGTGCCGAGCGCGGTCACGTCGAGGGGCTCCAGGCCGGTGATGCGCCGCATCTTGTCGACCAGCGATTCGCGGCTGGTCGGACTGGAGGCGTCGCGGTCGGCCGGGCGCCAGGACGGCATGCGCAGCGCGCTCACGGCCGCCGACGCCGAGCCCTCGGAGGGCATCGAGCGCTTGTGTCCCGAGCCCGCGATGTTGGAGCTGCTGCCGTGGCTCAGGTGCGAGCTGCGGACGGTCGAGACGCCGCCCATGGCGGTGACCCACTGGGAGCCCTCGGAGAATATCGTGTCCGCGGTCTCGTCGGCGCTCGTCAGCGCCAGCACGTGCTCCGTCAGGCGGCGGATGCGGATGATTGCCTCCTCGATCGCGGGCTGCTTGGAGCCGAAGCAGCCGCCGCGCTTGTCCGTCAGCTCGCCCTCCTCGCCCTGGAGGCCGCCTGCCAGCGCCAAGCTCTGCGGGCACGGCAGATGGAGAAACGCACCGTTGTTTGGTTTCAGAGGTTTTGACATGTGCTTGCGTCGCGGGCGTGGCAGGGCGCGGCGTGGGCGACGTGCCTTGGCGAGCCCGAGCACGGGCGAGAGGAGCATTCTGAGCTCTTCCAGGAACAGGCCCCGCAGCACCACCGCCAACACAACGAAGACCACCGCCGTCACTGCATTGACGACGAGCGTGAGGGCGGCGGCGCGCTGCACCGCGTCCGACGTCTCAGCGATCAGCACGACGTCCTCCAGCTTGTCGTCTCCCACCGCGGCCCCCACGTCGAACACCGCGGCCGGCGGGCCCCTGCTGTGCCACACCACGCGCGCGCCGGGCCACTGCGGTGCCTGCCGGAACGTCACCGCCGTCACCACTCCACCGCGCACCTCCGCGAACGCCACGGCCTGCGATGTCGCGCCCTTGTCCTCCCCCATCGAGGCCGCCACGCGCGCAGCCACGCCGCCAAAGGCGGCGCTGTCCACGGCGAGCAACGGCCACGCCATCGCGACGGCCGCGGCGCCCGACGCGTCCGCCGTGCGGAACGCCACTTGTGGCAGCACCATCGCCAGCACAACGAGCGCGAACGCCATCGCCACCATCACGTCCGTCGCCATGCGCAAGGCCATCCCAGCCCGTCCGCTCCGCCGCCGGCTCACGTGCCACCACCGCCGCTTCGTGCTCCCGGCACCGCTCTGCAGCGACCGCTGCACCTCGTTCCGCAGCCGCGCCGCCTCGAGCGGCGCGCTCGCGACAAACGCGGTGCCGAATTGGCCCGCGGCAGTCATCTGCTCCGCGACGCCGTTGGCGCTCGGCTCGTCGTCATCGTCGTCGTCCTCGTCCGCGCCGAAGCAGCCCCCGCGCGGCAGCGGCCGCAGGAGCAGCGGCACCACTTTCGCGGTGATGCAGACCCCGCAGGACGTGAGGATGAAGGCGATGCGGCGGTCGTACGCCTCGGCGTCGCTTGCGGGGTCCGCGACGTTGACCAGGAAGCCGTGGACGTGGTCGTCTTGCCCGCCGAGGATGACCGCGGCGTCGGACGGGTGCGTGATGTGCCGCGACACGGCGTCCATGCACAGGATGCAGCACGCGGCGGGAACGGCGTCGCAGATGAGGAACATGAAGACGCGGAGGCGACGCTGCGAGAGGAGCGCGATGACGCCGTCGAGCAGGAAGAGCGCCGCGGCGACCGCGTAGACCGCGTCCACGGGGGTGACGTCGCGGTCGGCCGCGAGCAGTGCCGGGCGCAGGAACATCGCGACGAGCGCGAGGATCCCGACCACGCCCCTCCAGACCAAGGACTCGTGCACCTGCGGCGGCTCGGGCGGGGACACGCGTAAGAACGTGGACAGAACATCCATGTTTTCATATTCGAATCAACATCCATGTTTTCATATTCGAATCAACATCGTATCGGAAGCCTGTCACGGGGGGCTCAGGCACGTTGCTTCAGGTGTGACGGGTGCGCCGGAGCGTCGGGGCGCGCGCTGCCCGCGACGACGCGTGGCGCTGCAGCAGGCGGGCGGCGCACCAGTCTGCCTAGCGCGCGTGCGCCGCGACACGACGCGACCGTGACGGGCGGCAGGTCGGCGCCTCCGTCGACGTGGAGCGGGAAGTCCCCATCGTCGCCGTCCCACTTGCTGACGTCCAGCGCCGTCGTCAGCGTGTGTCGCCGCGTGGACCCGTTGAACGAAGGACGCTGGCTGGTGTGCGCCTCCTCGCCGCCGCCGAGGCGCATGCCCTCCTTGAGCTGCGACTTCCGCCGGAACACCTGCAGCGACTTCCGCGGGTCCGTGAGCGATCCGACGCTCTCGCGGTGAGCCGCGAAGCTGTCGCGTCCCTGCATACGTTGTCCACCGCTTGTCCGCTCCGCCGTGGCGCGGCTCGAGTCCCCCGCGAAGCGCACCATCTCCCCGGGGCGCGTGCTCGTCGAGTAGGACCGCTTCGTGCGGGTCGCCGCCGCGGCGGCCGGCAGCAGCATGGACGGACCGCCGCTCGCATTGCTGTGCGAGCCGCTGCGGACGGTCCGGTGGGTCGGGGTCGCCGGGTCGCCGTGGCCGGGGCTGTGCATTCCGCTCAAGGCCGACGACGGGGGCTGCATGCGCACAATGCCGTGGCTCCCGCGCCGGTGCGGGTCGCCGGCGTGGTGGCCAGCCATGTGGATCGCGACAGCCCCTGGGTCCACGTTGTGCGCCGCGGCGCTGCTCGCGAGCGAGAGAGAGCGCCGGTACTCCTTTTTCGACGTGTCGGACTGGCGCGAGCTGTCCTGCTCGTCCAGGACGGCCATGGCCTCCATCGTGCTCCTGCCGGGCGCGCCCGTTCAGCGCCCTGCGCGGCCCTGCGAGGCACGGTGCGTTCCGGAGCCGTCAGTTCCGCGCGGGGCCTCAGGGGGCGCAGGACGCGGAAAGCGAGCCTGCGGGCGCCGAACGGACGCTCTTCGATGACAAATGGCCGCTGGTCAAGTGCAGACCTGCGGGGGCGACCGGCGGCTTCGAGGCCGGGATCCGGTGCCTGCAGCACGCCTCACGTGCCTACGAGTCTCGGGCGGGAAGATTCTCGCGCGAGCGGCCCTCAGTGCGCCGCAAGCGCCCGTCGAGCTTGCCAACCGGTCGAGCCCGCTGTGTCGCTCAGCGCGGCCAAAATGTGAGCGGCGCACGCTCCGGCATGATGTGCAGATCAGTGATCCGCGAGCATGCTCCCAAGTGGGCACAAATGCGCGCAGCAGCGAACGCACGCAGCTTTCTTCCCCCCACAGCAGGCGCTCAGCCCGCGACAACCGTGGTCGAGTCCGTCGCGTCTGTGCAATCCCTTGCTCCTCACGGGCAGCGATGTGCACAGCACCCCGCGAGCGGCCCCCATTGTCCCGCCCAGCGCCGCACCCCGCGCCTGCGGCCGCGCTCGACAAAGGCCCCGGACCGCGCAGCGCAGCGCTGGCGGCCCGCGAGGTGCATTGGGGCCAGGTGCACGCCTGCCCGGGGGAAGTTCGGGGGCCTGCCGGGCTGGACGATGCTGCGTCGCATGCTGACAATGTCTGCGTTCACACAGTCGGCTCTCAGGGGCAGCATGCAGAGCTGGACGTCGCGCTGTTCGCTGGGCCGCGCAGGAGCGAGGGGCGCGGTGGCCGCGAGATCCTTCTCGTACCTGGCGTCGAGGGGCGCCGTTGTGACGGCGCGCGACCCCGCAGGTGCGCGGCCCGCGCGCGCTCTCTGCCAGAGCAAGACTAGCTGTGTTCTTCCCGCTCGTGGGTTGCTTTTCAAGGACCTCGCGGCGGCCGCGGCTGTCACGTGCCGGTGCTGCGCTGCTGCAGCTGCGAGGCGCGCAGCTCGGCTGTACGTGCCGGCGCGACCTCTTCCCTCGATTGCAACCGCTTGTCTCGCGCAGGGCCCAGGCTGGGGGCGCGCCATGTCGCGAGCAGCAGCGCCGACTACGACACTGGGACGGAGAGCTGGACCGAGGACCAAAGTGAGCCACACGCCGCCCCGGGCGCCAGAGAGCCCGCAACCCACCGCTGCGCTGCATTCCGCCGCCGCATAGCGTTGACGGGCGCTCCGCAGCGCGCCTCGCCCGCTTTCCAGGCGCAACTCCTCAGGAGAAGACAAAATCACCTGATTTGCGCGGCCGCTGCGCCGCTGCTGCGCACTCGGCCATCCTCGCCCACCGGACCTGCGCTCCCGTCCGCCCGTGCAGCGCGGTCCGGCCTCATCACGACGATCTCGTACCAGCAGAGCCTCAAGAACAGCGTGTTCCTCATCGGGCGGATCGGCGCGGAGATGCAGAAGTACAAGGAGTTCCCCACTGGAAAGTGCGTGGGGGAGCTGTCGCTTGCCATCAAGTGCGCGCCCCGCCCGCCCGCGCGCGCGCGCGCCCACGCAACGCTGCGCAGAACCCGCCATCGACCCAGGCCGCCCCACGCGCGCAAAATCACACCGCGTCGTTGCGATTCCGACAAATTGGATGCCAATCAATCAACTATGAACATGAACATGAATATCAATATCAATCGACGTGCGCGGAAGATCCGGGCCTCACGCGCCGCGCGGCGCCGGACCTGCGCGCAGCTCGAGCAAGGACGACGGACCGGGCCAGTGGGTCGACCTCGTGCTGTGGGACGACCTCTGCCGCGCCGCACGCGAGGAGGTCCACAAGGGTGCGAACACCCCCCCCCTGCGCCGTCCGACGCCCCGAGCCGGCCGCGCACGCACGTCGACGTCGCGGGCGCTCACGGCGCCGTCGCCCGCGTTCTGTTCGCTGCAGGGGCCAGCGTTGCGGTGCGCGGGAGGCTCACGATCAACTCTTGGACCCCCCCTGAGGGGGGTTACAACCGCAAGACGTACCGCATCGTCGTCGACGCCATCTCGTTCGTCGAGTCCGCGGGCGAGATGGGCGCCGCGAACGGCGAGGCCTACGACGCCGCGCCTGCGGGCGCGGGCGCGACGACGTCGTACGGGGACGGGTGGCAGGGCTCTGGCGGCGCCGCGCGGCAAGCGGACCCCAGCCCGCCCCCCGCGGGCGCACCCGCCGCGGACCCCGGTCCCCCGCCGCCCCCGCGGGCTGGTGGCTGGTACGTCGTCCGCACCCCCCCGCTCTGCTGCCCCCCTGAGTGCCGCGCCCGGCCGGACCGGGATTTTCTCTAGCATCGGCACGCGCACGCGAAGTGTGCGGATACTCCTAAGTCGCCGAGCTAGGCGTCGAGTGCCACATCGCCCCAAAGCCCGCGCCTTGTGCTGTTGTGGAGTGCAGGCAGGGTGGCGCCGGGGGCGCGGCCGCGGCGGGCGGCGGCGCGGACAGGCTGTGGGCCGAGTACTTTGAGAACCCGGCGGCGTGGTGGGACAACCGGAACGACAAGCAGGGCAACCCGAAGCGGCCAGACTTCAAGCACAAGGACGACCGCTCCAAGGCGCTGTGGCTCAGCTCCCGCGACACCCCCGCGTGGGTCCACGAGCGGCTGGGCCAGGCGGGCGGCGCGGGCGGCGCGGGCGGCGCGGACGACTCCCCGCCGTGGGCGTGAGCGCCGGGGGGGGTGTGTTCGCGTCGCCTGAGAGGCGCGTCGCGCGGCGACCTGAGCCCCGCAGGACGCAGGCTGTGCGGTGGCGCTAGACTTGCGTGGACAGCGCGCGTGACGCGCTCAGCGGCGTGGATGCAGGCCTGCTTCTCACGACGGATCTCCACGCGACGACGCACGCACGGTGCCTGATGCGCGTGCGCGGTCGTTGTGAGCACGCCGAGCAGGGCGTCTGCGGAGGTCACAGTCCATTACAGCGTCTGCGGCCGACCTAGTAGGCCTTGGCGAAGAGCGCAACGGGCGCGGGCTCCCCCGTCACGACGCACTTGCCCTGCTCCGCGGGCTGCTCGAGCGGGAAGCACCGCAGCGTCGCGCCCGTCTCCTCCTGCACCTTGGCCTCCGCGTCGTCGTCCGCGCCCCACGGCACCCGCGCCCACTTCCCGCCCTCCACCGTCGCCACCAGATCCTCGTACGTCGCGCAGTCCACCACGTTCTCGTCCCGGAACGCCCGCGCCTCCGCCAGCATGCCCTCCTGCACCGACTCCAGCACCCCGCGCACGTGCGCAATGAACTCCGTGGGGGCCTGCGGCACGCCAAACTCCTTTCCGTCCTTCCCAGGCACGTCGCGGCGCGCGACGACGCACGCGTTCTTCTCCACGTCCTTCGGGCCGACCTCCACGCGCACGGGCACGCCGCGCTGCTCCCAGTGCGCGAACTTGAACCCGGGGCTCTTGTCGTAACGCGTGTCGATCTTGCAGCGGATGCCCGCGTCCTCGCAGGCGCGCTCGAGGCCCGCGCACGCCTCCTCCACCGCGGCGCGGTCCTCCTCCTTCTTCACCGCGACCGGCACGATCACCACCTGGATCGGCGCGAGGTTCGGCGGCAGTTTCAGGCCCTGGTCGTCGCCGTGTGCCATGATCAGCCCGCCGATGAAGCGCGTCGAGACGCCCCAGCACGACTGCCACGCGAACTCCTGCGTCCCGTCCCCGGCCTCGGTCAGGTACTTGATCCCGAACGCCTTGGAGAAATGCTGCCCCAAGTTGTGCGACGTCCCCGCCTGCAACGCCTTCCCGTCGCCCATCATCGCCTCGATCGTGTACGTGTGGTCCGCGCCCGCGAACGTCTCGCGCGGGCTCTTCCGCCCCACGAACACCGGGATCGCCGCCTGAGTCAGCGCGAACTCCTCGTATACGCGAATCATCTGCAGCGCCTGCTCCTCCGCCTCCTCCGGCGTGGCGTGCGCCGTGTGGCCCTCCTGCCAGAGGAACTCGAGCGTGCGGAGGAAGGGCCGCGTGCGCATCTCCCAGCGGTGGACGTTGACCCACTGGTTGACGCGGATGGGGAGGTCGCGGTAGGAGCGCACCCACTTGGCGAGTTCGTGGTTGACGATGGTCTCCGAGGTCGGGCGGACGACGAGGGGCTCCTCGAGGTCCTTCCCGCCGCCCTTGGTGACGATCGCGAGCTCCGGCGCGAAGCCCTCGACGTGGTCGGCCTCCTTGGCGATGAAGGACATGGGGATGAGCTGCGGGAAATAGCAGTTCTCGACTCCCAGCTTCTTGAAGCGCCTGTCTAGCCAGGACTGCACGCCCTCCCACAGCGCGTACCTGCGCGCGCACGCCCGGGCACTGAAAGGTTGGTGGAACGCCGCGCATCCGAGCAACGGCGAGGAAACAAACACGGTCCTTCTTTATTATCGTTACGATTGATGTCATCACTGCTTGTTATCATTGCATCAACAGATAGTAGTAGTGGGGGTTGCGTACCCGTAGGGCTTGATCACCATGGTTCCGCGGACCGGTCCGTAGTCGCACAGGTCGCACACCTTGATCACGTCGAGGTACCACTGCGAGTGGTCGACGGAGCGCGGCGTGATCGCCCCATCCCCTCCCTTGCCCTTCCCGCCCTTGTTCTGCCCCTTCTGGTTCTGCGAACACCGCGCACCGCACCGCGAGGTAATGGACATGCCCGTACGCGTGCGGGAGCACAGTAAGATGACGAAACGGGAAAGAGAGGTTGACGTACTTGCTGCTTCTTCTTCTGCTTAGTCTCGGTGACGTCCGCCGCGGCCCGCGCCCGCACCGCCTGCCGGATGCGTCTGCCTTCGACGACGCATCGAGGGGGCCTGCATCTCGCGCGAGGCCGGAGGACGGGCACGTCGGCGCCGGCGCGGCAGTTCGGCGCCCGGGAACGCGCTGGGCTTCCTGGGACGTCGTCGACGCTGCCGGGCGCAACATACAGGATAGCTGGAGGCCTGAGCACTGCCACAACAGCTAGCCTATATTGGTCGAAGTCTGCTCGAGTGGTCAAATTGGTCTGAGGGATCGGAGAAAGTGCGGAACGGGAGGATGCCAGTCATCAGCCAAGCATCGCGCCCACCCCGCTGCGCCGCGCCCCAACGGACCGCCACACCCTGGCGCGGCGCGGAGCGCCTCCGATCGAGCAGCGGAGCGCGAACGGCCGACGACACGTGCGATCGAAGGAGCCGGGGGGCGGGGGAGCGGCCACGGAGCCTGCCGTGCAGCGCTGAAGCGACGCAAGCGCGAGGGCGACGCAACGGGGTGGCTCGAAAGGCGCTTGTGTGGACGGGGGAGGATGTGAGGATCGTGGCGCGGAGCTCTCACCTCTGGGGACCGCGCAGCGACCCGAGCGGAACCCTCGCGAGGAGCTGTGAGCGCATCGTGGGCCGAGTGTGCGTCCCTGGCAGCATGTACGGGCACCACTGTCGCCTACACGAACAGGTGTGTAGCTGCAGAGCCTGCCTGTGAAGCATTGAGCCCATGGCGGCCCCAGGTGCGGCGCTGGGGCCCTTGTGATTTCACACCCCCTGATGGATGGTTTCTGCGCAGGTCTTTGGGTCTTGACGGGCCGCGACGATGCCACACGGCGTGGGGACACGTGCGGTTGTCGCGCACCTCGCAATCGTTCCGTTCCGGCCGGCAGTGAGACCACCTGGAGCTCCCAGACTCGTTCACGTCGGCATCGTGCCTCGCATAGGCGTCGCATCCCGCCCATCCACTGCCGAAGACGAATTTTGACGAATTCTTGCTCGCTGTGTTTGGGTGACCGCGTCCTAGGCGGCACGAATCTGCCGCAAGCGCGATTTCGCTGCTTTTGGTTCCGTCTGCAGCTCGCCTCCGCCAATAGGGGGGGCCAGCGGGCCACTTCGGGGCCGCGCATCGCCCTACAAGGTCCTCCCACTCTAGCCACAGCCGGCACACCATGGTGCAGCAAGGCAGCAATACAATCTGGCTAGACAATGCCATAGAGAGTGAGCGCCCTCGCGCCCCTCGCGGCCCACGCGGCCCCACCCTCGCCCGCCCGCCCCCACAACACGCCCCATGCCTCTCTCCACCCGCCCCGCGCCGCCTCACCCGCGCCCCCCGCCCCCCCGCTCCGCAGCGTGCTCGACCCTCCCCCCAGACATCCTGCGCGCCCTCAACACCATCGCCGCGCTCGACCGCAAGTCCCAGGAGCTCCGCGAGGACCTCGAGCGCGCCCACCAGCGCTGCCTCGACCTCGGCCCCGTCGCCAACGCCGAGGAGCACCGCCCCCTGCGCGACGACATTGAGCGCATGCACGGCCTGCTCCTCCAGTGGGCCGAGGAGCGCCTCCAGCTGGCCATCGTCGCGCACGAGCAGGTCGAGCGCCACGTCCGCATGGTCGACGAGGACCTCCAGGGCTTCGAAGAGGATCTGATCGACCGCGGGGCCTTCCAGGACGTCGGCGACGACATGGAGCCGTACGAACGCATGCCCTCGTCGACGCGCCGCGGGGCCGGCGGGCTGGGCGGCGCGCTGAGCGGGGGCGTCGGGGGCGCGCTGGGGGGCCCGACGGCGTCGGAGTACACGGGGGGGACTTCCGCGCAGGATGATGGGGGGGGTGCGGGGCAGATGGGGCCCGGGCAGGGGAACCCGCCGCCGGCGCTGCGCGCGAGCAGGCGCGGCGGTGGGCCGCCGATGCAGCGGATGGCGATGGGGATGGACGGCGGGCACGGCGGCGACGGGATGGGGTACGGCGGCGACGGCGTGTACGCGCCGGTGGGCGTGGGGCAAATGGGGTTCATCAACCCCCCGCCGCCGAACCTGAAGGACAAGGCGCGGCGGCTGCAGACGCGCGCGAAGTTCTTGGAGTACAAGGACGTGAACGAGGCGCTCGTGGGGAAGCACGCAGAGATGTACTGGCCACATGACGACCACTGGTGAGTCAGGGGGGTGTTGTGCTGAGGGTGTTTGGCTTGTGTGTGCGTGCGCGTGTGTGCGGGGCGGGGCCGTGCGTGGTAGTGTGCGGCCGTGAGACTTGGTTTTGTGTCTCGTGTTGGCGCGCAGGTATCTGATTGAGATCCAGGCGGTGGACAGCGGGACGCGGCGGGCGACGATCATGTACCTGACGGGGGAGACGGAGGAGCTGGAGCTCGACGAGATCATTCGCGAACGCCACATGGTCGTGATCGGCCTCTGAGGTCTGCGGTGGCATCGTGGCGTATATATGCCAGCTCCGACGGCCCTTTGGCGCCACTGCAGCTCTGGGGAGCAACGCTGCGCGCGTCAGCTACGGCGGCAGTCCAAGACGCAGGTGGTAGTTTGCCTTGACTGTTAAATATGGCTCGTTGGCTGCAATCTCACAACGTCGAGTCGTGCCCGCGTGATCGACCGGGCCCGTTTCACGTCGGCGTCGTGACAGGTCGATGTGGTGATTTTTTGCGGCTCATACCGCGCGTGGGCGCCTGCATGCGCGACACCTCGGCTGCAACCACCCCAGCAGAGTGCCCCCACTGAGCCAAGTCGGCCCCCCGCAGCGGAGCGCCGCCTGCCTTCGGGGCGGCGCAGGCCCGCGACAGACACGCTCGCACGCCACATCGCACAGACGAAGGCACAGAGAGCGATACGGCGCACGCCATTCCCACGAACGACCACGATTTCTGAATCATGCTTGAGGCGACGCTTTCTCGCGCGCTCGAGGCCACGCTCCGTGTGTGCGCGGTGGTTCGGGATCATCGGCAGCTGCAGGTACGAGCGCGGCCCGCCTAGTCGCAAGATCGTCGCCTCTGTGCAGGTTTCGCCTCGAAATCATTATTTCAGACTCCCAACCATGGCCAATACGGCCACGTACTGCCCGCAGGAGGCGTTACCATGGCTCACACCGCGTGTGGCGCGAATGAGGGCCGTTTTATGTCAGGCTATGAGCGATCAGACCCGCCTGCGCGACCCTGAGGCCATCGAGGCCCGGCTGCGCACAGAGCTCCTGCCGGCTCTGGAGGAGCTCGAACGCGCCATACCGAAGCGACGCCGCAAGGAGAGGGCCGCTGCATGTTTCGCCAGCGGCGCGTGGCAGAGCCGCGTCCTGGCCCTCACGTCACGCGTCACGGACTTGCTTGTGGCCATCACGGGCAACAACACTCCCGCAGACACCGCGGCATTGGACCAGGACCAGAACGCCCGCACGCAGCAGCACGCGGCGATTCAGGTCGACCAGGCGGCGGCGGACCCCGCGCCGTTCGCGTCTGCGGAGTACGAGTGCGGCATTTGTTTGCGTAGCGTTCGGGACCCGGTGGTGCTGCTGGACAGCGGCCAGACGTACTGCCGGACGTGCATCGAGGTGTGGGTGTCCAGCAGGGTGGCGGCCGGCCAGGAACCGACGGACCCGCTCACGCGGGTGCGGCTGAATGTGCCGCTGCAGCACGTCGAGAACTGGGCGCTGGTGAGCAGCGCCGCGAGGGGGGCTGGACCGTCGACGGAGAGGGCGACGCCACAGGGCGCGATCAGGACAGTGGAGCAGCTGCGCGCGGCGATCCATGCCGGGCGCGGGACGGTGAGCGAGCGTTTGTGGGTGCTGAGAACAGGACTGAATGGCTTGCTCGCTGCGGTTCCGTGTCGCCGCGGGGGTCGATGTGCAGGTGTGCTCTGGACGGTGCTTGAGAGCGTTGTTTTCGATCCGTGCTTTGACCGCGCAGGTGATCGACCTGCAGGGGCACGAAGTGCGCGGGAGTGGCTGGGATACTGTCGCGGTGACCCGCCCCGGCGTAACCCTGCGCAACGGCAGGCTGACGGGCGTGCAGCTCGTGATCGAGCCGTCCGCGAGGCGCACGTGTCTGGACAGCCTCTGCGTCAGCGGGTGCACCGGAGACCGCAGCGGTGAGCACCCCGACAAGCGCACACTTCGCGCGACGCCATTGCGAGGAGGAACCGCCGCAGGGTGACATGGCAACGACCAGTCACGGGCGTTGTCGAGCACAGGTTGAATGAGCCGACGCCATGCAATGATGACGTGGCGCCAGACGCGAGTTGGAACATATAACGAGACAAGGTTTGAAATATTGTGGCACAGCTTTGGTGTTCGAGACTCTGAAGGCAGCACGATTCGGCGGCTGATCCTGCAGTTGCCGGTGCTCGGAGCGCAGTCCGTGTCAAGGCCGCGGGCGAGGTCGTGATTGTGGGGTGCTGCATCAACGACAACGGGGACCGTGGATTGTCCGTCGATGGCGGTGCACAGGTGCCGGTGCCGGTCTGCCAGCCTCGCCGCCAGCATCGCACAGTTGTTGTGCGCTGAGCGAGCAGCTCGCGGGCACGATCACGTGATCCGCAGAAGCAATGGATGCAGGTGACGGTGGAGGGCGGCGAGTTCTCCGGCAACGGCGGCAGCGGCTTGTGGGTGAGCGACAGCAGGACGGAAGTGACGATGCGCGGCGCGAAGTGCAACGCGAACATGTTGTACCATGGCATCGTGGCGCAGGGGGGGGCGAAGGCACGTGCCTGTATGTCTCCTGTGTGCGCGAATCGTGTTGGAGGGCGGCGCTGCGTCGCGGTGCGCGAACACGGCTGCGGAGGCGTGGCACAATGCATGCAGGTGAGGGTGGAGGACGGCGAGTGCTCCGGCAACCGCGATTCTGGTGTGCGGGCGGACGGCATTGGGACGAAGGTGACGGTGCGCGGCACGTCGTGCAACGCGAACAAGCAGAACGACGGCGTCGCTGCATTTTGGGGAGCGCAGGTGCGTGCCCATCATGCACAATTCACAACTCATGCGGTGCGAGGTGGCGCTATGTGGCGACGTGCACACCCGTTTGCGGGAACACGTGAGGGCGCAGGTGACGGTGGAGGGCGGCGAGTGCTCAGGCAACGGCAGGCACGGTGTGTGGGCGTACGGCAGAGGGACGAAGGTGACGGTGCGCTGCACAAAGTGCAACGCGAACACGGGGTTCGGCGGCGTCGTGGCGCACGAGGGAGCGCAGGTGCGTGCCCATCATGCACAATTCACAACTCATGCGGTGCGAGGTGGCGCTGTGTGGCGACGTGCACACCCGTTTGCGGGAACACGTGTGGGCGCAGGTGACGGTGGAGGGCGGCGAGTGCTCAGGCAACGGCAGGAGCGGTGTGTGGGCGAGCGGCAGAGGGACGAAGGTATCGGTGCACGGCGTGAAGTGCTGCAACAATCGGAATGGCCAAGGCGTCGAGGCGAGGGAACGAGCGAAGGTACGCAAATAGGATAGAAAGACTGAAGAAGAAAGTACCTTTCGAGGCACCATGCTGGACTCCGCGCGCAAGGCCGTGGAGCAGCACCCATCGCAGAAATATTCTCACGAGATCGCGCGCACGCAGGTCGTGGTGCACGGGCTGTTCATGAGCGGGAACAGGCACGGCGACATCGGCAGCTTCTCAGAAGGCACCGTGGAAGTGCTGTGACGGCAAACGCACGCGTCATGCACGCGCTGCGACACCAGCGGCTGTGCATCTCGGACCCACGTCTCCATGTCCGCCTCGGAGAGACGCCGGAGATTCCCTCGCCGCCACACACACACACGAACACACGCTGCGCTGCCAGATGTGGCACCGTTGGGCGGTCCCGGAGCGCGCTGCACCGGTCGGCCCGGAGAACAAGCGCCCCGCGGTGGACTAACACCACAGAGCGCGCTGGACTAACACCACAGCCGCCTCCACGGCTGTGGAGACGGGCGGCCTGCATCGAGTCACATCGACAACACTCACCCAGCCACGTAGGCCCCCCGCAGCGGAGCACCGCCTGCCTTCGGGGCGGCGCAGGCCCGCGACAGACACACTCACACGCCATATCGCACAGACGAAGGCACAGAGAGCGATACGGCGCACCCCGTTCCCACGAACGACCACGATTTCCGAAATCATGCTTGAGGCGACGCTTTCTCGCGCGCTCGAGGCCACGCTCCGTGTGTGCGCGGTGGTTCGGGATCATCGACAGCTACAGGTACGAGCGCGGCCCGCCTAGTCGCAAGATCGTCGCCTCTGTGCGCGCGCAAGGTGCGCTCCTTGCTCTGGTGAGATGCTAAGCCTCGTCGCGAATACGGCCACGTACTGCGCGCAGGAGGCGGCGCCGTGGCTTCTGTCGCGTATAACGCGAGCCAGGGCCGTCTTGTGTCGCGTCATGGGCGCCCAGGCCCGCCTGCGCGACCCTGAGGCCATCGAGGCCCGCCTGCGCACAGAGCTCCTGCCGGCTCTGGAGGAGCTCGAACGCGCCGTACCGAAGCAGTCGGACAGGGCCGCTGCGTGCAGCGCCAGCGGCGCGTGGCAGAGCCGCGTCAAGAAGCTCACGGACGTGCTTGTGTCCATCACAGGGCACAGTTCCCTCGACACCGAGCCCTTGGACCGGGACGACAACGCCAGCACGCAGCAGCACGCGGCGATCCAGCGGAAGGATGCGGCGACGGACCCCGCGCCGTTCGCGTCTGCGGAGTACGATTGCGGCATTTGTCTGCGTAGCGTTCGGGACCCGGTGCGAGGCCCTGCGCGCGTTGACCTTGGTTCTCGTCCGATCGTGTACCCGGAGGGTCCTTCGCGACGATACTGCGCCGGCAACGCCCGTTGGGGAGTGCAGGTGATGCTGCTGGACAGCGGTCATACGTACTGTCGGGCGTGCATCGAGATGTGGGTCTCCGGCAGGTTGGCGGCCAACCACGAGCCGACGGACCCGCGCACGGGTATGCGGCTGAATCTGCCGGTGCGGTCTGTTGAGAACTGGGCGCTGAAGAGCGTGCTGGGGCCGGAGGTTGAGCTGTCTGGAGAGGCGGAGAGGGTGCCGTTCACGATCAACACTGTGGCGAAGCTGCGCGCGGCGATCGATGCCGGATTCAGGAAGGTGAGCGGGCGTTTGTGGCTCCCAGAGCCGTGTGTTCAGGACTACAGATGCTGGACTACAGAGCTGAATTGCGTGCTCACTGCGCTTCGATTTCGCCGTGGAGGACGCGGCTAGGATACAAGAGCGGGGTCTGCGAGGAGACCCCCGGGCCGCGCCTTGGACCACGCAGGTGATCGACCTCGAGGGGCGCACGTTGAAAGGCAGCGGCGACGATGCGGTTGTTTTGCCCCACCCCGGAGTGACCCTGCGCAACGGCAAGCTGGCGGGCGTGAAGCTGGTGATCAAGCCGACCGCCAAGAACACTCGTCTAGCCGGGCTCACTGTCAGCGGGAGCAATGGCGGCCCCAGCGGTGAGCTCCCTTGAAATTATGGCGCCCGCCGCGGCGTCGTCGCGAGGTCATGAGTGAAGGCTGGCGGAGCGTGACTTGTCCACCACCGCACGATTCAGGCCGCTCGCGACTTCAGCTTGCGCACGTCGACGCTGTGCAATGTGCGCGAGACACGACTTAGTATCAACTTACGAAGTTTGTTGAGTTCGGTTGGCACAGCTTTCGTGCGTGAGCGACTCGCTGGACATAACGCAAGTAGTCGCACGTTTCTGCAGGCACCGGTGCACGGAACGCAGTCATCGTCGAGGCGGCGCGCGGGGTCAAAATTGTGGGGTGCACATTGAATGGCGCGAAACGGGGGTTGGCCGTCTTGGACGGGGCGCAGGTGCCGGCTCCAGTGCACCCAGCGCATCGCTGTGCGGTCGTCGCAGCGCCAGGCGAGCCGCTCGCGCGCAAGATCACGTCATCCGTTCGAACTGTGGTGTGCAGGTGACGGTGCGGGGCGGCGAGTGCTCAGGCAACGGTCAGTGCGGCGTGTGGGCGGGCGGCAGCGGCACGACGGTGACGATGCACGGCGTGAAGTGCTGCGCGAACAAGGAGGCCAACGGCGTCGTGGCGCAGGAGGGAGCGAAGGCGCGTGCCCATGCCATGCGCGATTCGAACGCTGCAGGGCAGCGATGGATAAGTGGGCGCACAACTTCGCGCGGGCGTGTCTGGCGTGATGTGTGTAGGTGACGGTGGAGGGCGGCGAGTGCTCCAGCAACGGCGCGAGCGGCTTGTTGGCGAGCGGCACTGGGACGGAGCTGACGGTGCGCGGGACGGAGTGCAGCGAGAACAGCAAGTTCGGTGGTATCGTGGCGCAGCTGGGAGCGAAGGCGCGTGCCCTTGCTGTGTACGATGTGCGGTGGGTGCGGCGGAGGCTGATGCGCGATGACGCACGGACACGTGTGCTGGGGCGTGAGCGTGGCCGCAGGTGACGGTGGAGGACGCGAAGTGCTCCCGCAACGGCGGAAGCGGCGTGCTGGCTCTCAGTGGAACAGAGGTGGCGGTGCGTGGCACGGGGTGCTGGTCGAACAAGACGGGCCACGGCATTCAGGCGGCTATGGGAGCAAAGGCACGTGCCCGTGCATGTCAAGCACAGTGCGTGATCACGAATGTGGCTCACAACTACGTTGCGGAGCGGAGGCATGCTTACCGACGTGTGGCGGCACGCAGGTGACGGTGGAGGGCGGCGTTTGCTCAGGCAATGGTCAGTGCGGCGTGTGGGCGGGCGGGACAGGCACGACGGTGACGGTGCGCTTCACGATGTGCTTGTCGAACAAAAGCCACGGCATTCAGGCGACCATGGGGGCGCAGGTGCGTGTCATGTGGGATGTTCCGTCTCATGAGAGATATCACTCGGCTCGACGCACACCGATATGCGCTGTGGTGAAGGGCACTGCGTGGCCATGCATGGGCCCACCGTTGCGGGGGCCTTTGCGAGTCACGTGATCGCAGGTGACGGTGCAGGGCGGCGGTAGCTCCCACAACGAGATGTGCGGTGTGTGGGCCGGCGGGACAGGCACGATGGTGACGATGCGCGACACAACGTGCTCGTGGAACAACAGCCACGGCATTCAGGCGACCGAGGGGACGACGGTGCGTGCCTGTGCACGTCATGTGGGATGAAGGGCGCTGCGTGGCTGTGCACGGGCCCACCGTTGCGGGGGCGTTTGCGTATCACGCGATCGCAGGTGACGGTGAGACACGGAGATTGCTCCACAAACGACATGTGCGGCGTGCATGCGATCGGCGGTGAGACATTCGTTTCAATGGAAGGCGTGGGTTGCTGCGACAACAAGAAGTACCACGGCGTTGTGGCGGGGGGGGAGCCAAGGTAGGAACGCAGGCCACACTGACCAAGCACAAGACAGACCGCCTGTCGCATCATGCTGGGCTGCGTGCTGACGGCATCGATGCATACATGATCGCACGCCAATGCTGTTTCCCGGAGGTTGCAAGCGTGCTTGCAGGTCGCGGCGCGCGGCTACTGCATGTGGCGTGGGAACACGTGCGGTGACATCTGCACGTACGAGGAAGGCACGGTGGACACGTTGGAACTTACTTACGTTTACGTTTAAAACGCATTTTCGGGAGACCGGGGGCTTCGATCGGGGGGAGACCGGGGGCCTCGATCAGGGGGGGACCGAGAGCACCGATCAGGAGGGGGTCGGGGGCTCCGATCTTTGGTAGACCGGGGGCTTCGATCCCTACCGCGCCGTGTTCGAGGCCGGCGCGGGAGGCTCCAACGCTGCCTCGTGCGCCGTGCTGCCGGGCATGCCGTCACTGACCGCGCCGGACGGCATTGCACCGGCCGAGCCGATGGGCACGCACGGGGGCGGCGCGGTGGATCCCTCGGCCGCGACTGTGCAGCGGGGCGCCGTCTCTCATGCACAGTCCCTGTGAAGCACTGCATGACCATCGAACATGTGCCGCCGCGCCAAACGGTCCCACGCGCCGCTCGCGGACGAAGCCACGGCGCCCGCGATTGCGACAACAGTCGTCACGGGCGAACTGTGACCGTCGCAAGTGACGGCGAGCAGCTCGATGGGGCGACGAGGAACAACGGGGCCGGGAACGGCACGCTGCAGGCCCCAGTGCAGCGGGCGAACCCTACGCACGTCGCCCAGGCAGCTTCCAGCAGGGACGCGATGCGTTGCCTACATGATTGCCTCATGTGGCATTAGGTAGTGACTTGTGCGCCGCGCGAGGTGGGTTTTTGGCGCTGAAATCAACCACACGGACGCACAGAGCTCTGATTCTGCTATCAACGCGGCGTATCTGTCCGCAGCGGCGCTTGGAGCGCCGTGCGGGGGGGTAGGAGATGTGTAACCTGGTCAACACGTTTCATGTCTCGTGAGGCCCCGTCCAGGCGTCGTCCCAGCACGACGGGCCTCGCGCGCGGCCGGGCCGGGTATTTCCATTTCCGTCCTCTCGCTGCGCGTCGGGAAAACTGTCTAGGCACCGCCGACGGAGCCCGCCGCGGCCCTCTGCGAGCGAGCCATGGCCGTGCGGCGAGCCCTGGGCCGCCTGCTTGGCAACCCGCTGAGCGAGCGCTCCTGCGCGAGCCCAGCCGCCGTCGAGTGCCTGCACCGCGCCGTCGAGCCCCAGGGCGCCGCCCAGCCTCTGTGGCAGCACGCTGCCACCCCGCCCGTCCACGCCTCAGCTGCGCCCCCCGCGGCCTCCGCAGCGCTCCGCACGGGGCCGACGCTGCCTCCCCGGCAGCTCTTCACCTCCTCGACGCCCCTCAACCCCGTTCCGGGCACCCCCGCCCGCGAGCGGCTCGCGGAGCCGGCCTTGACCGAGCCGGCAGCCGAGGCTGAAGGCGCGTTCCCGTACGTGATCCACGTCCACACTGGGGACCAGCGAGGAGCGGGAACGCACGCCGGAGTCGTCATCGGCATCGTGGGCGAGCTCGGGTGCTCCAGCAACCTCAGCATTCAGCACAGCCCGGGTGAGGACGAGGACGCGGTGCTCCTGGAGCGTGGCACGACGCGCACGTTCACCGTGCACAGCAGCGAGGACCTGGGCAAGCTGCAGACCGTCTACGTGAAGCGGCAGAAGGTGAGAACCGCGCGCAAAGGGCGCTGCTGGGGACGCGGCGGCGAAGGAAGTGCGTGGTCCAGGCTGACTCATGAACGTGCGGGAATCTGCGCGCGGGGCTGCGCGAGACCCCTCGACGCGTCGTGTGCTGCGCCAGCGCTCGAGCGAGGAGCCGGCGGCCCGCCGCGGCCGCGCGCGCCGCGCTGCGCCGCCGGAGATGCGACCGCGTGCGCCGGTGCGTCTTTCGCAGGTGGGCGTGTCCTGCTCGCTCGGAGCCGGCTGGTTCCTGGACAAGATCGACGTCGTGGACCCCAAAGGTGCGGGGCCCGCCGTCAGATGCCGCGACCGACCGCGTCGCGGCCTCAGCGCGGCGGGCTGCTCTGTGCTCCTCCCGAGCCCCCGTGCGGCCGCTCGGGGCAGCCGTCCGACCACGCAGCGCGCCCCGCAACCGCATGTACGTGCAGGGAAGGTCTGGACGTTCCCGTGTGAGGCGTGGTTCGGCCTCGACAACGCGTCGGGCGCGGAAGGGTCCCTAGAGCGCAACCTGCTTCCCCTCATCGACGAGCCGCAGTTCGACGACGGCAGCTTCATGGAGACCGACGTCGACGAGATGGCCATGGAGGGCGACAACACCTTCTCGGGGATCGCCAAGGCGCGCCTCCCGCCCGGCCCCCACCTCGCCACCTCCTATGCCGCCCGCCGCCGCCGCAGCCCGCCCGACCGCGCTCCCGCCACTCGTCCGCGCAGGGGAAGCCGGCGCCGGAGCCGATCTCCGTCGCGATCTCCGCGCTGGCCATCCCCGACCGCTCGAAGGTCGCGCAGGGCACACGCGCCATCAACCGCAAGGGGTTCGGCTACGGCGGCGAGGACTCCTACTTCTTCTGCGAGACGGAGAAGACCATCGGCATCGGCGTCGCAGGCACGCCGCCCCGCCCGCCGCCGCGCGCCAACGCCCGCGCACGCACACCGCGCGCCTTGCATCTCAAAGTGGCGCTCCCGTGCGTGCGTGCGTGGTCGCAGACGGCGTGTACGCGTGGCGCGACCAGGGGATCGACCCGGGGGAGATGTCGCGGTCCCTGACGGGCCACGCGCGCGAGGCGGTGCTGTCAGGCCTGACAGACCCCCTCCTGATCCTGTCGAACGCGTGGTACAAGGCGTTCCACGAGGGGGCGCGCGGGAGCTCCACCGCGACGGTCGCGACGATCAACAAGCACCGCGGCTCGCTCTCCTCGGCGCTCCTGGGGGACTCTGGGTTCATCGTTGTCGGGACTACCCCGGGGAGGCCCTTCCGCCACGTCAAGTACCGCTCCCCGCACCACGAGCACTCCTTCGGCCACCCGTTCCAGCTCGGCCACCACGAGCACTCGGACAGGCCCGAGGACGCGCTCATTGCCCGCGTCCCCGTCGGGGCGGGGGACGTCATCATCATGGGCTCGGACGGGCTGTTCGACAACGTGCACGACGAAGACATCCTCCGGGTGCGTCGTGCGGCAGCTCGGGGCTTGCTCGGGGCGTTCCTGATGCCCGCGCGGCGCGTTGGCGCCGCCTGCGTGGTGGTGCGCGTGGCCGGCGGGTTGTGCGAGCGGCGCTGCTGCGCCCGCGTGGCGCGCTACTTCGGTAGTACCGGCACCGTGCGTCGTGTCGGCGGCCACGAGTCGGGCTTCTCGAGCGGAATCTGCTTCGGTTTTTGACGATGTTGTTTGGCTGCTCGCTGCGTGTCTGCAGGAGGTGGACGGGACGCTGGATGTCGCGGAGAGCAAGGGGCGCGCGGCGAGCTCCAGCGCGATCGCTCAGCGCCTCGCGAAGCTCGCGTTCGAGGCCAGCATGGACCGCCGCGCCCAGACTCCCTACGCCATAGCGGCCACCGAGGCCTTCGACCTCGTGTTCAGCGGCGGGAAGCCGGACGACATTACCGTGCTCTGCGCCATCCTCTCGTGACTCCGCGCCGCACCCACGCACCAGTCGTGACTCCCCAATCGAGATTTCCCAACTGCCTGTGCCGCGCCACGCAGAACCGCGCAGCAGCCCCGCCGCGACGCTCGCGGCGCCAGACCGCCGCGCTGCGCGCCGCGCGTGACCCCTGTGACGCCGCCGTGCGCCGACGCCGCACCCTCACGCTCACACGCCCCCGCAACTGACCCACCGCCACCCCCGCGCCTCACCCCTCCCGCGGCGGCGCGCCTCCGCCGCGCACGGCCGCGCGGATCAGCGCCAGCGGCGAGTCCACGTGCGCCAGGTGCGCGAACGCCGCCCCGCGTAGCTCCGACTGCATCAGCGCGCACGCCCGCTCCGCCTGCGTCGCGAGACCCTCCGCACCGTCCACCAGCGCCGCCAACGCGTCGACCTGCAGCGACAGCTTCCGCAGCGCGTCCCCCAGCGCCTCGTCGAGCTTCCCCGCCACCGACCTCGCCCGGGCGCGCTCCAGGGCGGCGTCGACCGCCGCTTTCAGCTCGGGGCCCGCCGCGAGAGATGTTGGGCGGGGGGCGCCGCCGACGGCGCCCTGGGCCGCGGCGGCGGCCTTCAGGCTCTGCCACTCGCGCTCCTCGTTGAGGAGGCGGTCCCTGAGGCCGACGAGCATCGCGCGGCGGCTCTCGGCGTCTCCGAGCGCCACGTCGCTGCCAGCCTCGATGTCGCCCGGCATCAGGATCTGCTCGTCTGCGGCGAGCTGCTCGACCTTCGCGAGCCATGCGTCGAGGACCGTGTTGTACGCTTGCTTCACCTGCGGGCGCGGCGGGCTCCGGGCGGCTCGGGTGCGCGTAGCGCAGTGAAGGCGGGATGCGCTGTGGTGCGTGAGCGCGGCGTACCGTCGCGTAGTACTCGTCTGGCAGCTGTGCTTCGTACTGGAGGACGTCTTGCCGGACTTTGGCCGCCAGGGACTTGCAGAGGTGCACCACGCGGGCAGCGCCCTGTGCGTCGTCCGGCACGGCCCGCAACGCCTCGCGGTACGCCTCCGGTACGTCCGCTAGATCCGCCGCCTGTGGAAAGCGCGGAGGGCTGCGAACGTGACGATCTCGCGGCGGGAGCAGCGCTGCGCGGGCTGCGGCGGGCCGAAAAGAGACGCACAAGGCCACGAGGACGTTTCGTTCCACGGGCCCTCCGTCACGGGCTGAGTTGTACCTCCGCGCCGACGCAACGCATCAACATCGTCGGAGGAACACGGCGCAGGCGCAGCATTTCGAATCAGCGCGTCAGCGCGCGGGAACAAGAGCAACGTTCCATGTCGTGCAGTCCTCCTTGCCTGCTCTCCGCCCGCAGGGTCCCGTGCGCCCGCGCGGGCCGCGGATCCGCCAGCCGCAGCTGCATCAGGCGCCGCCGCGCCAGCGGCGGCCCGCCGGAACACGAACCCGCCGTCGTCTACTAGCTCCTCATTGCCCACAGCCCGCACCACGCGCTGTTCCTCCCCAGCGTCCTTCCTGCGCAGCGCATTTCCAGGACATTGCACTTCGGAGCGCGTTGGCGCGCTCAGACCCCGCGAGCAGCCGCAGAAGCGTCAGGAGAGAGCGTCCGGCATATGAATGCGCGGTGGCGCGCACTCGCCGTCCCGCCCGCGGCAGGCCCCGCGCTGCCCCGAAAAGCCCAGCGCTCGCTCACCTCGATTGCCCCATCGTGCCACGGGCCGCAGCGACGGCGAAGCGGTCCCCGCTGCCGAGCGTTGGCACGCGAGCACGTCTAGCGCTGGTCTTTCCGCCTCCAGGCGACGTTGCGGTGACGGTGTGACGTCCACTACAGTTGCACGGCAGCGGCTTTCACCGCCGCTCGCAGCCCGGCCTCCGCCATCACCCCGGACGGCCATCGTCACGCCCCCCGCCCGCGCGGGACTTCCCAGGGTGTGCCCGCCTCAGGCGCCGCCCTGCCGTGGCGCCCCCGGGCCACAAATCAGGCGCGCGGCGGCCCCCGGCCACGCTCGACGCAAGCACCGAGCTCGTGACGCGTCCTGTCCCGAGTGGGGAGGTTCCTTGGCTGCGTCCTGGGTCCCCAAGTTGGCACATCACTGCTTTCGGTGTTTCGCGAATTCAGCGTGCCATGCCGGCTGCCACGATGCATATCGGGGAGGACGTGATGCGTAACCTCGACGTGTGGCGTCAGGGGCACCGGCACGCGCTGCACGTCGCGGGATGCGCCCTCGCGGGCGTCGTCTCCGGTGCAACCGCGGCGGGCGTTGTGCAGCCGTTCGACGTCGTGCGGACGCGCTTGCAGGCAGACTGCGCGCAGGGAATGAAGAGGGGCGCCTTTGCTACGCTCGGAGTGGTCGTGCGCGAGGCCGAGGCCAAGGGCCGCAGCGTGCAGCGCGCATTGTGGCAGGTGGGCACCCTACCTCAACGACAGCACGTTTCCGCGAGCGTCATCGTTTCCACGCCCGTGCAACGCATCACCAGCGTTGTACGCGACCTCCCCGGCCCGTTTCGGTCCGATTCCGCCAGAACGCCGCGGACCCCGCGGCGCTACGGGCGCCCCAAGGGTCCAAGGGTGGACACGCCAGCCTGAGACTTCGTTGACCGAACCCACTTCCCTGGCACGTGTGGGTGTCCGCAGGGGGCGCGGCCGGGGATGGTGCGCCTGGGCGTCGGCAGCGGGACGTACTTCCTCATGCTGCAGTACTGGAAGCGCTTCTTCGAGAAGCAGATGCCCGACGGCACGAAACGGATGGCCCCAATGGGGGCGCTGTGCGCGGGGGGCTTGTCAGGGCTGTGCACCTCCGTCGTGCTGACGCCGCTGTCCGTCGTGAAGACGCGGGCCGAGTTCGGGTGCGCCCCGGTGTCCGGACCCGGCCCCAGCGGGCCCCCTCAGCCCCTGGCACCGAGACGAGAGTTCGAAAGCAGCAACCATTCGCGAAACCGTATTTGACGGGATCTTCTGCCCTGGCGATCGCACGAGGCCCTGCGCGCGCCGTGTCTGAGCCGCCGCCGCCCTCTGCTTGCAGGTCCGGCGTCGCCGCGGGCGCGTCAGGGCGGGTGCCGGGTCCGCTGCGGCAGCTGGTGGGCATCGCGCGGACGGAGGGTCTGCGGGGGTGTTTCAAGGGCCTGGTGCCGACGATGGGGACGACCGCGCCGTTCTCCGCCCTGTACCTCACGATTTACCAGAACACGCGCCGGCGGCTCATGCCCGCGCTCGGCGAGGACAAGGCGGCGGTCGTGAACTTCACTAGCGGGCTGCTGGCGGCGACGGGCGCGGCGACGATCACGCAGCCGATGGACGTGCTGCGCACGCGCACGCAGCTCGGCCTCGCGGACGCGTCGGGCCTCCGCGGCGTGGCGAGGACGCTGAGCCAGGTGGTGCGCACGCAGGGCCCCAAGGCGCTGTTCACGGGGCTCGGGCCGCGGGCGGCGCGGCGGGGCGTGCAGACGGCGATCGTGTGGGCGCTGTACGAGGAGCTGGCGCCCCGGCTCAGCGCGGCGCTCACCGGGTCGGGCGGCGTCGGCACGTTCCATTGAGGGGTGCGGCGATGATTGTTGGCCGACGGCCGTGAAGACTGTGACTCTGATGCAGGCAAGCGAGAGTGGTGCGATCGAACCGGAGACGCGGGACGCCGTGTGAGGTTCTTGTTGTTGTTGGGGGCCTCGTGAAGGCCCCCGCGGCCCATATTGTGAACGACGCTTCACACTGTGAGTCACGCAGGCCCCCACGCGCTCAGAGGCTCATCTCTGCGCGGCGGGGCGGGGCCGCTGCGCGTCGTCGGCGCGGCGGGGCGAGGCACACACTATCGGCGCGGCAGGGTCATCGGCCGATGCTGCGCGCGTCGATGGGGTCCGGCTTGCTCTTGTCGTACGGCCCGACGAAGGACTTCTGCTTGAGCTCTATCACGCCCTCGTCCAGCACGCTGGGGAACTTCAGCTGGCCGGTCGTCGTGTCAACCTCGAGCGGGGCGTTCGGGGGCATGAGGCCCGCCTCGGACGGGAAGCCCGTCACGAGGCCCCACTGCTTCGTCGGCACCGTCATCAGGTCCTGCGTCTGGCCGATGTACCGCCGCGCGATCTTGCCTTCGCGGGTCGGGTAGATTGCGTACATCGAACCGTTCCGCGTGGCGGCCACGAACCCCGCGTTCGTGCCCGTGTCCATGTACGCCGTGCCGGAGACGACGTCGACCATCCACTGCCTGCGCAGCGGGCGCGGCGCGGAGGCAGCGGCGTGGGTTGAGGGTCTGCGTGCGAGGCTTGTGCGGGGATTTGCGGCGGCGCAGGGGCGCTTGCCTGTCGAGCTTGTCGCGGAAGAGCTGGTAGACCATGCCGTTGTCGCCCTTGACGAAAGTCGTGCCGTTCGGGCCGCGGTAGGTGTCGAACGGGAGGAGGGCGTTGGTGCCAGCCCAGTAGACGAAGCCGCCTCCCATGATGATGAGGAACAGGTCGCGGCGCGACGGACGCCATTCGCGCAACGAGGACACGTCCGGCGGCGGTGGCGGCGGCGGCACGCTGGTCCCGAGGCCTGCGGCAGAGCCGGGAGACACCGCAGGTTGCACCACAGGCGCAGCGGGGCCGGAACGAGCGCGAAGAGCGCTTTCTGCGGATTCACGGGCGTCAGTGTCGCGGAGCAGAGGCGGTGTTCGCGCAAGACAAGGGCCTCGGAGGCAAACGGCCGTGTCCCGGGCTCTAGGCTGCAGGCAAGCCCCCTCAAGCGGCGGACGCTGGGAGCGAGGCAGCGTTGATGGTGGCGCTCACGACTCACCGGGTGGAGGTGCGTCCGGCATGGTCTCCCGGCGGCGCGAATCAACCGAGGGACGCTGCGCGCGGGCAATGCCGAGTTGCCGCTGGGCGTGTGACGGCCGGGGCCGCAGCACGTCGCTCGACACGATCGACCCGCAACGACAGGCGCGCATCCCTCCCTCGTACGTAAACTTCAGCGCTGAAGGTTATTCTACCTAGTTGGAGCTATGTGTGGAGTCCGGCGGCTCCACTTGTGCAGCGGTGGATGTTGCGAGGCCGTACCACGCCGCTGGGTTCGCACGGCCACCGGCGCTGGACGGTATACGCGGCAAACGATCTGAGCAGCAGCTGCAGCCGCCAACGTCGACGACCAGCCTTCCCCACGCCCTGCCTGGTGGAGGGGCGTTTGTTGATTGATCTGATGTCCTCTCCGCGCTGGTTTGAAGGCGAGAACTCGGAGATACCGAACACGGGTCGATCACTAGTGCGCACCCGCACCCGCCAGCCGCGCGCATGCGCCCAGAAGCCCCGTCCGACACGTTCGTGGATGCGTTTCATACCGTCGAGGTGACCTGACAGCAGGCGTTGGGTCGTCGGGACGCGGCGCGGCGCGCAGGCGCGTGCGGCGGGTCGCGATCCCCTGCGGCCGCCGCTACGGAGTGCGAGTCAGCTCACACGATTCGGCACTGCTATGATTCTGGGCACGCGTTTGTGCCCTTTGTCTATCAATTCCGTCATTGCGTCGCGCGCGCGGCCGGCTTGCGCGGACGAAGGGTCCGGGCGGCTCAAGAGCAGAGCGGACATGTGTCCCGCGCATCAGGGCCGACTGCCACGTGGCCAGGGGTGCCAGGTCGACAGGCGAGGCAGGGGGGAGCGGCGGAAGGCCGTGTGCTTGGCGACGTCGCTGACGATGCGGCTGCGCGTCAGCGCCGTAGCGCTGGCCTGGACTGCTCCATGCAGAGGCGGTTAGGCGGGGGGTGGTTGAATTGTGTGCAGCGACCAGATGCATGGTCGCGAGCGCGCGTTGAGGGAAAAACGCGCAGCGCAGCGGGCAGTGATTGAGCTCTGCAACGCGTCAGTGCGCGTCGTGGCCCCCGTGCCCCGCGTGCGAGTGCTCCGCCAGGTTCGTCAGCGCGATCGCCAGGAAGCCCAGGCAGAACATCGCCAGCGCCACGAACCGCCCGCGCCGCCCCGTCAGGAACGACTCCTTGCGCGCGTCGCCGTGGTCGCAGCACTGGTCGTTGATGTGGTGGTGCGGCGTCGCCAGCTGGCCCTTGTACGCCCCGGACGGCACGGTGGCGTCCGGCGGGAGCGTGCGCCCCTCGCTCGCGTCCAGTTCGGCGTCAGCCTTCAGCGGCGCGAGGGCGCCGGCCGGGACCACGTCCGGCGTGGCCTGGATCTGCACGCCGAGCTCGCTCCCGGCGATCTCCACCGCGCCCACGTAGATGAAGGTGCCCGCCGACAGACCCTGGAGCACGACGTCCGTCAGCGCCGACCTGCCCGACGACAGCATGCCCGCGATGATGCCGAGCGGGGTCATGAGCGCGAAGGGGATGAGCCAGATCGCGGTCTCGACCGCGGGCGTGCCCTCCATGAGGAAGTGCGAGCCGAGGGACAGCGAAGACACCCACTTGTGGGAGCCGATGGCAATCAGCATCTTGTATACCCCTGTCTCGGTCGCCTGGAGGCCGAGCGTGAGGCCCTCGAGGACGCTGTGGACCGAGAGCGCCGCGAGCAGGACCAGCGCGCTGCGGCGCGCGACGAAGAAGTTGCCGACGCGCTCCCACAGGGTGGCGTTGGGGTGCGACACGACGACGTGCTTGGGGTCTGCGCTGGCGATGGCCCCGCAGTCGTGGACGTCGAAGAACACGCGCTCCACCGCCAGCACGACGATGAAGCCGATCACCGCGCACGTCCCCGCCAGCGGGTACGACTCGTTCGGCCCCGAGATGTTGACCCCCTCCTGGGCGTGCACCGCCTCCGGGAGAATGTGCGTCAGCCCGGACGACAGGAACACGCCGCCCGCCAGCGCGTTGAGCAGGTGCAGGTACTTGAAGTACTTCCGCGACGACGCGATCAGGACCGGCACCAGGCCGCCGACGATGGCCTCGGCAAAGATGGCCGCGGCGAGGCCGCCCTTGAGGCCCGCGTGCTCCGCGCCGTCGAGGTCTCCGTGGTGCTCATGGTCATCGTGGTCGTGGTGCTCCTCGTCGTGGTGGTCCTCCTCCGCGAGGGCTGCGCAGCAACAGGTGCACATGCAGGGTTGGCAACGCGGCGCGGGGGGGGCGGAGAGAATCTGCGCTCGGCGCGCGGATGAGCTGGGCGGAGCTATGCGGTTGCGCGTTCATCGTGGCGCGGCTCACCTCTGGCGGCGGTAGTAGGGGCCGGGAGGATGCACAGCACAAAGAAGGCCGCGACGAGGAGCCAGGAGGCGAGGAGTTTCAGCGCGTGCCGCGGCATGGGGGCGTGCAGCTTCGGTGCTTGCAGGGACCTGCGACGACGCGGGGAAAATCACAATGTGGGAGCCAGTGCGAGGCCTGAGGGCTTCAGGGGGGATGTCGACATGCCGGCGCTGACGCGTCCGCGCGATGGCGGCGGGCAAATCGCATGAAATTAACGAGGAATGGCGAAATGTGCGCAGGTGCGGGCGTTCTGGATAGCGTGCGGTCCGGCACGAGAGCCGTCGTACCTAGTCGACCTACAATGCGCGTCTGTGTTGATGCGCCACGCGCACTCTCTGGCTGCAAGCAAATGCCAGAGGTCAGAACAATATCGCCGTGCCGCGGGAGTGGCTTTGGACCTCGGAAGGCGACGGCAGTGAGGCGGTAGGCGGCCTGCCAAACCATGTCGACACCAGCAGTCGCGCAGTCCCTCCCCTGACAGGAGCCGTCGACCCGCGCCCGCGCAGTCCGCGTCAGTAAAAACGACCATTTCCTGCAAATTTCCGCGACCAGCCTTCCTCCGGCGCGCGCAATCGCCCGCGCTCGGGCGCGATCGTCCCAAGGCCAGCACGGCCCCGAGACGCAGCTTTTCGGGTCCCTTTCGAGGCCAGGTACAGAGCGAGCCTCCGCGGAACAGATCCAACTGCTCGGCCGTTCACGTGCCATCCACGTTCGGCACTCCGCGCGGGCCCAGCGGCTTGATTCTCGACAGTGTGCAATCAGATCTTTGGTGCTACGGCCACCGCCGCACGCGCGCTCCCGTAGGGGCGCCGCTCCGGGCAGCAGGTGCCGGGGGTAAGGCAGCGGTGATGCTGGCGTTCGTTTGTCACAGGCTGGCGGTGCGTCCGCCCTGGCCTCCCAGCGACGCACTACACAACAGACACAAGCTGCGCGACTCCCTGTCGCCGCTGGGGCTGCAATGGCCGAGCGCACATGACGAGACGATCGCAGCGGCGGGCGCGGATCGGGACACGGCGCGGCGCGGCCACGTGCGGCGGGGCGCGACCCACTACGCTTGAGTCAGATCACACGATTCGGGACTGCTGTGATTCTGGGCATGCACTTGCGCTGCCACTAGTCCTTCAACTCCGTCATCGCGTCGCGCGCGGCCGGCTGGCGCGCAGAAGGAGGACCACGGCGGCCCAAAAGCTTGCCGAGCGTGTCCCGGGGAGCAGGGCCGCGAGCCTACCGTCCGGATGGCCGCGGAAGCGTGATCGAGAAAAGAGGCGGTAGGGGGGAGCGGTGCGAGGCCGTGTGCTTGGCGACGCCGCTGGCAATGCGGCTGCACGATCATCACCGATGCGCAGACTGGGTCGCTGAATGCAGGAGCGGGAAGGGGGAGGGGGGAGAGGGGAGTCATGGGACGCAACAACAACCATAGGCGGGAGCAAGAGCGCGCGGGGGAAAAACGCGCAGCGCAGCGGGCAGTGATTGAGAGCTCTGCAGCGCATCAGTGCGCGTCGTGCCCCCCGTGCCCCGCGTGCGAGTGCTCCGCCAGGTTCGTCAGCGCGATCGCCAGGAAGCCCAGGCAGAACATCGCCAGCGCCACGAACCGCCCGCGCCGCCCCGTCAGGAACGACTCCTTGCGCGCGTCGCCGTGGTCGCAGCACTGGTCGTTGATGTGGTGGTGCGGCGTCGCCAGCTGGCCCTTGTACGCCCCGGACGGCACGGTGGCGTCCGGCGGGAGCGTGTGCCCCTCGCTCGCGTCCTTGACGGCTCCCAGCTTCTCCGAGTCGTACTCCGGCGCCACGAGCTTCGCGGGGGCGGCGTCGTGCGAGGTCGTCTGCACGCCGAGCTCGCTCCCGGCGATCTCCACCGCGCCCACGTAGATGAAGGTGCCCGCCGACAGACCCTGGAGCACGACGTCCGTCAGCGCCGACCTGCCCGACGACAGCATGCCCGCGATGATGCCGAGCGGGGTCATGAGCGCGAAGGGGATGAGCCAGATCGCGGTCTCGACCGCGGGCGTGCCCTCCATGAGGAAGTGCGAGCCGAGGGACAGCGAGGCCACCCACTTGTGCGCGGCAATGGCGACCAGCATCTTGATGACCCCCGACCGGGTCGCCTGGAGGCCGAGCGTGAGGCCCGCGAGGACGCTGTGGACCGAGAGCGCCGCGAGCAGGACCAGCGCGCTGCGGCGCGCGACGAAGAAGTTGCCGACGCGCTCCCACAGGGTGGCGTTGGGGTTGCTCGAGACGATGCGCTTGGGGTCGCCGCCGGCGGTGGCGGCCGGGACGTCGAAGAACACGCGCTCCACCGCCAGCACGATGATGAAGCCGATCACCGCGCACGTCCCCGCCAGCGGGTACGACTCGTTCGGCCCCGAGATGTTGACCCCCTCCTGGGCGTGCACGGCCTCCGGGAGAATGTGCGTCAGCCCGGACGACAGGAACACGCCGCCCGCCAGCGCGTTGAGCAGGTGCAGGTACTTGAAGTACTTCCGCGACGACGCGATCAGGACCGGCACCAGGCCGCCGACGATGGCCTCGGCAAAGATGGCCGCGGCGAGGCCGCCCTTGAGGCCCGCGTGCGCCATGCCGTCGAAGTCCCCGTCATGGTGCTCCTCGTCGTGGTGCTCCTCGTCGTGGTGCTCCTCGTCGTGGTGGTCCTGCGCGAGAGCTGCATGACACGCACACCTTGCAGGGTTGGACGCGGAGCTTGAACGGAGCGGAGAGGAGCGTATTGGACGGCGCTCAGGCACCGTGTATGCTGTATAGGGCGGGCGCGGCTCACTGGGCGCGCGCCAGTGCGCGGCTCACCTCTGGCGGCGGTAGTAGGGGCCGGGAGGATGCACAGCACAAAGAAGGCCGCGACGAGGAGCCAGGAGGCGAGGATTTTCAGCGCGTGCCGCGGCATGGGGGCGTGCAGCTTCGGTGCTTGCAGGGACCTGCGACGACGCGGGGAAACAAGCCGTGTTCGGGCCGCCGCGAGGCCTGAGGGCTCCAGAGCGGTATGTCGACATGCCGGCGCTGACGCGTCCGCGCGATGGCGGCGGGCGGATCCCATGCAAGTATTGAACTGTGGCGAGTGCGCGCAGGTGCGGGCGCTCGGGCTGGCTCGCGGGGCGGCATTGACCACTCTCACCTGGTCGAGCTCGCTCCGCGTCTGCGAGTGTGTGCTAGGTGCACTCTGTGGCGCGAACGGATGCCTGAGATGTAGTCGGTACAGCGCTGCTGCGGGAATGGACTCGGAGCTCGCGACGCGACGGGCAATGAGGTGGTGGGGGGCTCGGCGAGCAGTGTCGACATCGCGGCGGCGCGAACTCCCCCCGAGATCGGCCGCCGGCCCGGGCCCGCGCGGTCCGCGCGAGCACAACCGATTCGTCGCGCCAATTCAGGGGGCCTCCGGCGCGCCGAAGGGACGATTTCCGCGCGCATTCGGCCAAGACCAGTAAGCGCCGACACCCGGCTGCCTGGGTCCCTGACGCAGACGAATATGGACCAGACGCCGGGAAAAAGCACAAACGATTTCGACGTGCATACATACCACTCAAGTGCCGCTCGCGACGCGCGGCCAGCCGCTCGTGTCCTCGGGGTGAAATCGCACCTTCCGCGCCTCGCACGCCGCCCGCCCGGTCCCCAACGCGACCCTGCGCCCTCCAACCTCTTCGGTGGAGCGCACGCTGAATTCTCACCGTAAGACAGCTGCATCCCGCACTGCCCGGCGGAGCGCTGACACGAGTCAGCCTCAACCCTGGGTGCACCCCACCGGGCGCCCCCGCGCACAGCCGGGCGCCGCCGAGGCCGCGCGCGGCACTCCCAGCGCCCGCCCCTCGCGCGCCCCGCCGTTCCCAGTCCCACCGCGCCGCACTTTAGGGGTACATAGCTCGTCGCAGGTCAGTGCCGGCCCTCGCCGCGGCATAGGCGCCGAGATGATGGAGGACCTCGACCCCCTCACGGCCTCCAAGGTGAGACGCGTCGCACCGCGCAGCCGCACGCCGCGCTGCGTCGCTCCTGGGCGCCTGTGCGGGCCTCGATGGCACAGTGCGCGTTTCGTTGCGCGCACCGCCGCGCACGATGGGTCTCGCCCGCAGCGACGGTTCGGGCTCGGCGCGAGGCGGTATCGTCCGTGTCGTCCGCGCCCTGCGCCCGCGAGGCGCCCAAGCGCGCGGCGGAGCGCGGTAGCTGACCGCTGCGTGTCCCAGGGCGGCTCCACGCCGCGCTGATCGGACGAGGCACGCAGTTCGCGTCGCCCGTAGCACCAACATAGTAGGCTCCACCCAAAGCGGTGCGGGTCGGGGCCTGGGAAGCCCTACGTGCGCACGCGGCCCTCCCTTTTGCCCGCTGCTCACCTTGTCACTGTCGGGAACCTGCCGCAGATGAGTGCCTCGATGGGGCCGAACGACGCGAACGGAGCGGACTCCAACGGCGGACACAGCTCGCCGTCTCCCGGAACGCCGCCCCCCGCCGCGGTGCCGGAGCGCGAGGCTCCACCCCCCCCTTCGCCGCCTGGCGCTCCGCCGGGTGCGCCCTCGGCGGGCAACGACGCGCTCCCTCCGCCTCCGCCGTACGACTCCGTCATGATGGACACGGGGGCGCGGGACCACGGCGTCGCGGACCCCACGGAGTCGATATTCGCGGCTCGGAACGACATTGAGATCGCCGTGTCAGGTGCGCCGCCGCTCACAGCCGACCCCTGCCGTGGGGGCGCACGCCCGCACGAGACGCGATGCAACTCGACGTCGGGAACCACACCACAGCATTCAACGCGCCGCTTGGTGCACGGGGGCTGCGAATCTCGCGGCCAAACAGACCTAGTTGTTGCCGGGCTGGGGGCTCGCGTGGGAGGTTCCAGGAGCCCTTCTGTCGCGGGACGCATGTTCACTGCCCGTGCGTTGCGGCCGCGTCGCTTGCAGACCCGGTGAAGCAGGGCGACGGCGTGGGCGCGTTCATGAGCTACAAGGTCACGACGAAAACGTCGCTCCCGGGCTTCCGGCAGCCGCAGACGACCGTCATTCGCCGCTTCCGCGACTTCGACTACCTCGAGGCCCAGCTCCAGCGCGCCTTCCGCGGCATCGTCATCCCCGCGCTGCCCGAAAAGTCGGCTGTGCAAAAGTTCCAGATGCAAGACGAGTTTGTGGAAGACCGACGCAGGGCCCTGCAGGTGAGACGACGCCACGCAGTGCGGCGGCAATGCGAGGAACCCGCGGCGTCGCGTGCGGGCCGGGAACTCGCGCGCTCCGCCGCTTCGCGTCCTCATCACCCCGGGGGTGTTCGCCGTCGCCGCGCAGGTGTTCCTGTGCCGTGTGGCGTTCCACCCGATCCTCGGGTCCTCTGCGGAGCTGCGGCAGTTTCTGGAGCAGCCCGAGGACGAGTGGGCGTACACGGTGGCGCGTGAGAGGGCAGAGGAGGGGGGAGCTGCGCAGAAGGTCAGCAAAGTCCTCGACATGTTCCGCGGGTGGGGCCACTCGGCGTCGAACCTCGTGCACGGGAAGAGCGACGACTCGAGCGAGGATCCGGACTACCTGCGCTTCCGAGAGTGAGTGCCCGGCCCTGCTGTGTCTCGCACCGCACACGGTGGTTTCGGTGCCGCTGCGGAGGTCGGCGCTGTCCAGCTGACGACCACGGGGCAGCTGGCCGTGTACGTCGCACGGACAGGCCGCGATGTCGGCCACGCGAGCGCCTCGCGTCCGTCCACAAATCCCCTTTTCCAAAACCCCCCCTGCGCTCCCGCTCGGCGCAGGTACGTCAACATCCTCGAGGGCCACACCTCGGAGTGCCACCGCCAGGCCGCGCGCATCGTCCGCAAGCGCGGCAAGCTCCAGGCTGCCATGCGGGACCTGGGTCAGGCCAGCCAGGGCCTCGGCCAGTTCGAGCGCGAGCCTTTGAAGCAGTGCTTCGGCGTCCTCTCCGCGCGCTGCGACCACGTCTCCGGCGTCCTCGAGGCCGCGGACGCCCGCCTCGCCGCGGCCTTCGAGGCCCCCCTGAAGGAGGCCAGCAGGACGATCAAGTCGGTGAAGTTCACCATGGCGGACCGGTCAGCGGCGCTGTCGGCGTTCGCGCAGGCGCAGGCGGACACCGAGCTGCGGCGGGCGCGCCTGACGAAGCTCCGCGGCACGCCCGGGATCCGCCAGGACCGGGTGATCGAGGCGGAGCGGGACCTGTCCATCGCGACGCAGCGGCAGCAGGAAGCGCGGACGACGTACGACACGGTGGTGGAGCGGATGGGGTCGGAGCTGCAGAGGTTCCAGCGGGACAGGAGCGCCGAGCTCGCGAAGACGCTGCAGTCGTTCGTAGGTGCGTTGTTGTCAGTTGTTGTCAGTTGTTGACAGTTGTTGTGCGCCGCCGTGAATGCTGCTGCAGGGTGTGCGGCGGTCCGGGAGGCGTGGCTGCGGTCGTGCACTGCGCGCTGCGTCCGTCTGCGCGCCCTCTGCGCCCGCGCCGGCTCTCGAACAGGCCTCGGACACTCGTGAATCCTCGACTGGTTTTGACTCGCTGCAGAGATGCAAGTGGAGGAGGCGCGGGAGCTCCTGACGGCGTGGGAGGGGGCGCTGAACGAGATCCGCCCGCTCGTGGCGCAGCAGCAGGACATGGCGCGCTCGCAGATGCTCTGACGGCCTGCGCGGGGCGCGGCAGCTGTCGACGCTTCGGTTGCAGGATGGTCACACTCACGCACTGATCCTTTCCAGCAGTGGCGCCGCGCTGCAGCGCAGACGCGCTCACGTGTGATGCGTCGTCGTGCGCCGGTGCTGCTTGTCGCGGGGTCAGCATCCTGCCAGACCGACCCGGGCCGCCGGCCTGCGTGGGCGTGTTTGCGCGACGCAGGCGGGCGATGCGTCCTGCTATCGATGCTCGAGGCTGGAACGGGCAGAGTGTCCGAAATCAATGCTCCCGTGAGGCGTGTCGAGCGGGGGTGATTGGTGACCTAGCAACGTCGTAGCGGGCGGACACCGCGCCGGCTGGCTGCGCGGTACTGAGCATTGACTGGAAATTGCTCTGACAGGGGTGGCTATGCGCCGGTTTGCAGCGCTGGCGCTGCGTGCGGCGCGCGAGGGGCAGGCTACAGTGGAGGTGGGGCAGTGGGGGGCGCTGGCGGCGCGGGAGGCCGGGATGGAGGGGTTGCGAGGCGTTTACACCACTCCTCACGTTCAGAAGAAGATGCGCGTGCTCAAGGATCCAACGCAAGACCTCCTCTACAAGTACGCTGGCGCGCCCTGGTTCGCTGCTCCCTCAGGCCGCTATTGACGCCAAATCCGACCACTTCTGGCACGCATCGAGTCGGCGGTTTCTTGCCACTGATCCTCTCCCTCATGCGGTCCCGCATCGACCGCCTGTTCGACTCGCACCGCGCATGGGAGCGCACCCTGCTCATTGACGCAACAGCCTGAGCGCGATCGACGACGACCGCGGCCGCGACCTCGCAGGCGACGAGCCGTGTCGTTCTTCACGTACGAGAAGATCATAGAGGAGTACGTCCCCGCCGAAGCCCTGGTGGACTCCCTGCGGTATACGTTCATGAACTTCATGGACACCGTCAGCCTGGTCCTCAAGGCGTGGTGAGTCCCCGCGCCCCCCAACGCACGCGCCGCACTTCGACCTAGCGTGTCTCCCGGAACGCGGGCCCTGGGGCCGCGAACGCCTCGCCCACGAGGACCTTTGTCAGTCAGACACAACGGTGCGCACGGGCCCGGTCGCCGCGGCGCCGCAGGTCTCTGGGCCCCGACGTGGCGTACAATCCGAGGAGTTTCGCAGCGGGCGCGGCGTCGACGTACCGGCAGCTGCTCACGGGGCTCAAGACGGGGGAGTTGGGCGCTGTCAAGTGGACCTGCGGACACGCCCTCGCCGACGACTTCAAACACCTCCTCGAGCCAAAACACGACCAGAAGGCACGCAGCGCACCTCCCGTCCAGCTCCCACGACGACCGACCGCTAACACCCCCCCCCGACACCCTCCCTCGCTACTCACACCTTTCCCCCCCGCCGCCCCGCAGGCCGACCGCCGGAAACCCCAGTCCGGCCGACGCGCCCCCGCGCCGTCCGTGCAGGCGCGCCGGGGCGCCGGCGTCGACTTCCTGGACGGCCCGCACGTGGAGATTTTGTTGCGCACCAGCAAGGACGTGCCGTCGAAAGAGATAGGGATGTCGGGACAGGAGACGCTGGTGCAGCAGGTGACGGCGCGCGTCACGTGCCGCGTGCGCGTGCAGCGGTCCGGGGACGAGGAGGACCGCAGCGACGTGATTGTGTTTGAGCGCATCGTGCCTCAGAAGGAGTGGCGGGCCATCGCGATGTACGGGTACTAGCGGGGGACGTGGGTGTATGTGTGAGAGCGGGCGGTGTGTGTGGTGAGGTGCGGCGGGGGAGGGGTTGTTTTGGAGAGGTGTCAGGGGGGGTGTTGACGTGCGGGGGGGCGTGCGGGGGCCTAGGGCGGTGGTGCGGGGCGCGTGGTTGGAGTGCTCTGTGTGTGGGAAGTGTGGTTGTAGAGCGTGAGTGCGTGGAAGCTGCGTGGTGTTGGCCGGAACGGGTGCTGAGGTGGCTGTGCGGGCGTCATGGACCAGGAGTATGATGCAATCGTGCTGGGGACGGGGCTGAAGGAGTGCATCATTTCCGGCATCCTGTCCGTCGAGGGACACAAGGTGAGGCGGCGCCCCCGGCACGGAACGCGCATGCGGAGTTGCAGCAAGCACGGGCGTATGCCTCTTCGCTCGGGGCAGTGCTGGCCGCCGGGAGGCTCGATCTCCGCTGTGCGTGGGCGGGAGAGATCCGCGCACTGCGGACGCGAGGCGCAGCGATCGCGACGGAACGGTGCGCCGCGCTGGAACCTGCGTGCAGGTTTTGCACATTGACCGCAACAGCTACTACGGGGGCGCTTCGGCCTCGCTGAATCTGAATCAGCTGTTCGAGAGGTTCCTGGGCAAGGATGCCAAGCCGCCAGAGAGCCTCGGCGCGTCCAGGTACAGCGCTCCGTGCACCCTAAGCACTCCCCGCGGCCCAGCCGTCCATCATCGCCGCCTGCCATCCGCGCGAGGGAGCCGCATGACAGCTCCGGAGTGATCCTCGGCGCACCGCGCGAACCCAGCGGCCGACACGCGCCGTGGGCGTCGTCGCGAGCCGCTCCTGTTGGCCACGTTGGACGTCCCTCGCACGGCGGCATGCGGGATTTTCCGCGCCTCATTTTCATCCCAAGACGCTGCACTTGCGCTGAATATCCGCGAACGCGACCCGCGGCCCGCACGACCGCCCGGCAGGAGCCCCACACGCCCACGAGCCCCCTTTGCCGCTGTGTTCGACCGCGCTCCGGGGGTGTAGACCGCGCGCGACGACCCCCGGCCTCCGCAGAGACTACAACATCGACATGGCGCCCAAGTTCATCATGGCGAACGGCAACCTCGTGCGCACGCTGGTCCACACGGACGTCACCAAGTACCTCGACTTCAAAGCAGTCGACGGGTCCTTCGTCTACGTGTTCCAGCAGGCCGGCTTCTTCTCCTCGGGCGGCGGGAAGATCCACAAGGTCCCCGCGACCGACATGGAGGCCCTCAAGTCCCCCCTGATGGGCCTCCTCGAAAAGCGCCGCGCAAAGAACTTCTTCGTCTTCGTCCAGAACTACGACGCGGACGACCCGCGCACGCACAACGGCCTCGACCTCACGCGCATGTCCATGGCCGAGCTCTTCGCGCACTTCGCCCTCGACCAGGCCACGGTCGATTTCGTCGGCCACTCCATTGCGCTGTGGCAGGACGAACGCTACCTGCGCCAGCCGGCGATCCAGACCGTGCCGCGCATCAAGCTGTACCACGACAGCCTCCTGCGGTTCGAGGGCCTCAAGTCGCCGTACATCTACCCGCTGTACGGCCTCGGGGAGCTTCCGCAGGGCTTCGCGCGGCTGTCGGCGGTGTTCGGCGGCACGTACATGCTGGACCGGCCGGACGCGGAGGTGGTGTTCGAGGCGGGCAAGGCGGTGGGCGTCAAGGTGGAGGGGGAGGTGGCGAGGTGCAAGTTCGTGGTGGGCGACCCGACGTACTTTCCTGACAAGGTGCAGACGGTGTCGCGGGTGGTGCGGTGCATGTGCATCATGTCGCACCCGGTGCCCAACACGGACGACGCGCACAGCTGCCAGGTCATCATCCCGCAGCGGCAGGTCAACCGCCAGTCGGACATCTACATCTTCGCCTGCAGGTATGAACATCAACGTCAATCATTATCCATACACCCCCCGCCCCTGCGCCTTTCGCGGACGAGGCGTGCGCCGATTCGGCCACGTTGCTCGACTCGTCCGCGAAAGCGCTCCTGCTCCTACCGCGCGCCAGCATCCGCCACGGCGGCGGCCCCCGGCAACGCTGCGCTCCCCGCTGCCGACGTCGATCCACGCGCGTGTTTGCCCCGTGAGCCTCGTGCAGCTACGCGCACCACGTGGCCCCGCAAGGCAAGTGGCTGGCGTTCGTCTCGACGACCGTGGAGACGTCAAACCCCGAGCAGGAGCTCGCGCCCGGTCTGGCGCTGCTGGGGCCCGTGGACTGCAAGTTCGTGGAGGTGACCGAGGTGAAGGAGCCGACGAACGTGGCGCAGGACGACGGGTGCTACATCAGCAAGGGGTACGACGCGACGTCGCACTTCGAGAGCACGATCAACGACGTGCTCGACATGTACAAGCGCATCACCGGGAAGGAGCTGGACCTGCACGCCGACAAACCGATGGTGCAGCAGTCGGAGATGTAGCGCCGCAGCTGTGACGCGATCCACGCCGCTGCCGGCGACGTCGCTGAGCAAGGTCGCCCGTGGCAGCGCTTCAGCTGCGCGTGCTTGTTTGACGGCGTGCGCGCACCGGCACCTCCGACATGGCGCCCTTCCTGTCTAGCACGGTCGAACGAGTATGTCTCCTCCGTGTGGTGTCATTGTTACGTCCTTCCAGGGCGTTGAATCACGTCAGGACATCCCTCCACGGCAACAGCCATCACACGGCGCCCGCGACAGAGCCTGGCGCACCCCGCCCCGATCACGGATACCGCTTGAAGCGCGAGAAGTCCGGGCGCCGGCCCTCGACGTACGCGTCGCGCCCCTCGGACCCCTCCTCGCTCTGGTAGAAGAGCAGCGTCGCGTCGCCGCCCAACTGCTGCAGCCCCGCCTGCCCGTCCTCGACGGCGTTCAGCGCCGACTTCAGCACCCGCACGGCCGTCGGGCTGTTCCGGATCATCTCGCGGCACCACTGCACCGTCTCCCGCTCGAGCTCGTCCAGCGGCACGACGGTGTTGATCAGGCCCATCTCCAGCGCCTGCTGCGCACTGTACAGCCGCGCCAAAAACCACATCTCCCGCGCCTTCTTCTGCCCGATCAGGCGCGCCATCTGCGAAACGCCGTACCCGGCGTCGAAGGACCCCACCTTGGGCCCAGTCTGCCCGAACACGGCGTTGTCAGCGGCGATGGTCAAATCGCACATCATGTGCAGGATGTGCCCGCCGCCGACCGCGTAGCCGGCGACCATTGCGACGACGGGCTTCGGCATGCGGCGGATCTGGATCTGCAGGTCGAGCACGTTCAGGCGGGGGATGTTGTCCGCTCCAACGTAGCCGCCGCGCCCACGGGCGGCCTGGTCGCCGCCGCTGCAGAAGGCCTCGCCGCCCTCGCCCGTCAGGATAACCGCGCCGATCTTCGGGTCGTCGCGCGCGTCTGCGGGCGCGCGGGGCGATCGTTTCGACGCTCAATCGCGCGCAAGACACACATCAAACGAGGGGGGGAGTAATGCAATGCGAGCCGCGGGGAAGTGCGTCGATGCCGCACGGACGAAGGCGCAGTGTCGAGCTGGCCCGCGGCGCTGCGTGTCCGCACCCGACATGCACCACGAGATCTCCTGGATGGTCCGGGGAGTGAATGCGTTGCGCCGCTGTGGCCGGTTGATGGAAATCTTCGCGATCCCGTCGCCCTTGCTGTATATCACGTCCGTCAGGGTCTCCTTGGCCACCACAGGGATGCGCTCCCACGCGGGCGGCTCCCTGGACACCTCACCTGCGTGACACAACCGAGGCACAAGGGAAGACGGTGGTTGCTGGCGTCTACTGTGGCCCGTCAAGCCCATCTCTGCCCATGAACGGCACGGAACAGCATCTGCAGTGTAGAAGAGGTGTCATTGGCGCAGTATGGGCTGCAAGAGTACGAAATACGAGGAAGCGCAGACCATACCATGGACCCTCTCATAGCTGCTTGGTTTGCCGTCTATGCTGGCATACGTGGCTCTCACGCGCCCCTTGCTACTCGATCCCTGCGCGAAGTGTCCGGCGAGGACCCCGAGACGCCGACTCGCGGCTTCCTGGTCGCTCATCGCGGCTCGCAGCCTTGGATTTGGGCCCACCCGGCGATGAGCCCGACTCGAGCGCTACACACCCCCAATCGCGGCGTCCTGGCTCAAGCCGCGATCTCCACTGCCCGATGAAGCTCTCCGACGCAGCAACGTGAGCCCCCGTCCGGCCCACGACGCCCTGACGCAGCTCCATCCATCATAGTTCTTCCTGACGTCAAGTCGTGGCGCGGTCGGAGCGAGGTATGAAGTGAAGCCGCGCGCCGCGGAATGCACAGCATCCGCCCCGGTGCGTCGGGCATCGAACCGCGTCTTTCACGCACTACGCTCTTCCGCCCGCTGACAGACGTGCTCGGCGGGCAGGCACCCGCCGCTCTCCTCGACCTGCGCTCCCGACGGCCGACCCAGACTGCGCGTGTTGACCCAGCAGTCGGCTACTATGTCGTGCGGGGCCAGGCGGTCCATGACGCGGGCCGCTGAGCTCGCACCGGCCCTCCTGAGACGATGCACAGGAGCCATTGACACTGCCGCGTCCGCGGGACACGCTGCCGGCCACGACGTGCTGTCTGCCGCGGCGCCCAGCGTGGCACGCATCAGCACGTTGCAGAGACGCCCCGACAACGCGCACTCGGCAATCATGCAAGACGGGGTGCCGTCTGCGCGCTTAGGGCTGCGACGGAAGTCGACAGGAGGCGGGCCTGGCGACCTGCGGGCGTCCCTGCTGCACTGCGTCGACATTGTGCGGAACAACGACCTCGAGAACTGGCTCTGGGTTGGAAGCCTGCCGAAGGACATGCAGCCGCAGGTGTGGCACGCCCCCGACCCCTAACGCACCTCCGGCAACGCCCGTGACGTCGCTTGCCGCGCGCCGCGCGTTCGCGGCCCTCCCGGACGCAACCCCGAACGCCGGCACGCACTCGAGAACGCCGGCACCTGCCTGAAGACGGCAAGAACGCTTTCGCTTGCTGCGTCGCGTGCGTGCAGGTCGTGACGCTACGCGCGCTCGCCACGGAGATCGCCCGCATCGTCGATACCGTCACCGAGCCGGGGCTCGCGTCGCTGCGCTTCCAGTGGTGGCGCGAGCGCATCGCCGCCGCGCTAGACCCCCCCGGCGCCGAATCCAACACCCCCGGGGGCGCGCACCCCGTCCTGACCGCCCTGGCCGCGGTCCACGCCAAGCACCCGCTCACGCAGATGTGGCTGCAGCGCATCGTGCGCACGCGCGAAGCCGAGGCCGCGGATCCACGCCCCCCAGCGGACATGGACACCCTGCAAGCTTTCGCACAGGGCGCGCACGCGTCGCTGCTGACGCTGCAACTGGAGGCGTGCGGAGAGGCGAGCCACGAGGCGGAGCACGCCGCGAGCCACATCGGGACGGCGGTCGGCATGTCGCTGCTGCTGCGCGGCACGCTCGCGCACGCAAAGGCTCGCCGGTGCTACCTGCCGTCGGACGTGTGTGCCAACTTGGGGCTGTCGACGGAGGACATCTACAGGTGCGTTTGCGCGGTCCGGGTCTCAAGGGGGACGCCGTGGTCGATCCGCGAAAGCGCGCGGTCGCACGGGGGCGTGACACGCTGTCGAAAGTACAGACCTTGTTTTCCGACGTGCTGAGAATCGAGATTTCGCGATCCTCGATGCGTCTCGGTCTCGATGTGCGTGTCGATGTGTTCGCGCTGCAGGGGACGGGCGAACCCGGAGTTGCTGGCGAGCGCGGCGTTCGAGGTGTCCAAGGTGGCGCACGCGCACCTGAACGAGGGCCTGGGCATCGCCAGGGCGCTGCCGAAGCGGGCGCGGCTGCTGCTGTTGCCTGCGGTGCCTGCGCGGCTGGCTCTGGCCAAGCTCGAGAAGGTGAACTTCGACGTGACGTCGCCGGAGCTGCAGCGGGGCATGGGCGGCATCAACCCGCTCAGCCTGCAGGCGAAGCTGACGTGGGCGCGGCTCACGGGCAGCTTGTGACGCTGAGATATCGTTTCGTGTCTGGTCTTGACGTCGAAAGATGCCTTGCGGAGCCGCGCCGCACGGCTGGTTCCGCGCGCTGACGCATGCGGCGGCGCAGGGCGTGCGTCGCGGCCGCCGCGCGAGCCCAGCAGCGTCGGCGCCACCCCGTCAGCGCGCTGCCAGTCGGTCTGTCTGGCCCATGACCGTCAGGGACGTGGCAGTGCACAGCGCGGGCAGCTAACCATGTCTCACGCCCAGTAGTTCGGCACTTGCTCCGTGCAACAGGTCGCTGGCCCGAGAACAAGCGAGCTGGGCGACCAGCCATCGCGCTCTGCGCCCGCCCGCCCATAGATACTCCACCAGGGTGATGCCGATGATGGCTGAAATGGTGGCTCGAAGGGCCCTTGGGGGTCCTCACCGCCCTCTTCATTCTACGGCCGTTGCGACGCGTGCACGTGTTGGACGGTCGGGGCAGCTGTGCTCGCGAACACAGCGCAGGTTGCTGCGGCCTACCAGATGTGCCGCGGCCGGCGACTGCGAGGGCGATGTCGCGCTTGCGAGCGGCGAAATGGGTCGGAGGAATCTAGCAGCGTCGTTTGGCGCCGCGGTGATCGCCTCGCTTGCCGTGTCAGCGCCTGCGGTGGCGGAGGGTGAGGGTCAGCAGCGTCTGATGCTGCGGGAAGGCACGCAGGTGTTCCTGGAGTTCTCCATCGACGGGACGGACGCAGGGCGGGTCGTCATCGAGCTGTTCCCGGACGTCAAGGTGCGGCCCCTCAGCGCTGCACTTCACAGCACACGCGACGTCCAGTGCGTCGTTGCGACGCGCCGCGGTCCGCTCTGGCGGCCGTGTCTCACCTGACAGACAAGCACCCCTGCTGAGAGGGGCCCGCACGCCTCGTCTCGGACCCGTCTCGTCCACGCGTCCCTCTCAGCGGGGGTGTTTGTGTGTCGGTCGAGACGCGATTGCCAGCCGAGCGCCAGCCATCGTGCCCGCGCGCGCGGCTGACTGCGGCGCGTGCTGGACGTCGCATGCTCGTCGCGCCCGCCGCTCGAGGCACTGCGCGCGCCCCGCCCCTGCGGCGCTGCACTTGGCGCCGGGCACATCTTTCATGCCCTCACTGCGGGCCGCACCGATCGCCGGTACGGCCTCGCGGCGCGCCACGCCCTCTGCAGGTCGGTGCGCAGCGGTTCCTGGACCTCGCGGTCGGCCTCGGCGGGGTGCGGTACCGCAACAACAAGGTGCAGGAGTGCGCGGCGGACCACGTCCTGGTCGAGCCGGTGCGCACGCTGCGGTACGGGCAGAGCGAGAGCCCGATCGCGGGGGGCGAGACCACGCTCGACCTGGACCGCGAGCTCGCGGCCTCGTCGCGAAAGCACGATGCGGCGGGGCTGGTGTCCTTGGTGGTGAAGGACAGTAGGGACCGAGAGGTGACGTCGCGGCTGATGGCCGTGAAGGGGCGGCTCGTGAGCGTGGAGGAGGACTCCGGGGGCGAGCGGCCGAACGGGACGGCGTTCGAGATCACGACCGCCGCGGCGCCGTCGCTCGACGGCGTGAACCTGGTCATCGGCCGCGTGGTGGCGGGGCAGGACGTCGTGGAGAAGATCCGGGCGCTGCCGGTGGTGAAGGACAATTCGGGGTCGCCGTTCTTGCAAGCCGGGTGCGAGAGTCGGGCGCCCTGGAGCCACTCGTGCATCATGTTGATGTTTGTCATAAGTCTGTCGATCAATTCATTCATTCATGCGCGGGAGCAAGGGCGCCGGTGCGAGCTTTTCGTTCTGGTCCTTCTGCGCACGCGTGTGCTCAGACGTCGAGGCGCGTCCCGCGTGTCTGCAGGAAGCGGATTGGCGACAAGCGCGCCAATGTTGCCGAGCGCGTGTTCAACAGGCCCTTCGCGAAGGTCCTGGTCAAGAAGGCGGGGGTAGTATCGAATTGAGACGTTTCCGACTATCTAAGACGTGTTAGACTGACACCGCACACTCCAACAAGACTCGTGCTCGACTTCACACATCCTTGCAGCGCATCAATCAGCAGGAAGCCCGTCGAAGGGCTCCCGAGCAAGCCTGTCGCTCAGCACGTTAGCGTTATGTTTTTGGGGAGGGGGGGGTCGGGGGGTGGTGAAGGAGGAGGGCGTGGGGGCACAGAACAGCTGTCATAGATGATCTAGCTATGTGGACAGTCGGGCCCGGTCTGAGTCGAGGCCGGCCGGAAGAAAACCCGGTCTCGGAGACTGTATGTACACGTGTGGGATTCAGAGGCGAGCGGCGGCTGCCGCGTGTCGAAAACGCGGGGCAACGGGCAGGAAGGGCAGGACATCATCTTTGGCGGATGCTACCATGCGGGTGGCATCTCTTGGTTGAGGAAATCATCGCTCGCCGGGCAGACTCGCTCCAGGCGCAGCGCGGGCGCACGTCCACGGACGCCGCCGCGCGGGACGTGACATGCAGTGGCAACCTTACTGCTGTGTGTTCGGGTGCCGCGCGACGGCCGGAGGGACGCCCCCGGGCGTCCCAGGCGCGCGCTGCCGGCTCACCGTCGTGTCGTGCACGTCCACCGTCGTCGGCGTCATCGGCACCGGCCGCGGGTCACCCGAGGACAGGTTGGGGGGCGTCGAAGGGTGTGCGTTCGTCTCGGCAGACAGCTTCGCCATCGCCGCCTGCGCCGCAGCCGCCTGCCACGCCCAGGGCAGGTACGACGCCATGTTCAGACCGAACGCCGCCGGCGGAAGCCCCTGTGGCGGCATCTGGTGCTGTGGCGCAAGTGCTGCGCGGACCTGCTCCACCATCGCGGCCTGCGCGTCGGGGACCGCCTCGCCCGACACGGGCGGACGCTGGCCCGTGCGGCCCCACTGCGGCAGCGGGCCCGCGTTGCGCGCCGGCGCCGGGACTTCCGGCGAGTGCGGCTTGCTGGCTGCGGCTTCCAAGTGCTGCGGGGGGGTCCTGTCGCCGCCGGGCTTCGCGACGCCGGCGTGCACGCCGAGCTTCCTGCGCGACGCAACGACACAGATCGACGCAACGGTCAAACAAGAGCCCTGCGTGCAGCAGGCGCGGTCTGACGACCCTTGTGCGTTGGCAAGATCATGTTGCGGGGGGCACTCACGCTGCTGGCTCCGCCGGACGCCTCCCACGCGTGGCCTTGCGGCCCCTGTGCCGCGGCGTCGGCGCGCCCTGCGCCATCGCCACCTCCGCGAGTTCCAGCAGCGCTTCGACGCCACCCGCCGCCGCCGCGTCCGCGTCCGCATGCGGCGTCGCCCCGCGCCGCTCCTTGGTCTTCTTCGCCTTTCCGGCCGGCTTCACGTCCACGACCGGCACCGGCGCCACCTCGGGCTGCGCGGCACCACCCCCCTCGTACACCGCGGGGGGAGTCGCGGCCATCCCGGCCTCGTTCTCCTCGCCGATGTCGATGCCCTCGTTGTCCCGGAGCGCCTTCAGCTCCTCGACGTGGTCCCACGGGAAGTTCAGCGGCTTCAGGTGCCGGGACTTGCGCTCCTGAACTCTGTGCTTCAAAATGTATGCATCCACGGCGCGGGCCGCCTCGACCTCGGTGTCGCACACCGCGATGCCGACTTGGCGGTCCGGAAGGTACGTGTACGCGCGCCAGCCCGCCCCTCCGGCCTTCGCGCAGACCCCGTGGTAGCGCGAGGTTGCCGCGCGACGCGTCGGCGCGACGCTGGCCGCGTCCTCCGCCTTCGACTTCCGTCCGCGGGCCGGAGCCTCCGCAGCCTTGGGGGCCGCGCGCTCGGGGGGGCTCGCGGCCGCGGCGGCGGGCTTGGCGCCCCTCGCGGCGCCGGCACGCTCCGCATCGCAGCACTCGCAACCAGGGAGCCCGCACCCACCGCTACACCGCGCGCCGGCGCTCTCGCGCAGGCTCATGTCCTCCTCCGCCGACCCACGCGGCGAACTGCGCGCCTCGCTCTTGTTGCCGATGTCGGGGCTCGCGCCCACCCCTCCGCTGCCGCTGCTAACCCCCTGCATCGTCGTCGGGGCGGTAAACGGCCTGCTGCGCGACGAGGACGACGCCTGAGGCGTGCTCGGTGTGCCGCCGGCGGTCTTGGGGCCTTCGGCGGTCGCCAGAGCCGCGGCGTTCAAGCCTCCAATGTCCACGCCCTGCGCCGCGAGGGCGCGCAGGGCCGTCTCGCTGCGCGCGGGGAAGTGCAGCGGCCTGAGCCCGCCGGTCGCCTCGTCGCAGACGCGGTTCGCCACGACCCAGTCGTCCCAGGCCTGCGCAGCCACGAGCGCCACTTCGCCTGCAAGCACTTGGGGTGATGGGGCCCGTGGGAGGCGCTGCTTTTGGCGAGTGGACGCGGGGGCGCGTCGCGGCGCGCTCAAGCGCGGCGGCGCCGCGCGCACGGCCCCGCTGCGTCGGCCACGCGCCAGACATGCGCCCGCGCCGCTCCGGCCGGCGCCGCGCGCGGCGAATTGCGCGCGAGCTGCGGGTGAAGCTTGATGCGAGGACAAAAGTGGTGCTCGGCATCAGGCCGGCTGCAGGCGCTCGGCTGGGCGCGAGGGGCCCTCGTTCGCGGGCCAGCTCGCCCGGGGACGCCCGTGCGCGCCGGGAACGACGGGCGCCGGCTGTTTGTGTGCGCGGGCGGGCGCGGCGCCGGGCCCTGGTAGTGGCTTCTGGACGGTAGCGAGAGAGGCAAGAGGGCTCGTTCGCGGCGCGCTCGCTCGATCTAGGCGGCGCGCGAGGCTCGCTTTGCCCCAGAACGCGACAGAGGGTCCCGGAAAATCAGGATTCGGCGCGCGAGGGGGCGCCCCGGCGGCGCGCGCGCGGTCGCTGGGGGAGGCGCTGGGCGCAGCAGGTGCGGGCGGGGCGCGGCGCGTGCGGCGCCGGGAGCGGCGTCGGAGCGCGCGGGGCGCATGGAGCTACACGGACGTCCCGCTGGGCGCGCGCGCGGGGCATTCTGCGCCCGCTGCGGCCCGCTGCGCCCGCCGCGGCTCGCCCAGAGGACATGCGAAAATGGACGGGGCCAGCGGGCGCACCGTGGGGCGCGTGTCGCCGCGCGGAGGCGGGGCCGACGCTCTTGAGCTGGGCGGGCTTCCTGGCGGCGAGCGGCGAGGGCGCTCGGGCGTTGCGCCGCGAGCGCGTCGCGCGCCGTGCCGGTGCTCCCTGCACAGCAGCGCAGCAACAGTCGGGGGGTGAGCGCCCGTCGGGGCGGCCTCGAGGCGCGGCCGCGCGCGGGTTCCGCGCGGCCCAGATACGCATCGTTCGAGTCGGGGGCGTGTCGCGGGAAACGAGGCTGCGGGGCGGGCAGGCTACCTCGGGAGAGCTGTGCGTGTGCGCTGCTAGTGCTGGGGCGGTGGCGGCCTTTTCCGGACTGCACGGCTGTTCCATCATGCCATGAGGCATGGAGCTAGGGAGGTCGTTCGCCCGGCTGCTGTCCGTGCTCCCTGGAGCGCGTGCCCGCCCGTGCGATGCCGTGAGAGCCTCTGCTAAGGTCGGCGGTTGCGCGCGCGCTTCGCCGTGCGTGCGTGTGTGTGTCGCGAGGCGATTTGTCAGGCGATATTCCGTCGGAAATTCCCCGTCACTGCCGCGCGAGGGCGCCAGCGGGCGCCCTCGAGCCCGGACCGGTCGGAGCTGACGAGGCCTCGGACAGAAGCCTTCTACCCGCTGCCGGACTCCTGTCAGCGTGGTGTGAGGCCGCCGCGGCCCGCGCACGACGCCACGGCCTCCGACATGCGGGGTCTACACGCGGGACCGCCCGACGCGGCGCGAGCGGCTCTCTGTCGCTGCCAACAGCTCATGGCCACACCGCCTTCTCGAAGCATCCGGCCCGCGAGCGCGTCTGCGTCGAGGCGCGCGTGCCGCGCGCGCTACATGCGGGCATGCGCACGGCCGGTGGCGGCCGTCCCCGGCGCCGCGTCGCCGCGCCGACATTGGCCCGTGGGCGCCGTGCCGTTCCAACGGCCGGGGCGCGGGAGAATTCGACGTGAGCAACTGCCGATGGAGGTCGCGCCGTGGAGGTGACTGCCGGTGACGGCCGCCGCGGTCGTCGAGGTCACGAGGCGCGCCGCGGGACCGGCGCGCGAGCGTTGTAAAGCGTCAGCGGCGCAACGGTGGCGGGGTTTGTCCGCGTTTGCGACGTATTTCTCGGCGTATTTCCACCGAAACAACATACTCGCGGCTGAATTCGTCCGGGTTCGTTGTAAAACAGGAAGAAAATGGCCCTCCAAGTTCCCGCTCTGCACCGGAACCTCAACAGCTGTGTTCGCACCGCGCTTCAGCGCCGCAGCAGCGAAGGTCGCTCCCGCGACGTGAGCGGGCAGGCTGTCGACGGCTTGTGCCGTCGCGACGCCCGTGTCCCGCCAGCGGCGCGCACTCCGCACCCGCACATCTACGACGCTCGCAAGACGGTCGGGGCCCGCGCGTGGCCCTGCTCGAAGCGACGGCGGCGCCGGCCACCCCGCCCGCCTCGCGACCGCGCAGCCCCACACCCCGTCCCCCCCTGCTCCGTGGAGGACACCCGGGGCGCTGTCACAGCAACACCATGGGGGCCAACATCCCTCATGGGGACCCGTTGGCACCGTGCTGCCGCTTCAGGCGCCCCCTGGCGTCGCGTATCCAGTCCGAAGAGTGCTTGCCGTCGCCTGCGAGGCCCCGAACCGGTCGTCGAATCTGATTTCATGTCTTCGGAAGCGTGCGTGCGTGGGCTGCAAGGGCGCTCACACGGCAGCGGCTGGCTCTGCAGCGTACCTGACGATCTCCGCCGTGCCTGGCGGCGCCTTGCGGCGGCGGCGGACGCACGCGCGCGCAGCAGGGTGACGCCGACGATCGCCACGATTGCCGCTCCGAGCGCCGCAGACGCCAGCATCGTCCACGCGACGTTTGGCCGCGAACATGTGAGCCCGAACGGCAGGTGTGCAGCGCTGGCGGGCCCTGCAGGGTGCGCGTCCCCTGCTGCGCGTACCGCGTGCGTCAGACGCATACGCTGCAGCACGGCCTCCGGGCATCCTCCCTCCAGCATGACGCCGAGATCGACTTCGATCACGCGGCGCCCCGAGGTGGAAACGGCTGTCCACGCGCAGGCCGGGACGGCGGAAGCGGCAACCGCGCGCCCGGAGCAGGACGCGGCACGTTCGGCCGACATCGGCGGCGAGACGGCCGTGACGACCAGCGGATCGCGAGGCCTTGCGTCATCCTCGTGTCTTGCGTCCAAGATCATGCGGAAAGTCAGCGATGCGTCGGCGGGACTCCATCCTGAGTTCAAGGCCTCGATTCGCTCCGCCGCGCCCTCGAGGGGCGATGAGGAGCTGCTCCAGCCGCCGCGCGGCTCCGCCAGGACCTCGATGCAGTGGATCGCGTCCCCGTTGGGCGGCGGGCCGGCGACCGTCCTGCGGGCACAAGAGCGGACGACTTGAAATGACAACGGAGTGCCACGTCTCCGTGGGTCCCGCGCTCGACGCAAGACACACGGTGCTGGAGCTCTCACCCTATCAGCAGCGTATCGTCGTTGACGCGCACTTCAGGCTGAGCGCGTGTGGGCGCCCAAGCCGCAGCAACACAGGCAGCTATTGTCCACGAGACGCTGCGCTGCATGGGGCTCGCGGACATCTCGAGCGTGTGGCTGCTCCTGGTGTGTGCGGAGCGGCGTCTGGGCGCCGCATTGGCGCGACGGCGCCCGGCGCGAGGGGTCGTGGGTGCAACACATGACAGTCCGACACCGCGTGCGCGCCACCGTCGCGGTTTTGCGCGACTTTGGACGGGCGCGCTGGTAGAACACGCGATAGCCTACCGTTTCGTGGGCACATCCGCGTCGCACAGTGCGAGGCACAGCCGACCTCGAGCCCCCCGCTGAGTTGCGTCCCAGCGGCCCTCACCCCGCGGCTCGCGGCCGGTGGCCGGCGGCCCGAGGTTGTAGTGTATCATGGTGCAGCACTCGCGTTCGCTCTGGGTGGTCTTCAAGAACACAGGCAAGCTCGCGCTGCTCTCAACAGCGGCACCCTAACCCCTCGCGTTCCTGCGGGCGGCCCCGCCCAGGACGGAAGGGCTGACGCTGACGTGATGTTGTTGCAGGCGGCCGTCTGTGGAACAAGCCCTGGGGACGCAAGCGGCGAACGCAGTCGCAGAAAGACACTCAGCGGCAGGAGCAGACCGTCCAGGCCGTCAACCGCGCGATCCTGAAGGCGCTGGAAGCGCCGAACGCGGAAGAAGCTGCATCCAAGGTACGCATCGGCGCCCTGACTGTCGCGGCCCCGCGCTGTTCCAGGGCGTGAGCCCGCAGCCAAGCAACGCAAGCCTCGACGCTCCCCCCGGCGCACGTGCAGCTACGAACCGAGCGATTTTTGCCCAGTGCGCTACGTGACAAGATCCTCGCGTCGTGCCACGTCGTGAGCGGATCGGGAGGGTCTTCGGGAGCGGGCACGGCCAGTAAGAGCAGCTAGCACACATAGAGCGCGATGGCGGGGAAGTCCGCGTTCGTCACAGTCGGGACGACCAAGTTCGACGGGCTCGTCGAGGCCGTCGACACGCCGTCGTTCGCAGGGGCGCTGATGCAGCAAGGATTCACCAAGCTCACCGTTCAAGCTGGGCGTGGCCTCTACGAGCCGCGCCGCCTCCTCACCGCGGCCTCAACCCCCGGCCCAGTCCGCGACAACAGTGATTCTCAGGACGTTGACCGCCGCGAGGCCATCCTGCTCCCGGCCGACGTCGAGGATGGCAGTAATTTGGCCCCGAAGGACCACGTGGAGTCCTTGCATGTCGTGTTCTTCGCCTACAGCCCGAACCTGGCGGCGCACGTCGCGGAGGCGGACCTCGTCGTCAGCCACGCGGGCGCCGGGAGCGCGTTCGAGGCGCTGTCCGCTGGGAAACCTCTAATTGTGGTTCCGAATCCAACGCTAATGCACAACCATCAAGTGGAGCTCGCCGAGGAGCTGCAGCGGCGCGGACACGCGGTGGCGACGACCGCGGAGGACCTCGTCGGCGCGCTCGAGCGCCTGGCGGCCACGAAGCTCGTGCCGTACGCGGGGGGCGACGTCAGCGGCCTAGCGCGAGTTGTGGCAGGCGCGGTCTCCCCTGGTAAGGGCCACAGGGCCGCGGAGGGGCTGCTCGCCGCTGCGGTGTACTGCTTCGGTGCTGTCATAGCGGGCCTGATCGCGCACGAGCTCGTGCGGGGCATCCGGTGACCCCAGGCACGGTCGAGCCAACGGAAAAACCTCGGCGTGACGCTGTAAGTCTTGTTTCGGTATCTTCGGGCGCGCCGGTCAACTCGACGCCCCCACGGACGGTCGTGAGCCCCGCATCACAGGCCCCGCGGGCACGCGGGCGCCCCGCGCGGCCCCACCGCGCCCTCACTGTTGCACAGCCCGCTGGACCGCCTGCTGCTGCAGCGGCGTCATTTGCGCGCCGATCTCGTGCAAGAGCCCCGCGCTGTGCTGCAGGAAGTCCCGGAAGAACGCCGTGGTCGTCCCGAGCAGGTCCACCGCCTCCACAGGGTCCCCTTCTTGCCGCCCCGACAGATAAATAGGCTTGAGCAACTCGTCGTCGTCGTCCCCGTCCCCGTCCATCAGCCCCGACAAGTCCACGCCAGGCCCGCCCAGGCCGAACAGGCCCGACACTGTCCGCGACGGCTCGTACGGCCGCCCCTGCACCCCCAGCACATCCCCCAGGTCCTCAAACTCCCCCCCCTCGTCGTCGTCGTCGTCGTCATCGTCGTCGTCGTCGTCGTCCGGCCCCTCCGTGACGCGCCCAGGCGCCTGCGCCATGGCCTCGTGCTGCTCCGCGAGCGTGTCGGCCAGCAACATGGTCAGCTTGACCTTCAGGGGCACCTCCGTCCACCGCTCCGGCGCGGCCTTGGCGCGCGACCGCGTCATGATGCGCCCCGAGTCCGTCTCGATCGGCTTCCCGCGCACCGTGACGCCGTCGAGCGCGGGGTGCTGGCACTGGATGACTTGCGCCATGGCAGACACCGAGAGCTTGATGTTGTAGGAGCCCTGGATCTCGCCCTGGTGGTCGACCCACTTGCGCATGGCGAGCTGGAGGCCGGTCGCGCAGTTGTGCTTGTTGGCGTACGCGTCGGACAGGCGGATGCCGTCCAGGCACGACACGAGGTCGTCGCGGTGCAGGTGAATGAGGCGGCAGATGACCAGGACGAGCGAGCAGACGACGAAGGGGATGCTGACGGTCTCGAGCTTCGAGACCACGAGGTGCACGACCTGCGCCGCGGCAGCATCACGCACAAACACCGACTTGTTCCAGGTGCGAATGTGAACACGTCTGCGACGACGCGAGCGCATACGAACGGTCTCGAAAAGCACGGTCTGGTGCACTGGGACCATAAGAGCGTGCAGGCCGCGCTCGGCAGGGTGTGTAGCGACACGGCACACCGTTGCGCGCACCTCTGCCAGCACCGGCGCGACGTGTCCGTGGATCGATGAGAGCATCTGCGCCAGCAGCTGCGCGACGTACATCGCGGCCCGCTCGTCCACCTCCGGGTGCTGCAGCGCGTGCGCGACCACGGAGAGCACCGCGTGCACCGCTGAGCGCCCGTCGGGGAGCCCAGGCCAGTTGGAGATGTCGTCTCCCGCCGCGCGAATGATGCCGCGCAGGACCTCGCAGACGTTCTGGATGATGGCTGCGTCGTCCTGCGAGAGCGCGAGGTGCACGAGCGGCGCGAAGAGCGGCCCGTGCACCAGCGACGCCTCCGCGGGCCCCAGCTTGCTCACCACGGTCGCTAGGAGGTCGATCATGGCGCCAACGACGACCTCAGGGTCCGTCCCTGCGCGACACACGCGAGGCGATCGGGCTGGTGGGCGGGAGGCGAAACTCCCGCTACGATCGGGCGAGCAAACGGATACGAAACAGAGTATGTTTTTTGCGTTTGAAGAGGAGGCCAAGAGTCTCGCGGCCGACGGCGCCGCTCGTGCAGTATCGTCACCACACAGCGCCGCATTTGCGGGCGCACGGCGAGCGGTTTAGAGCAGATGCGGGGGGCCGCGCGTCGCACCACGTGGCAGCTCTCGCCCCTCGAGGACGGCGCGGGCGGCGGCGACGACGCGCGAGGTGAGCGCGACGCGGCACTCCGGCACGCCCGCGAGGCTCTCGATGATGTCCTGCGCGTCCCCGCCCAGCACGGGGTCGTTCGCGAACTCCAAAAATAGATCAAGCACTGCAGGCCCGACATGCTCCTCCATACGGCCCGCCGCGCCCGGATCCGCCCGCACGACCTCGCGGAGCGTCTGCAGCGCCAGGTCCATCATGTCTTCGCCCTGCGTGCGCGACGCCGCCACCAGCGCCGCAACGCGAGGGTACAGGGCAGGCAGCGCAGCGATGATGTCTTCCTTCGACGCGTGCTTGCACATCGCGGCGAGCGCGCGACATGCGCCGACTTGCACCTGTGCAGCGCGAGGGCGGGCGCAGCTGTCACGCGCGACGACGACACATCGATCATGACGCACGCGGTTGTTCAAACCACACACGGTCTTTCAGTCGTGCGAATGAGCGTGTCGTGCCAGGGAGGGGCCGTGGGCGTACCGGCGGGACGTCAGTCTCGGCGAGGCTCTCGCAGGCGGCGCCGAGGACCATGCGGTTCAGTTCCGGTGGGACCAGGCTGGCGAGACGCGCGGCGGTCCACAGGGCGCGGCCTTGCAGGAAGGGCGTCTTGCGGCTTGACGTCAGGTCTACCTCGAGGAGGTTCCGCATGAGGCCCGGGACGTCGAGGATGAGCGGCTCCTTGTTCGAGTGTCTGCGTGAGCATCGCCACGAGCGAAACACGACATAACGATGCAATGCGCAGCCGTCCGGGGTCCGGCACGAAGCACGCAGCGTGAGGGCGCGCACGCTACGTGCGCAGAGGGCACCGACCTGTCGACGAGCTGGTCCGCGACGCTGCCGACCGCAAACAGAGCCGCCTCCCGCGCCTTCCACCACGCTCCGTCGCCGCGCGCAAACGCCTCCTCGCCCTCGCGCATGCGGTCGTGCACAGCGGCCACGAGCGCCTCGATCATGTTCCCGCCGTACATCGCGGTCAGTTCGTCCAGCAGCTGGTCCCCCACGAAGCGCACCGACAGCGCCCCGCAGTCCGCCTCGTCCGCAACATACTGCCCGATGTCGTCCCGCCACGTCTCCTCCTGCGAGCACGGCACCGCACGGCCGCGTCAGCGCGCCTGCACGCGCAGGAAACGGAGCGAACGAGCCAGAAGAAGAACCGTACTGCACGTTCCCGATTCAGGCAACAGTGCGCGTTGGGAGCGGGCGCAACCTGTCGCACAGTCATGCCCATGATCCGGATCGTCACGTAGCACAGCTCCCGGAGCCGCCCGGCCACCACTGCCTTGTAGCGTTTGTTGGTGGCGACTGCAAGAATGACGTCCAGCACCTGCGCCACGACCGCCTCGAAGGACGACTCCTCCCCGTCCGACTGCGCCTCGGAGTCCGACAGCTCCGCGGCGCCGCGCACGACGGCCTCCTCGTACAGCGGCGCGCTGGCGGAGAGGCAGCCCCAGACCGCCGCCAGAAGCGGGGCCATGTGCGGGGCTGCGGCCTTGCTGAGCGAGGACACGACCTGGATGGTGCATCGCAGCGCCTCGAGGACGAGCGTCCAGTGCGCGCTGTTGTGCAGGCTGAGCTGCGTGGACAGCGCGGCGGTTAGGGCAGAGATCCAGCTGGGGAGGGACTCCATCAAAACATCCCTCAGGGGCTTCTGGATGTGCTTCTCGAAGTTGACGTACGCGGCCAGGCAGTGCCGGTACACGCTGAAGGCCTGCAGGACCACGGAACGCGGAAACCCCCTCAGAGGACCGAGACCACATGGATGAGACTGACATAGCAACACCGGCGAACTCCAACGGCAGCGGCCACGCACTGGCCGGCCGGGAGCGCGCGCCGCGACAGGCACGCGGCCGTCGGCGGCCTCACCTTTCGCCGAGCGACCTCGCCGAACTCCGGGGCCTGCGCGACCGCCAGCATCTCCGGCAGCACATGTTGGCACACGTGGCCCAGCTGCTCGTCGTCGATGTCCTCCACGACCATCGCGATGCACGTGATGCCGCCGTCGACGGCCGGGGACGCGGCGCCGGCGCTCGCGCGGCCCTCCTGGACCGCCCGCACCAGCGTCGGCATGAGCTCGGGCCACTGGTCGGGCCAGTCCCAGAACGCGACCGTGCACACGACCATGCTCGCTGCGGTGCGCAGGCGGTGCACGGGGTCGCCGAGGCACCCGAGGATGGCCTGCTTGATCGCGGCCTTCTCGTCGGGAGACACCTCCGGGGGTGTGAAACGCTTGTGGTCCCGACTCCAGTGCTCCTGCGGCGTGTGCCGGGGGCGCGGGCGCGGGCGTGGCGGCGGGGGTCTTGCCGGGGGCGGGGGGGTGGCAGACTGTGGCTTGCGATGGGCAAGGAGTCGAGAACGGCCGAGTTACCTTGACATACTTCTTCAGCATCACGCCGGCCATCTGCCTGACGCCGTACGGGAGGCTCTGGGCCTGCAGGACCTGGATGAGGGCCAGCCCGAACCCCTCCTGCTTGGAGACGCCCGCGAGGGCCTCCTCCGCGGAGTGGCGCTGGGCTGCGTCGCTCTCCAGCGTTGCCATGAGGATGTTGACGAGCTGCTCAGCCATCTTGCCTGCCTGCCTGCTACTTCAGGGGCTCAGAGTAACAGCTGCCGGTGCAGGCTGCCGCAGTCGGCCGAGCGCTTCGCGTCAGGAGTCCTGGACAGCTGCTCGATGCACCTCCGTGCGAATGCACGCTCCCCGCGCACTTCTGCAGAGGGCACAGGATCGGAATCGGCCCCTTCATAGCCTCGCTGTGCCGCTGCGCAGTCGTCGAACCCGAGCCGCACAACGGGCCCGCGAGGCCCGATCGCTTCCCAACAGGCAGCGCGGGCGCCCCCCGCAGACGCGCTTACGGCTCCACGGTGCCTCAATTACCAGCCGCGGGCAAGCTCCACGCATGCTCTCGACACTGCCGTCTCGTGCGGGCTTCCACCCCCCCCATGCGCCCCTCGGAGCAGCCTGGCGCCGCAGCGTGCAGCGGAGCACAGGTTCAGCGCGGGACCACAGCTCGCGCGCCCCCTGGGCAGCGCTCCCATGAAGTATGGGAGCTGGTGCTTCTCTGAGGCGGCAGGAATCCCGGCAGCGGCTCTGCGGGGCCCCGGCCGGCCGTGCGCGTACGTACCAGCCACTCTCTCCGTAGCTGCCTGCTTCGCCCCGCGTACGCTGCGTGCGGCACCGGACCCGCCCGACCGACACCGCGCTGGCTTCTTCGCGCCGGCCACGACCCCCGGGCGGCCAAGAGACCGCGTGGGGGTGACCCGTTGCGCCTCGTCACGACCGTCAGCAGCTGACTAATGCATCGTACCGCAGAAAGACAGAAAGCAAACTCACGTCACCGTCTGGCTTGGTTGCAACGGCGCCGTGCGTCCGCGGAAGAGGGGCGCAACGCCGCTCGCGCGCACGCACTGGGCCGCGCCGCAGCAGCCCATGGAGTCCACATTATGACAAATCTCAGAAACGTTCCTTCGTCCGAATTGAGGCATTTTCGTTCCAAGAGCAGAGGTGTCTGCGCGCGCCCCCTACATGCAGCGCCTTCTCCCACCACGCTCCGCTGCCTGGCGGGCACCTAGCGGCACACCTCGCGGCCGCTCGGTGCCATTAAATAATATAATATTATTTTTATATCAACGACGCACAACAGCCGCCAGCCCGCCACACATCCGAGCGTCTCACATATATCGCCGGCCCCGCGCCCATCCGCGCGCCACATCACACGTCTCCCCCTCGTCCCACGGCCACCCCCGCCACACACACACCCCCCCTCAAACCGAGCCGACCGCCCGCAGCGCGCTCTGGATCCGCAGGTCCGCATGCTGCGCCGCGTTCCGTGCGTCCTTCGCGACCTCGCCGCTCCCCTGCGTCCCCAGCGCCTTGCACTGCTGCACCAGCGGCGCCCACGCCTGCGCACTGGCCTGGAACAGCTGTCCGACGTTCCCAATGGCCTGCGCGATGTCCCCGAGGAGGTTCGCCGCCGCGATCGTCACCTGCTCGCCCTTCCGGTCGTCGCTCGCGACCAGCCCGATGAACTGCAGCACCTGCGGGAGGTGCGGGCCCATGGCGGCGGTTGCGTGCGACGGGTCGAGGCCGTGAATGATGCCCGCGTACGCCTCGAAGAGTCCCGAACGCAGCTCGTCGTTGTACTCCGCCATGTCCTCGTCGTTGACGGCCTGCGCCGCGATCGTCCCGGACAGCTGCGCGGCGGAGCCGAGCATCCGCAGCACCTCTGGAAGATACCGTTCAAAGTCGTTCTGCACGCAACGGACCCGGATGCGCACGGTGAGGCTCCGCGACACGCCCTATGACAGACAGCGAGGCCGCGCAGGGGGGGCGCTCGGGCGCTCGGCCGCACAGCGACAACATGCGCGCGTGCAGCGTGCACAACAACGGCCTGAGGCGTGCGACGCACCTCGATCGACATGGCGATGTCGCCGAAGGTCGACAGGATGATGGGCTTGATCCCGCGGTGCACGTCGCGCCGCTGCAGCGCCGTGAGCATCGACGTCATGATCTGATCGCACGACGTCATGATGTTGCTCTTCAGCTCCATCGCCAGGTGCCCCGCGGTGTTGATCGCGACCTTCAGCGTGTCGCTCTCCGTGTAGCTCTCCAGCGCGCGCAGCAGCCACGGCATGAAGTGCGGCATGTACTTGTCGAACCCGTGTTTGACCAAGTCCAGGAGCTGCGTCGCCGCCAGCAGCGCCTCGTAGTGCACGCTGTCGCCGTGGCACTGGAACACGCGCAGGAGGTTCTCCATCACCGTGTCCGCGGCCATCTCGAACTCCTTCCGCTGCGGGTCGTCCTCGCTCTCCAGGCACACGCGCGCGACGATCGACTGCAGCGTCCCGCACACCATGCCCTGCAGCTCCACCTGCCGCTCCCGCGCGTCGGGCGTGTTCGTCGGCATCGCGAAGGTCGCCTGGAGCTTGGCGATCATGTCCTGGTGGAGGACCTTGAGCAGGTCGAGGCACTCGCGCGGCACCGCGTCCACCACCTCGTTGACGCTCTCAAAGGCGTCCACGACGAGGTTCGAGCCGACGTCGCTCCGGGAGATGACGCCGAGGAGCGCCTCGAGGAGGTCCTTGAGGCACGCGGCGACGGGCGTCCCGGACTCCCCCTCGTACCCCGCCACGAACTTGGCCGCCGCGTAGCAGCAGCGCTTCGCCAGCGACTCCTCGGCGGCGAGGTTCGCGCGCAGGACGTGCACGATCTGCGGGACGAGCTCCGGCGTCACGACGTTCGAGCGCGGGCTGTGCACGAGGTCGAAGATGCGCCCGATCGCCCAGCAGGTGGTGTCCTTGACCAGCGGGTGCGGGTCGGCGGTGGCGGCGTTGAGCAGAAACGGCAGCGCGGACTGCACGAGCCCGCGGAGCGTCTGCTCGCCCGGGCCGTCGAGCACGGACCCGAACGCGAGCGTCGCGGCCTCGCGGAACCGCCAGTCCTCGGGCCCCGCGTTTTTCCCAATGTTGGCCTGGATGAAGGGCATCACCATCTCCACGATCGGGTCGCCGACGACGGGCGACATGCTCCACAGGCACACCGCGGCCGCGACGGAGAGGTTCCACGCCGTCTCGGACATCTGCTCGCCCTCGTCCTGCTTCAGGAGCTGCTCGAGGAACATCGGCACCAGCTCCGGCGCCGCCTTCTTCACGAAGTCGTGGCTCTCCATCGCGTCGTCGTCGATCGCGTCCGCCTCCGTCTCCGCGATGTTGCACCACAGCTCCAGCGCCTGGAGCGCCACGTCCTCCTCGTCCTCCCGCACCGCCTTCACCGACAGGCTGCGCGGGGTGTTTTGGACGAAGGGGGGGGGTGTTGGCGGCCCGCCGGCGCGCGGGCGGCCGGCGCGGAGCGCGGCGCGGCGGCGGCGTGCGAGCGTCAGAACAAGGATGACAAAATGTCTGTTTTCATGGCGCCGGGGCGCCTCAAGGTTAGCATGGAATGTTTTGTGCTCATCGTTCGCTCACGGGGCCGCCGGGGCGGCGCGCGTCGCTGGCGGGCGGCGCGCGCGCGCACCTGTACATGGCCTGGATGTAGGACGGCATCCACTTGTAGTAGAAGTCCGCGATGGTGGAAAGGCACTCGAACGAGTTCCGCCGGACCTCCTCGTGCGGGGAGGTGCAGCCGTTGCACACGACCGACATGATGAAGTCGCGCTCGTTCTGCCGCTCGAAGTTCGCCTTGGCGAACGGCGCGCTGTTCTGCAGCGCCGCGATGGCCGCGCTGGCCACCTCGGGGTTGTCGCTGCTGGTGCTCCCGCACATCGCCTGGAGCAGCTTGTCCACCTCCTCCTGCGCGGGCCGACGCGGGGCGTCGAGGTGACGGCGCCGGGGAAGGGCGGGCGCGCGAAACCCGCCCCGCGCCGCGCCGGGGCGCCGCGGCCTACCGGCAAGAGGGGCGGGTCCGCCCAGGCGGCGTGGGGCCGCCGGCTGCCGCGGGCGCGCGGTGCAGCGGGCGGCAGGGAGCTCACCGGGCTGGGCACGTCGCCGGTGTCCTCGAGCTGGTCGAGCTCCTCGAACAAAAAGCCGACTGTGTGCAGCGCGGCGATGCGCGTCTGCAGGTCGTTGGCGTTGCACCCCTCCAGGAGCATCGGGATGAGCTCCGGCCATTGTCGCTGCGAGAGCTCGATCGCGGCGATCAGCGCGATGGCCTGCCCCGCCACACGTCGCGTGGTTCGAGGAGACGTGGGTGCGCCGAGCGTCTGTAGGAGCCCCGCTTTGACCTGTGAGCGGACCTCGGGCTGCAGCTCCTTCCACCGCTGCCATTTGCCGTCCTGCGTGGGGAGGGGCCGCCGCGGGGCGTTTTCGGGGCGCCGGTGCGCGTGCGGGGGGCCATGGCGGGGGAAGCAACACGAAACACGGGGAGGGCGGTCGCTCGCGCGCAAAGCATGCGCCACCGTAGCGGAAAAGGCCGGGTCTGAATCGGAGCTTTGCGAACGCGGCGACGCGCTGTCGCCTCGGGCCGCGAAAGCGCGCGAGTCGCGCCCTGAAGTCGCTGCTGCTTCAGCGGCAACGGCTGGGCGCAGACGCTCGCATGCGGCTCGAGGCAATGCCGGGCGGCGGAGGCAAAATAACGAGCGACGGGTGGTGCGCTCCGCTCCATTGCTCGGCCGCGCACGGCGCGCAGGGCGGCCTGGGACGCAGTTGGCGCCCTGGGCCCGAAAGTCGCGCCTTCCGGGCCTGCTGGCGCGCTTGCGCGTGCGAGCTGATCTCCAAATATGAAGAGCCAGCGGCGGGTCGCGTCCCTGCCGCAAGCCACCCCTCCCCGAAAGCGGGGTCGCGCAGGGAGCTGCTCTCCCGCACGCTGCCGTCCCTGCTGCGCCCATTCCGCGGCCGCTCGGGCCACCATCGCGCGCGCTCACCTTCTCCGCCTGATCCCTGGCATCCAAGCTGTTCTTCAGCAGCAGCCCAGCCGCCTGCCGGCTCGCCTCGGGCCGCGCGTCCAGCGAGAGCTCCGCTGCGGAGCTTAGGACGAACGAGGCGAAGTCGCTCTCGCGGAACTGCGCGAGATACGCCTCCGCCTGCTGCCGTTCCTGCTGGTTGACGCTCTGCGAGGCGGCGAGGGCCGCGCTCAGGTCCTGTACCGCCGCCATCGCCCCCGCGCCTCCCCTCCCGCGACCACTACACACGAAACGCGCCCGCCAGCGACTCAGTCACGCACGTCCACGACCGCGATCTACGACGACCGTCCCCGCGCAGCACGCCCGGCAACCATCACCACGCATCAGCCCCGCGCCGCCAGCCCCGCGCCCCTTTAAGCACCGGCGCCCCCACAATGACTCATGACCAGTCTGACACCGCCGTGGCGGCGAAGGGGCGCCGCTGGGGCCCCGGAAACAGCGCCCGCAGCGGCCCCCAGCTCACGCGCACTAGCCGCGCAGCGCGACGCACGCGGCCCACCCGCGCGTGCCGGACCACAGCGCGACGCGGAAACGAACGTGCCTGCAGACCGGGAGACGTCGCCTGGCGCCACGCATCGGCGGCAGGCACCGCCTCCGCGCCCGTCACGCCGCGCAGCGTCACACGTGCGCCTGCTGCGCGCTCTGCCGCACCACTGCGGCGATCTCTGCTGCGGCGTCACGCACGCCTTCGGGCCGCCGGCACCGCAGGCCGTTGATCTGGACGACCCACAGCCCCATGCGCCGCAGCGCGAGGACCTGCCACATCGTCCGCCCGACCGTCAGCTCCGCGTCGTTGCGGAAGAACTTCTGAGGGGGGTTGAACACGATCGCGGTGCCAGCGCCGCCCGCGAGGTGCCCGTCCGCGCCCGCCGCGCCGGACGCCGGCGCGAGGAAGCCGTCCGCGAGCGTGAGGTTGTGCGCGCGTGGAGGGTCGGGGTGCTGCGCCTCCGGGGGCGTCCCACTTCGAATTGCGGTGCGTACCGCCTCGCTGGCCAGCACGGCGCCCGACCGCCGGAACGCGGCCACCGCCGCCTGCACGAGCCACGCCGGAAGCGCGTTCTCCATGCCGGCGGCGAGCACGAACGACTTGGCGATCGCGACGAGCGCGTCCTTGCAGAAGGAGTCTTGCGACGTTTGTGCGAAGCGCGCCGCGATGGTGTGGAGGCCCGCGCGCGCGGCGGGCGTGATCTCGTCGCTGCAGCACAGCGAGAGCGCGATGCTCGCGAGCCGCGAGGTCCACCGCTGGTCCCACTGGACGTCAGGCGGGGGAGTGTCGAGCCGTGCGATCAAGTCCTCCACCGACACCCCCACGCGCGCGAACGGGACGCGGAGGTGGCTCAGCGCGTAGCTCAGCTTCATGAGATCGTGCTCGCCGAGCTCCGACAGCTGCGTCAGCCCCCCCGCGGCGCCGATCGCGTCAACCACCCCCACCCCGGGGCGGAACCGCAGGCGCGCGTACGCCTGCAGGAGCTCCACGGACGCCACGGGGCGCGCGAGGTACGCACGCAGATGCTCGCTGCGCCGCCGGTCCGCGGCCGCGCGCGCAAGCTCCTCGTCGATGACCGTCACGAGCTCCGAGTGGAAGTAATCGGCGCGCGCGAACGACAGCAGCGCCCCCGCGGCCGTCTCGGGGTGCTCGGCGCCCCACACGTGGAACGTGTCGAGCAGCAGGTCCCCCGCGGCGCGGAACGTCCCGGCGTCGCGACCCACGGGGTATGTTAGAGAGCTGGTGCATAAGAAGCGCAGGACCGACGGCGCGGAGAGAGCGGCGGCGTCGTCTTCGCTGGGGGCCTGCGCAGCGGCGTGGAGAAGCTGCCGGGCGCGCACGTGCATCCTGGCGAGCACCGACGGGAGCAGAGCCGCCCCTTGCCCGCCCTTTGGAAGCGAGCGGCGCGGCGAGCTGCTGGTGGCGGACAGGGCCTCGGAGAGCCCGCAGACGTCCTGCCAGGAGGCTCCGTCGAGCGCGCGAGCTGCGGGGCAAGCGGACGCGGGCGGGATGTCTCGTGCCGGGTCGGACTGACGCGACACAGAACATGGTTGGGTGGGGGGGGTTCGGGAGCCGTGGCCGTGCGTGGCGGCGCACCTACGGCGTTGAGAAGCGGGCAGATGATGTCGTCCTTCCGCCACGGCACCCGCGACAGCGCCTCCAGCGCCGCGGAGGCCTGAGGAACGGACACCCCCCCCTCTTCGCACGCCCGCGCCAGTCGGTGGCAAACGCTCGCGATCGCGGCCGCGTCCGCGTCGACGCGCTGCCGCCGAGCCAGGTGCACTATCTGCGTCAGCTCCTGCACCAGCTGCCCCGCCTCGTCGTCTATACTCCCCCTGCGCGTGTGTCCGGGCAAAATCGGCGCCTGCGCTGCGCGCGCGTCGACGCTGCCAGGCAAGATGCCGTCCCGCTTGATGAGGCCCTGCATGCTGGCGCGCAGCGAGGGCATTTTGGAGTACCCCATGGCTGTCAGGGCGTCATGAGTCAGCTTGACCTCCCCCGGGTCCATGTCCTTGCGGTGCCGCCGGGCCTTGTTGATGAGCGATAGGACCTGCGGCCAGGCGCCCAGGGGACCCGCCCGTGAGCGCCAACCGACGTCAGAGCCGTGAAAAGAGCCCTTGGGATGAACCAATGAGCAGTATTGTCAATGCGTAGCTCGGCTGTCCGCAGGTCACTCACGCGAGACGCACGCGCGGCGCCGGACGCCCCGCCGCAGCGGCTCGATCGAGCTGTGTGGCGCAGGGCCGCAGCGGCGGCGGCCAGGAGCGGCGGCGGAGACATCGACAGCAGGACGAGGAAGCGCGCGACGGAAGAGCGGCACGCACCAGCCTGTCTGGGTCCAGCTCGTCGAGTTTGCCCGCGTCGTACTCCTCCGGAAGCAGCACGGTCGAGCCCGCGAATGTGACCCCCGCCTTGGCCAGCTTGTGGAGCGCGAGGGCGACGTGGGACGGGGCCAACGACGTCATGCTTGGGCGTACGGTCTCGAGGATCTGTGGAGCGGGAGGGGGCGATCGAGATCGCGGCGCGCGAGGTGCGGTGCGCGCGGCAGTCACCGGGTGTACGTGCGTCGGGCAGACGTCTCGCCGCGAGCGTCGCGCTAGCTTCTTCGGGGATCATCGTCAGCGCGCCGGGACTGCGACGACTGGCAGAGTCGGGCTGGAGGCAAGATACGGCGTTCGTCGGACTGGCGAGCGAGGGATGGCGAGAAGCAGTGTGCGGTGATGCAGCCTCGGCCCGGTGCGTGCTGGCCCCGAGCGGCCCTGGAACGTGCGGCGCGTGTTCTGATATGAAGCAGACTGGCGTGAGAGTGCCGAGCCAGGTCCACTGCTCGCCCGGTCCGCCCCCTCTCACGCGCCGCAGACTTGCTCCGTGCGGAATGTCACTGCCGGGCCGCCGCTCACCTGCGCCGACGTTCGACAGCGCACAAGCGCCTCCCTCGTGTCCAACCTACGCCTCCCCGCACCTCCCCACCGCGCCTCCCCGCCTTCCCGCGCCACCCCGCCGCCCCCTCGGCTGCTACGCCACCCAACACCGGCCCCGCCCTCCGCCCCCGCGGCACCACCGCGCCGCGCATTCGGCGGACTCGATGTCGAGAGCGCCCTGAACCCCGCCACGACCCCGCACCACGCCGCGTGTGCCGCCCCGACCGCCCCGGCGTCACCGCTCCCCCACACACCAGCTGCACTGCGGCACAGCGCTCTCCCCTGGCCTCGCATCGCGCTGCGGCGCTCGCACCGCACAGCCACTGCCCTCGCCCCTCTCCCGCGCCGCCCTTTGCCTCCCCCGACACCCCCCCGGCCACCGCATGAGAAACACCCCACCTGACACTGCATCACGCACTCGCCCCCGCGCTCACGCCGCCGCGCGCCGGCGCACGCCGCGCAGAGCAGCAGCGCCGGCACGCCGGCAGAGCGAGCGGCCGAGATGACCTCCGGCGCGGCGCAGGCGCCCACTGTGGTGTGCATCGGCGACCCCGTGATGGATTTGATCCTCCGGGTGAGTCCCGAGACGCTGGCGGAGCTGGGATGCGCGCCGGGGGGCTGCGTGTCGGTCGAGGGGGATGAAATGAGCAGCATTACGGCGCGGGCGAGCGCGGACGGCGCGCCGGAGAGGATCCCTGGAGGTGAGAGCGTGCTTTCCGCGGCGCCTGAATTGGCGTGACGTGATATGGGCAGCTTACGGCCTTACAGGTCATCATTGCGTGCGCTGGGCGGGGTTTCCGGTGTTTTCGAGCCGTGGCCGCCGCGCAGCCCCGCGGTTGATTCGGCGTCAGGTCTTTCGGCCGCGGCGGCGGGTCTGCGGCCCCGTGTCTGCGCGCGCCTGCGCTCGCAGTGTCGAGGCCGGTGCGCTCTGCTGCACGCGAGCCGTTGCTGCGCGCGAACGGCGCGCATGCGTGAGCGCCGTCGCCCGCACCGCTTTTCGCCAGTCGTGCGATCTGGCGCGTTGCGCGACGCGAGGCCGCGCTCCCTCCCTCCGTTCCGCCTCGCTGCGCAACCGACAGACACTGTTCGTCCCTGCGCGCATCAGCCGCCTTCACCTGGCGCCCCCACAGCGTCCAGCGGCGGCGTGCTACGCCCAGCGCGCCCCTCGACCTCTCGCGCGCCCCGGGGCCTCGTCATTCCGCCTCCGAGCTGCACCGACCCCTGCCTACTCAACCGCCTGCGCCTCCAGGATCGTCCGCCAACGTGGCGAAGGGGCTGGCGTCGCTGGCGGGCGACTCTCTGCGCGTCCGCTTCGTGGGGATGGTCGGCAACGACGACGTGGGAACCTCCTACCGCTCGAAGCTCGAGGCCGCGGGCGTCGACCCCGTGCTGCTCACGACCACGGGCCCGGAGACCACCGCCAGGTAAGCACGCAATTATCCGTCTATGTATTGCATGGTGTTTTTAGAGGTTGGTTGCGCCGACTGCTCTGCGCCGCCCGCGCTCTTCTTCTGGGACACGAACCGAGCGCGGAAGAGCTAGATACGGGCGTGCATTTCACAGCAATGCGTTGCGCGTTTCGGCCGCAGGTGTCTCTGCCTTGTGACGCCAGATGGGCAGCGCACGATGCGCACGCACCTGGGCGCCGCGCTCGGGCTGACGTCCCTGGACACGCTCCCCGAGGACTGGCTCCCGCCGGGCACCGCCGTGCTGCACCTCGAGGGCTACGCGCTGTACAAGCCGGACTACAGCGTCAACGCGATGCGGGCAGCCAAGAGGGCCGGGGCGCTGGTGTCGCTCGACCTCGCGAGCTTCGAGACGGTCCTCAACTGCGCAGATACCCTCAAGTCTGTCCTCGAGGTGAGCCCGCCCCGTGCGTCGCGTCAAGGCGGGATGTGAGTGCGCGACGCCCCGGGGGGTGATCTTGACGCTTTGCTGCCGCTCCCGGTGCGGTGCTTCGCAGGAGGGGCTCGTGGATATTCTGCTTGCCAACCAGGACGAGGCCGAGACCATCGCTCGCGCCGAGCTGGGCTACAACGGGGAAAGCGCGCTCCCGGCGGGACGCAAAGCGCCGTGGGAGGGCGAGGCGGTGGAGATGGCGATGACGCACCTGCTCACGTTCTGCGACACGTGCGTCGTCAGCATGGGCCCCAAGGGCTGCGTCGCCCGCTCCCGCGGCGGCGGCAGGGGCGTGTCTGCTGCGTGTCGGGTCGACGCCGTCGACACCACGGGCGCGGGGGACTCCTTCACCGCGGGCTTCCTGCACGCGCACCTGATGGGCGCGGGCCTGCAGGAGGCGGCGGCGTGCGGGTGCAGCGCGGGGACGGCGAGCGTGCAGGTGGCGGGCGCGGAGCTCCCGCAGGCGTCGTGGGCGCAGCTGCGGCAACAGTCGCTCGAGATCATCGCGACGGCGGGCCCGGGGCGCGTCCGCGTGCCGTCGTAGCGCAGGGGGCGGCGCGCGGCATCGCGGCGCGCAGCGTGCGTGCGCGACGCCGTCGTTGATGACGCGGCGGGAATGGCGCCGGGCGGGAGTTGTGATCGTGGCGTGGCGGTGGAGCGCGTGGGCGAGCGCTGGCTCACAGGTCCTGGCAGGCGCCGCCGGTGTCGCGCTATTCGGGTGGTTGTGCGGGGTCGGGGAGCTGCAGGGGGGCTGAAACGGCCTTGACGATGGCTTGGAGGGCCGCAACGGACTGGTTGGTCTCCCGCGTGAGTCCCAGGCTGACGAGCACCTGGCGGGGCCCGAGCGCTGCGCACACGCGCTCCGCGAGGGCCCGCGCGGCGACCTCCAGGCCTGGGTCCTCTCTCGAGCCGAGGAGCGTGGCTACACGCAGGCCGCGGCTCCCAACGGGCGTCTGCGAGCAAGGACAGTTCATAACGGGGTTGTGGGCTTCGAGAGAGCGAGTGGTTTGCGGCCAGACGGACGGGAGGGCGGTGTTTAGGGATGCGGGCGTGAAAGCAGTGCGGTGTCTCGCCTTCTCCGGGGTCGCCAGCATGAGCGTGCCCAGCGCCCCGGTCTGCGTGACGGTAATCTGCGTCATCTTGTCGAAGTGGACGATCGCCGTCTCCGTACGGGAGCCCTGCAGGGGCACCTGGGAGCGGTACAGTGAGCGGGTGGTGCCGCGGCAGGAAGGAACGCAACGTGTGACGGTCGCCAAGTCATGCACGGTGTGACAGGAGCGCACCGCGACATCGAACGAATACTTTTCGATGTTCAGGGGCCCGGGCGCAGCAGCTGGTGGTTGTGCGGCATCCATTGTGGCCAGCGACACGCCGCGTTCACGGCCAGGCACCGTCCTCTGGACACCTCCGCAGTGACTCAAGCGCCAAGGCAGGAACCCGTCCGCGAAAGCGCTCCTCGAGCGCCACTTGCGGAAGACAGCCTGCACAACACAGTCGTCCCGTCTATTGCCGAGCGCCGTCCACGATCCCGTGCGAGCTCCTTCGCACACGTGTGCTAGGCACAGCGACGCCCTCCCCCGAAATGCCGCGTCGCTCCAGCGTCCGTGCAGCCGCGGTGAGACGCGGTGCTGACACCCTCCCCGGACTGTGACGAAGCGATCGTCCCTGGCCGCGGAGTGCTCCGTGGCCTCGCGAGGGCGCGAGGTCCAGTCTTGACGGCGCTGGAGAAAGCATCGCTCGTGAGGTTTAGGGCGGAGATCTGACGGGGCGCCGGGTCGAAGCTGCTGTTGCCGTGAAGAGTCGCTTCCTCTGCACGCGTCTCTCACTGCATCTTGGCTGTGCATCATCCTGGACAGAGGATTACGTGGATCGATCAGTCAGAAAATTCCCAAGGAATACGCGCGTTGTTGCCCAGGATAGGCGCACGCCCACCGTCTCTCCCTTCTGACCAAGAACGCCCATCATGAGCGACGCCGGCGCGCAGGTGCGTGCGGACGCGACGCCCGCGACGTCGTCCACGTGTTTCTCCCACGGACCCGCCGCAATGCCATTTCACGGCCCACGCGCCGGCGCGGAGGCCCGACACTTGACCCACATCCCGGCTTTTTCCGCGCCGTACCCGGCATCGCTACCACAACTAACCGCATCAACCCCTTCCATATCATCCATCATTTCCGGCGCCCGCGGCCCCCCCCCGTGCAGAACGCCCCCAGCACGGCGGCCCTGTTTCACCACTTCCTACAAGAGGTACCGACCTTCGTGACGCAACTGCCCATCAACACCCTCGTCAGCCTCGCGGCCACGTCCCCCGCCGCACTCAACGCCGTCCTCAAGTTCCGCACCGGCAGCCTTCTCGTGCAGCGTCACGCTCCGATCCTGCGCGTTCTCGCAAATGCCCTGATCCTGGGGGAGCGTAGCTTTTTCGTCGCAGCTACGGACCCTGTGTCGCTAGCTACGCATATTGTCTACGGCGGGCTGCGCTGCAGCTGCACTGCGATGCTGCAGGCGCGAGAGCGTTTCGCAACGCATTTAGCTGTCTAGCAACTCCCACTTGCTCTTTGAATATGAATTTCATATGTGTGGGCTCGTTCAGTCGTTGGCTCTGCACACCAGCCACAGAGGACCTTCAGCCGCAAGCATGTGTGGCGAAGACGCAAATATCTCCCTTCTGCCGCTATCAACAACCCATAAAGCACCCCGGGACATGAGGCTGAAGGCGCTTTCGTGGCCACAGACGACGGCACAGCAGCTGAGCTCTTACACCTGGGATGCATGCGCCCGCCAAGGGCCTCTGCTGTCGATTTCGTACCACCTGCCACGCGTAGCGCCCCTTTGTCGCTCAATGCTTCTCTCAGCCAGGCGGAAGGCCTGAAAGGCACCCACAACGCACGGTTTCGGCGCACCTGTGTTGTCGCGCTGCACCAAGGCCTGGTCCCGGGCGTCCTGGGCGCAGAAGAGCAGCCTCGGCGCATTGCAGCGTCCACCATCGGGTCCAAGTTGACGAAACTGGTCGCACGGGCAGCACCGCGGCCCCTTGAGCGCCGTCGTCGCGGCATTCTTTCAAAGGCCCCACACCCCCGGGGCCGCGGCCCACTCAAGTCGGGCTGACGAACGCCGCTTGAAGCGAACAACACGATGCACCTGGCAAAGGGCGTCTACTTCAGCGAGACGTGTCATGTAGAGTAGTAATTGACCACCCGCGCACGAAACGAAATGCGGGTGTGCTATCGTCCTGATCAAGGCGGCAGCGTGCTAGGAGTACTCGCGCGAAATGCCATGTGAGCGTGCCATCATGTGCCAAGGGAAGGCTCTGACCTGCAATCAGTTAGAGTGAGTGGCGGGCGTCGTCAGCAACAACGCGGCGAGCCGCGCGAGTACTGGACGACGCCCGCCAGCCGACGCGCCGAAGTGCTGGTCCACGTCCTAGGCTGCTTGTACCAGGGGGTGTCGGCAGCCGGCTGGGTGACAGCGGTGACTGAGTCTGCGGCATTGTCCGCGTTGTGTGGCGACGCGCCGACGGCTACTCAGCTCTCCTCGTCATCGCCGTCCCCCGCGCGTGGCCTGTCATGCGAAAAGGGATCATACCTCGGTCTAGCGGCCACGGAATACGCGCATGGCCAACATGTCAACATCGGGGGGGTAACAGAGTGCGTCATGTGTGCGGGCATGGCTGGATAGTTCCGAGCCAGCTTCGCAGCGCCGGGATCATGTATGAGGGTGACGAGTTGCAGGGCGCCGGGCACGCCCTGTCAGCAGGTTGGCCAGTATGGTCTGCAAACTGCACGTGGCGACGCACGAGGTCAGCCAGGCCCGCCGGCGTGGCAGGGCCAAAATGCGGGCTCGGGTGCGTCCGGCAGGCGGCGCGGTGGATCGCCAGGACCTGTCGCATGCAGTAACCTCGATGCGTACGCATGTAGCGCATCATGGCCGACATCTTGGCTACGTAGCTGTCGCGGTCAGTCACCTCGCTGGACACGCGGATGTGTTCGGTGCGGACGATGTTGTAAAGGTGTCGTCGCAGCAGCGCACACGAAGCGTGGGGGTACTGTATGAGGTGAATGTTCTCAGGAAACAGACCGCGTTTGTCATAGTGCGAGATCAGGAGGAAGCCCTGATATTCGGGATGCGGACGCACGCGGAGGTCTAGGAAGGAGACACCGTCGAGCGGGTTCGCTGGGGCGTCAAATTCGACCTCAAGACAGGGGGGGTACATGTTATGTATACCAGAGATGAGATCTACGATCGACGACGGGGTTTCGGGGGGCGGGGTGGGGGGGCGGGGGTGGGTGTTGAAGTAGCGGTACAGTGCGTTCGCGAGAGAGAAATTGTCGTCGATGTAGCGCCTGGAATAACGGAAAGACCCCAAGACCTTCAGCCAAGCGACGTCGCCAGTGCTCAACCAGCGGTCGCGAAACTGGCAGAGGAACGCGAGCTCATGCCGGAACATGTAGCAGTTCGCGAGGTGGGGGGAGGCCGAGAGCCCCATGGGCACACCGCAGGTCTGGTGATATACGACGCCCCCGAACACCACGTAGGCGCGTTTGACGAGGATGTGCACGAGACCATGAAGTTGCTCGATGCTCGGTGCCCATTTCCCAACCATGCCGTCCGCGTCCGGCAGCTGCGCCACCCACCACCACGTCTCCCTCGCGTCAAACGCGGGTTGCAAGTCGATCAGGAGGTGTTGCCCTGGATGCAGTGCAAAAACAGCGTCGATGTGTTCGATGACGCAGTCGATGAGGCCGGTCCCGTGGTCCGCGCTCGTCTCGTGCCGGATGTGCGTGTAGAGCCGCTTGATGTCGGCGCCCAGCAGCAGAGGTGGTTGTTGAGCATGTATCGCTGAGCGTGGTGGGTTGTCATGTAGATACGCGGTCACCATGTCACGCATGCCGCGGCTGGAGTCCACCAAGAAGGGCGCGAAGCTGCTGCAGAGGTCCTCCGGGACGCCGTCGAAGATGGAGCTCCAGACCTCCACGAGGGTGGCGTGGCACATGAGCGCGCCGAGGGCCTTCGTCAGCAGCTGCGCTGCGGGGCGCGTGATGTCGCTCGAGCAGTCCGAGATGTACCGCACGTCCACCTTGGCCTTGTGAAGCTTCATCGTCCCGTAGTAGTGCGGTAGACCACCGCACTCGCGTTCGGTGCGTATTCCTGGTAGCTGCAGGTTGTCCAACATAGCCTCCGTCGTGTTAGCGACGTTCACCACGTGCCTGGCATGCGTGATGTTGGCATTTGCCGGCTCGTTGACAGCGAAAGCGTCGTTGCTGTGCAGGTCGTGCAGGAGGACCTCGATGTAGGCGCGCCGACACACGAAAACCAAATTCCCGGCGTTCTTGTCCATGGTCGTGATGGTGAGGCGTGTCGCGTCTCGCCGCAGAGCCACGCGATCGTCGGGCTGAATGTCCGCCAGCGGCGGGGGCCATGGAAGGCGGAACCCGGGTTGAAGAGCGGGTTGGAGTGCCGTTTGCGTAGCAGCAAGTATAGCATCAATGTACGGCATGCACGCTGCCGCGTCCATGTCGGCGGCCTTGCTGACGCGTTTCGTCCACCCGAGCAGCGGCTTCTGGTAGGCTTCAACGATGCTAGCTACGGTCGCGCTCGTGGCTTGGTGCAGCTCCGGGACGTGTCGGTGCTTGGCACCGCCGACGGCGAACAAACGGCGGTACGCGGTGCTCTGGATGCCCGCCGCAGCAGGGTCCAGCGTGCAGAGGTGCCGCACAGGCTCGCCGTCGATCTGCCAGTAGGGGTCCTCGAGCGTGAAGTGGCGTCGTAGGTCCGGTCCTTGGTGTTGCGCACAGTCGCACTGCGTCGCCATGATGTCGTACAGGCGACTGCGTGCAAACTTGGCAACTCCGCTGTGCGTGCACACCGAGCGCGACAGCGGTGGAAACCTGACCGAATAGCGCGGGGCCACCAGAAACAAGCCATCCATACCTTCGCGGATACGCTCAGGTAAGAGGTTGAGAAAGTCATCATTATTGACGAGGGTTTCGAGGGGGGCGAGGCTAGCCAGGGGGGTAGGGAAGTCGTGGATCATGAGGGTACGGCTCCCGAGGTCGATGTCTGCGACGGGAGGGTAGTGGTGGTTGATGGCGGCCTGCAAAACGGTGCGGGCACTGTCCAACATCTGCTGTGTGTAAAAGGGCTCGTCGAGACCCAGGTTAAGCGCATCGGGATGCATGTGCGACACGCAGTGATGGAGGGAGAAGAGGTATTTTCCGATGTTCGCTGCCGTGCAATGGTTCACCGCGCGTCTCCAATGATCGTGCTCTGTGTCGCCGGCGCGGCGGAAAAAAACAACGTCAAGAAGGAGGCGAGTCTGGTAGATATACTCGCGTGTACCGAGGCGCGGAGACATGCCTGCGATAGCGGGGGGCAGGGACAACGCTGGTGCCGTAGTTGTGAGGCAGTTGTCAGCGTCGAGGTGGATGGTACGTTGATGCGTGGAGGAGATGGCAAACGTTGGCTGGAAGAGGGTCGCCAGCGCTGGGAGCCCACTCGGGCCGGGCGGGACGGGGAAGTCGTTGTGGGGGATCGCTACGGGGTGGGGGTCAGCGGCGATTTGGAACGCCAGGGGGGATAGAGGCCATGGGGCAGCATCAGAGTGGCCAGCTCCGTAGCCGAAATTCCACATGCCCTTGCAGTAATTGAGGCCGCCGGGGTATGTGGAGCCCAGACAGCGTATCATGGTCTGCTCCCAGGCCAGGGAGTAGGTGCGGAACTTGTGGAACCAGGCCTTCAAAGCGTCCGGGCTAGTCGCCGGCGGGATGGGCACCTGGCGTGCGAAATTGATGCGAAAGAGGGGCACGATGGTGAAGTCGCGCCACGGGACATGGCCGTTCGGCGACTGCGCCCACACTCGTCGCATAAACTCGTAAAGCGGGGTGTGCACGGCGTTCGGATGGTGCGTGAATGCTGCATCAAAGTGCTCCTGCAGTCGTTCGATCGCTGTGCGGTATGTCTCCCCGACATAGTAAAAGAAGGGGTATTTCCGGCACAAGAGGACATAGACAACCCCGCGCGCCGCAAGCGGGGGGTTTGCCGTGACCGATGGTAGCGCGGCGAGGTCCGAGAGCGCCGGCGGGGGCGGTGGGAAAGGAGCGCTCGGTGGGGGGCACGGGTGCGGGTATGCGGGCGCCCGTTCGTCGCGGGGCACGTAGTCCCAGTAGGGTCGAGGGGCTAGTGCGGAGGCGGGGTGGGAGGGTGTGTGGTGGGGGCTAGGAGGGGGCCAGGCACGGGGAGATGCCTGCGGAGCAATAGCGGCCGCGATGCGGCGTGCGTGCGTGATGCTGGGTCGAAAGTTCGGGTCGTGGTCATTTAGATTTGCGACATGGTGGAACAGGGTGCCATTCGAAAGGTGGCCACGCAGCGTGCGCGCCTCGGCGGTGCCGGCCTGGTCGCTGAGACGCAACGCTGCTTGGAGCCGTTTCCTCCGTCGGCGACCGATTGGAGTGCGCATGGTGAGAGGTTTTGGGGGTGAAAAGAGGGTGGTGTGCGGAACTAGACCGAGGATGCAGTAATCAAGCCACGACGGGAGGGCGACGATGACGGGGAGAGCTCTACCTAAGTTGCGCGTTCCTAGCACGCCGGGCGGTGAGCCACGGACGTGAGACGGCGGAGTCAGTTAGCCGGAGGCAGGCTCGTCTACGCCGACGGTTGAAGGCCGGAGTAGGGAGGTAGCTCTCAGCTGGCACTGCGCCAAAGCCCCATGTTCGAGGCCCGGCGCAGCACAACACGACACACAGAGTAGTACTTGACCACCCGCGCACGAAACGAAATGCGGGTGTGCTATCGTCCTGATCAAGGCGGCAGCGTGCTAGGAGTACTCGCGCGAAATGCCATGTGAGCGTGCCATCATGTGCCAAGGGAAGGCTCTGACCTGCAATCAGTTAGAGTGAGTGGCGGGCGTCGTCAGCAACAACGCGGCGAGCCGCGCGAGTACTGGACGACGCCCGCCAGCCGACGCGCCGAAGTGCTGGTCCACGTCCTAGGCTGCTTGTACCAGGGGGTGTCGGCAGCCGGCTGGGTGACAGCGGTGACTGAGTCTGCGGCATTGTCCGCGTTGTGTGGCGACGCGCCGACGGCTACTCAGCTCTCCTCGTCATCGCCGTCCCCCGCGCGTGGCCTGTCATGCGAAAAGGGATCATACCACAGCGACGCTGTCATGTCACAGCGACGCCCGTCGTGTTCATGTCACATCATCTTCACCTTGGGCATCGGCGCGCCTCCGGCAGCTACATGGTGGCTACGTATCCGTAGCCATGGCGTAGATCTCGCGTAGATGTGCGCGTATCTGCTACGGATACATAGCTGCTACGCTCCCCCAGGATTAGGGCAAAGCACGTCCAGCTCGGATCGGACCCGGAGCCGCACAAGCTGACCGTCGCGTACGAGCCAGGCACGCTCAACTTCGACGTCCGCCAGGCCGCCGCGCTCCTCGAGGCGGAGCGGCGCCGCGGGACGAGCCCGCCGTTCGACGACGTCACGCCGTGTCAGCAGGCCCTGGAGGCGCTGCGCCTGCTCGGCGCGGCGCGGGACGCGCCGCTCGGCCCGCCCAAGGTGTGCAAGCTGAGCCTGCTCCCGGAGAACCAGCAACCCCCGGGACAGATGATCGGGCACTTCCAAGTGCGCCCTCCTGTCCACGTGGAGCGGGCCGCGCAGCACTCCGAAGCGGTCAGCCAGCTCGTCGCGCACCCCGCGCTCGGTGCCAGCCTCCGCACAGTCTTCGCCTGCTACAACGGGGGCGCCGAGCCGGCCCTTCGGCCGCTATTCCATGGCATGTCCGCCACGCTCACGTCCGTGACGACCGTGCAGCTGGTGCACGTGCCGCTGCGCGGCCTCGAGAGCGAGCTCGCGCGCGGTCTGCGTGCACTGGCCGTGCAGCAGCTGTACCTGGCGGAGTGCGGGCTCGATGGCGCCGGCATCGCAGTCATCTTGGGGGCGCTCGGGCGCCCGCTGCTGGAGCTCAACCTCGCGAACAACCCGCTCGGGGACGCCGGCGCGCGCGCGATCGCGGGCGCGCTCGGGACGTTCCCGCGGCTCCGCCAGCTGGTGGCGGGGAGGTGCGCGATGCAGCCAGCGGGCGTGCAGGCGCTGGGGGCTGCGCTCGCGGCCCACGACTCCCTCGCAACGGTCGTCCTGAGCGGAAACCACGTGGGGCGCCTCGGCATGGTCGCGCTCAGCCAGGCGATCAAGCTCACGAGCGTCCGGCTCGACGCGGCGTACATTGGCGACGACGCCGCGCCGCTCGTTGCGAGTCTGCTGCAGCCGGGGTCCTCGGTGCAGCACCTGTCCCTGCGCCACAACGCCATCCGGGACGCTGGCGGGCAGGTGATCGCGCGGGCGCTGGTGCGCAACCGGTCGCTCCGGACCCTCGAGCTTGCGGAGACGGCGGTGGGCAACAGGACGCTGCAGCAGATGGTCGAGGTGGTCAAGGTGCATCCGCGGCTCGCGGAGCTCGACATGGGCGTCACCGCGACGACGAACGGCGGTGCCGTCGCCTTCGCCCGCGCGCTCGCGCAGCTCCCTGCAGTGCGCCTCCGCTCGCTGAGCATCAACCTCGAAAACGTCGCCGGCGGCAAACAGGTCGAGGCCATCATGGGCCAGTGCAAGTTTCCGTCGAAGGACTTCAAGCTGCAGGTCACGATCCCTAGACCCCCCCCCGGGGACCTGCCGACCGCCTTTGCGCAGACGCACCTGTGAGTGAATGAATGCTGCGCCCGCGTGTGTGAGTGCGTGTCCTCGGGGCCGTCGGTCGTAGGGGAAAGAGGCTGCCTCTCTTGCGCTGTGGTGCTGCGACGCCGAGCCCGCGGCATCGCGTCAATTGTTTCACTTGAGAGTTGTGAGTGGTGCGCGGGCGCGTGTGCGAGGGTCGCGGGCACTCCGCTTGCCCGCCAGCCCGCGTTGGTGCTGGAGCGGCCGTGAACGACACGCAGAAGGTCCCTCGCGCGCGGTATGTGGCCAGTTCGGCGCCGCTTGACTCAGGCGCCAGCGTGGAGCTGCCACGGCGTCGTGATTAGGGATCCATGCCGCAACTATCTGGAATTTCTGGACTCTCGTGAAGCAAGGTCAGCCACGCTGCTTGTTGAGCGTTTCATCCGCAAACACCCGCAATTGGAGTGCTGAAAGCCTCTGAATCCGACCGTTCGCAATACAGCCGCTCCCGTCTTTTCTGACGCAGATATCCCCCGGGCCACCTGCGTCCTTCGGTTCTCATCCTCCTCTTTACCATGTCCAAGCGCAAGAACAAACAACGCGCCAAGCAACGCGCACAAACCCAGGCCAGCGCAGTGAGGAACTTCGGCGCTCCCACGATCAGGGAGGTCGACCACCCCGACGAGGCGCCGCCGAAGGTACGACATCACCTCGGGTCTGCATATGCGCGTGTCCGCGCAGCCCTGGCGCGCCACCAGGCGCCCCCTGAGCGGGGCCTAAGGGGGAATCCACGGTGCCCCGAGCATCCGCACAGCGTGCTGTCTGCGGCACGTGACGCTCTGAACGGCGTATTCTGCCTTTGATTTGGCGGTACAGCCGTAAATGGCGGGCAGTCAGTGCGTTTGAGCACCGAGACGCTCCACAATGGACAGGAGATACACAACGCCGGCGCTGTCCTTCGCAGGTGCCCACGGACGCTCCCGCGCTGTTCCTCGAGGTGTTGACGAGCGTCGCGCGGGTGTTCGACTTCCTCCCGACCGCCGCCCGCAGGAGCCTCCTGCGGGCCTCGCCCCCTTCGATGTGCGCGGTCCTGCGCCACTGCCCCGTGCGCGTCCACATCCAGAGCAAGGCGCGGCTCCTCCGGCTCCTCGGAAAGTACATCGAGCCAACGAGCGGCCCGCACAAGGCCATCCTGTTCTACGACGACCTCCTCCTGACCCCGTACGCCACCCACGCGCGCGCGCTGTACGAGGCCGATCGCGAGGTGAACTTGCCGCCGGAGATCGTCGACGACATCTCGTTCAACTCGTCGCTGAAGCGGGGCCTCGCGGTCCTCGACGCGTCCAAGACGACGGACGCCGGGATCGTCCCCGTCGCGATGCTCAAGTTCTGTGCCAAGGGCGACGAATGCGTGGACTGCGGGCGTGCCGCGCACATGCACGTCGCCCCAGCGGAGCTCAACGAGAACGCGCGCCTCCTGAAGCGCGTCCTGAAGCACCAGTGCGTCGCGGAGCACGTGCGCGTGCTGCAAGTCTGCCACCACCTGGAGACTCCGGCGATGCGCGTCCTGGTCGAGATCCTCGCGGACGCCGCGCCGAACCTGACCAAGGTCGCGATGCAGCTGTGCGACCTCGGCGACGCCGGCGTCGCCAAGCTGGCTGCGCAGCTCGCGCGCCTGTCCCGCCTGCGTCACGTCGACCTGTCCGGCACCTGTGGCGGGCCGCGCTCCGCTGCAGTCGTCGTCGACGCCCTGCGCAAGAAACGCGCGCTCGAGTCGCTCAGCCTCAACTTCTGCAGGCTCGGCGCCACCGTCGCGCCTCTCGCCAAGCTCGTGTCGTCCGCGACGCACCTCGCCGGCCTGGCGTTGCACGACTGCGGGCTGACCGCGGGCGACGCGAGGACGCTCGTGAACGCGGTGGTCGCCGGCGGGAGCCTGACGCTGCTCGACCTCGGAGCCAACCCGATCGGCGACGACGCGGCGCGCTACGCGGGGGAGTCTCTCCTGACTCAGCACTCCCCCATGGAGGAGCTCCGGCTGGCGAACTGCTCGATTCGCGACGACGGAGCCGCGGCGCTGGCGGGGTGCTTGGCAACGGGGACGCGCCTGCGCAAGCTCGACCTGTCGGACAACTTGTTCGGCGACGCGGGTGCGCATGCGCTGGCAACGGGCCTGCGCGAGTTGCCGCGGACGCGCGCGATGGACACGGTGGACGTGTCCGGGAACAGGATTTCGATGGCGGCGGCGATGAAGCTCGGGCAGGCGTGCGGGGCGAACCCGCTGTTGAGGAACATGGAGCTGGTCATTGACTGAGAGACACGAAAACCTATGTAGAGGAGAACCCGAGTGTGGAGGTTCCGGGCGCTGTGCGCATGTACCACCGCAGGCCGCCTCCGCTGTCCCGAGCGTCACGAACGACTGCATCTGCCCCGTAACTCACGAACGACTGCGGAATGGCGCACGCCGTGCAGAGCGCGTGTCAACGCTAGAGGGGCAGCAGCAGCGACCGCGAACCACGTCAGACGGACCGCTTGCCCTGCTCTGGTGCCATAGTCGTGCGTAGTGGGCGCGGCTGGCCCGTCACGGTCATCAACAGCGACGGAGGCCCCCCTGACGCGGCTCGACTCGGCGGGACCGAGCGCGGTGCTACGACTCGCGGTTTCGGCACGATGGGCGCGGTTCGTGACGTCTCACGTACTCTTCCGGCTTCTCTCTGACCGTTGCTGTCCGGAGTGTCAGCATCGGGGGGCAGCATCGGTCTCGCAGCCCCGCACCGGAAACGCGACCCTTCAGGTGACAGACCCTTCAGGCGATCCCGTCTCTTCTGAACCGACATCGCGGCTCTATCTGGCACGTAACGGTCGCCAGCTTCCTGTCCGCCATGTCGAAGGGCAAGAACAAGCAGGCCAAGCGCCACAACGCCAAATATCGCGCCCAGACCCACCTCACTCTCCCTGCTCCCGCGGCCATGGAGGTCGACCATCCCGCCGAGGCGCAGCCGGAGGTACTATTCTGTCTAGGAGTTCACACTGCGATGACTTGTCATGCTGGAAGTGCCGCAGCAGCAGCCCTCGGTGTCATCATGCCTCACGATGCTCCTCGCGCACTCTGGTCCTCGCTATGTCCCTTCACCTCGGCACTCATTGCTTGATCTCGCCTATGAATTGACAGCAAGCCCTTGAACGCGCCATATACGTGACGTGTGCGTCCCCCACCGACCATGATCTCTCTCTCTGTCTCTCGGCTACAGGCGCCCACGGAAGCCGGCCCCGCGCCGTCGAACACCCCCGCGCCAGCGGCCACCCCCGCGCCCGTCAGCCTCGCGGCTCTGTTCACGCAGGTCGCCACCGACGTCCCGCGGCTACACGACCTCCTCGCGCCCGCCACGCGCCGGACGCTCCTCGGCACGTCCCGTGCCCTGATGGTCGCCGCCCTGCGCCACTTCCCCATCACCGTCAACGTTCCGCGGCGCAGCACCATGCTCCGCGTCCTCGCGAAGCTCGTCGGGCCGCAGGACACCCCCTTCAAGGCGGTATTATACTACGAGGGGGCGGAGGGCCCGCTGCGCCCGACGGCGGACCAGGCACGCGCGCTCTACGAGGCGGATCGCGTCCGCGCGGACGTGGTGCCGGTCGACTACGAGTGGTACTTCAACCTTGCGCTCCAGAGCGGCCTCGCCACGCTCGACGCGTCCGCCAGCACGCCCGCCGGCCTCCTCCGCGTCGCCGGGCTGCGCATCTGTGCGCAGGTGGACTCGTGCGACTGCGCCAACTGCGCCCCCATTGGCGCCTCGCCAACGGAACAGAAGGACAACGCACGCCTCGTCCGTCAGCTCCTCGAGCACCCGGGCGTGTCCGCGCACCTCCGCGAGGTGCGCGTCTGTCACCACAAAGACTCCCCCGCCCTGCGCAAGCTCGTCGGCGTGCTGGGGACGGCCGCGCCGAACGTCACCAAGCTCGAGATGATGATGTGCGACCTCGGCGACGACGGCGCGGTCAAGCTCGCGTCGCAGCTCAAGCGGATGCCGCACCTGGAGCATCTCGACGTGTCGCAGACGGGGCTCGGTGAGGCCGGCGCCGAGGCGATCTTTCTGGCCCTCGAGTCCAGCGCGTCGCTGCGGACCGTCATCGCCGGCGGCAACGCGCTCGGCGACGGGGTATACAGTCTGGCGCTGCTGTTCGGGAAGTGCCCGAAGATCACGACGCTCGGGCTGGCCGGTTGCGGTCTGCTGGCGGCGCCTGCCTCGACGGTGATGCTCGATGTGGTGCCGTCAGGCAAGGCGGAGTGCCTGGACTTCTCGCACAACCCCCTGGGGGACTCCGGGGTCAAGGAAGTGGCCGTCATGATGGGGGGAGACTCCTCTCTCGTCGAGCTCAGGGTCGCGGGCTGCGGAGCCAAGGACGGGGCGATCAAGGCGCTGGCGGAGGATCTCACCAACCCGAAGTCGCGCCTGCGCACGCTCGACCTGTCTCGCAACGCCATCACGGACGCCGGGGCCAAGCGCCTCGCGCAGTGCCTCGAGACTACGCCGCACGCGCTGAGGCGGATCGACCTGTCTCGCAACGCCATCACCGCCGCGGGGGCGGTCAGGCTCGGGCAGGCGTGCGGCCGCAACGCCGCGCTGAAGGACCTGGTGCTCGTCACGTAGCGCGGGCGAGGGCTGCGGCGGCGCACTCCCCCCGCGCAGGACACGTGGGGGGGGGAGTGCGCGCGTGAGGGGGGGCTGGTGGGACGGGCAACCAGCTGCCCGGGCTGCGAGGGGGCAGGCGGCTTCGCACAGCAGCGGGCGCGGCAGCCGCGGGCGCGGCTCCGTCCCTCGAAGCACGGGTGCGGACAGCGCAGGTGGAGAATGCATGTAACGATGAACGGTGTCGCGGCGCGCGGTGTGCTCTGACGTACGTGGGCCCGGGCCGCAAGCTGGCGTGGCTGGGTGCCGGCCGTGGAGCATCGAGTGTGCGGTCGCCACCCGGTTGCAGCCACGCTGTTGGAGTCGAGGAATGGAGTGCGCTAGCAGCGTTTCCGTCCACCCTCGGATGTCAAGGCTGGTCGCTAAGATGTCCTTAGAGTGATCCGCTGACGGAAGACAGCAGGCATCGGAATGGCACGACGTGCGCTTGCGGCCCGCCCGACTCCCGCCGCGGTGCGGTACCACTCAGGCCCCTCGCGATCCGTTCAGGCAGACCCCGCTCTCTTTCGGCGCAATGTCTGGGCGTGTTGGCCACAAACAACGCGTGGACGTCCGAGACGGCTCCATATATCGGCTGTCGGGCGCACTCGGCCGTCCTTGCCCTGGTTTGGTACGGGTCTGCCCGGGGAGCTCGTAACGAGACGTTTGCACCACAAATGCGCATGGACGTGCAAGTGACCACGCTGAGCAGCTGGATCGAATTGACGCACGCCCATGCTGAGTGCCACCTGAGGCCCCGCGAGGCGCCCACTGGTGAAAGGTCGTTTTGGCTTTTGCGTGCAGATCTGTCGCGGTCCTGCACCGTTCTTGGGACTCACGACATCTTTGATAGCTACGACGTCCTGAGCGTCCGAGAAAGCTCGCTTAGCGGAAGCCGTAAACCGGCGCGCCCCGATCCTTTCAGCCAGCCCTTGCAGCGCTTCGCGAGCATGAGCGACGGCGACAAGCAGGTAATCAGTCCCTCGCCGTGCGTGATCAATCACAGCTGAGCTGACTTCGCGACATTTGTTCGCAAGTTCGCGCGTGATGCGGAGAATCGAGCCGCCCTTGGTTGTCGTTGCGCACACACCGCAGAAGAACCGCGACCCGGTCTTTCGCAAGCCGCCGCAATCGCTCATCCCCGCACCCACGCTTCGGCCCTTCGCCGACGTCGCTGTCGCCCGACGGTGCCCGCGCAGGATCGTGGTGCGGGCGCGGACCTGTTCCACCGCGTCTTGCGGGAGGTGCCGTCCGTCATCGCGGGCCTCGACATCGGCAGCGTGCGCAGCCTGGCAGCCGCGTCGCCAGCCGCGCTGAACTCCGTCCTCAGGCTCCGCAAGGGCATCGTCGTCATCAGTCACTGCGCCCCTCTGCTCGAGGTGTTGGCCAGGCACGTCGCGCGCGACAAGGCGCCGGAGCCGCACCAGTGCACAATGATATACGAGCCGGGGACTCTCGAACTGGACCCGAGACAGGCTCGAGCGCTTCTTGTGGCGGAGCGCCTTCACTTTGGCAACGCGCGCAGGGAGCCGGCCGACCACTTGTCGCCGCACGGGCGCGCTCTCGACGCGATGTTCCTCGTCATGGCCTCGGAGCGCGCGGGGGAGCCGCTCGAAATACGCGGGATGAGGCTACGGGGCAACCTCGACGTGGCGCAGGACGGTCGGCAGTCCCCGCCCCTGCCGCCCGACTCCGCCGCGGCCGCGCACAAGTGGGCTCTTGGCAACCTGCTCGCGCGTCCCGCGCTGCTGAAGAACCTGCGCCTGTTCCGGGCCACCGATTTCCAACACACCGCAGCGTACCTCGACCACATCTTCAACGCGCCCGGCAGCAGCTTCGCGAACCTGACGACGATGAGCTTCATGAGATGCCAGCTCCGCGGCCGCGAGAGCGACCTCGCGCGCGTGCTCCGCGGCACCAGGCTGACGGACCTCAACGCGGCCGAGTGTGGGCTGACTCAGGGCGGCGCCTGCGAGATCCTCGGCGCGCTGAGCGGCTCCCTCAAGCACCTGAACATCTCGCACAACGCCGTTGGTGACGCCGGGGCCGCCGCGCTCGCAAGCGCCATGGGCTCGCTGCCGCGCCTCGAGACGCTGCGCGCGATCAAGTGCGAGATCAGGCCTGCCGGCATGCGGACTCTGGCCGCGGCGGTGCGGACGCACCGGTCGCTCGCACGGCTCGTCCTCACGGAGAACACCGCGGGACCAGCCGGGATGGTGGCTCTCAGCGACGCAGTCTGCGCCTGCAAGACGATGGCGTCCCTGGAGCTGGACAACGTCGCGATCGGCAACGGCGGGGCCGAGGCGGTCGCGAAGCTGCTGCGCGAGTCGTCGCTGCAGCTGCTCTCGCTCCGCGACAACGCCCTCACCGACCCAGGGCTGCAGGTGATCATGCACGGGCTGCGGGCGAACAAATCGCTCGAGCGCCTCGACCTTTTCGCCAACGACGCAGAGGACGGGACCTTCCGCGTCCTGTGCGACGCGATCGAGGTGCACCCTCGGCTGCGGCACGTCGACGTGTCTGGGCCGTTCAACGGCCTGGGAGGCGCGGCGATCGAGCGCTTCGCTCGGTTCTCCGAGAGCCTGCAGCGGAAGCCGCCGCTGAGGACCCTGATGTTCAGCGTTGACAGCAACGCCGTGGCGGACAGGGTCAATTCGATTCAGCGCCTCGAGGTGTGGAGCGGCGCGGAACTGAGCGTCCTGGTCGCTCTGCCGAAGGAGGGCTTCGTCATCCAGAGGGTCCCCGGGAACGACGACGTGTGGGAGGTCGTCATGCCCTGAAGCCGAGTCGGACCCCGGCACGCCCGCGACATCGTCGCAGCGCAACAACAGGGTGTGAGCCATGACGCGCAACTGTCCCCTGCCCGCCTCTCGCAACGCAAGTGGGGCCGTCGTCGCGAGCCTTGGCGACGCTTGGCTGCCGGCGCGCGCATCATGACCGCGCGAAGCCAGCCCGCAGCGCCCCCGTGTCTCGCTCCTTGTGTGGCGCCGCATCTGTGCTGGCGACGTCAGCCCGTGGCTGTCTTGAGGGGGGCGGGGTGTTGGTTGACACGGGGGGGTGTGTAAAGGGGGGGTCAGGCTGGCGTCCGCCGGTGCGCGGCCGCCGGGGGGCGAGGGCGCTGCTCGCTCGCCCCTGCGCGACAGAACCGACGCGCCTGTCCAGGGGCAGGGCGGTTTCGCAGCTCTGCATGTGAGGTGCATTGCGTCGCTCGTGAGAGCGAGGCCGTGCGGGTCGCGCAGAACCGCGCGCCCGGTACGCTGGCCGGAACGACGAGATGCGTATCAAGGGAGCACGTTCGCGGGGCGAACATGGCGCCGTTGGTGCTCAGGGGGGCCCGGACGGCGCCCCTCGTGCAGGGGCGGCGACAGCATGGTGAGCGCTTCGAGACGATCAGACGCCGCAGTGAAGCCTATCACAGAGCTTGCGAGACTTCGAACAGTGGATTGCATTGTGCACGCGCGCGAACACGAGCCCCGCGAGGTGGCACGGTGGCCTTTTTTTGGCCCGCAGCCGGGAGCTGCCCGCCCTCTGGTCGCCGCCGCCTCCCCTGGCCTCTCACTCACACGCTCTCACCTCGTTCTATGCAGCTGTAGCAAGCCAGTGGGCCATCAAACGGGGTCCTTCGGCGGTCCGCATGGCTGATCTCGAAACGACGAGGCCACCTTGCATCTCGCGACGGTCCCTCACAGCTGGTCGCGCGCCATCCGTCCTCTCGTGTTCCTCGGGAGTGCTGGAGATGCCTCTCGCGCACGGGTGAGAGGCATCACCATCCGACGCACGGATGGCGCCCTCCCACGTACGCGGTGTGTGTTTTCGGCACTCGAGGGATGTGTGTCGAAGACGGGTAGCGCGCTGCGAGCCGCCCGGAATCTTCGCGTCGTCTGCTGGACGCGACACGCCGGACCTCTTCGCCCGACCCGGCGTTGCTCCTATGCGCCGCGCAACACACGGTCGCTGCTTCTCGCGGGTGAGGGTTTGACAGGCACGCGCGGCCCCCGGAGCGGCGTCGGCAACGGCAGCGGGCGCGACTGCACTCTCAGGCCAGCCAACCTCCGCGCCTGCAAGTCCGCGGTGGCGTGTTCCGGGGCTTGCCAGGGCGTCAACATGCGCAGCTGCGTGACGGACACCGTCTGGCGCCGCGAGCCTCCACGTCCCGACACCAGGCAAGCACCATGCGAACCATCGTCCTGACCCATGCGACGCGGCCCCAGCGCGCCCACGCTGCACGATCGACGACCAACAGCTCAACGTCGCTGCGCGCAACGGCCGTCCAGGGTCGCGGCGGTGTGCGCGCACGACATGATCCACGTGTTCCGGTTTGAATGCCTCAGCACCAGGAGTGCGTGTTTCGCGAGTGCCTGACAGGGCGTGGGGGGTATGATCACAACCCCCCCGCCCGAGTATTGACGTCCGCAGGTTGAAGTGGGGCCGGCGTGCGCACGCTGGTCGGACTTCTCGCGTCCTCTGCACTCGCTTGGTGCGGCTTCGCGACGACGCAGGCCTGGTCAGCGTGCGATCGGCGGTCAAGATGATCGCTTCGAAGGCTGCTGCTCCGAGGAGCGACGCACCGGTGCGCAACCCGCTGCGATCGCGACGCACGCCGACAGCTTGACGCCCTTCGCGACTGCGAAGCCGCGCCGCGCGCTCGGAGCCTCGCTCAGGCGCCCGCGAGATCTCTGAGGCTTCCCTGCATGGACGTTGTACCGGCCGCTCACAGCCACGTCCGCGCGCCCGTGCCGATCGCCGCACTGGTGCTGTCATCCACGAGCTCGACCCGTCCCCGCGAGTGCCAGCGCACCCGCGAGGCTGCAATCTCAGCACCAACCACGCCTGTTTGTGGGTCGAATCCGTTGTCCGCAGAACGCCGCCACGGCGGCCTTATTCCACCGCGTGCTCCGCGAGACCCCCTTGATCGTCGCGGGCCTCGGCAAGCGCGACCTCCTCAGCCTCGCGGCGTCCTCTCCGCCCGCGCTAGAGACGGTCCTCAAACACCGCGTCTGCTGCCTCGAAGTCACCCGTTTCGGGCCGCTCCTGAAGCTCCTGGCCAAGCACGCGGACCCCGACGGCGACTACCGGTCCCTGCTCTGCTACGAGCCCACCGGGCTCATGTACGTCGCCCCGAGCGAGGCACGCCGGCTCCTGCTTGCCGAGGCTCGCCGAGCCCTCAAGTCGAGGTTCTACAACGAGAGCGTCCTGCCTGCGCGCGTCGTGGAGACGCTCAGCCTGCTCAACGCGAGCCTCGAGACCCCGCGGCCGCTGCGCGTCACCAGGATCAAGCTCTGCAGCGGCACCTACTTCTGCACTGCGTCGACGCGCGAGGTCGCGGGCACCGCGGCGGCGGTGCGGCAGCTCATGGCGCACCCGACGGTCAAGGACAGCCTGACCATGGTCCGCGCGTGCTGCTTCCGGTCCAACCTGCGGGCGCTGGACCCGTTCGGCGGCGCCTTTACTCCCCCCCTCGACACGTTCGAATTCGACGAGTGCTGCCTCGCGGGGCAGGAAGCGTGGCTCGCGGACAGCCTCCGCTCCTTCGCGGTCAAGAGCCTCGTCCTGGGTTCGTGCTCGCTGTACGGCAACGGCGTCGGCGTCGTCCTGCAGGCTCTCCGCACGACGGCGCGACACATGGTCGTCCTGGATCTGGATTGCAACCCGTTCGGGGACGTCGGGGCGCGCGAACTCGCCAGCGCGCTCGGAGCGCTCGAGCGCCTGGAGCGCCTGCAAGTCGGCAGCTGCCACATCCGGCCGGAGGGCGTGCGTGTGTTGGCGGCGGCGGTGAAGGCGCACCCGGCGCTGCAGCGGCTGGCGGTGTCGCACAACCACGTGGGCCACGCCGGTGTCGTTGCGCTGCGGACGGCCGTCGTGGGCTGCGGGACGCTGTCGAACCTGGAGCTCAACGACGCGCAGATCGGCGAGGGGGAGTCTTTGATGCTGACAGGCATTCTACTGCAGGGGTCGCTGAAACAGCTCAGCCTGGCATTCAACCATCTCGGGGACGTCGGTGCCGCGGCCGTCGCGAAGGCTCTGGTTCGGAACACGTCGCTGGAGCGCCTCAACCTGACGAAGACGGGCGTCGGCGACGACGCGGCATGCCTGTTTGGTGACGCGATCCAGGCGCACCCGCGGCTGCAGGAGCTCGACCTGAAGGCCAACGAGATCACGGACCGCGGCGCGAAGGGCCTGGCGGCGGGCCTGGCCGGAGCGCGTCCGTCCACGTGCCTGCGCCTGCTACAGCTGGACGTGAACGACATCGGGGGCGACGGCATGTCTGCGATCCAAGACGCGCACCGCAAGAACCCTGCGCTTCGCCACCTCGAGGTGTCTCGGTCCACGATGACGATCGTCGAGCAGGTGGCCGCCATGGCGTGGTGACTGACCCCGGGGGGTGTTTCGGTGCTGCCCCGTCGGTGGGGGCGCGTGCAGCAGCGCCGGTTTGCATACCTGTAACCTTCCGCAGCTCCTTTTCGGGGCCGAGGCGGACGCGGGCTCACTGGGGCGGGGCAGCGACGTGCAGGGCGCGCCGCCCAGATGCGCCCTGTGGGGGTTGCGATGGATGCAAGGCGCTTGCGCGTGACGGACCGCGAGGCGACGCGTCCGCTCGAGAATGCTGAGGGCTGGGATCCTCGGATGTGGGCAATGCGATCTGCGTCCACGGTGGGCGGTGAGGCTGGGCCCTGAGTCTGCGTCGATGCCGCGGGATGGAGCTCGCTCGCCAGCGTAACGGAAGGCTCAGGTGCCGATTTGTCTGTCCCTCGACACGCTGACGGCATAGACCGTGCACGGCGCGATCGGTCTCGGCGACGCCTGCCCGGCCCTGCGCCTGCGGGGCGTTTGCCCCCCAGCGGGGAACGCCCCCTCGGGACCCCCCGCAGGGCGTCTGAACGCCGTCGCGCCCTAGTTCAGGGCGCGCCAACGCCCCTCACGAGTATAAAGCGTCTTTCGGGCACCATATACGACTCCGCGAAGCCACGCCCGTGCGTCTCTGCGCTGTCCTCCCCACAGGTATAGAACGTGGCTGCGCGTGCCCTCAACGCAAGATCTGATTTGTCTGTTGGTCCTTCGCTTCATATTGAGCACGATACTCGACAAGTGTGCTCGAAATGTGTGAACATGCACGTAAGTCGAAGTCCTGGAGCGCCGCTGACCACCGCCGGGGCTCAAGCCAAGAGTCGCTCATGCATTTTCGCGCAGGTCCTGCACAAGCGCCGTTCATCCCGTCTCAGGCATCAACGCGTCTCTACCTACCTTTACCCTCGTCGGGTCAAGACACCGCAGCTTAGTGCGCCGGATCAGCCACGCGCGCGCCTGTTCTCCCCCCAGAACAAAGAAGCGCCGGAACACCATGACCGACCAGTCCAAGCAGGTGAGCGCGCCCCCCTGCAACCCCTCACTCGCTGCGGAGGACGGCGCGTTCCCGTCGACCTCCTGAAACGCTCCAGACAGACGGCAGGCTCAGCTGTACAACCTCGAGGTTCCATCGCCCTCGCACGCGCGCCTGTCGCTCACCAGTGACAAGCCCCCGTCAAACCGAAAAATACCACGAATCCTCACTCCCCCTCGAAATCCCGCGAATCGCCGCGCAGGCCCAAGCAAGCCCCGTGTTGCTCCTTGCTGTCCTCATCGAGGCTCCCCGGGTCGTCGAGCTGCTCAGCGACGCCGACGCCAGGAGCCTCGCGGCCTCCTCGCCGGCTGCCCTCAACGCCGTGCTTCGCGCCAGGCGTTGCGAGCTGCAAGTCGACGCAGGCACGCGGCTGCTGCGGGTGCTCGCGAGGCACGTCACGCCCGGCAAGGAGCCCGCGGCCGCCTGGCTGGGCTTCCGCAGCGTGAGCATGGCCACGAGCGCGGACGAGGCGCGCGCCTTGTTCGAGGCAGCAAAGCGGCGTTTCGGCACTTCGGACCCAGTGAAGTGGAACCCCCACTTCACTACTCCCCTCGCCCGCACGAGCGAGACGCTCCTGCTCCTCGACGCCTCGCGCGAGACCGCCGCCGGGCCGATCCACGCCCGGAAGCTCCACCTGTGCGGCTGCGTCAACACCAAGGGCGGGGCGTGCGAGGCGGCCCAGGAACTCCCCGCGGCAGCAGCTAACATGCGCAAGCTGCTCAACCACGACGGAGTGCGGGCCTCCCTGCGGAAGCTCGAGGTCTGCTGCCTCGACAACAACCTAGACAGCATCCTCGGCGCCCTGCCGTCCGTCCGCGGCATCAAGGAGCTCGAGCTGGAGGGCAGCGCCGTCGGGGGGCACGAGGCGCTGCTGGCGGCGGGGCTCGAGCAGCTGTCGCTGCAGGCCTTCACGCTGGTGGAGTGCGGGATCGGGGAGGCGGGGCTCGAGGTCGTGCTGCGCGGGCTCGTCGCCTCGCAGCACCTCGTCCACATGGACGTGTCGTCGAATCGGATCTGCGACGGGGGCGCGGGCGCGCTGGCGGCGGCGCTCGGGTCGCTGCCGCACCTGCAGCGGCTGAGCGTCGCGCGCTGCGAGATGTTCCCCGGGGGCGTGCGCGCGCTGGCCGCGGCCGTGGAGCGGCACGGCGCGCTGGAGGTCGTCAACGTGTCCGGGAACTGCGTCGGGGCCGAGGGGCTGCGCGGGCTGTGCGCGGCGGTGGAGGGCTGCGCGACGCTGCGGGAGCTGGGTCTCGTCAAGACGTGCATCGGGGGGCCAGGCGAGGATGCCAAGCTCGTTGCGCGCATGGTGCGCGCTGGGCGCCTCCAGACGCTGCGGCTCGGGATGAACCACTTCACGGACGGCAACGGCCGCGTCATCGCGGCGGCCGTCCTGCGCGACACGGCGCTCCGTACGCTGGGCCTCGAGGGCAGCGATCTCGCAGATGACGCGGCGGCGGTGCTTGCGGACGTCATCCGAGTGCACCCGCGGCTGGAGGCGCTGTCTCTGGCCGGCGGCAAGATCACCGACGTGGGCGCGCGCGCCTTCGCGGATGCGTTCGGGGAGATGAAATCGACCCCCCTGCGGAGGTTTGCGCTGTTTGCGAACCCGCTGTCCATGTCGGCGGCTGTGCAGCTCGGGCGCGCCCACGGCGCGAACCCGGCGCTGGAGGACATGGAGCTGGCGATGGAGTGTCCCGCGGACTCTGACCACGAGGACAGCGACTCGGAGGTCTCGAGCGAGGATTCTTCGTCGTACGATGACAGTGAGGACGAGGGCGTGTGAGGGGGGGGGGGGCGCGTGAGGGTCGGGGAGCCCGCCTGTGAGCACCTGCGTAGCGATGTGGACGCTCCCGTCTGGCGGACGGCAGCCTCTGATCTGCCCCTGCGCATCCCTGACACGCCCCCATGAGACCCCCTAGGAGCGTGTCCGGGGCGTATCGTGCGCTGGTTCGGGCACGTTGCGCCAGTTCCGGTCCGTGACAGGCAGTCGGGCGTGTCGAACACGTCCAAACTGCGCGCGAGCCTCTCAGGATCGCCGCGGAAGTTGCTGGTCCAACGCCAAGGGTCGCTGTCGGATTCCGCGCAGGACAGAAGGCGCGAGAGCGAGCGTGTGCCTCACCTACCGAGAGCACATCTTGTGGGAGGCTCATCGTCTGCCTCGTGGCACAACGGCCGACGGACCCTTCCGCCCTCGGCGCTTCCCCACGCAGCTCCCAAGCCCCCCCCCGACCATGAGCGTCCGGAGCGATGCGGTGAGCACGCACCGCGCTCACGCACATTCATCCCATCCGCATCGGTCTCCGCGCTGTTGTCGACGGACGACGCGCGAAACGGCCGAGAACGTCCCCCAACAGACTCACACCAGGCCACGTCCCATCACCGCGCACATCGCCCCGACCACGAGCCAACCTGCCCGCCAACAACAACCATCACCCGGTCCGCGCACAGTCACCGCCACCTCACGCCACCGTCCCGTCGCTCGCGTGCAGGCCCCGCCCGCCACACCGGACTTGTTCCTGCAGGCGCTCCTCGAGACGCCCGCCATCGTCCTGCGGCTGGAGAAGACGGACGTCCCGAACCTCGCGGCGGCGTCCTCCGGCACGCTGAACGCCGTCCTCAAGGCCGCGCGCGCAAAGTTCGAAGTCCAGGTGGCACATGGCCCCACGGACGCAATGCTGGGGTTGCTCGCGGAGCACGTGGCGCCCGGCAGCAGCGCCTACGCGTCGCGCATCGAAGTCACGGGCCTCCTCGAGGTCGGCGCCCACCAGGCGCGCGCGCTGCGCGACGCCACCGTGCTTCGACAGGACGCGGAGGCGACGATTGAGCTCGACTTCGCGACGCCCCTGCACCGCATCTTCGAGACGGCAGTCCTCCTGGAGCTGTCGAAGGAGACCGAGCGCGGGCTCCTCCTCGCCGACACGCTGCACATGTGCGGCAACACCGGCAGTGACGCCGCGAAAGCCCGCGCCGCCATGGAGGGGGAGTCCACGGGGAAGGCAACGCGCGAGCTGCTCGGACACGACGGCGCGCGCGCCCTCCGCCGGCTCGAAATCTGCTGCTGGGACGACCTGACGCACATCGCCGCCGGGCTGAAGGCCGTGCCCACCATGAAGGAGTTTTCGCTGCTGAGGTGTGGCGGGGGGTGCGAGGCGCAGCTGGCGGCCGGGCTGGAGCACCTGTCGCTGCAGGGCTTCTTCATGGAGGCGTGCAACGTTGACGGGCGCGGCATGGAGCTCCTCGCGGGCGGCCTGCGCTCCTCGCAGCACATGACTCATCTGCTTCTGAATACCAACCCGCTCGGCGACAGAGGCGCGCGTGCGCTCGCGGGGGCGCTCGGGGCGCTCCCGCACCTGTACTCCCTGGAGGCGACGCACTGCGACATGTGTCCGGAGGGGGTATCTGAGCTGGCGGGGGCCGTCGCGCGTCACAAGACGCTTGTGTCCCTCTCCCTCGGACTGAACTGCTTCGGCACGGAGGGCCTGCGCGCCGTGTGCACAGCCGTCGAGCGGTGCAAGACGCTCAAGCACCTGTTCATCGGCAAGGCCTGCATCGGGAGCAGGGAACACGCCAGCATCATGGCGCGCATCGTCAACGCTGGGAACCTTCGGTCGCTGGCGTTTTATCTCAACCCGTTCAACGACGACAGCAGCAACGTCATCGCCAAGGCCGTCCTCAAGAACCGCACGCTCACCATGCTGGACATCCCCGGCACCGGAGTCGGCGACAAGACAGCCGCGGAGTACGCCCAGGTCATCCGGACTCATCCCGCGCTGGAGACCCTCTCTCTGATGGGCAACGCCATCACCGACGTGGGCGCACGCGCGCTGGCTGCGGGGCTCAAGCAGGTCGGGTCCACGCGGCTGCGGAAACTGGTGCTGACGCAGAACCCGGTGACGATTGCGGGGGCCGTCGCACTTGGGCGGGCGCAGGGCGAGAACCCGGCGCTGGCGGACATGGAGGTGAGCATGTCGGGGCCGGACGAGGCGGGGGGCGGCGGCGAGTGAGAGGGTCGTGGCGGTGACGACGCGGGGAGGAGCGTGCGCGCGGTTGCACGATCGCGTGGCAGCGGGGCGTCGAGGCGGTGCGGTGGCGTTCGTTCGCCGGTGGTGTCCCCGGCCGGGGGTGTATTTGAGACACCCCCCCTGCGTGTGCTTTGTGCATGATTGGCGGTGGCGTGGTGCGGCTGGCTCCATGTCCGTGTGAGGCCATCGGAACAGGTCCGGCCCTGTCGGTACGTCTGCGTCGTGCGTCAGGTGCGCGCTGCACGGATGTGCACTGGCTCGCTGGTTGGGGAGGCCCAACACGGCCTTCGCAGGCGTTCCATACAGCATGGGCCCTCTTGACATCGTATTCATAGTTCAAGGAAGAGCACACACTGCGCTGTTAGCCGCACACCTCGACCAGCGGCCCACGCACACCGCATCATTGCCCGTGCTCCCTGCAGCAAGTCTCCGCACTGTACCTGGGCTGTCACGGGAGCAGACCCCCCCACACGGACGTTCTTGTACTCATCAAGGCCGGGAGCGCACCAGAAATCCAGAAGTCGTCACACTAGCACCGGCAGGAGGATGGCAGCAGCAGCGCGGGCGGTGGGTCGTCTGACCCCGAAGACGTCGGCGCTCTTCGTCTGCGACGTCCAGGAGCGCTTCCGCGCCACCATCCACCAGAGCGGCGCCCTGATCGACGCCTCTGCGCGCATGGTGCGCCGCCCGCCCGTCTCAGTTCGCCCTCCTGCCCAGCGTCTCGCTCGCGCTACCCCTCGGATGCACTCCTAACGTGCCGAGCGGCCGTCCGGCGCCCTCGCGGTGCAGGTCCGCGGCTGCAAGGAGCTCAGCGTCCCCGTCGTGGTCACGGAGCAGTATCCGAAGGCTCTCGGGCGCACTGTCGACGAGCTACAGCAAGTGCTGCCTGCGGGGGTCGAAGCAGTGCCCAAGACGCTGTTCAGCATGCTCGTCCCGGACGTCGAGAACCAGCTCCAGAGCATGAAGGACGTGAACCAGGTCCGCGGCCACGCCCGCCCGTGCTCCCGCGCCCCAACATACACGCACGCGCGCGCGAGCTGTGCGCGGTCCCCGTGCGACGAAACGGCACCGGAGCAGCCGGGGCGGCTCGCCGCTGCGCGGAGCATGGCTGGGCTCGTCGCTCACGGTCGCGGCGGCGCCTCCGCGCGTCGCAGGTGATGTTGTGCGGGCTGGAGACGCACGTGTGCATTTTGCAGACGGCGCAGGACCTGATCGAGCGCGGGTACGAGGTGCACGTCCTGGTCGACGCGGTGTCGTCAGCGCGCGTGCAGGACCGCGACGTCGCGCTGCGGCGGTTCGCGAGCGGAGTCCACCCGGGGTGTTTCCTGACCACCACTGAGTCGGCTCTGCTGCAGCTGTGCGGGGACGCCAAGCACCCGAACTTCAAGGCCATCAGCGCCATGATCAAGGAGCAGCGCGAGGCCGTCCTCGGCTTCACCTCCGCCCTGTAACGCGCCACGCAGACGAGTCCACACTGGTGTCGTCGCCGCTGTCTTCGGGGGGGTCGCGTGCCGTCGGACGCTCGCTGCAGGCGCGACGATTCACACGCGCCGTTCGGCGCAGCCGAACCCTGTGCGGCACGAGCGCGGCGCCGCATTCGGACTGCGTATTCAAGCACTGATAATCATTTCCATAAATGTCCACAACGAATTGGTCGACATCACTTCTCTACATCATAACTAGTCATATCTGTCTACATGTACTTTTCTATCCGCGCTGCGCGGCGCGGACGCACGCGCTCCGCGTGCGGTCAGGACCGGCTGCCCGCCACCGCGGCCGCCAGCGCCGCCGCCGAGTGCATCTGCCCCCACGGCTGGCCCGAGTCGGGGAGCCCGAACCGCTCGAGCTCGACCGGGACGGGCACGAGCCGCCCCGTGTCGCTCTCGCACGCGCCCGCGAGCGTCGCGGCGAGCTCCCGCATCGCCTCCGCGTCCCCGGGCGGCCCGCCGCCCAGGTGTTTGGAGTTGGGCCCCAAGAGCGATATTTCTACCACAACACCCCTCCACTCCCAGTCCGACCTGACGAGGACCTCGACGGAGCCCACGCGCACGAGGCAGCCGCAGACGACCATCTGCTTGCCCGTCACGGTGGTCGAGTGCACCGGCCTGCAACGATGGACACTAAAGCGCGACTGACGGTCCACAGGACGATCGCGACGCGCCCGGCCCGTCCAGCGCGATATGTGCATGCCGCTCCCGGAGCGTCTGCGCGGGGGCGCCGGAACACGGGCAGCGCAGCTTGGAAGGGGCGCGTGAACGCCGTGCGCACCTGTAGGCCTTGAGCGCGGCGAGGATCGTCTCTATCGTGTGCGTGCCCTGCATGACGGTCTCGTGGCCCTCCTGGAGCACCACGAGCGTGGAGTCCCGCGCCGTGGTGGCGGGGGCGCGCTCGTCCTGGCAGGGCGCCACCACCCATACCGAGCGCACCAGCTTCGCCGCCTGCTCCTTGTCCTCGTTTTCGGTCACGACGTTGAACACGTGGGGCTGGAACGCGCGCAGCCGCATCGACCAGGGCTTCGCAGGGCCCGCACCGGCGTCCCTGCGCGGCAGAACCAACAGGTGCAATTGGCCGCGCTCTGCGCGCACAGCCGCCGCCCGGGAGCCCCGGCCGCCAGCGCGACCGCATGCGCGACACACGTACACGACGGCAACGCATCCTCATGCCCGACACGCCGCGACTGCCTTCACGGGCGCTGCCAGTGCGCTGCGGAGCTGGTGGACTGTTTTCGTGGGATTCCGGGGTAGCGCGTGCCCTGACGCTGCCAGCGGTGGCGTACCTGCATGCGTCCAGTACCTCCCCGAGCACGTCGTGGCTGTCGGCGGCGCCCTGCCACATCAGCACCATGCCAGCCTCGCTCCCCATGGCCCTGGACTGCGCCCCCGGGCAGGCGGACACGGGCTATTTCTCGCACTCAGCCCCCAGGAGCCGATTCACCGCATCTGCGACATCACAGCCGCGGGGAATCCTGGACGGCACCCGCCCGGCACACGCCGTGATGGGGCCAGTCCGTGCGCGTCGAGGTGCCTCCCCAGAGCGGCTCCCGTGGCGCGTGGGCGTCGATCGAGGCGATCCGGATGGGGAGTCGTGCGGGGCACGAGGCCCGGGGCGGCCCGTCGACCGCCCGTGCCCGCGCGTGCCGCCGGGGGTCCTTACGTGGCAAGGCTGTGAGGAGACTCGCCGAGCTTTAGGGCCCGATAGCGCGGTCGTCGTGGCCACAGATTGCGTGCAACTGGACAAGATGGCTGCCTCGGTAAGTGACCTGTCCCCACGCGCCGCGTCGAGTCCTCCCAACGCGCCTACGGCCTCCGGGGGAGGCACGAAGTCGGCACCGACCCGAGCAGCCCATCGTGCGGCGTTCGAGGCCGATGCCGGGCCAGCGGCGCGACGCACGCGCTCATCGCACGCGATGCTCATTGGCGGTCCCCGTTTCGCCGCGCGACATCGCACATCTTGCGCGCGCGAGCGCCCCTTGCCCCGTTGGTCCTCTCGTGCCGACCCGACCCGGCCCGTGCGATGCGTTCGCAGGCTCTGTTCTCCACCCCCGTCGCCACCCGCGTGGGCTCGGCCCGTGTGGCCCGCCGCGGCCGCGCCCAGGTCAAGGTCCAGGCCGCGACGAAGATCTCGAAGACGCCGGTTAAGGCGCCCGAGCTCGAGAAGATGAACAACACGGTGAGCGCCCCGCGCGGCCCCCACATGATGAAGTCCTCGCGGACGCTCCCGTGCGTTATTGGCCGCGCTGCCCGCGCGCCGGGCGCAGGAGCAGCCTGCCCAGGGCTGCCTGCGATGGCCGGCCTCCCCGCGAGTGGCCGGCGCGCTTTCGCGTTGCGGCATCGTCGATGGTGAGGGATTTATCGGTTCTGCACGTGCACGCACCGCTGATGTCGTCCCCGCCACCATGCGGACCGCTGGGCGCTTCATCGCCTTCTTCCGAAGCCCCCGATAGCTCCTCTCCTCCCGTCGCGCCTCCACCCAACAGATACACCGACCGCCCCAACTTCCCTCTATCTTCCCGATCCGCCCGGCCCGCTCGATCCTCGCGTCGCGACCCCGTAGCCACGGCCACGCACCCTCTTCCCTCTCAGCACCAAGCACACCCCGTCCGCGCGCATCCCGCGCGCTGCTGCCGCGTCGCGCGGCCCCGACGCCCGTACCCGCCACGCTCCGCACGCTCCGCGCCCCATCGTCGGCGCCACGCGCCCCGCCCGCCTCGCCGCCCCGGCCGGCCAACTGCTTCGCCCATAGTGAGGACCCGCCCCCGCGTCGTCGCAGGACAACCTCCCCATGAACACCTTCTCGCCGAAGAAGCCCTTCAAGGCCACGATCAAGTCGGTGGAGAGGATCGTCGGCCCCAACGCCCCGGGCGAGGTGTGCAACATCATCATCGAGACCAACGGTGACATCCCCTTCGTCGAGGGCCAGTCCTACGGCGTCATCCCCCCGGGCACCAAGGTCAACTCGCGCGGCAAGGAGGTGAGCCCCCCGCGCCCGTCTCTCCGCCGGAACCGCCTCCCACGCCTCCCCCGGGGCGCCTGTCTGCTGGCATGCTCCTCGCGCGCTCCCGGCGCCCCCGCCGCTCCGCCGCCGCGCCCCGCCGGGAACCTCCCTCTTCAGTTCACGGGCATCCCTCACCGCGCAGCCCCGCGTGTTGGTTCGCCGCGCAGATGCCGCACGGCACCCGCCTGTACTCGATCGCCTCGACGCGCTACGGCGACTCGTTCGACGGCCAGACGACGACGCTCTGCGTGCGCCGCGCGCTGTACTACGACCCCGAGACGGGCAAGGAGGACCCCGCGAAGAAGGGCATCTGCTCCAACTTCCTGTGCGACGCTGCGCCGGGCACGGAGGTGGTCATGACCGGCCCGACGGGCAAGGTCCTGCTGATGCCGGACGACCCGAACGCGGTGTGCATCATGGTCGCGACGGGCACGGGCATCGCGCCGTTCCGCGCGTTCTGGCGCCGCATGTTCTTCGAGGAGGTCCCCGAGTACAAGTATACGGGCCTGGCCTGGCTCTTCATGGGCGTGGCGGTGTCGGACGCGAAGCTGTACGACGACGAGCTGCAGCAGGCGCTCGCGACGCACCCGGACCAGTTCCGCGTGGACTACGCCATCTCGCGCGAGATGAACAACAAGAAGGGCGGCAAGATGTACATCCAGGACAAGATGGAGGAGTACAGCGACGAGATCTTCGACCTCCTCAGCAACGGCGCGCACATCTACTTCTGCGGCCTCAAGGGCATGATGCCCGGCATCCAGGAGATGCTCGAGCGCGTCGCGGGCGAGAAGGGCCTCGACGCCGGCGAGTTCTTCGAGAAGCTCAAGCACGAGAACCGCTGGCACGTCGAGGTGTACTAGGCGCGCGGGGGGGCCGGACGCGCGCCGGTGTAACCGTTGAACAACGCACAGACAGAGAGGGGCACGTGGGTCGAGTTGCAGTTTGTGTCTTGAGCTTTGGTGTGGTGTGGCTTGTGGTGTTGTGGGGCTGCGAGGGGTGCGTGTGGGGTCCTGGTCGCGGTGGGCGTGTTGCGCGGGCGGCGGAGAGGGGTGTGGGGCGGGTGTCGGTGGTTTGAGAGCCCCGTGCTGAGGTGGCTGGGGGGGGTTGATGTCGGTGGGTGGTGGGCGCGGCCGGCGGTATGGGGGTGCGCGGGGGGCGTGGGCGGGCAGACACGTGCAGCGCGAGCGCGTTCGGAAGCGCCTGAGTCCACACGTCGAGCGACGGGGCGTGCACGCGTGGTGGGCAGCGCAGGGTCGCTTGGCCCGCTGGGGCGGCGAGGAGGGCACTGGGGATGACGATGAAGCTGCTGACGTACGCTGAAGGATGGGAGGAGCCCGAGGTGTTCTCGGAGATGGCGGCGTGCGTTCCGTGCGAGAGGAAGGAGCCGGCGGGTGAGCCCGCCGCTGTCCTGGACTTCTGTGCCGCGCCGAGACCTCTGACGGACACCACAGACGGTCCCCGCGCGCCCCCGCGTCGAACATGTCATTGTGCGATCGGAACGCATGAGAAGATCCGACGTGGCCGGCCCTAGTGCGCTTCGCGGCCCCCGGCGTGCTGTGCGCATCACTGACGGCGGCGTGGCGTGGCTGCCAGGCGGTCACCGCCACCAGAACGGCCGCGTCCGCGTCGAACGCCCCTCAAAGACCATTTTCGGGCATCGAATTCTCCGGGAGTCGCGCCTGCAACCTGCGGCGGCGGGCCCCTCACTTTGCCGCGTACGGTCGTGTTGCCTGTGTGGTGGACGCCCGCGCACTCAGGTTGTCGCCGCAGCCGGCCTCTGGCGTGTCCGGTCCAGCCGCCGCACGCGGCGGTCGCGGGAGGCTCTACGCCCCCCTGGCAGGCCGTGCCCGCCACCGCGTAGCCGTGTGCTCAGTTCCCGGTCCTTACCGCTCCGCGCAGGCCACGGGTTCCTCCGCGCGTGTCTCCGGCAGCTCGGGCTCGAGCCGTACAAGGACGACGGCGCCGGGGACTCTCGCCGCGGCGGCGCGTCGTCCGGCGCGTCGAGCTCGAGCGAGGCGGGGGAGGACGACGGGGCGGACGACAGCGGCGTGGACGTCGAGGGCCTCAAGGCCAAGGCGCAGTTCAAGGGCAAGGGCAAGAAGAAGGAGAAGAAGAAGGACGAGGACTTCTACGCGCTCCTGGGGCTCGGAGCGGAGCGCTGGATTGCCAGCGAGAAGCAGATTCGCGACGCGTACCGCAAGGCCGCGCTGACGATGCACCCGGACAAGGCCGCGCAGAACGGCCTGACCCACGACGAGGCCGACGCCCGCTTCAAGGTCCTCCAGGACGCGTACAACACTCTGTCGGACCCGAAGAAGCGCCGCGAGTACGACTCGACGCTCGAGTTCGACGACTTCCTGCCGTCCAGCGCCGAGTCCGACCAGGACTTCTACCGCGTGTTCGGCGCGGCGTTCGCGCGGCAGGCCCGCTGGAGCGAGCGCAAGCCCGTCCCGAAGCTCGGAGACGACTCCACGCCGTACGACTACGTATTGCGGTTTTACGAGTTCTGGTTCAAGTTCAAGAGCTGGCGGGTGTTCCCGCACCCGGACGAGGAGGACGAGGAGAGCGCGGAGGGGCGCGACCACCGGCGGTGGATCCGGCGCAACAACGAGAAGCTGCGGGCCAAGGAGAAGAAGAAGGAGGGCGCGCGGCTGCGGGAGTTCGTGGACAACGCGTACAGCTGCGACCCGCGCGTGCAGGCGCGCGTCGCGGCGGAGAAGGAGAAGCGCGAGGCGCGGAAGAAGGAGAAGGTGCGGTCGCGTGCGGGCCCTGGCTGCGCAGTGTGCACTGCTGCGGTGTTTGGGGGGGCGTTGCGGGCTGTCGTGGCCCGCGGGGGGTCGCTGGGGCTGTGCGCGAGTGCTGCAAATTTTCGAGTTGGAGAGCGGGAGGGGGCGTGAGTCGAGGATTCATGACTTCTGAGGTGCCGGCGTGTGGTTGATGCGTTGCAGGCGGAGGAGCGGGCGCGCAGGGAGGCGGAGGAGAAGGCGGCGGCGGCGGCGGCGGCGAAGGCGGCGGAGGAGGAGGAGGAGCGGCGGCGGGCGGAGGAGGAGGCGCGGCGGCGTGCAGAACAAGTTGAGAAAAAGGCTCTGCGGAAGGAACGAGCGCGGCTATCTAAGCTGCTCGCGTCCGGCGCGGGGGGCGCGGACATCGAGGGCGCGGACGTCGACGCGCTGTGCCAGGACCTGGGCCTCGCGGAGATGTCGGAGCTGTGCCGCGCGGTGGAGGAGGGCGGAGACGCGGCGCCGCGGGCCGTGCAGGACGCGCTGGGCAGCGTGCGGGCGAAGCGGGCGGCCGCGGAGGAGGCGCGGCAGCGCGAGCTCGCGGAGATGGAGGCGCGCAAGGAGAGGGAGGCGGCGGAGGCAGAGGCAGCGAAGGTGCGCGGCAACCACATGCACACGCACGCGAGCCCCGCAGAACTGCGCTGCCGCGCTCGCCGGCCACGCGCGCACGCGAGGCCACGCAGACGCTCGCTCCTCCGCCCCCCAGCCGCGCTCGGACGGACGCAGTCGACCACACACCCCCCGCGCGCCTGCCCAACGTCCCCCCGGCGCCCCCGCTCGTGCCCCGCAGGCGCGCGCGATGACGGAGTGGTCCGCGGAGGAGCTGCGGCTGCTCGACAAGGCGGTGAACGAGAAGTTCCCGCCCGGGTCTCAGCGGAGGTGGGAGAACATCGCGGCGTACGTGCGCACGCGGACCGTCGACGAGGTGCTCGTGATGGTCAAGCAGCGCCTGAGCAAGGGCCACGTCCCGCAGGCCATGCGGCACGACAAGTACGAGATCCCGGAGAAGCGGACGGGGAACCTGGTGATTACGTCGGAGGCGTCGGTGCGGGACAGGGCGTTCACGGACGTGGCCGTGGCGGGTGGCGGGAAGGCTGCGGCGGAGGGGAAGGCTGCGGCGGGCGGGGCGGCGGGCGGGGCGGTCGGGCGCGACCTAAAGGGGGATGCGTCGGTGGCGACGCCGAAGAGCGCGGCCAAGGTGGTGAGTGCGGCGAGCGGGGCGTGGACGGACGTGCAGGAGAAGGCGCTCGTGAAGGCGATGAAGGCGTTCGGGAAGGACGTGCCGGACCGCTGGGCGCGCGTGGCGGAGGCCGTGCCGGGCAAGTCGGAGGCCGAGTGCAAGCTGCGGTTCAAGGAGCTGACCGCGGCGTTCAAGGCGAAGAAGGAGGCCGCGAAGGCGGGGAAGTGAGGCCCGGTGCGGGCTGCGGTGGCGTCGCGGTGACGGCGGCGGGCCTGGACGCATCACACGAGGGGGGCAATGCTGCGACGCGCCCGGCCGTGTGAAGGGGCGTCGCGCCCGGCCGCGAGACGGGTCCGGAGGAAAACTGTGGCTGCTGGGCCTGGGTATATATGCTTTGGGAGTTTGTCGTTCGCTCTGGAAGATATGACTGCGGATGTGTGTGGGGGGCCGTGGAGGGGCGGCTAGGTCGACCGGACGGTCTGGAGGCGCTCGGCGTGGCTGCGCACGGCCTTGAGGTTCGCCTCGATCTCCCCGGCGATGCGCCCCTGCACGAGCGCGACCGGGAGCCAGAGCTGCGGCGTGACGGTCACGGCGTAGCTGAGCCGCGAGGTGCCCGGCATGCGCCCGTTCTGGATGTTCCACATGCCCTTGAAGACGCGGAAGTCCCCCTCGATCATCTTGAACGTGATGTCGCTCGACTTGCGCCCCCACACGGTGCCGCGCGGCTGCGGGAACCCCAGGCGCGCGCCGTCGCCGCGCAGGCCCGCGGGGTACTCGCGGCACTCCACCAGAGCCTTGGCACGGAACTTAGCGCCGAGGGCGACGTCCTGTGCGCCCACCTGCGCGACGGAAAACGCGGAAACAGGCTCGGATGCATTCCCTGCCACTAGCACGACCCACGGCGTGTCGCGCGCCGCGACGCGCGTACGTGGGGGTTTGAGCCGCTCGCACGCATGGATAGGCGAAGGACACGGCAGCGGCGGAGAGCTGGCGTCGCGAGCGGCGCGGTGGGCCGCGCGCGCCCGTGGGATGGACCAGCAGCAAGGTCGCGCAGTGGGGAGGCCGGGGGCGCACCTGGTACAGTTTGCAGCCTCCCGGGAAGCGCTCCATGAGCTTGTTGGTCTCGAGCGAGGGGATGAAGTCCGCGAGGTTCTCGTAGTCGGTCAGGCAGTCCCAGATGAGGTCGGGTGGGGCCGCAATCGTGATGCTCGCGAACAGCTCGCGCGTGTTCGGGCCCTTCGGGTCCACGTTCACGTCCACGTCCCTGCACGGAACACCGCGAACGGCGCGCAGGACCGTCGCACGCGGCGCTGGCCCGCCTCTCCCCCTGTCGGTGGTGGGTACCTCGGAGTCGGCCGTGCGTCGCCGGGGGGCGCGGGGACCGGCTCCGGCGGGGCGTCCCGGGCGGACAGAGGACGGAGAGCGGCGACAAGGACAGCAACAGCCCGCTGCGAGGCGCAGAGACGCCACGCAGCTGCGCTGGGCTGCGGGAGCCACGAGTGCATAACCGGCCCGAAACGGCGGGGTCCGGCGCTCATTTCCGCGGAACGGGCCGTCGAGGGGGTCGTTTTACTCACCAGGACACAGCAGCCGCGTTCGCGGGGCCGCCTCGCGCCGCGCGCCGCGGGGCAGGCCGCGCCCCTGCCAGGCCGCAGTGGGAGGTTGTAGAGGCGGGCGCGGGCGCGGGGGCGCGCGCCGCGGGAGACGCGCGCGCTGCGGCGGCGCGGTGGAGGCTGGTGGCGCGAGCGGGCGTGCTGGCGGCCGCGCGCGCCGCGGACATCGTGCCGGCCGAGCACGTCATAGGCGCGGGGCTAGGAGGTCAGCGGACGGCCTGCTGCGCGGTCAGACGGGCGTTTCGGCGGCGCGGAGGCAACCGGGTCAAAGGTCGAATCCTCCTTGTGGCGAACGCCGGCTCTGGCCCGCGACTGGGAGGTAGGGAGGGCCGAGGGAGAGAGCACGCAGGCGGTGGTGGACGCGTTCGGTGCGGGTGCGTGGAGTCGTGTGTGCTCTGCCGGGGCAACGGATTCTCCTTGTCTGCGAGTGCGCGCGGGGCGCGAGTCCGAGCCTGGTTGGGCCCCGGAGTGCGCGGATTTCGCCCCCCGGGACTGCCGCGTTGCTCCGGGGGGGTGCGCGGCCGGGCGGGGCGGCGCGTGGGCTGGTTGGGGCGAGACGCGGCGCGGCGGGGCAGCTTGCTGCGGAGGATCGCTGGGGGGGGCTGGACGCGCGTCAGACGGCGTAGGTGCGCAGGTCGTGTGCAGCATGGCCTCGGCAAGCGACCTGGCTGTCCTGCGGGAGCTGCAGAAGCGGCCTGAGAACAAGGTGCGCGAGTGGGAGTGCGGGGTGCGCGGAGCGGGCTCGCGCGGCGCTGTGGGGAATGGTGACGCGCGGGGGCGTGGGCGGGCCGCGACGCTCAAGAGCTCGGGCAAGGGCCGGGCGCCGGAGGCTCACGGGGCCGCTTGCTGTCGTTTGCGCGCAGGTCTGCGTAGATTGCTATTCTAAGAACCCGCAGTGGGCGTCGGTGAGCTACGGGATATTCATGTGCATCGAGTGCAGCGGGAAACACCGGGGCCTCGGCGTGCACATCAGCTTCGTAAGGTGCGGCCCGCGACGCGTCTCCAGCCTCGCGGCCCCGCGACAGCATCTCGCGCGAATCGAATCGCGTCGCTTCGATCCGCGCTCGGCGGCTCTGCGGGCCGAGAGCGCGGTGCTATGTACCAGCTGCGCGAGAGCGCTCCCCGCCGCGGCGCGCGCCCTGGCGGGCTGCGCGCAGCGCCCGCCGGGCCACACAGACACGAACAGTCCACCTGCCATTGAGCGGAGCCGCGAGAGGCCAGCCGCGCCGCGCAGGCGCTGCCTGGGTCGTCCAACTCTCTGCTTGCCAGCACGGCAGCGCGCAGCTCCTTCCGCCCGCGGGCCGCCTGCCTCCCCCGCACCGGCGATCCAGCGCGCCCCCCCGCCGTGCGCGACACGTCGCTCCTCGAACCCGGCGCGGCCCTCGCCCCCGCGACCTCGTCCGCCAGCGACCGCTGCTGTTCCCGCTCGCTGGGGGCGCCGCGAGCCGTCTAGGTCCGCGTCAAGCCGGCCCGACGCGTGGCATACCGACAGGACCCGCGAGTACGCGCGCGCAGGTCGGTATCGATGGACGCGTGGAAGCCGGAGGAGCTGCGCAAGATGCAATTAGGGGGCAACGAGCGTTTCAACGCGTTCCTGAAGAAATACGGCGTGGACAAACACACCGACATCCTCAAGAAGTACCACTGCACGTCCGCAGGGGTGCGTGTCGCCGCCTCCCTCGATCTCGCTCCCCTGGGCGCCAGTCCTGGAACGCCGCCGCGCAGTCTCATCGCCCTGCCTCGCGCTCCGGCCCGCAGTACTTCCGCGACATGCTCCGCGCGGAGGCCGCGGGGCAGCCGTACACCCCCCCGGCGCCCGGGCCGAACAACATGGGCGCGTCCCCCGCGGCGCCCCCCGGGGGGATGCACTCGTCGAGCCAGCCGAACTTCGCGCACCTCGCGAACAGCGGGCCGCGGGTGGGCGCCGGCGGCGGGTGGGACTCGTGGGGCGACTTCGACAAGGCCGGCACCGCGGGAGGCGGCGGGCTCGGCGGCGGGCCGAAGCGGTATGGCGTGGGCGCGAGCGCGGGCGGCGCGGGGGCGGCCGTGAGCTCCGACACGTACTTCGCGTCGCAGGGGGGCGGGACGGCGCCGGCGCGCGGCGCCGCGGACGACGATCAGGTGCGTCGGGCTCCTCGCGCCCACACCCCCCTCCGCCGCAACAGCACGCAGCGCCACGCCAGGCGTCCTGTGTGCGGCACGCCGGGCCACGCGCGCTCGCAGGTACACCCAGCAGCAGTTCGACAGCACGCGTTGCGGCTCGGAGCGTCCGCGACGTCCCGGTGCGCGTGCGCTGTGTCGGTGCAGGTGGCGCAGGTGCTGTCGCGCGTGGGGACGGCGTTTCGGCAGGGCACGAACGCGGCGCGCGCGGCCGCGAAGGAGCACCACCTGGACGAGCGCGCCGCGGCGGCGCTCGCGGCGTCGCGCACCGCGGCGCAGCAGGGGTGGACAGCAGCGCAGGGATGGTTCAAGAGCGCCATCGGGGCGGTGCAGGACTTCGCGGAGCGGCGGTCGGGCGGGAACGCGCTCAAGGGGCTTGCGCAGCAGAACCTGGCGTCGGGCGGGCCGCGGGGGGGCGTGGCGGGGGGTATGACGACGTGGGAGCAGTCGGCGGGGCCGGCGGGCGGGGGAGTGACGAGCAGCGGGATCGACGACCTGTTGTCGGGCGGCGGCGGCGCGCGCGCGAGCAACACGTCGTCGCCTGCGCGCTTGGGCGCGCCGCGGCACGGCCCGGACTCGCAGACCGGCAACATACTCACGTCGGACTCGTTCGGGGGGTTCGAGCAGGGGGGGAGTCCGGCGGGGCCGCGGTCGGCGGCGCCCGCGCGGGCGGCGAAGACGTCGGCGTCGAGCATGGGCGCGCGGTCCGCGGGCGGCGGGCAGGCGCGGCTGGGGGCGTCGAAGCTGGGGCAGGGGGCGGCGCAGGGCAACGGGTGGGACGGGGCGGGCGAGGGCGACGACGACTGGGGGAAGTGGTGAGCGGGCGCGCGAGGCGTGATGTCCCTGTGAGCCGCGAGCCAAGGGACGTGCGTGCGCAGCTGTGTGCGGCGGGTGGCGTCGCGTGCACTCAGAGACGTGCTGCGTGGGTTCGCGGGGCGTCGCGCAGGCGAGCCCGTGCGTCGTGCGGCGCGCGGCGCGTGTGGGCGCGCGCGGCGGATGCGGCGGCGGGCGCCACGGCATCCTCGTGCCATCGCGCGTGTCAGGCTGCGGCAGCCTCGTGCCATCGCAGGGGAGGCGCGCGGTGACAGGACGAGGCTGTCTGGCGTGGCCCCTCGCGCCGGGCGGCCGGCGAGCGGGTGCGACGCCGCGGTGGTCGGTGAACGCGATGTCCGACTCCCCCCCGCTGACACCGCTGCTCACCTGGCGTGGCTGGCCTGCTCGCCTGGGCCCGTGAGGGCGCGCGGCCGGCTCGCGCGCCGCACTGTGCGCTGTTCGTTCGACGGGGGCGCCACCTTCGCGCGAAGAGATCCGTTCGCTGCGTGCCGCGCCGTCTGCGCCCGCCCGTGCCCCTTGGGCTGCGGTGACCCTTACGGCTGGCAGCCGCAGTAGCGTCGCGGCGCGGGCTGGCCGGCGTTGACCTGGGCCTGGGCGGCGAGCGACTCGTTCCTTGCCGGGTTCTCGGGCAGCTGCGCCAAGGGGGCGAGCGGGCCGCGCTGGGCGGGCGGGCGGGAGAGCTGCATACACACCTGCGAGGCGGGATGACGGATCGACCGGCTCCGGGGCGGGCGCCGTCCCTCATGGACCGGCTGCAGGCGATGCAGAGCGAGCTCAACGAGGCGGGCGGCTCGCAAGGTGCGTGTGCGCGCAGCTACATCGCTGAACGGACTTGCTCACCCGCCGCGCCGCGCCGCGGCGGGGCGAGCTCCGCCCGCGTCGGCGGGAAACGCGAGCCAACGCGAAATGCTGCGACCGCCTTCGTTGCGACGTGGGCGCGGGGAAGGCCGCGCTTCCCACGATGCCTGGGTCCTGGCACTCCGCACGGAGCGCCGCGGTCCCGCCAGCTGCACCGGCGCGTCCCTTCCGACAGTCCCATACGAAGCAGCACCGCACGCCGCGGTCGCAACGGGCGTCCCTCGCGGGCTCCGCGACGCCCCAGCAGACTGCACCCTCCCTCAGACGACCATCGCTCTCTCACGCCGCGCAGTGTCGTACAACGACGTGTTGAAGCGCATGGACACGAAGCTCTCGATGAAGCTCGAAGCGGAGTCGGCAGCGGAGGAGGAGAAGAAGCTGGACGCGGCCGAGGCCAGGCCGTCCCCACCGGCCAAGACGGGCACACGGAGAAAGTACGCCCGCGACGCCGCCCGCCGCCCAGCTGCGCCCCGCGCGCGCGCCCCGCCAGCGCCCTCCTCCTGCCCAAACGCCCGCAGCGCCCGGACGCCCCACGGCGCCGCGCTCCGCCACAGAGACCGCACTGCCGCGCACACACCAGCGCTCGCGCTCGCCCTCTGCGGCGCCGAGCCCCGCCGCCCGCGCCCGCGTGCCGCGCAGGATGCCAAGCACGCTGGAGGCGCTGCCGGAGAAGACCACGTCGTTCCGCGGCGCCCCGCTGCGCACGAGCACCATGAGGCACCTGAGCGGGAAATCCGAGCTGTCCTCGGGCCCGTCGAAGCGCGGGAGCCTCTCGCGCATGCACTCGAGCATCACCCCGGGCGGCTTCGTGCGCACGGGCAACAACGAGACGTTCTCGCGCGCCCTCGTGGACTCGCTCGAGCTCGGGCAGGTCTACGGCGGCCGCATCCGCGTCGCGACGCCGCCGTACATGGTCAAGCTCGAGGACGTCGACCACGTGTACCAGATCTTCCTCGACATGCAGCGCTCGAGCGGCGGCGCGATCACGAAGCCCGCCTTCAAGCGCTTCATGACGCAGCCCAAGGACGCGCGCTACTTCAACCCGACGATGCTGTCGCCGGAGCTGCAGAAGACGCTCGTCGCGGACATGTACCACCGCCTCGACAGCGAGCACAAGCAGCACGTCGGCCTGGAGGACCTCCTCAAGGTCTTCCACCGCGACCTCCCCATGTCCGACATCCACGTGCTGGCCAACCACGTGCGGCCGTTCCACTTCGAGGACCTGCTCGACGAGGCGGACCTCGCCAAGGCGCGGCAGGTGGTGCAGGAGAAGATGATCAAGACGGGCGAGGACGAGCTGGCGGTGTACCAGGTGACGGGGATCCTGGGCGGCGCGCTGGTGGACTGGAAGCGGGACTTCGTGGCCTGGGCGCTCAAGCACGACGGGCTGCTCGAGCGGGACCAGGTGACGATGGACGTGGTGTTCGAGGCCGTCGACCGCGGGCTCAAGCACGTCAAGAACACGCTCAAGGACGGGAACGAGGCGGAGCTGGTCGACGAGTGCGTGCCCGTGTGCGCGCGGGTGCATGGTGCCGCTGCGGCTCGCGTGCGGGGTGTTGCGTGCAGGGGGGTGTGTTTGTGTTTGTTGTCTTGGCCTGACTGTGGTGTGGTGTCGTTTGCTGCGTGCAGCGTGCCGGCGAACGTGCTGGAGAAGGTTCTGGGACCGGGGGGGATGGAGGCGGTGCAGGGGCAGGACGCGCTGCGGGTGCTCAATAGCTACATAGGAAAGCGCACCTCCCTGCCGCCAGGGAGCCTCGGGTAGCGCCCGCGTCGCGCGGGCCGCCGCCGATCAGCATAATACGTTGTTACGGCCCGGGCGCTGTCTGCGTCGCGGGTGCTGAGCAGAAGCCCTCTATTTCAGTTCTGGCGCACAACCGTCGGAGCCCGGACGTGTCCTTCATTGTTGCGCGCGGGTCGCCGACTGCGGGCGCGCGCCCGTCCCAGTCGCATGTGAGACCTACCCCGGCTCGCTGGCGTCACAGGCCCATCACGCGGTGCTCGAAGATGCGCGCCAGGACCGCCGTTGCGGCGTGCGCTACGCTCAGACTCTCCGCGATGCCGCCGCACGGTATGCTGCACGCCACGTCGCACGCCGCGAGCTCCTCCGCGGACAGCCCGTCCTTCTCCTGCCCGAAGACCAGCGCGATGCGGCCCCGCTGCCCCGCAACGCTCGGCACCAGCGCCGCCGCCGCGTCCTCGCCGGGGAGGAACAGCGCTCCGAGCCCGAGCACGGCGGGAGTCGCGCTCGCGCGCTCGCCGTCGGCGATCCAGCGGTGGAACGCGATCGCGAGGTCGCAGTCGCTCAGCGCGTCGTCGATGCTCCCGCGCTGTGCGCACCTACGCAAGATGAACTGCCCGCCCTTGGCGGTCTTGAGGCCGGCGCGCTTCGTGACGTCGCAGAGCGGCGCGACCATCCTGAGGTCCGCGCACTCGAAGGCCGCCATCGAGCGAGCGACGCTCCCGGCGCTCGACGGGACGCGCGTCCGACACAGCACCACGCAGATGTCGCGCAGGGCGAGCGGGCCGAGCGGGGCGCCGGCGTCGCTGGCCAGCTCGTCCTGGCTGCGCGCCTGCGCCTGCCACGCGCGGCGGTCCGTGAAGTGCGCTGGCGGCCGGCGCTCACGGCCTGCGGAGCGCCGCGGAGAGGAGTGCGGGCTACTAGGAGGTCGCTGGTGCGCGGATGACGTGCAACGGATGCGCTGACTGATACGTACCTGGTGTGTCTGCCGGTGGTTGCGTCGCAAGGTCCCTCGCGTCCCCGCTAGAGCTCGCGCGCACGGCCCAGGCACCTCGCCGCGCGCCCTCCGGCCTGTGCCGTCGCGTACAGCCCCGCATCGACACATGCCGCTCTGTCATTCTGCTGAACGTACACAGTGGCGCCATTGCGAGCGTTGTCGCGCCGCAACACGCCCGGAACGTGCCATGAGGCGCCGGATGTGTCACGGGAAGACCAGTGTCCTTCCGAGACGCTGTCGGCGGCGTGCGGCCCGGCGAACGGAGCGGACGCATGGCGCTGACTGCTGCCTGCCGCAAGTGCGCCCGCCGGACCCACTCAGCGCCCTCTTCCGGCCAGCAAGACGCCGTCTGTCACTGACACAACACTGGACCCGACTCCCCCCCGGCGGTGCGGCCCCACGCCGCCTGCGCGAGCCAGCCCCCAGACACGATAGCGCGATCGTCCGTCGAGTCACACGCGCCGTCCGACCGCGCGCGCCGCACCAGCGGCCCTCAATGCATTGTGCCGGGCCCTCAATGCATTGTGCCACTCGCGGACCCCACGAGCGGGGCCTCCGGGTTGCCCATGTGCGCCCGCGCGGCCGCCTCGCGCTCGCGGTTCCACGACAGGTACGCCAGGTCCCCGGCCTTGCGCGGGTGCACCATCGCGACGGCAAAGTACACCACGGCAAACAACAGGCTGCAACACCCCACGACGAGCAGGCTGACGCCGAGGAAGTCGTTCTTGCCGCCGAGCCACGACGCGGTGGCCAGGACGATCGCCTTCTTGCCGTCGAACCGGTACGTGTTGTACCTGTTCTGGATCCGGAGGTGCAGGGTTGTGCCCGCGGGGATGTCCTGGTCGATACGCCCCCAGAGCTTGCGGAACCGCGGGAGCGTGGCCACGCGCATCCACACCGCGAGCCGCTCCTGGTCCGCGAGCGCCACGGCCGGGTCGAGCGTCCCGCCGCCGCGCGTGGGGGGGTCCTGGTTGAAGTTGACCGGGAACACATCCCCCCCGAAGCGGTTCTGGACGTCCGTGGGCCACGCGATGCCGTCGGCCGAGACGGCGATCTCCTGCGTGCGGTCCGCGTCCGTGAAGACGGAGAACGTGTCGTTGAAGAGCGACCACGCGATCAGGCCGCACGGCGTCACGGCGTTCGCCTCGCTCTCCGCGCTGCCGATGCGGTACCGCCGGGGCTCGCACGCGTCGAGCGTGGACTTGACGTCGCCGCCGCGGAGCTGCGAGGAACAGCGGGGGAGCGGGGCGCGCTGTGCGGGGCGTGGCGTGGCGCGCCGGAGCTGCGCGGCGGTGTGGCTGCGCGGGCGGGCTCTCGGGGCCTCGTGGCCGTCGCTGTATCGATGGGCAAAGCGCAGCTCACGTTGCGGGGCGGTTTTGAGGCACAGGTGGCGCGCGGGGCTGCGGAGGAGCCGGAGTTGGGCGGTCGAGGTCTGGGACGCACCTGAGGGTCTGAGCGCGAGGTGACGTATCTCCGGTGGTTCTGGTGGTAGTTATCGAGCTCATAGTACAGGTAGACGGGCGCTTCCATCTTCTCCGTGATGTCAAAGGTCACCGCGTCGCACTGATTGCCCTCACCTGCCAAGGTCATCAGGGCCGCCTCCCTCGCCGCGTTGCCGTCGCCCGGCATGCAAGAGTCATCGTAGCGGGCCGAGTACTGCACCACGGTCGGACCCGCGCGCCGGGAAGTCAGCGCCAGCGCGCACACGGGCAGCCAAGCGCTTGCGACACATCCTGCGAGCCCGCTCTCGGCCCGTTCTGCGCGGTGGCGCCCCCCGGCGCCGCGAGGCCTCGCGCGCGTCATGGACATGGAGCGGGTGTGGCTCACCTCGACCGTGGACCGCGAGGCGGCGAGGCACGCCGCCCCGAGAGGCACAAAGACCACGGCAATCACCATGAAGGCCGTGATGACCGAGAACGGCGTCGGGATGGGCCGCGCAGCCCACATTTCCTGCTGCGTGAACTTCGAGTACCTTGGTTCCCTGCAGGAAGAGCGCGCCGCGCGCGCGTTCAGGCCACGCAGCGTTCGCCGCGGCCTCCTCGGCACAGCGGAACCAGGCCAAGCCGCGGACGCGCCCCCGCGGGCCCGTGGCGGGCGCTGCGGCGCCGGGAACGCACTTGCTCTTCGCATCCTTCCCTCCTGCCTTCGCGGACCCGTGGCCCGAGGCCCCCGCGCCCGTCATCTCGCCGCGCGGACCCTCACTCTGCGCCGCGCCCCACTCACTATCGCCGCTCGCACGCGCGCAGCGAAGCGATCGAAGCCGCGCCCGCGCCCACGCGCCGCCTCAGCCGCCTCCCGCTGCGGCGCCGCTGCGCTTCTCGCCGCGCCCGGTCGCTGCGGCCCCGCGCGCGATCGTGCAGGCTGCGCTGGACTGTCGTCTCGGTCGGGGCGTGCAGTCAGCCTGGTATGCAGGGTTCGGTGCTCGCGCGAGTGCAGCCGCGGGCCCCGACCGCCGCACATGGCCCGCGGCGCGCCCGGGGCCGGCCACAGGAGGGGGGTGTTTGTTGTACGAAAAAGTCAAGGTATGACACCCCGGGAGCCGCCGGGGGGCGACGGGAGCGCGTCCGCGCGGCGGGCGACGTGCGAGGGCGGGCCTGCGTGTGCTCCGGCGGTTTGAGGCCGCGGCGGGCGCGTTGCGTGCACCGGTCTGCGAGAGGTGTGCAGCGCGGCGGAGGTGTCGTGCGGACCCGTCGTCGCGGCCTGGGAGCCGAGGGCTGGTGCGCCGACGGCGCGGCGACGATTGCGGCTCGTTCCGCGTGTTTGGCGACCGCCGGGCCTTGTGGGGCGAGGGGCGCCCCTGTGTCAGGCGGGGCCTTCCGGGGGTCGATTGCGGCGCCTCTGCGGGCCGTGAGCGCGAGGCGGCGCCCTCGCTGGCCAAAATCGGTGCGCAAGATCGTTCTTTTGGGCAACTCCGCGGCCGGAGCGTCGCCGATAGTGCGTGCGACGCCGTTGACGACTCCCTGCGTTTCGTCCCATCGTGGCGCATCCCGCATCGCAGCGCCGGCCCTCCGCGCTCGCTCCGGATCGACTTTCCCTCTCCATCACGCTCCCGCACGAAGCAGCGAATCCCGCCGCGGCGCGAAGCCGTTCATTCTGAACCCTGGCGGAATCGCACGCCCTTGCGGCGCCTCTGAGGAGCGAGATGGCGGGGTGCGCAATGCTGGATAAATGAGAGATGGAGAACGGAACTAGGGGCGTCCAGCCGCCCCCAGGGGTAAGCCCCACGCGCCGCCACACACCTGCGCCTGCTCGCTCTGCTTGCGCCCTCATCAAGCACAGCCCGCACGGCCCCCCCGGCGCCGCTTGCGCGCACACCCGCCGCCAGGGACGCAGTCCGCACGCCGAAATACCCGTCAAGCGCGCGGGCGGCCTGTTTCACGCGCGGAATCCCCTGCCATCGACCTCTGTGTACGTCCTGCGCCACATGAGCTGCAAGCCCCGGTGCCGGCGCGGTCCTGCAGGGGACGGAGGCGCAGGAGCTCGCGACGGGCGACCAGGCGCGCGTCAAGTACGCGGTGGTCGCGCGCAGCTCCGACGGTCTCGTCCTCTCCTCGTGGGCTGCGCGCGGAGAAACAACAAGCGGCCTCTCAGACCAGGTGCGCTCCACGCGGCACCGCGACGCGTTCCCGCCCGCAGCGCCCCGAGCGAGCGCTCAGCTGTCCGTGCGGAGCCCGCGCATCGCCTGGTGTCCGTCCACCGCGCCTCAAGGCGCGGCACTCGCCTGGGCAGCCTCTCCGGCGCGCGCGCCCGCGTTCCGCCGCCCACGCGCCCCGCACGGCCCCGCGCCGCGCCGCAGAGAACGAAGCTGGTGTCCGCGATCCTCCAGAAGCTCGCGGAGCAGCGGTCGGCCCGCCAGCGCCCCCCACGGCACGCCTCTTTTCCGCACCGGACCAATCCGGCCTTCGGCACCGTGCACGTCACGTCCAACTCGGACTACGCGGTCGCCGTGGTCACGTCCCAGGACTACCCGCGCCACGTCGCGCAGCAGATGATCACGCAGATACAGGCAAGCGGCGCCTCCCGCTCCACAAACAGTTGGTTCGATGGCGCGTGCGCGCGCCGGCCGTTTCCCGCGCCCGCACGCGCCGCCACGGCGCCCCGCGACTGCACGAGCGATCTCCGACGCCGCGCGGCCGCGCTCCTGCCCCGCAGTCCTCTGTCGACACGGTTCCGATCCAGCCGCTGATCGCACAAGCCAGGCGGCCCGGGGAGCTGGCGACGCAATGCTACCCGCGGCTGCGGCAGGTGTGCATCCAGTACTCGGACCTGGAGCTCATGCAGCAGGCGCAGAGCGTCGCGGCGCGCGTCCGGGACGTGAAGGTCGTCATGGAGGGCAACATCGACCGCGTCGTGAGCAACATCCAGCGCCTCGAAGACGTGGACTCGCGCGCGCAAACCGCGCGCGTCGACGTCCAGGACTTCCTCGTGCAAGCCCGAGATACTCAGCAGCGGGTCAGCGCCCCCGCGCCGCTCCGTTGCCCACCCTTCGCGTCGCCCACCCCCCACGCGCCGCCCCGCGCCCTCCCGGCCCGCCCCTCACCGCCGCGACCCGCCCGCCGCCCCCGCAGGCCTGGTACACCCGCACGAAGGTCTGGATCATCGTCGCCCTCGTCGTCGTGCTGCTTCTCGCTGGAATCATACCTGCCGCGGTCCTCGCGCGATGACACCTGCGTGCTCCAGCCCGCGCACGCTGAACCCCCCCCCCGACCCCCGCCCCCCGACCCCGGCCCCCCCTGCGTATCCTGCGTACCACGTCCCTCGTTGATGCTGCCTCCCACAAGGAAGGCGGCTCCGCTCGCGCATAGGCGCGAGTCGCGGCGACGAACCCGCAGGCGACCACGCTCCGCGCCGTGCTGGTGCACTGCCCGAGCCCCGTCCTCTGCGTGACCTGCATGTCTCCACCACCCACCACCATCACCCCTTCGTCATGTGCGAACAAACATCATTCCTCAAACAGCCGTGAGTCCTCACTCTCAGTCTGTGCGCACCCGCCGGCCGCCGCGGCCACGAGACCCCGATCCCCGCGAGACGCCGCGGCGCACCTTGGGTCGGATCCGTGTCCGCGTCACAGGCTCAGACACACAGACTCAAACGCACCAGGGAGGAGCGAGACTGGCGCCCACCCCCGGTACTCGCACGCAGCTGAATGTTGACGGCAGCGATGCCGAGCTCCGCAGCGTAGATGTGAACTGCCTTGAACCTCGCCGTCGAGCTCCGCTGCGCGCTGGTGCGGTGCTGCAGCGGACGTCGATGATGACCTCCGGCGGTCGACTGCTGGGAACGGGACCGTCAGCGGGCCCGAGCCGGCCGCCCCGACCGCACGCTGCGCGCGCTTCCGGCGCGCCGAACGGGACCTCGCAGCGCGTGGGCCGCGCCGCGGATGCTGACAGCGGTGGGGGGGGGACAATGGCGCCCGTCCGACGCGCTGACTCCGGGCTGCACGCGGCGTCTTCGACCGGGCTCGTCGCGCGCGGGGCGTACATGCGAGCGTGTTTCCGAGCTGCGCGTCCTTGTCGTTCCGTACGTGGTGAAAAGGAGGCCGCTGATCGATCTGAACAGAGGAGTCCCCGCACGAGGAGAAGGGGCGGGCGATAGGTCGGCTTAGCGCGCCGTATCGATAGGAATTAGGCCAAAGGGTCCACCCGCGGCAGGAGGTGGCGTGAGAGTGCGCACAGCGCTAGCACTGGCCGGTTGTGCAGCGAAGGCAGTACAGGGTCGCGCGCGTGGCGGGGAGCGCGGGGACTGCCCCGCAGCTAGACGTGCAGGATGGGACAGACGATAGGGAAGCTGCTCGACAGGCTGTTTGGTAACCTGCAGTGCCGGGTGAGGCCCCGTCCCCCGAGGGAGGGCAGCACTGCGCAAGCCCGCGGCGCGTGCCTGGCCGCCCCGACGCGACAGATCGGCGATCGGGGCGGCCGGCTCGTCGCACAGCAGCGCACTGGTCCTGCACGCGTCCTGACTCACCCGGCCCGGCGTCGTGGTGCCCCGCATCCCCGCGCGGGCCTCCCGCACCCCCCTCGCGGCCATTTCCGTCGCGACGGTGCCTCCTGGCCCCGGTTTTCGCCGTAGAGCGCACGCTTACTTCCTTAGTGTCGACGGAGGGGGAGTTTCGTGCGCGCTGGCGCTCCTCCGGCGCGCGGAGCAGCGTGAACACAACCCACGGGGCACTTGTTTCGCACTCCGCACGCCACCGGCGCGGATCGCGCGTCGCCGGCTGGTGGCCAAGCTCCGCTGCATGGGTCCCGAGGAGCCTGCCGCGGGGCCTCGCCCGCATCGCGCGTCGTTCGGCGGCTCTCGTGCACTGTGTGCGCGGCCCCTCTCAGGCGACACAGCCTTCCCTGGGCGGCTCGAGCACGGGCGTGCTGGGTCCCACGGACTTCGTTCGTGATGGCATCGGTCGTGAGGGCTGCGCGCAGGTGGTGATGCTGGGCTTGGACGCGGCGGGCAAAACAACCATCCTGTACAAGCTGCACATCGGCGAGGTGCTGAGCACGGTCCCGACGATCGGATTCAACGTCGAGAAGGTGGCGTACAAGAAAGCAGAATTCACAGGTGCGGTTCTCCGGCCCTCGGACCGCTGCGCCGCCGCGCACGGCCACATGTTGTGGCCCGTGTGTCACCGGGACGCTCGCGCCGCGCCGCCCCCGCAGTGTGGGACGTCGGCGGGCAGGAGAAGCTGCGTCCGCTGTGGCGGCATTATTTCAGCAACACGGACGCGCTCATCTACGTCGTCGACAGCGCGGACCGGGAACGTATAAAACGCGCGGCGGAGGAGTTCTCCTCCATCATCAACGACCCCCTCATGAAGGTATAACAACACGCGAGCGGATTAACCGACGCACCAGCGACCTGCGCGCCTGCCAGCGGCCCGCGGCACCCCTCGGCGCAGTTCGCGCACGTTTACACACCATCATATATGATATGATGGTCATCATCTAAATAGATGACTGACGATCTGTGCGTCTTGTGTGTGCGCTGCCGCGCGGTGCAGAACGCCGTGATCCTCGTGTTCGCGAACAAGCAAGACCAGCGGGGCGCGGTGCCCCCGATGGGCGTGTGCCAGGCGCTGGGGCTACCGGAGCTGAGGGGGCGCGTGTGGCATGTGCAGGGGTCCGTGGCGATCAACGGCGAGGGGCTGTACGAGGGACTGGACTGGATGGCTGGGACGATGACGAAGCTCCGGAGAGCGGGCGTGCGGACCTCCGTGGGCGTGTGACGCGGCGCCGCTGTCTGACAGTGCGACTGTAGCTTGTGACGCGGCGCCGCTGTCTGACAGCGCAGCAACCACGCGCGGTCGCCGCACGAAGGCACGTGCCGACTGTGGCGTGCAGGGGGCCGCGCACCGGCTCACCGGTCCTGCGCCAGGCCATTTCTGGCGGCCGGCAGCAAGCATGTTCGCTTTGCTGCTACTGGTGTTTCAGCTGCTACTTTTTCAGACTGCCAGGTGTCCTCCGCAGCCGTGGACAACTACACAACACGCCTCGCCCCCGAGTCGCAGCGCTCCTCGCCTCCTCCCGCCCCTTGGGATGCTTGCGTAGCTCCCCCACAATCGCCACACACGCCGTTAACCGCATGCTGCACACACACGCATACACACGCTCCGCTGCTGTCGGCCACCGATTCCCAGGCCGACGCGGCCCCAGGCAGCCACGTGCGTCCGTCACGTCCCCGTCGTCACACGCCCATCTTCGCCATCCCCTCCGCGAGCTCGTCCGCGTCCTCGTCGTCGTCCGCCATGTCCGCGTCGTTCTCGTCCATGCTCCCCAGCACGTCGCCGCTCGCGCCCGCCGCCAGCACCGCCCGCACCTTCGCCACCACCTCGTCCTCGATCCAGTTCCCGTCCAGCTCCAGCCGCTCGAACCCTGCGCGCCCCGCCACCAGCGCCGCCGCGTCCTCCGCCCCCGGGCCCCGGATCTGGTTCTCCGACAAATCCAGCACCTTGAGCGTCTCGTTGCTCTTCAGCGCCCGGCACACCTGCGCCGTGCCCTTGTCGCCCAGCTCGTTCTCGCGCAGAATCAACCGCAGCAGCGACGGCTTCCCCATCAGGCACATCGCCACCGCCTGGCTCCCGCCCGCCGTGATCTCGTTCAGGGAGAGGTCGAGCTCCTCGAGGTACGGCGCGGTGCGGGCCAGCGAGCGGCACACGTGCGCCACGCCCTCGTCCTCCAACAACGTGTCCTGCAGCCGCAGCACGCGGAGGTCCTGCTGGTGCGACAGCGCGCTCGCGAGCGCCGGCGCCATCGACGGCCCCATCGGGTTGCCGTGGAGGTCGACGTGGGTGAGGCTGGAGCCGGCGGCGAGGCCCTTGGACAACGCGATGCCTGCAGGGGGGGGGGGGTTGCGGGGCCGGGTCGGGCGGGCGACGGTGGGGACGGATGATGCAGAAAATGATCGGATGCGCGCGCAGGTGCCGTGCTCGGGCCGTGGGCCCCCGCAGCGAGAGAGAATCAGGCGCAACAAGCGTAGCAGGACACCAGTTGTGCCGACTGCGACCCCGCGACGGCGCTTGAGTGTCGCGCATCGCGGCGGCGCGCGCCGCACAGCGTTATCCACGCGTATGCGCGGGCTGCCTCACCTCCGGCGCCCCCCACGCGGCAGTACACCATTTTGAAGTCCTGCATATGCGGCGCGCGCGACAGCAGGTTCCCGATGGCCTCGGCGCCCTCGTCCCCGCTCATGTTGTTGTGCAAGTGGATCTTCTTCAGCGACTGCGCGCGCGGGCCCACGAGCTCGTCCAGGGCGCGGCACGCGTACACCGACAACCCTACGTTCTCCAGCGTGATCGCCTCGAGCGCCTCCTGCTTCGTAAACACGTCTGCGACGCGCCGGATGCCCTTCTCGCCAAGGGCGTTGTCCGAGAGGTTCACGGACCGCAGCCGGCACTCCGCGAGGCCCTCAGCCATTGCCGCGAGCGTGTTGAGGGCCTCTGCCTCGGGGCGGCCCGCGATGACGTCGGAGAGGTTCGCGTCGACGAGGGACGCGCGGGCGTTGTGCAGAGCCTCCTTGGCGACGGCCGCGGCCTCGGCGCCGAACGACTTGGTCGAGAAACACACGCTGGTGATGTTGGTGTGGGGCGTGAGGAGCGGGGCGAGGGCCGCGCGGGCGCCCGCGGCGTCGTAGAACTCGCGCTCGCCCTGGGAGAGGTCGAGGATCTCGCCCGCCGCGCTGACCTGGACGCCCGCGGCCCCGCTGGCGGCGGGGAGGGATGCGCCCTGCGGAGAAGGGCGGCGTGTGCTTCGCGGATCGCGCGGCGCTGGACGCGGCCGGGCGGGCCGGTTTCTGTGGCTGGAGGGAGCGGTTTCGTCGGGGAATGCGGCGCGGAAGGATTGCAGGCGCGTGCGAGCCGCGTGGTGCAACGAGGCAGCGCAGGGGGCCGCGCACCTGCGTGATGGCCTCGACGACGAGCTGGCCGACCTTCTTCGAGTAGAGCGAGACTACCTCGTGCTTCGGACGCTCGCCCGTGGTCGTGCTCGACGACACCTGCGCCGTGCGGACGGAGCACCCACCGACGGATGAGCTCCACGTCGGGCGCGGCTGTGACACGCAGGGAGGGGCCCGGCTGACCGGTACGGGACACGGGGACATAGATACGAGTTGTCGGCGCCAGCTGCGGGCGTGCCGCGCACGGGACGCCGCCTGGGCAGCGGGGCACGGCGCTGAACAGGGCCGCTGCGGCGGTGGGCGCGACGTCCGTGGCGGGCGGCAGGCTGCGCGCTGCACGCTGCGGCCCCGACGCCTGGCGAGAGACCACGCGTTCCAACAATCTGCCGGGAAATTCCGGGACCGTTCGCGCAGGACCAGGCGCACAGCGCCACGGGCAACCCAGTGTGCACTCGAGCCGCGGACCGCCCCGCCGGGGGCGCACCTCGGCGGCCGCGTACGCCTTCTTCTCAATCGTCGCCGCGAGGTCCCGCGCTACATCTTCGGACACGATCTTCTGCCCTTCCCGGAAGAAAGCGATGCTGTAGAGGCTCTCCGCGAGACGCCGGACCGTCTCATCGCGCTCGCTCTGGCAGATCGCGGTCGACATGGCTGCCGCCCTCGCACGCAGGCACAGCGAACATGCCGGGGCCGCCGCGTGCGGCGCGCCCGAAAGCCGCACCGCGGCGCACGCCGACACGGCAGCTTGGGGCGTCCGCGCCGCAACCCCCCCGACACCTCCTGGCGCGTCCCGCGTCGTTGTCGGCCCCTCGCACGCGGCGCAGCGAGTCGTGAGAGGTGGTACGAGCAGAGGCAGCGCAGGAGGAGGTCTCGCGGCTGTCGAGTGGGCTGCACACGAGGTCTTCTTTCGGTGAGAGCATCCGATGTCGCTGCTGCCTCACGCCGCCGCGATGCGGTCAGCGGCGCTTGCGCCCGCCCGCTGCATTTGCGCAAGGGCGGCGCGCGGGCCGGCGCCGCGAATGGGCGTCCGGGCGCGCTCGCAGGGCCCGTTCAAGGACCAGGCGCCAAACGAGGAGCAGCTGGCGCAGATGAAGGCACAGGTGCGTCGAATCAATGCGTTCTGTGCGCGCTTGGCGACGACAGAGGTCGGGAGTGCGCGTGCGCCGCGCGTTGTGCGCGTCTGTGTGCGCTACGCGGAGATATTGCTTGGTGTCTAGGCTTTGTGGCGGAACAGACTCTGAAGGGGATGAGTGTGGCGATAAAGCGCCGCGCTGCGCTCCGTGTCCGGTGAACATCCGATCACGACCACGAAGAGTGCATGTCACGCGCGTGAGGTCCCGGACGGGCCACCGCGCTGCCCGGCGCCCCCGCAGCGCGCAGCCTCCGACCGCGCGGCCCGCCGGCGCGCTCCGTGCAGTACGAGGAGGCTATGAAGGACCCTACGATCAGGGACAAGATGGCGCAGGTGCAGGAAATGATGAAGAATCCGGGGGTTCTGAAAGAGATGCAGGCCATGCAGGCCGCGATGTCGACGCCGGGGTTCCAGGAGAAGGTCGCGGCGCTCAAGGACGACCCTGAGTTCAAGGAGATGTTCGACGACATCAAGAGCAACGGCATGGGCGCCATCATGAAGTACTATAACGACCCTAAGTGGTGCGTCTCGCAAACGCTGCGATTCCCAGCCCGCCCGCGCCGCCGCAGACCGAGCGCGCCCCGCGCCGCACGATGCCCTCAGATGCGCTGCGATGCGCGCTTCGCCGCGCCGCTCGAGCCGGTCGTCTCCCTGCGGCGCAACATAGCGTGCGTGCGCATGACCGGGCGCGCACTGGCGACGCTCGCTGACGGGCGGGCCGTTGCTGTCGCGGGCGCTTTCGCGCGTGCAGGGTGGCGAAGATCGCCGCGGCGGTCGGCTCGCCCGGCGCCGCTCCGGAGGCCGCGGCCGCAGCTCCCGCCGCCGCCGCTGCTGCTCCCGAGGTGGACAACCTGATCGACGCGGCCAAGGTCGGGGACATGGAGGCGGTCGAGGATTTCATCGCCGTCGGCAAGGACCTCAACATGACGGACGCCGAGGTGCGGGCCGGCGCGCCATTGTCGTTGTTGTTCGCCAACGGCTCTTGCTTGCAACGCGTCGCGGGGACGTTCCCGCGCGTGACGGTGCGCGCGTTCCCGTGTCTGCAGGGCCGCACGCCGCTGCACTTCGCGTGCGCGTACAACCGGCTGCAGGTGGTGTCGGAGCTGCTGACAGCAGGGGCCGAGCTGGAGATCTCCGACAGCAAGAATAACACCCCCCTGCACTACGCGGCGGGGTACGGCCGCGCGGAGGCGGTGCGGATGCTCCTCGAGGCCGGCGCGAGCACCGCCGCGCAGAACGCCACCGGGAAGACCCCCCTGGACTTGGTCAAGCTGTCTGACCAGAACCCGCTGAACGCCGACGAGGACCTCTGCTTCCAGCTCGAGCCAAAAACGGCGTGAATGTGAACCCGCTCGCAGCCCCCGCCGGCCAGCGCCAGTCCTCCTGCTTTCATGGAGATGCAACGGCCTCTGTGTGTGTGTGTGTGTGCTGATGTGGCGGCACAGAGCGACGCGGCCGCGCCGTCGACCGTGCGTGCCGGTGCGTTGAGGTGCGAGGTAGGGCGCGGGGCGACGGGGTGTTGGGGGTGTTGCGCGGGGCAGTGTTGAGTCAGGCTGAGTCTGACGGCGCTGGGGAGTTCATGGTGCGCGCGGCCTGCGCGTGGTGGCCAGGGTGGGTTGTGGCCGTGTGTGTCGAGGTGTGGAGCATGGCGTCGCGGGGCGCGCGAGCGGGCAACTCTCTCTAGAGTGGCGCCAGCAGTGCGCTTGGCCGAGAACGTCTGCCGCGGCAAACGGGGGCACGATCAGCCCCTGTATTCTTCTCGTCTGAGGTGAGTCGAATACGTCCCATAGCTGTTCCGCCGCTTCGTGGCGCGCCAACGCTCGCAAAACGGCGGCATCAACTGTGCGGTTGACGGGGGACGCAGAAGCGGCCGTTTGCGCGGCGTCCAGGGCCGTTACGCGTGCTTTCGTCACACAGATACTCCCATCGCTGAGGGTGATTGGCCGCGCTCGGGAAATCCGCGCTTAGCGACGCCAGGCGGACGGAACGACCTCGCTGCTGCTGTGTGTGCTTTGCTCCGCGCAGGAGCGCTCAGAACGTCTGGTGGCCGGGTCTGGCAGCGGAACGCGATGGGCCGACGTCGGAATGCCAAGGAGCCCGAGTCTTCCGACAGCGACGTCATCATCATCTCGGACTCGGATGACGAGCGCCCAGGGCCCGTGGCAACACAGTCGCAGCGCTCGCGCGACTCGTGGATCGCGCCGTCGCAGAGGACCGGCGCGGCCCCGGCAAACAAACGTCGGAGACAGCCCGAAGCGAGGTCCCAGGGCGGCGCACGGGGCTCTGGCGTCGCGCAGTTGGCATTTCAGAAGCCCGTCGCAAGCAGCAGTCCAGGGAACGCCCCGTTCCGCACCCAGGTGGGGCGCAAGCGGCCGGCTCCGACCTCGACTCGCACGACGGATACGTCCGGCGCAGTGCTGGCGTCGCAGGCCCCCCACGGCGGCGACAAAGGGCGTCCGTGGCACGAACGTTTTGCGCCAACGTCAGTCAGCGACCTCGTCGTGTTCTCAAAGACGGTGGCGAACGTGCGGGCCTGGCTCAGCAAGGTGAGTGCGCGGCCCTGGGCCACGAAAAATGCCACGAACGGAGCGCCGATCGCCCTGCAGCGGGTGACAATTGACGCATATCGCATTATCGCGTGACATGCCGGGCTCAAGGCAGCACCGCGGTCTCCGACCGGAACGCGTTCTCGCTCACACTCAGCACGTGCGGTGCGTTGCGTTCCCGCGCGCAGGCATGTCAGGCCGGTCCCACACCACTGGCGAGCCGCTTCTTGCTCGTTACCGGGCCGCCCGGGTGCGGCAAGGTCTCGACGCTGCGGCTCCTGGCAGCCGAGCGGGGGCTCGAGGTCGTGGAGTACATCCCCTCCACGCCGACGGCGTGGAACGAGCACAAACACATCACGGGCCCACTCGCTGACGGCGCCGCAGTCCAGTACCGGAACGCCGTGGACGACTTCGAGTCCTTCGTGCTGCGGAGCTCGCGGTTCCAGTCGCTCGCGCTCGGCGCGCCGGGCGCGGGCGGGGCCGGGGGGGGCGGTCATTTGCTCCTGATTCGAGAGCTCCCCCACGTGGCCTCCGCGGAGGCCCGCACGCGGCTTGCAGGGGTCCTGCGCGAGCTCGCTCGCACCTCGCGGTTCCCCGTCGCGCTTGTGCTGACCGACGCGAGCGGCTCGAGCGGCCAGGACCGTGGCATGAGCGCGGCGCTGCAGGCGGGCGGGGGGCTCCATGCCGAGCTGCTCGAGGCGATCGGGGTGGGCGGCGACGGCCAGGGCATGGCCGGGCAGCCGCTGGCGTTCAATGCGATCACCGAGTTGAAGGTCGCGAAGGCGCTGCGGGGCGTTGCGGAGCGTGCCGGGTACACCGTGCCGGAGGGGGTGCTGACCGCGCTGTCTGACAGGTCGGGGGGGGACTTGAGGTCGGCGGTGTCGGCGCTGCAGTTCCATCTCACGGGGACGGCGCCGGTGCGGCCCGATGCGGACGCGAAGAAGAAGCCGCCGAAGCGGCCGCGCAAGGCGGACGCCACAGCGAGCGTGCAGCAACGACAGGTGGCGCAAGCGCTGGGGCGCGACAAGGCGGTCACGATATTCAGCGCGCTGGGCAAGGTGCTGCACGGGAAGCGCGAGCGCGCGAAGGACGACGTGCCGGCGCCGCGGCCCGCGGGGAGGCTGTTTGCGGCGATGGCGGGGGAGGACACTCAGGTGCCAGTCAGACAGGAGCTGCGGCGGCCCCCGCTCGAGTTCGACCCCGAGGTCAGTCGCACGATCGCTGCTGGCGAGCGCTGCTGCGTTTCGACGGACGTCGCGGCGCCTGACCTTGTTCAACTGTGCTGTACGGCGACGCTTCGCAGGGGGTGGTGGAGCGCGCCGGGCTGGAGGTGCCGCAGTGCGTGGCATTTCTGCACCAGAACTACTGCGACTTCGTGCAAGAGGACTACGTGGAGGAGTGCAGCGAGGTGGCGCGGGGACTCAGCGACGCAGCGGTCCTGGTGCGTCACCGCCCGCCGCACCGACCGTGCTGTCTGCTCGCGGCGTGCGTGCTCAGCTGCTGTCCTCTGGACCGATGGGCCGACCACGGCGCTCTCTTGTCCTCGAGATTCCGTGCGAATCAAGTACATATGTGTCTCGTTTGCGTTCAAATTGGAGTTTCCTGTCTGTCTTTGCGCAGCTCGACGGTCTCGGCAGGGGCGGTGCGGCTGGCGGCGGCGCGGGCTACACCGTCGGCGAGGGCGACGGCCTCGGGTGGTCGCTGCAGCAGATCGCGGCGTGCGCGGTCGCCGCGCGCAGCACGCTCTTCTCCCTGCAGCACCGGCCGCCCTCCCGCCGCGCACCGCTGCGCGGGCCCGTCTCGACGCACGTGGCGCAGGCCGCGGCAGCCAACGCCGCGCAGCTCGCCGGCGTGGCCGTCCGCGGCGCCAGACGGTCGGGCCACTTGTACGGGGGGTCTCTGCGGGTCGCGGGGGAGCTGGAGCCGTACGCGCGCGGCATCCGCGCGGCGCTGGGGCCGCGCAACGTCGGCGGGGCGAGGGTGCCGCTGGGTCCGCAGCGGTGGACGCGTGTCGACTCGCACGGCAAGGCGCGGGAGTTGGTGATGTGGGAGGGGGGTGTCGAAGGTGGTCAGGGGGGGGAGTGGGACGTTGAGGATGAGGGCGGCGCCGGGGACGATGTCGAGGAGTGCTGAGGGCGTGCGTTGCGCGCATGGCACGGGACGGACTGTTACAGATGTGCCTCGGGCAGTTGGAACTCACGCAGGGAGTCGGGAGCAACAGAGACTTGTGGCTGAGCTTCTGCCGGGCCGCAGGCATCCTCGCGGTTAGGGTGCTTGTAGGTCAGCGAAGTACAAGCAGATCGGGCACGTGCAAGCCCCTTGACTGCCCACTCGTACTCCATCGTCAACTCCTGGCCGATCGTCCCGTACAGACGCGCAGGGGCGCTCGCCAGGCAGCGTCCAGGCATGCAGGATCCCTCGCCTGCCTGTCGCGGCGGCGACCCGCCGAACACAGTGTCACGGGGCCCCACGCGGGGTGTGCCAGCTCCTACCCTGATCGACCACGTGGCCGCGTCCCCCCGGCGCCAACGGGGCGGCCGCCCGCACCTCACCTGCACTTCCTGTTGCAGAGGAACCGCGCAGCATCCCGCCTCATCGCCTGCGTGCACGGCTATTTGAACGCGCGCTGAAACAGTCTTGCGTGGCAAGTCCCACGGCGTGCAGACTGCGCCGCACGTCTCCGCACTCGACACTAGGCCCCGCAGGTTCACTGAGGCGCACAGTCGCTGTTTGTCGCGGCACGACACCTTCGCGCGGTCGCAGCCGGCCTTGCGGGCCAGACTTGGTCGCCAGTGCAGACGTCGCACGCGTCTCAACGCTCCGGTGGCCGCCATGGACCTCGACGCGCTGCGCGCGCGCGACTCCGAGCTGCAGCGCAAGGCCGACGAGCTGGTCGCGCAGGCGGAGCGCGCGCTGAAGGAGGAGGAGGGCCGCGCTGCTGAGGCCCCGCACGACGATGATCTCTCCGCGCCCGACCAGGTGCGAGATACAGCCCACGCGCACGCGGGAGGCGCGAAACGAACTCGAGATGCCCGAGCCGCAGCGGTAGCCAGTCCACGCGCGGCACAGAGGCCGCTACGGGCGGGACGCGGGCTCCAGAAGCGCCGTGCCAGCAGACGCGCTCACTGGCCGCAGCGAGGTCGGTTTTCCTTGCAGGTGCTCATGGGGACCCTGAGCAGCTCGCTCGGCGACGTTCCGACGCCGACGGCGGACGCGCACCCCTCGGAGCCCGCGCACACGGACCCCGAGCCGTCCACGGCACAAAGCACGCCGGCCGCCCCGGCGCGCACCGCGTCGCGCAACGCCGGCGCCAGCCGCGGAGAGACGGCCATCCCCAAGCCACGGTACGCCGCCCGCCCCCTCAGTCACACCCGGTCCGCAAAAACGACAAAAGGCTTTTGATGTTGTTCGTGTCGACGCTTTCTGAGACACACGCGCCCGGGTCGGCCCTTGCGTCGCCGCGTGCAGGACGAGCGGCTCGGCGGCGGCCCCCCGCGCGCCCCCCGCGCGCACGACCAGTCAGACCCGCGCCGGCGCTGACTCAGCGGCGCACCCGGAGCTCGAGGTGCCCGGGAACGACCACGCGACGCTGCGGCTGTACCGCGCGAAGGTCGCGGCGCTGGAGAGCGAGCTCGCGCAGGCCAAGGCCGCCGCGCTCGACGAGAGGAAGCGCGCGAACGACGCGGTGAGGGAGGCGAAGGCGCTCAAAGCAGAGGTGGCATCTTTTGAACAGGCGAAACGCGCGCTCGAGGCGCAGATCGCGCGGGCGAACAAGGCCGCGAGCGAGGCGCGCAAGGAGGCCGAGGATCGCGGGCGGCAGCTCGTCGAGGCGGCGCGCGAGGGCCAGCTGGCGGACCAGAGCAAGCGGGCGGTCGAGGCCGAGGCGCGCGGGCGCGACGTGCGGCTGAACAGGGCGCTCGAGGAGGTCGAGCGGCTGCGCGCGGCGCTGGAGAGCGTGCAGAGCCAGGGGAAGGCGCAGAAGGACGTCACGCGGGCCGAATACAACCGCGTGGTTGCCGAGAACAAGAAAGTCGAACGGCAGAAGCAGGAGCTGCTGGTGGCGTTCCGGAAGCAGATGGCGCTGATCGACATACTGAAGAGGCAGAAGGTGCACCTGGAGGCGGCGCGGCTGCTGGCGTTCACCGAGGAGGAGTTCGTGCGCGCCCTGGACGGCGGCGCTGCGTCGATGGCGGCGGTGGCGGGCGGGCCGGCGGCCGGGAGGGGCCGCGTGTGAGGGTGAGGGCGCGTTCACATGCGGACGGCTTGCGTCGGCGTGGGAGCGCGCGCGTGGGCATGCAGAGGCCGGATGCGTGGCTGCGGTGGTGGCGTGAGACATTCGTGGCGCATCAGCAGGTGCAGTCGAAGCAGTCGAGGGCGCCGCAGGAGTCGACGCAGCCGCGGACGTCGCCGATGCCGAACTGGTCGAAGCACTTCTGTTCCTCGCGGATGCACCGGTCGGCGTCAGGGCGACCGGCGAGGCACCCGTACGACTCCTGCTTGCACCTGCGGGCGGCGCGCGAAGACGTGGTCGGTTATGCGTTGCGACGTCTGTGAATTGATTCATACAGGATCGTTCGGGGACGGCGCCGCTCACCTGCCCGGCACCGGGCCGCCGGACGCATCGGGGTGCATGATGAGGGTGTGCGTCTGGCCGCAAGGGATCGACTCGATGTACCCCGGGGTCTTGCCCATGAGGATGACGGGGTTCAAGGCGAGCACAACCTGCATGCGGGGGCGGCGGGGACGTCGCTGGAGCGCACGGCGCGGCCCTGTGCTCCCGCTATGACAACATGGGCGCTTCCGTTGCGGTGCGTGCCGGATCGCCGAACCTGGGCCGCCTGGATGACCGCGAGGCACGCGACAAGGAAGGCCGTGGCGGAACGAGAGCGAGTGAGCGGCATCGTGCGCGAGGCCGGCATGGGTTCTGTAAAAGAAGAATTGTTGTCCGTCGTTGCCGCTCGACAGATGGAAAGCCAACCCGCAAGGACGCAGATCGAAACAAGCTCAACGCGTCCGTACCGATCCCCAAGAAGCGGCCAGGCCCGCGAGCTGCGGGGCTGCCAGCTCACAGCCTGACAACAAGCGCAGCACCCACATCACTGTCAACGCTCCCCTTCCGCCCGCCCTCCGCCTCCCCCGGCCGACAACACCGCTCCCACCTCGCGCATCGCTCGGATCACATCACCGCTTCGCCAGCGCCCCCTCGTGCGTCGCGCCCCTGCCCTGCCACACTCGCAGCTCCTCAGGCAACGCCCCGGGGTCGCGATCCAGCACCGCCTGCGCCAGCCACTTCCCCAGGATCGCATGGTACAGGAACCCCCGCGCCCCGAGCCCCGTCACCGCCCACACCTCGGTCCCGCCCGCAACCTGCCCCACGCGCCCCGCCATGGGCAGCGTTCCCAGGTGCGTCTTGGGCGACAGCGCGCGGACGCCCGATCGCAGCAGCGCGACGTCCCAGTCCGCCAGGTCCGACCAGATGCCCTCGGCCTTGCCGCGCAACACCCCCACCGCCGCCGCCTCCGGCCCCTGCGCGGAGTCGGGTGGGGGGGGTCGGCCGAGACCCCCCCCGAGCTCTCGGACCGCGTCGGCCGCGGTCGCGTCGTTGTCCTTCGTCGCCCCGACGACCACGCGGTCGCGGTCGTGCTCGGCGACGTAGTATGACCCTAGAACGCTCGGAGAGCCCCCCGGGTACTCGCGGCCTGCGCCAGCGCGCCCCGCGCCGGCCAGCTCGATCGAGAACCCCTGGCAGAACCGCAGCGGGAAGGCCCCCCTCGCCTCCGCCACGGAGCCCATCGCCGCCCCAGCCGCCACCACCACCGCGTCATACTCCCCCCCCATCTCAGCAACAGACCCCACCTCTGCCTCAACGAGCCGCACCGCCGCGCCCGCACCGCCCGCGAGCGCCACGCACGCCTCCCACAGCCCCGCCATGTACACCTGCGGCGACACCACCAGTCCGTCTGGCACCAAAAGACCCCCCACCTCCTCCGCGCACGTGGGCGCCGGGAGCCGCAGCGCGGCACCGACCGTCGCGCCCCCGCTCGGCATCAGCGCCGCCAGCTGCTCGAGCGACACGCACCGCGCCGCCCGCGCCTCGCCCACCCCGTCGCCGCCGTCCACCGGCACGCCCAAGTTCCGCCACAGCTGCTCCGCATTCCGCCGCCCCGACGCCGGACGCACGAGCCCGTGGCGCGCACGCACAGGGTCCTCTCCGTGCGCACCGGCGGCGCGCAGCAGCGTCCGTGCCGCGTCGAACGCCTCCGGTCCGCGCCAGAGCACTTTGCCTCTTGGGCCGTACGCGTGCAGCAGGCCCGCTGCGGCGCCGCTTGCGCCCGCGCCGATGCCCTTGGCGTCGTAGAGGTCGACTGTGACGGCGTTGAGGCCGCGTTTCGACGCGACGTCCACCAAATGCCACGTGGTGGCAAGCCCCGCCAGCCCGGCGCCGATGACTGCGAGGCGCGTGGGCGGGCTCGCGCTCGGAGCTTCGTCTGTGCGGGCGCGAGTGCTGAAGGTCCGTCTCGGGGTGCCGCGCGAAGAGGGCCGCGACCGCAGGGGCCGGCGCGCTGGGCGCAGCGGACGCGCTGCTGCGTCGCGCGCACACGACGCCCCTGCGGCCGCAATGCGGCCAAACGGGCACGTGCAGACGGACATGACCAGAGAGCATCCACCGGCGTGCTCGGGGCGCTCCATCAAGTCCGATGGAGGTCTCAGAGACCGGGGAGGCCCCCAAAGAGGCCTCATGCTTGGTTCAGAATCGAGTCCGTCTATTTGCGACAGTGTGGGGGCCCGCTGGTCGACTTTTTCGCGGTTCTGGGACGACACCGACCACGAAAGTCTCGGGGTACTGCGCCAGGACTCGCATCAATGTCGTGCGCTCTGCAGCACTGCGACGCTGGTCCTCGCGGGGCGCAACAAGCGCATTCCGCGCGGCCCCTCGGCGCGCGGTGCCGCGGCCAGCAGGGCAGGAGGACCGTCACCTCAGCCGTCCATCGGTCCAGCGAGGCGCCCGTCTCGCGCCGCGGGCTCCTCGGGGGCGCGTGCTTTGTCCTCCTCTCAGCAAGCACTACAGCCAGCCCGGCTCGCGCCGTCGAGGGGCCCTCAGCGAACGAGGTCCGTCCCGCCTTGGATGCAGCGATCAAGACGCGCTGCCCCGTGGCCGCATCGCCCCGGACCGCGTCGCCTACATGTCCTGCACGGCCGCTTCCAGGCGTGCTTCCAACATCCTCCCGCGCGCTCCCTGCGCATTCCATCGCTCGTCCGCGAGCACGCCTGCATCGTCGCACTCCAGGCCTCCCCGGTAGCGCCAGACCGCGCCTTCATTTCCCTCCTCACCGCCCCGGCGCGCGCGCTGTGTCCCGCCGACGCAGGTCGACCTGGTCGAGGCCGAGGTGTACAACGCGTACGCGTCGCGCGACTTCAACACCGCGATCAAGGGCCTCGACTACCTCGTGTCCGTCCAGCCAGGCGACCCGCGGTGGCGCGAGTTCCGCGGCGCCGTCCTGATTGATGCCAAGCGCTTCACCGAGGGCCTCGCGGACTACAACGCGGCGCTCGAGCTCGTGCGCGACCTCGCGGGCCCCGCGCAGGCGCAGGCGGACGCGACGGGCAAGGTGAACGGCCGGGACGCGCCGGCGGAGCTCGTGCGGGAGAAGTTTGGGTCGACGGAGGCGCGGCTGCTCAGCGGGCGCGCGCTGGCGTACGAGGGGCTCGGGGAGTGGAAGGCCGCGCTGGACGACTACAACGCGGCGCTCGAGGTGGCCGGGCGCGCCGGGTTGCGGCCGGACCCGTTCGTGGTAAACTCGCGCGGGAACGTGAACGCCAGCCTGGAGCGGTGGCAGGACGCCAGGGACGACTACCTGGCCAGCGCGAGGGTGAGCGCTTGGCGCGGCGCGACGCGCCGTGCCGGCTCATCTGTGCTTGCGGAATCGGGCGAGCGGGTCTGTGTTTGCATCTCGAGAGTGAGTGTGTCCTGTTTGTTCTTGTTGCGAGCCGCAGGGGTTCCAGATGGCCAAGGGGTTCCGGAGTCCGACGGGGAGCACGACGCAGCGTCTCGACGGCGCCATCTTCGCCTCGAGCAACGCCGCGCTCATGCTCGCACAACTCGGGGACGAAGCCGGGGCCACCAAGGAGATGGAACGCATCGCACGCCGCGCGCCCGGGTCCTCCGACATGAAGGTGAGGGCCATGGCTCTCTCGCGCGGTCGGACGGGCGCGGTGGGGGTGTGTTGGTGCGTGGCTCGTGCTGAGGGGGTGCGTTGACTGCGGTGCGTTGCAGATCGCGCTGTCGGCGCTGTACTGGTCCCAGGGGCGCGAGCAGGAGGCGGAGGACCTGTGGCGGTTCGCGTGCGAGGAGATCGTGGTCGGGTGCGAGCAGTACCGCGACAAGCGGTGGCTGCGAGAGGTGCGCCGGTGGCCGCCGCGCATGGTCGAGCGGATGAGCGACTTCCTCTCGATCCGCGGCCCGAAGCCCGGGTCGGGCGCGGCCTCGGGGGCCGGCGCGTGACGTGTTCCGACCGCCCACGAGCCGCGGGCGTGTTAGAGACCCCCCGCGCCACTTGTCAGTCTGACGGATCACACTGCGTCAGGGCGCGCGCGCCCGTCGCCGCGAGGAGCAGCGATGCGCGCTGCCGTGCGGGCGCCCCGTCGCGCATTTTCGTGAGTTGTGACTTGCATCAAGTGTCATCGGGCATCATGAACGGTATAATCGCGGCCACGGCGCCCCGACGGCAGCCGACCCTACGTCGACGGCTCGCGCGGCCACCCACGGACCTTCCCGCGCCGCCCGCGCCGCGTCCCCGCGCCCACCGTCTCCTCGGCGTCAGTCCCCCGTTGTACCACACCCCGGGATGGGTGTGTTCAGACCGCGGCGCCCGCCTTCTTCGCGTCGCGGACCATCTTCACGAAGAGGTCGAAGCACACGTCCGAGTCGTGCGGCCCGGGCGAGGCCTCCGGGTGGTACTGGATCGACACGGCCTGCTTGGCCTCGCAGAACATGCCCGCGCAGGTGCCGTCGTTGAGGTTCACGTGCGTCACCTTGACGTCCGCGGGGAGCGTCTCCGGGTCCACCGCGAAGTTGTGGTTCTGCGCGCTGATCTCGATCGTCTTGCCCATCTCGTTCCGGATCGGGTGGTTCCCGCCGTGGTGCCCGAACTTGAGCTTGAAGGTCTTCCCGCCCATCGCCTGCCCCATCACCTGGTGGCCCATGCAGATGCCGAACGCCGGCTTCTTCCCCAGCAGCTTCGCGCACTCCTCCACCGCGTACGGCACCGCGGACGGGTCCCCGGGCCCGTTGGAGAAGAAGATGCCGTCGGGGTTCATCGCCAGGACGTCGTCGGCCTTGAACGACGCCGGGACGACGGTGATGCGGCAGTTGTACGACGCGAGGCGGCGCAGGATGTTGCGCTTGATGCCGAAGTCGTACGCGACGATGTGCAGCTGGTCGTCCTCGCGCGCCTTGGCGGCGGCGGGCGAGAACTCCCACTCCTCGATGGTGCCGTTGTTCCAGTCGTACACCTTGTCCGTCGTCACCGTCGCGATGAGGTCCTTCCCGACGATGTCGAACTCCTTGGCCATCGCGACGAGCTCCTCGTCGCTCTTCGAGAGGTCGGTCGTGATCACGCCGTTCAGGCAACCGTAGTTGCGCACCACGCGCGTCAGCGCGCGCGTGTCCACGTCCGCGATGCCCAGCACGCCCTGCTCCTCGAGGTACTCCGGGAGCGACTTCGTCGCGCGGTAGTTCGACACCTGCGGGGCGTCAGGGCGGGCGTGCGGTGTCGACACGAGCTGCCAGGGGTCGCGGAGGGCGCTCGGGCGCGGCGCGGGCGGGGGCTCACGATCGGGGAGTTGTCGCGGACGATCACGCCGCCGAGGTGGCACTTGGTGGACTCCTCGTCGTCCTCGTTGATGCCCACGTTGCCGATGTGAGGGTGCGTGAAGCACACAAACTGCCCGGCGTACGACGGGTCCGTCATGATCTCCTGGTACCCCGTGATCGACGTGTTGAACACCACCTGCGCGCGCGCGACCGGCACCGGGCGGTTTCAGGCGCCCGCCGCGGCCGGAACCCCGCGAGCGGCACACACCCACCGTGGGTGGTTGCGCGGGCCTGGCAGCGGGCAACGGGGGCCCGCTGCGGCGGCAGACCGCGCAATTGGCCCCCGCCGCGGGCCCGGAGCGTCGCCATGGAGCGCTGGGGGCTCTGGCGGGGCCGTGCGCGGCGGGGCCGCCCCGCGGGGGCGCGCGGGGGGCAGGGCCGGACGGCTGTGGCAGAGGGGGCGGCCGTGGGCGCGGCGGCGGGGGTCGCGGGTGCGCGGGCGGCGGCGTGGCCTAGCCGGGGCGGGTGCGGCGCGGGAACGGCGCGTCGGAGCGCGAACGGCGCCGCGGGGACGGTGCGCGGGAGTCCTGGCGGTGGGCTGTAGGGTCTCACCTCGCCGACCGCAGTTCCCTTCGCGCCGAAGCTGCGGCCCTTGAAGACGGATCCGTCCGAGAGCACGAGCTTGCAGTCCTTCTCGGTCCATGGCCGGGGGTCCGCGCGGGCGACGTGCGCCGCGCGGCGGGCCGGAGCTGCTACTGGGGGGAAGCGCGTGCGAGGGGCCGCCTGCGGTGCGCTGGGTGGGGATCAAGCCGGTGTGATCGCGAGAACGCAGAGAGGGTATGCTGGGGGGCTGGCAGGGCGGGCTAGTGCGGGCCGAAGCGGGACGGGCGCGCGGCGACGACCAGGCGGAGCGGCCGGCGGTTTGCGGCGCGACCGGGGCGGCGCGGGGTCGAGCGGCGCTGGAAGCGGCACTTGCGGACAGGCACATGTTGTTTGCGCGTAGGGAACGGAGAGGTTACGGCGCTGCGCGCGAGGCCGTCCGGCTGCGGGGGTGCCAGGGCGAACCCGCAGATGGCATGCTGTGCGGCGCGCTGGGGGCAGATGGTGGCGCGGGAGCGCGGCATCGCGAATGTCGTGTGCGAGGAGGGTGCGGAGCGGGGAGAATAAACCCGGTTGACGGCCGGGGAGAGCACGCACGCATTGCCTGCCCGGGCAACCGACCAAGCTCGGGTCGCCCGCACGCACTCGCGGTCCGCCGTTCGCGCACTTTACCGCGCGCGCCGGAGCAGACACAATGCGCACCTGGAAACGCGCCGCCCCGAACGCGGAGACAGGCCGGCACGGGGCGCGGGCGGCACCCGGCGCCTTGGCCTGGACCCTTGCGCACGCAACGCTGGCCTGAATCGCCTGCATCTTGACCTGCTTCTGCTCTACAGACCCACGTCTGGCCACCCCCCGCCGCGCGCCGCCCCCAACGAGCTCGCGGACCGCGCAGCCACGCGCCACGCCCCCGCTCCAGCGCGCGGTATGAAGCTAGGAGGCGCGGAGCCTGACGCCGTGGCTGCAATATGGCCGCCGCGCGGGCCTGTCGCCGCTCACACGCTGCGTGGACTTCCTGGAGAGCCCGATAGATCGAGTGGTCGGACTCCACAGGCGCGTCAGGGTTCGAAGGGAGCGCTTGCTGGGAGGCTGTGACGTCGCGGAGGAGGCGGCGGGACCCAGGGATCGCACACGCCGAGCGGGGCGCATCTTTGGATCGCAGGTGAGGCGCCGGCCGCCCGGAACGTCGGTCTCGCGCGCTAGGGACCGGAAGAGCGCTGCTGAGGTGACACTGAGGGCTTCGAGCAGCCGTTAGGGCCGCATCCGCGTCAGCGGGAGACCTGCGGCTCGCCAGGAGTCCTCGATGTGCTGTGTAGCACAGCGGCGGCGAGGGGCGTCGATTCCGCCGCGTTTCCGCGGCGTCGCGGCGCTCCTGTGCGCTCGCACCCACCCTGGGCGAAACGCGGCCGTGTGGGCGCGGTGCCGCGGGGCGCGCGCGTGATTCGGGCGCGTTCTCGCCCCGCTCTAGCCCCAGTAGCGCCACGCGTCCTTCCCGTGGCCTCACGCGCCCTGGGCACTGCCACGTCAATTGAACGCAGAGCACAACAGCCCGCGGTCCGAGGCGCGGAGGAGGCGGCGAGGCGGAGCGTTCGCGCGACTACAGGGCTCTGTGTGTCGATATCCATCATGTGGGGCGCCGACCTGCCGTCGCGGGGCCCCCAGAACCGCCAGAGCCTGCACAGCCTCAGCACGCTTATCCCAGTGGGCGACTCCGCGCCGGTGCCGCAGGGTGCCGGCGGCGCGGGGCCCTGGGGGGGCGCTGCGAAGGGTTGCATACCGGGAGCCGCGCCCGGGGACCGCAACAGGCTCGCGGCGTCCTTCGCAGCGCCAGGCGCACGGCCCGCGCCGCTGGACGTCAGCCGGGCCTCGCCGAAAACGCTCGTGAACGACGCGAGCGGGCCGGAGCCGAGCCCCGTGGAGTCGACGCCGTCGGTGTTCGGCGGGCGCGCCACGCCGTCCGGAGGGCGGCTCGGAGGGCCTCGCGCGAAGCCGCTACCTTCGGCGCATCTCCCGGGCCGCCGGGCGCTGCAGTCGATCAACAACACCCTCCAGGCCCCAGCGCTGCCCGCGCACGCCCCGGACAGCAAGCCCGCGGCGCCGCCGAGCCGCGCCGCGGCCCCGAGGGAGGACCGCGGGGCGGCGTCGCGGGGACGCGCGGCCGCACAGCGCGCGGGCCCGGAGGGCGGCGCGAAGAAGCGGCCCGCGCGGCCGTCGCGGGCGGCGTCGACGGCGATCGACGCCGGGACGCTCCAGCAGCCGCCGTGGCGCGGGGCCGTCCCCCGCGGCGCGCCCGCAGCAGGGCGCGCTGGACCCGCCCGGCGACGTGCCGCAGCGGACGCTGCGCGGGCGCGCAGTCTCCGCGGAGCCGTACGGGAGCGCGGCGTGCGAGCGGCCGCACCGATCGAACAGCGACGCGTCCGGGCGGGCGGGGCGCCCGGCGCTGCGAGGCCCGTCGGCGGCGCGCGGGCGGCCGCGCACGGAGCCCACGCAGCAGGAGCTGCCGCTGATGGCGGCGGCGAAGGGCCGGCGGGGCCCCGCGGGGCAGGGCGTGGCGGCGCTGCGGGCGCAGGCACAGGCGCGGCGCATCGGAGCGGTGTTCCAGCAGCGCGTAGCGGACGCGGACGCGGAGGCGAAGAGCGCGTGGCGCACGCCCGCGAAGCAGGCGGCGTCGCCAGCGCGGCGGCGCGGGTCGGGGGGCGCGTCACCCGGGCGGGTGCGGTCCGGGAGGGTGGGGGGGGGGTCCGGGGAGGAGTCGGCGGCGCTTGCGTCAGTGCCGTCGGCGCGGCCGCTGCAAGACCGCCTGCAGGTGTGCGCGGACACGCTGGGGAAGCTCGCAACGATCGACCAGACCTCGGGACCCACGCTGACGATGGTGCGCAACCCTCGACACATGCATCTATTTCTCTCAACAAGACCCCCCCCCTCTCGCGCCACGTTATGACGATCGCAGCTGCGCGCAGCTGCACGATCCTGCCCGCCCATGTCTGGCCCGCCAGGCAAAGTTCCGGGCTTGTTGCGGGACTCTCTGGCATTCGGTGGCGCAGCAAGCGACACTCCGCCGGGGGTTTTTGCAAGCACTGGCCGCCCCGGCCGCGCACCGACCCGCACCACGCCGCGTCCGCGCAGGTCTCGGACGAGGTCAGCAAGCTGCAGCGCCTGTGGGCGTCCTGGGAGGCGCGCGCGACGGGGCAGATCCGGCAGCTCAAGGCGGCGGCGGGCTCGGAGCGGTACCGCGTGCGGCAGGCCGAGGACGCGCGCGGCGCCGCGGAGACGCGCGCGGCGGCCGCGGACGCGACGGTCGCGCGGCTCGAGACGGCCGTGCGCGCGGCGAACGACCGCGCAGAGGAGCAGGCGCAGGCGGCGGACCGCGCGCTCGCGGAGGAGCACCGCCGCGGCGCGGAGCTGCAGGGGCTGCTCGAGGAGTACGAGGCGCTCGTGACGCAGCGCGAGGACGAGGTCGTGCACCTCGGGCGGCTGCTGCAAGCCGTGTGGGAGGGCGCCGTGTCGCCGCGGGACCTCCCGAAACACGTGGACTTCTCCGTGCTGCAGCAGATGTCGCTCGGGCTGACGCAGGCGGTGCGGAAGGCGGCGCCGACGCCGAGGAACGGCGCGGCCACGCCCGCGGGCGCGCCGGCCCCGTCGCCGCTGAAAGGGGGCGTGGTGCATCTCACCGCGCGCGGGTCCGTCGCGGCGTCCAACCTTAACCCGCTGGACGCGTCCGACTGGGGCATCACGCTCAGCGCGCGCTCGGAGAAGAAGGCGCCCGTCGGCGTCCCGAAGTTGCGCCTCAGCAACCTTGTTGTTGTGGCAAAGCCCCTGCGCGCCCCCGCGGGCGCGCCTCCGGCGCCACAGCCCGCGCAGACACCCGGGGCGATGCCCGCGGAGTACCTCTCCGACACCGAGTACGACAGCGACGCCAGCGACGGCGACGGCAGCGCGATGCCAAGCGCCCGCACGTTCGACCACGGCGCGGAGGCGCGGGCGCTCGCCGCGGCGCCGGACCAGGCGGGCCCGGCGCTGGACAAGGAGCAGCTGCTCCTGCCGCGCAACGCGCCGCCCCTGACGGCGATCCGCGAGCACGACACCTGCGGCGAAGGCGCGCTGGATGACGACGCGAGTCCGCCGATACCGCCTCCGGCGGGGCTGGGCGACACGCCGGAGTCCACGCGGGACAGCTGCGCGGCGCCCGGCGGGGCGCGGGCGGCGCGCAGGTGCGCGGACGGCTCGTCGGGCGTCGGTGTCGCGGAGTCTGACGCGCACCCGCTGATGGGGTCCGTCCGGCTGGGCAGCCCGGTTCTGCCGGCGGCGCCGGGGTGCGCGGGTCCGCCGACGGAGCGCAAGCTTGAGCGGTCGTTCGCCGCGGCGCCGGAGATGACCGACCTGGAGGGGAGCGTGATGGGGCAGGTGGCGGCGTCGGGGGGGCTGGTGGTGCGCGGGTCGGCGCCGTCGCCGCCGTTCCCGCGCCGGTCGAGCGCCGGGATGACCGAGGGGGCCGCGAGCTGCAGTCCCGGGGTGTCGGGCGCGACAGGCGTATCTCCTGTGCGCGCGAGCGACAGTGTTGTGTCGGGGAGGTCCGGTGCGCGGAGCGCTGCTGGGAGCGGTGCGCGGAGCCACCGGTCGGCGGTCGGCGCGCGTGGGCGAGCGTAGGGGCGGCAGCGATGGGGGGGACTGTCGCTGACACCCTCAGCCTGTGTCCCTGGTTTGGGATCGGCGGTGGGCGCGTGCTCGGACGTGGCGGTGCGGCGATCGGCGGAGGCCGCGTGATTGTAGAGCTGCAGGTGTGACCGGTGATCAGGGTCGAAACGTGCGTGGCTGACGTCGGCGGCGCGGTGACCTGTCACGCCTGTCTGCCCCACTCGCATCGCGGCGCCGAGCACAGGGCCGCGAGGCATACAGATGGGTGTCGGCGACGACGTATGACGTATGCTAGACGGCCTGCAGCGGTGCCCACAACGCGTGCCGATGACCGGCCTGGTGGTGGTGGGCGATGACAATCGAGAGAGCCCTACCACAGCCCTGCCGGTGTGTGGGCCGGGCGGCACGCGTCGCCGGCGGCACAGTGCAACACGGCATGGCCACGCACGTCTTGGTCCGGCAGTGGTGCTGCGAGAGACGTCGCGGGTGCAGCCACGCTTCGGCGGCGATCCACCCTCCGCGCTAGTGAGTAGTCACTGCTCCGTTCGCGGAATTGCGAGGGATCCTTCCAGTGGGTGAACCGCTGATGGCCTGTTCGGCTGCTCACGCGGCGTGCTGGCATGCGCGGGCCGCGGCCCGTCCTCTCCCGGAGCGCCACGTAGCAAGGGGAGTGGGCCCTGGGAGGTGTGTCCGTGCGAGGCGGCGGGCGAGGTTTTGAGGTCGCCGGCGCGCCGCTGCGATGCACTGTGCAGTGCTGACACCGGGTTCGCAGCGAACGTCCCAGGACAAACCCAAGCCATCTCGGTGACGTTGCCTGAAGAGCAGTTGACCGCTGCCAGGTCAGGCCGGTCGCTGCGGGTCCCTGAGACCGATCGTCAGGCGTTCGATTGACATCGGAGGTCCCGAGGACCGACGCATACTCGCCAGGTGAGACAGTGCGGATGTTGACGCGCTCCAGTCGCGCTGCGGCGCCATGCTCCAACATGCCTCCAACACACCTGGCTGCGCTGCCTCAGCGCGACGCGCTGCACCCCACGAAGCATACGCGGTGGCTGTTGATGATATGCATGCCGCGGCGACGTGGCACGGACGTCGGAAACACCGCTACGCTCGCTGCCTCGCGACGACACGTGGCAAAGGGCACAGCCCTTGCGACACGTTGCCATGGCCTGGCGCGCCCGCCCCGATGTTTGACGCGCCCCGCCGCCTCCCCGACACTATCGCTGCAGGTGCATCGCGCAGCCATGACCACCGTCATGCATGCGCGCCGCCGGGTGCGCGCCACGTTGGCACTTCTTCTCCTGGCGACTATCGTGTGCGCGGCGGCCGCGAAGCAGCCGTCGCACAACCGCTTCATCGTCGTGTGCGATGACGAGAACGTGAGGCGCCCGCCGCGCTCCTCCGCGGCGCCCGCCATCGCCTCTCCCGCCCCTGAGGCACACACAAACACACACACAAACAGTATCTCATCATGATCGCGCGGCGCCGCTTTCGCGTGCAGGACCACCCCGGCGCCGGCAACGCCTGCCGCCGCGCCGCCGTCCGCGGCCAGGGCGTCATCGTCAACGACGCGCTCCCGGGCCACCGTGCGTTCGCCGCCGAGTTCCCGGGCTCACCCACCGCGGCAGCCAAGGTCGCCGAGAACCTCATGAAAGCCCAGGGCAACGGCGTGCGTCGAGTAGAGCCCGACGGCGTCCACTGGCTCATCGAGGACGACCTCGAGGAGGGCATCGACGCTGACACCCCCCCCTTGCGCTCCCGCAAGCTCCTGGAGCAGCACCGCCGCAACCTCGCGCAGACCATGCCGCCCGGCGTGCCCATGGCCGACGTCGACCCCTCCCTGTGGCCCGTCGCGGCCGGCGGCAAGAAGGTCTGCATCATCGACTCGGGCTACATGCTGTCGCACGTGGACCTGCCGGGCACGGAGACGACGACGGGGTCGGCGAACGGCGGCGCGGGCGTGTGGTACGAGGACACCATGGGCCACGGCACGCACGTCGCCGGCACGGTCGCCGCCGTCCACAACGACCAGGGCGTCGTGGGCGTGGCGCCGTCCGTGGGGCTGCACATCGTGCGGGTGTTTGACGCGCAGCGCTGGGCGTACTCGTCGAGCCTGGTCGCCGCGCTGACGGAGTGCCTGACGACGGGCGGCGCGCAGATCGTCTCGATGTCGCTCGGGCGGTCGTCTTACTCGTCGTGGGAGGACGCACAGTTCACCAGCCTGGCGGAGGAGTACGGCGCGCTGTTCGTGGCGGCGGCGGGCAACGGCGGCAGCTCCGCCTACCACTGGCCGGCGTCATACCCGAGCGTGGTGAGCGTGGGGTCGGTGACGGCCTCGGAGGTGCGCAGCAGCTTCTCGCAGTACAACGACCGCGTGGAGCTGGCCGCGCACGGGTCGTCGGTGCTGTCGACGTACAAGAACGGCGGCTATGCCCGCATGTCGGGCACGTCCATGGCCACCCCGCACGTGTCGGGCGTGGCGGCGCTGGTGTGGAACAGGCACCCCACCTGCACCAGCGTGGAGATCAGGACGGCGCTGCAGATGTCCGCGCGGGACAAGGGGCCCGCGGGGTACGACAACGAGTACGGCTGGGGCATCGTGCAGGGGGGCGCGGCGATCGACCTGATCAGCGCCTGCGGCTGCGACGTGGTGGAGTGCCCGGGCAACAGCACCCCGGCGCCGCCGACTGAGGCGCCCCCGACGCAGGCGCCGCCGACTGAGGCGCCGCCGACCGAGGCGCCGCCGACTGAGGCCCCGCCGACTGAGGCGCCGCCGACTGAGGCGCCGCCGACGCAGGCCCCGCCCACCGAGGCGCCCCCGACGCAGCCGCCCACCGAGCTGGTCGACGTGCAGTTCGGCGTCACGGGCCCCATCGCCATCCCGGACAACGACCGTCGCGGCGCGCGTTCTTCCGCGGTCAACAACCTCCCGGCCGGCTACACGTCGTGCTCCGTGGAGTCCCTGACGGTGGCGGTCGACGTGACGCACGCGTCGATCAACCACGTGATCCTTGTACTCGAGCACCAGAACGGCGCGTGGGTGCGTCTCATCAACAAGCGCGGCGGGAGCGGCGACAACATGGTCGGCACGGTGTTCGACGACGGCGCGTCGCGCAGCATCCGCAAGGGCAGGGCGCCGTTCACGGGGTCGTACGTGCCGGAGATGGAGCTCGCGACGTTTGTCGGGCTTGACGCTGAGGGCACTTGGACGCTGGTCGCCCAGGACAGGCGGCGCGGGACGACCGGGACGCTGGACAGCTGGACGGTCGACATGACGATGGAGTGCTCGTGAGGCGCCCGCGCGTTCCAGGTGGACACACAGATACAACATACAACAAACAACATAATATCACTTCACCATGCCACTCGTGACCGCAGCTCTAGGAGCTAGCAGCGTTGCCCGCCTTTTTCTGCCCTTCACACACAAGCGCAGGCTCTCCCCCCAGTCCGTGTTCCTCAACACAGACGCTGCCCCTTGCCCTCCCTGCCGCGTGCCCAGCGCACTGAGCTCCGCCGATGACGTGTGACTCACTCTCTGCAATCCGAGTCGCGATCCACCCGACACGCACTCGGCCGCACCCCGTCGCACCCATCCGCCCCCTCGCCCCTGCCAAGAGCTGTCAACCATTGCATGCAAAGTATTCCAGGCGCCGCCCAGCCTACGTCGTCGCCGATCGTCGCCTCGCTGTGGTTTGCGATGCTGCTGGACTCTCCGGGCTCGCCGTCGACCCCGTAGAGCTCTGCCCTGTCCCCTGAGACTCTGACGGGCCATCCTCGTGCTTGTGCAGCATGGAGTGTGGGAGCGGCAAGCTGCGCGTGACCTGACAGCTTCGTGCGCTGCGGCGATACGAGGAGGCTGCCTCACAGTATGTGTGTCGCTGTGATGAAAACACAACGGTCGAAACGTCCGTCCCTGACCCCGCCGGCGCGGTGACCTGTCACCTGCCCCCGGCAAACGAACGTGCATCGCGGCGGCGCGCACAACGGCGCGAGAGCACGCGGCGTGACCGTCTGCGCGTATGCATGTGCTGGCAAGCGTAGCGGGACAGTCGCCGCGCGTCCCGGCCCCGCGAACCTGCCTGTTGCGCCGTTTGCTGCAGGCGGCCCTTCGAGGCACCCCGACGGTGCAGGCGGCGCGCGCTGGCGACAGTGTGGTCCAGCACGGCATGTCCACGATGGCCACAGTCGAGCGGCGGGTGCCGGAAGAGACTCTGTCCGCCAACACCAAGGATTCGTCGCATCTCTATGATGCGGCCGCCATGGTTAGTCACTGCTCGATGGACGGCTGTGCGGGACTGACACCGACTTTGCGGCGCGGCGATGGCCTGTTCGACTGCTCACGTGGCGTGCCGGCATACGCGGGCCGCGGCCCGTCCTCTCCCGGAGCGCCACGTAGCAAGGGGAGTGGGCCCTGGGAGGTGTGTCCGTGCGAGGCGGCGGGCGAGGTTTTGAGGTCGCCGGCGCGCCGCTGCGATGCACTGTGCAGTGCTGACACCGGGTTCGCAGCGAACGTCCCAGGACAAACCCAAGCCATCTCGGTGACGTTGCCTGAAGAGCAGTTGACCGCTGCCAGGTCAGGCCGGTCGCTGCGGGTCCCTGCGACCGATCGTCAGGCGTTCGATTGACATCGGAGGTCCCGAGGACCGACACATACTCGCCAGGTGAGACAGCGCGGATGTTGACGCGCTACAGTCGCGCTGCGGCGCCATGCTCCAACATGCCTCCAACACACCTGGCTGCGCTGCCTCAGCGCGACGCGCTGCACCCCACGAAGCATACGCGGTGGCTGTTGATGATATGCATGCCGCGGCGACGTGGCACGGACGTCGGAAACACCGCTACGCTCGCTGCCTCGCGACGACACGTGTCAAAGGGCACAGCCCTTGCGACACGTTGCCATGGCCTGGCGCGCCCGCCCCGATGTTTGACGCGCCCCGCCGCCTCCCCGACACTATCGCTGCAGGTGCATCGCGCAGCCATGACCACCGTCATGCATGCGCGCCGCCGGGTGCGCGCCACGTTGGCACTTCTTCTCCTGGCGACTATCGTGTGCGCGGCGGCCGCGAAGCAGCCGTCGCACAACCGCTTCATCGTCGTGTGCGATGACGAGAACGTGAGGCGCCCGCCGCGCTCCTCCGTGACGCCCGCCATCGCCTCTCCCGCCCCATACGCACACACAAACGTACACACACTAGTGAGTGCTCATCATGATCGCGCGGCGCCGCTTTCGCGTGCAGGACCACCCCGGCGCCGGCAACGCCTGCCGCGCCGCCGCCCGTGCCAAGGGCGCCGCCATCGTCAACGACGCGCTCCCGGGCCACCGTGCGTTTGCGGCCGAGTTCCCCGACACCTTTTCGCCCGCGGGCGTACAGCAGACCGCGGACGACCTGCTGAAGACCCAGGGCAACGGCGTGCGCTTCATGGAGCCCGACGGCGTCCACTGGCTCATCGAGGACGACCTCGAGGAGGTCATCGACGCTGACACCCCCCCCTCGCGCTCCCGCAAGCTCCTGGAGCAGCACCGCCGCAACCTCGCGCAGACCATGCCGCCCGGCGTGCCCATGGCCGACGTCGACCCCTCCCTGTGGCCCGTCGCGGCCGGCGGCAAGAAGGTCTGCATCATCGACTCGGGCTACATGCTGTCGCACGTGGACCTGCCGGGCACGGAGACGACGACGGGGTCGGCGAACGGCGGCGCGGGCGTGTGGTACGAGGACACCATGGGCCACGGCACGCACGTCGCCGGCACGGTCGCCGCCGTCCACAACGACCAGGGCGTCGTGGGCGTGGCGCCGTCCGTGGGGCTGCACATCGTGCGGGTGTTTGACGCGCAGCGCTGGGCGTACTCGTCGAGTCTGTATAGGGCGATAGTGGAGTGCCTGACGACGGGCGGCGCGCAGATCGTCTCGATGTCGCTCGGGCGGTCGTCTTACTCGTCGTGGGAGGACGCACAGTTCACTAGGCTGGCGGAGGAGTACGACGCGCTGTTCGTGGCGGCGGCGGGCAACGGCGGCAGCTCCGCCTACCACTGGCCGGCGTCATACCCGAGCGTGGTGAGCGTGGGGTCGGTGACGGCCTCGGAGGTCCGAAGCCGCTTCTCGCAGTACAACGACCGCGTGGAGCTGGCCGCGCACGGGTCGTCGGTGCTGTCGACGTACAAGAACGGCGGCTATGCCCGCAAGTCCGGCACGTCCATGGCGACGCCGCACGTGTCGGGCGTGGCGGCGCTGGTGTGGAACAGGCACCCCACCTGCACCAGCGTGGAGATCAGGACGGCGCTGCAGATGTCCGCGCGGGACAAGGGGCCCGCGGGGTACGACAACGAGTACGGCTGGGGCATCGTGCAGGGGGGCGCGGCGATCGACCTGATCAGCGCCTGCGGCTGCGACGTGGTGGAGTGCCCGGGCAACAGCACCCCGGCGCCCCCGACTGAGGCGCCGCCGACCGAGGCGCCCCCGACGCAGGCGCCGCCGACTGAGGCACCGCCCACCGAGGCCCCGCCGACTGAGGCCCCGCCGACCGAGGCGCCGCCGACTGAGGCGCCCCCGACGCAGGCGCCGCCGACTGAGGTGCCGCCGACTGAGGCTCCGCCGACTGAGGCGCCGCCGACTGAGGCGCCGCCGACTGAGGCGCCCCCGACTGAGGCGCCCCCGACTGAGGCGCCCCCGACTGAGGCGCCGCCGACGCAGGCCCCGCCCACTGAGGCGCCGCCCACCGAGGCGCCGCCGACTGAGGCGCCGCCCACCGAGGCCCCCCCCGACCGAGGCGCCCCGACTGAGGCGCCGCCGACTGAGGCGCCGCCGACTGAGGCTCCGCCCACTGAGGCGCCCCCCACGCAGGCCCCGCCCACCGAGGCGCCCCCGACGCAGCCGCCCACCGAGCTGGTCGACGTGCAGTTCGGCGCCACGGGCCCCGTCGCCATCCCGGACGCCCGTCGCGCCGCGCGGTCCCCCGCGGTCAACAACCTCCCCGCCGGCTACACGTCGTGCTCCGTGGCGTCCCTGACGGTGGCGGTCGACGTGACGCACGCGAACATCGGCGACGTGGTTCTGGTCCTCAGGCACCCGACCGGCGGGTCGGTGCGGCTCATCAGGCGGCGCGGCGGGAGCGGCGACAACCTGGTCGGCACGGTGTTCGACGACGACGCGGCCGTCCGCATTCGCGACGGCTCGGCGCCGTTCACGGGGGCGTTCCGCCCGGAGAACGCGCTGGCGAGGTTCGTTGGCCTCGACGCCACGGGCCGGTGGAGGCTGATTGCCAGGGACAGGAGCGCCGGGACGACCGGGACGCTCGACAGCTGGACGGTCAACATAACCATGGAGTGCTCGCGGACGGACGCCCAGCCGACCGAGGCGCCGCCGACTGAGGCCCCGCCGACCGAGGCCCCGCCGACGCAGGCCCCGCCCACCGAGGCGCCCCCGACGCAGCCGCCCACCGAGCTGGTCGACGTGCAGTTCGGCGTCACGGGCCCCATCGCCATCCCGGACAACGACCGTCGCGGCGTGCGCCCCGAAGTCGTCAACAACCTCCCCGCCGGCTACACGTCGTGCTCCGTGGAGTCCCTGACGGTGGCGGTCGACGTGACGCACGCGAACATCGGCGACGTGCTTCTGAACCTCAGGGGCCCCACCGGCGCGTGGGTGCGTCTCATCAACAAGCGCGGCGGGAGCGGCGACAACATGGTCGGCACGGTGTTCGACGACGACGCGTCGCGCAGCATCCGCAAGGGCTCGGCGCCGTTCACGGGGTCGTACGTGCCGGAGAGGGGGCTTGCGAGGTTTGACGGGCTCAACGCTGAGGGCACTTGGACGCTAATTGCCAAGGACAGGCGGCGCGGGACGACCGGGACGCTGGACAGCTGGACGGTCGACATGACGATGGAGTGCTCGTGAGGCGCCCGCGCGTTCCAGGTGGACACACAAATACAAGAAGCATTGCATATATACCACATCACTTTACCATGGCACTCGTGACCGCAGCTCTAGGAGCTAGCAGCGTTGCCCCCCTTTTTGCGCCCACACCCACAAGCGCAGGCTCTCTCCCCAGTCCGTGTTCCTCAACACAGACGCTGCCCCTTGCCCTCTCACCCTGCCCGCACCGCGTGCCCAGCGCACTGAGCTCCGCCGATGATGTGTGACTCACTCTCTGCAATCCGAGTCGCGATCCACCCGACACGCACTCGGCCGCACCCCGTCGCAGCCATCCGCCCCCTCGCCCCTGCCAAGAGCTGTCAGCCACAGCCTGCACTGGCAGTGCAGGCTTTACTTTGGCAAAGTTTTCCAGGCGCCGCCCAGCCTACACCTCGTCTGCGCTGCTGCTGGACTCTCCGGGCTCGCCGTCGACCCCGTAGAGCTCTGCCCTGTCCCCTGAGACTCTGACGGGCCATCATCGTGCTTGCCCAGCAGTGAGTGTGGAAGCGGCAAGCTGCGCGTGACCTGACAGCTTCGTGCGCTGCGGCGATACGAGGAGGCTGCCTCACAGTATGTGTGTCGCTGTGATGAAAACACAACGGTCGAAACGTCCGTTCCTGACCCCGCCGGCGCGGTGACCTGTCACCTGCCCCCGGCAAACGAACGTGCATCGCGGCGGCGCGCACAACGGCGCGAGAGCACGCGGCGTGACCGTCTGCGCGTATGCATGTGCTGGCAAGCGTAGCGGGACAGTCACCGCGCGTCCCGGCGCCGCGAACCGGCCTGTTGCGCCGTTTGCTGCAGGCGGCCCTTCGAGGCACCCCGACGGTGCAGGCGGCGCGCGCTGGCGACAGTGTGGTCCAGCACGGCATGTCCACGATCGCCACAGTCGAGCGGCGGGTGCCGGAAGAGACTCTGTCCGCCAACACCAAGGATTCGTCGCATCTCTATGCAGCGGCCGCCATGGTTAGTCACTGCTCGATGCACGGCTGTGCGGGACTGACACCGACTTTGCGGCGCGGCGATGGCCTGTTCGGCTGCTCACATGGCGTGCTGGCATATGCGGGCCGCGGCCCGTCCTCTCCCGGAGCGCCACGTAGCAAGGGGAGTGGGCCCTGGGAGGTGTGTCCGTGCGAGGCGGCGGGCGAGGTTTTGAGGTCGCCGGCGCGCCGCTGCGATGCACTGTGCAGTGCTGACACCGGGTTCGCAGCGAACGTCCCAGGACAAACCCAGGCCATCTCGGTGACGTTGCCTGAAGAGCAGTTGACCGCTGCCAGGTCAGGCCGGTCGCTGCGGGTCCCTGCGACCGATCGTCAGGCGTTCGATTGATATCGAAGGTCTGCACGCATAAAGCATACTCAACAGGTGAGAAAATGGAGACAGCGGGGCGTCGAACCGGAGTGTCGGGAGGCATCCTATCGAGTTACCGGCCGCGCTGCCTCGGCACGACATGCTGCGGCTCTCAATCGAACGCATGCCTCATGAATCATTTCGTTCGCCGCAGCGAAGCACATTGAGCGTGCAATCGAACTGCCCTACGACGACACGTGTCGAGGATGCATCATTGCTGCACACGTGTCACGGCCTGGCGCGCCCGCTCCGATGTCTCACACGTCCCGCCGCCTCCCCGACACTACCGCTGCAGGTGCATCGCGCAGCCATGACCATCGTCATGCATGCGCGCCGCCGGGTGCGTGCCACGATGGCACTTCTTCTCCTGGCGACTGTCGTGTGCGCGGCGGCCGCGAAGCAGCCGTCGCACAACCGCTTCATCGTCGTGTGCGATGAAGAGAACGTGAGACGCCCGCCGCGCCCCTCCGTGACGCGCGCCCCCCAGGCACCGAGCACACACAACACTAGTTACTTACCATCATCGCGCGGCGCCGCTTTCGCGTGCAGGACCACCCCGGCGCCGGCAACGCCTGCCGCGCCGCCGCCCGTGCCAAGGGCGCCGCCATCGTCAACGACGCGCTCCCGGGCCACCGTGCGTTTGCGGCCGAGTTCCCCGACACCTTTTCGCCCGCGGGCGTACAACAGACCGCGGACGACCTGCTGAAGACCCAGGGCAACGGCGTGCGCTTCATGGAGCCCGACGGCGTCCACTGGCTCATCGAGGACGACCTCGAGGAGGTCATCGACGCTGACACCCCCCCCTTGCGCTCCCGCAAGCTCCTGGAGCAGCACCGCCGCAACCTCGCGCAGACCATGCCGCCCGGCGTGCCCATGGCCGACGTCGACCCCTCCCTGTGGCCCGTCGCGGCCGGCGGCAAGAAGGTCTGCATCATCGACTCGGGCTACATGCTGTCGCACGTGGACCTGCCGGGCACGGAGACGACGACGGGGTCGGCGAACGGCGGCGCGGGCGTGTGGTACGAGGACACCATGGGCCACGGCACGCACGTCGCCGGCACGGTCGCCGCCGTCCACAACGACCAGGGCGTCGTGGGCGTGGCGCCGTCCGTGGGGCTGCACATCGTGCGGGTGTTTGACGCGCAGCGCTGGGCGTACTCGTCGAGCCTGGTCGCCGCGCTGACGGAGTGCCTGACGACGGGCGGCGCGCAGATCGTCTCGATGTCGCTCGGGCGGTCGTCTTACTCGTCGTGGGAGGACGCACAGTTCACCAGCCTGGCGGAGGAGTACGGCGCGCTGTTCGTGGCGGCGGCGGGCAACGGCGGCAGCTCCGCCTACCACTGGCCGGCGTCATACCCGAGCGTGGTGAGCGTGGGGTCGGTGACGGCCTCGGAGGTGCGCAGCAGCTTCTCGCAGTACAACGACCGCGTGGAGCTGGCCGCGCACGGGTCGTCGGTGCTGTCGACGTACAAGAACGGCGGCTATGCCCGCATGTCGGGCACGTCCATGGCCACCCCGCACGTGTCGGGCGTGGCGGCGCTGGTGTGGAACAGGCACCCCACCTGCACCAGCGTGGAGATCAGGACGGCGCTGCAGATGTCCGCGCGGGACAAGGGGCCCGCGGGGTACGACAACGAGTACGGCTGGGGCATCGTGCAGGGGGGCGCGGCGATCGACCTGATCAGCGCCTGCGGCTGCGACGTGGTGGAGTGCCCGGGCAACAGCACCCCGGCGCCCCCGACAGAGGCGCCCCCGACTGAGGCGCCGCCGACTGAGGCGCCGCCGACCGAGGCCCCGCCCACTGAGGCTCCGCCGACGCAGGCGCCCCCGACAGAGGCGCCGCCCACCGAGGCGCCGCCCACCGAGGCGCCCCCGACCGAGGCGCCGCCGACTGAGGCTCCGCCGACTGAGGCTCCGCCGACTGAGGCGCCCCCGACTGAGGCGCCCCCGACTGAGGCCCCGCCGACTGAGGCGCCCCCGACTGAGGCTCCGCCGACTGAGGCGCCCCCGACTGAGGCGCCCCCGACTGAGGCTCCGCCGACTGAGGCTCCGCCGACTGAGGCTCCGCCGACTGAGGCTCCCCCGACCGAGGCGCCGCCGACTGAGGCTCCGCCGACCGAGGCTCCGCCCACCGAGGCGCCGCCGACCGAGGCGCCCCCAACCGAGGCGCCCCCGACTGGGGCCCCGCCGACTGAGGCCCCGCCGACGCAGGCGCCGCCCACTGAGGCTCCGCCGACTGAGGCGCCCCCGACTGAGGCGCCCCCGACTGGGGCCCCCCCGACTGAGGCCCCGCCGACGCAGGCGCCGCCCACTGAGGCTCCGCCGACTGAGGCGCCCCCGACTGAGGCGCCCCCGACTGAGGCGCCCCCGACTGAGGCGCCCCCGACTGAGGCGCCGCCCACTGAGGCCCCGCCCACTGCGGCCCCCCCGACTGAGGCGCCGCCGACTGAGGCTCCGCCCACTGAGGCCCCCCCGACGCAGGCCCCGCCCACCGAGGCGCCCCCGACGCAGCCGCCCACCGAGCTGGTCGACGTGCAGTTCGGCGCCACGGGCCCCGTCGCCATCCCGGACGCCCGTCGCGCCGCGCGTTCCCCCGCGGTCAACAACCTCCCCGCCGGCTACACGTCGTGCTCCGTGGCGTCCCTGACGGTGGCGGTCGACGTGACGCACGCGAACATCGGCGACGTGGTTCTGGTCCTCAGGCACCCGACCGGCGGGTCGGTGCGGCTCATCAGGCGGCGCGGCGGGAGCGGCGACAACCTGGTCGGCACGGTGTTCGACGACGACGCGGCCGTCCGCATTCGCGACGGCGCGGCGCCGTTCACGGGGGCGTTCCGCCCGGAGAACGCGCTGGCGAGGTTCGTTGGCCTCGACGCCACGGGCCGTTGGAGGCTGATTGCCAGGGACAGGAGCGCCGGGACGACCGGGACGCTCGACAGCTGGACGGTCAACATGACCATGGAGTGCTGGTGAAGCGCCCGCGCGTCCAAGGTCGCCGGTCTGCGCAAATTACGGAAAGATACTCGAGATATGCCATCAATCGTGATATGCGACTACTTGAGTTGCAACTTCGACCCCCCCGCCCTCACCCTGCATGCACAAGCGCTCTTCCTCCCGGCAGTTCGTGTGTTTCTCAACACAGACGGCGCCCCTGCTTCCACGTGCGTTGATCCTGACCTCCAGACATCCAGGACTGCCTCGATGCAATCCAGGCCTGCAGCGCACGGCCCCAGACACGGCGCCAAACGGCCGCCAGCGGCCTCAACGCGACAGCAATCGAGCTACAATGCGCAGCACCGTACCTCACGCGCAGCCCGCCCGCCCCCCCCCCGACCCCTTGTCATCAAGTGTGGTCTCTGCCGACGATGTGACTCGATCTCTGCAATCAAGAGCGATCCACCCGACACGCACTCGCCCTCGCTTCAACGAATCACTGCCCGTCCTGGCCGAGAGCGGCGAACAACACCCCCCGCCACGCACCACGATCCCGCGCGCCCCCAGCCTACAAATCGTCGCCACTCTCCAGCCCGCTGTCGTCGCCGTTCCCACCAGACTCCCCGAGCCCGCCGTCGAACCCGTAGAACTCCGCCCCGTCCCCCGACAGCCCGTAGTTGTACTCGTACATCCCCCCCCCGTACTCATCCAGCGGCTCCTCGTCCAAACTGAACCGCTCCGCCGCCGACCCCCCCGCGCCCTCCTCGTACCGCACGCCCCCCACCGACAGCCCCGTCCCCTCCAGGTTCGACTCCAGCAACTCCTCCCCCTCCACGTCCCCACTCGGAGGCGCGTCGTCGACGTCGTCCCCCGCGCCGTCCCCATCGAACCGTTCCAGCGCCGGTGGCGAGTCCGCGCCGCCCCCGCCGTCCTCGCTCGGCGTCAGCTCCTCCACGGACTCCTCGATCTCCTCCACGCTGCTCGCGCTGTCGCTGTTGTTGCTGTGCGACGCACGTGCCCACGGGGCCGCTGCGTCCTTGGAGCCGCCCTCGCTGCCGCCGTCGGACCGCTGCGCGCTGCCCGAGGACGCCGGGAGGAGCCCCGCCGCGAGCAGGTCCCCGCGCACCGCGTCGCTGCCGCCGAGAGGCCGGGCGCCCGGGGACGCCACCGAGGCGGACGCATCCGACTTGGGCGACCCGGCGCCGCCGAGCGGCGGCAGCGGGCCGAGCGGCCGGCGTTTCTCGAGCGGGGGGAGCGTAGGGGGCGGGAGTTGCGGCTTCGCAGGGGACTGTTGCGATGTCGGGCGCACAGGCGGGGATGTGACCTCCTTCTCGGCGACGAAGTCGTCGTCGCTGTACGCCTCGCTCCCGCTGCTCCCCCGCCGCCCCGCGGGCTCCCCCACCTCGACCACCGGCGCCGGCACCGCGTGCACGGCCTCTGGCGAGCGCGCGTGCGCGGCCGTCTCCGCCGCCGAGTACTTCTCCACGGGATCGAGCAGCTGGATCGGCCCGTCGTCGAAGCCGTGCGACAGGTCCATCCGGGGGCTGCGGCCCGTCGGGGAGAGCGGCGCCGGCGGCGTGCGCGCCGTTTCTTCCGCGCTGTACATCTCGACGGGCGCCGTGAGCTCGACGGGGGCGTCGGAGGCGCCGCCGTGGCCGTGGAGGGCGTTGCGCACGATCTGGAGGAGCAGCGGCGGGCGGTCGGGGCCCGCGCGGGCCGTGACGCCGAGCCGGGTTGCCGCAGCGATGGCGGGGTCGCCGGACGTCGTGCGGGCCTCGGGCTCGAAGACGCCGCGCGTGAACTGCAGCCCGGCGTGCACGAGGAAGTCGTGCACCAGCGCGAGCGCGAGCTTGCCGTCCTGCAATGTCAGCGCAGCCAGTGAACGTCAGTGCGCTCTCATGGCTTCTCACGCGGCGAGAACGCGCGGGGGGCAAGCGCCGAGGCGCTGTGGCGGGGCGTGGCCGTGCGCGGAGACACGGAGTCGCTTTCGTGCGTGCGGGGCAGCGGGAGGGGCGTGCCTCTGAGGCTTGCAGGGACGCTAGCTGGGCATTGGAGGAGCGCGCCGAGAGGCCTTCGAGTCCCTCGCTGCGGTCATTCTCGTCGATGGCGAGGAACACCTGCGGCGCGGCAGCCGGCGGGCGCGGTCAGCGGCGCGCGGGCGCGTGCTGTGTCGCACACGCGGGCGCGGTGGGTGCGAGTACGGGCGCGAGTGGGCCGTATGGGGGGTCGCACCTCCTGTCGGAGCTGGGCACGGATCTGAGGGAGCGTGCCGCGCTTGTCCAGAGCGGTGAGGACGGCCTGCGGGGCGGGGCGAGGCGAGGCGCGCGCGCTTGAACGCTGGCCCAACGCCCGAGGGGCGCGAGACCCCCCCCTGGGAGGGGCGTGCGAGGCGTCCTGGCGGATAGCCTTCGAGGATACGTGCAGGACGGTCCAGAGGCGGTGCGTTGCCGCGGGTGCATGGCACGGGATGGCCGTGGGAGCGGGGCGTTGTAGCAGGAGACAAGCGGGGCTGTCGCCGCGCGAGTTTCCAGGTTTGAGTGATCGAATTCATCGCGTTCTGATAGAACGTGTGAGGGATGATCGAGGGGGGTGGAGCGGGGGGGTCGGGAGCGGTCAGGGAGCGCGCGAGGCGGGCTGGGAGGTCGGGAACCATCGTCTCGAGTGCACGCACCTGCTTCAGCTCGTCCTGGGGCTCCATGATGCTACAGTCGCGTCCAGGCGGCGGTGGGCAGCGCCACGTTCGCGTGTGTGCTCGCGCGGCCGGACGAGCGGCCCTGATGGCCTCCGGAGGGGACGGGGGGACCTAGGGGGGCACTGCAACCGACGGAAAGGGGCGCTCATTGCGCGGGACCGGCGTCCTGGCGGGTCCTCTTCCGCAATCTCGGTTCACAGCACCCGAAGATATCGTCCCTCAGTGACAGGCTCGTGCAGAGTGTCTGACTCGGGGACAAGAGCTTCCAGCTTCCCAGCCTAGGTCTCGTACGCAACTCTCAGGTGCGCAACGGGCACGCATCCACGCGACACGCACGTGTCTTAATGTATTCGCGCGCCCGTCCGCAGATGGGCGCCCGAGGGGCTTCGGCGAAGCCTACGCGAGCCTGCATGACAGAGGACGTGCTTGCTCGCGCCTCTCCCTGCCGCGCGCGCCCCCTCGACGCTCCCATCCCGATCCTCCCCAATATCCTCGCCACATCCCGCGGCGGCTCGGCTCCCAGCCCCCCCCACCGCGTCCCGCTCGGCAGCCGCCCACAATCCTCCGCCTCACGCCACGCGCCCCCGGGCCACGCCGCCGCCCGCGGCCCCCCCCACAGCTCCTCCGCACCACCAACACCACACACGCGCCGCCCGCCCCCGCCTCCGCAGCCAGGATGTCGAAGCCGATGAAGGCCCAGGGCGAGGCCCCGGACATGAACCGCATCCGCATGACCCTGACGTCCAAGAACGTCAAGGCCGTGGAGAAGGCGTGCTCGGACCTCATCCGCGGCACCAAGGACCGCGCCGGCGTCGACCGCGTCAAGGGCCCCGTGCGCATGCCCACCAAGACGCTCCTCGTCGTCACGCGCAAGTCCCCCTGCGGCAACGGTACCAACACCTTCGACAGGTGCGCCGCCCGGCGCGCAACGACCCTCCCGCCCCCGGAACCACGCGCGGACGGCGCCTGCGGGACCCCGTGCGGCGAGGCCGGCCGCCTGCACCCCCGCGCCCAGGGCGCTGCTGCCGCCGCGAGCCGCCGCGAGACGCGGCGTGCCGGGCCGCCGTGCGATGGCGTGGCCGTCTGGGTCGGTCTGAGCTCTCGTGCATTGGTGGTTCGTTCGTGCAGGTACGAGATGCGTCTGCACAAGCGCCTCATCGACCTCCACTGCACGATGGACATCTTCAACCAGATCATCGGCGGGTTCTCGTTCGAGCCGGGAGTCGACGTGGAGGTCACGCTGCAGGCCTAAGGCCCGGGAAGCGACGGCGCCGCGGCCGTGGTGCGCCGCCTGCCTCGTTGGCGGGCGCCGCGGTCGCCGGCGGGCCGCGCGGGCGCCGCGGGTCGGCGGGGGCGGTCGTGCGCGCGCGGCGACGTACGCTGCTGCGCCGCGCGGCCGACCCCCGCTCACGTGCGGCTGTTTGCGCGTCCCGCTGAGGAGAATCGCTCTGGAGGGCCTGCGCCGCCAGACGTGTGAGTCCTGACGCCGTACACACGTGCCCACGGATCCCTGCGAGCCACCTGGACAGCGTGTCGCGGGAGGCCGCCGACGGCGCCCTCGCGGCTGTCGCACCAGTGTCATCCAAGGGGGGTGTCCACGTCCGCCGGCTCCCGGCTGAACGCCGTGCATTCAGGAGGCGCAGACGCAAGAGTGTGAAGTTGTCTCTTCGTGGGAGATCGCTTCTGTGTCGTGGGTTCTTCGGGCGTCTCGGAAGCAGCTCACCAAGCATGGTCAAGGCCCCCCACGCGGCCTGCTCGGCGACGGCCGGCGCGCGGGTCCTCCGGTGCCGCGGGCCGCTCTCTAGCTCCTTCTCCACGACGTCGTCATTGGCGCGCCCCGCGAGTCGCCCTGTGGGGCCCGTAGGCCGGAACCCTTTGAGGGAGGCGATGGAGGGCGCCCCGCGGGCCGCGTCCGAGGCGACAGGTACGTCACACGCGCGCTTGCCTGAACCTCCGTCCTTTCAGCATCACGGTGCTCAAAGATGAAGCGGCGACGCCGTCGGACGCGTCCGTTCATACCGGAGTGAGAGTTCATGGCTCCAGAGCCTCGCAGCGGCCGGCAGCCCTCTGTCGTGCCTCCCGCTCTGTGTTTATTCGCTGAGATGCGTGGCACGTATGAGCTCTTTCTCATCTCCGCCATGAACGGGGCAAAAACTCCACGAGCGCGAACTGCGCCACTGCCCTGGGCAAGAGCAGCCAGGAGTGCCCTAGGCGCCGCAGCTCACCGCGGGCCCCGGGAGACCGATGTCCGTGCACGGCGCGCCGTTCACGCCAGTCCAACAAAGCGCGCCCGCCTCGCAGTCCATCCCGCGGCGAGCGCGGCCGCGCGAGCTCTCGCCCTCACTGCGCACACACCGCAACTTGTCGCATGCTTCGCAGCGATGGCAACGGACGCCGAGGCGCGGCCAGGACCGGCAGTGCTCGTGGTGGGCGGCGGGCCGTCGGGGCTGGGCACGGCGTCCATGCTCGCGCAGCGCGGGTACAAAAACATCACCCTCCTGGAAAAGCGGGACGTGGCGGACTTCTACGAACCGAACAAGTCGTTCTCGTACAGCATCGACTCCAGGTGCGACGGCCACGGTCGCGCAGCCGCCTAGACGGAGCCGCGAACCGCCTGTGCGCGCGTCGCACAGCGCGGCTGCTGCGTGCGTGCGCGCAGGGGGCAGCACACGCTGGAGGCGATCGGGGCGCTGGACCGCGTCGTGGAGCAGTCCGTGCCGAGCACGGAGTTCCGGCTGCGGTACTTCTTCGCGGACAAGACCACGAAGGAGGTGAATTCGAACCTGCGCGCGCAAAAGAACGTCAAGACCAATTACTGGCTTCCGCGGCGGAGGTTCAACCGGGCGCTGTTCGACCACGTCACCGGGGACGCGGCGCGGCACCCCGAGGGCGCGATCGACGTCAGGCTCGGCTGGTCCTGCTCGCGCCTGGCGCCCACGGGGCCGGGCGGCGCGCTGGAAGGTACGTACACGCGCTCACCACCACGCCGGCGTTCGACGTCGTAGTAGCCCGTCTGTCTCGCAAGCACGCGTGTACGAGTACGTGCGCTGGCGCGGCGTGGGTTTCGATCGCGACCCCGGCCCCTAACTGTGCACCGGTGCACGATCGTCAACGACGCTGCAGCGGTGCTGGAGGGGCCCGACGGGGAGCAGGAGCGCGTGGTGCCGGCGATGGTGGTGGCGTGCGACGGGCTGGGGTCGGGCGTGAGGGACAGCATGGCGGAGACGTACCCGGGGGAGTTCGAGGTCAAGCAACTCCCGTCGCCCAGCTCAGGTGCGTGGCGCAACCGGTCGACCGCGCCGGGTCTGGTCGTGCGTGGAGTGCATTGAGCGAGAGTGGCTCAGACTGATGGTGGCGTCGCGGTCTGTCGTTCTGCGGTGCGGCGCTGCAGGGTTGAGGTTCAAGGTGTTGTCGGTGCCGTCGAACTTCGCGCTGCGGAACTTCGGCGTGGAGGAGACGAGCCCCGAGGAGGCCATCGTGCTTCCCGGCACGGGCAAGGGGCGCAACGCCGTGCGGCTGGGGTTCCTTCCGCAGAAGGACCGCGAAGGTGCGCGCACACACTCACGGAGACCCGGGAGACCGGAGCGCGCCACCGAGGCAGATGAGCGTGTCGTTCTGGCCCGGAACGCGCCCACGAGGTGTCCGCCCGTGCGCCGGGAGCGCCAGTCCCACCCGTGGCGTCGACCTTGGTCCGTGCAGGCCCGCGGACGTGCAACATCGTGGCGAAGCCGGACTGCAACGTCTTCAACTGCAAGACGGGCGAGGAGGCCTTTGCATTCTTCGAGCAGCACGTCCCGCAGTTCCCGGCGCGCGACGTCGTGGACCCAGACGTCATGGACGCGTTCGCGCGCAGCGACGGCGGGCGCTTCCCGACGCCCCAGGTGCGTGCCGCGAATCGACCGCAGCGTGCACGTGCGTGCCGGCGATGGTCTGCGCCGCGCACCTCACGTCCGAGGCGCCTGTCGCTCTGTGCAGTACTGCGAGACCATTGGGAAGGTGCACCGCGTGGGCTCTGGCGCGGACGCGAGCCGCCCCGCGCAGGCGGTGTTCCTGCTCGGCGACGCCGCGCACGCGTTTCCGCCGGACATCGGGCAGGGCGTGAACGCGGCGCTGGACGACGTCGGCGCGCTGGCCGCCGCGCTGGACACGGCGAAAGACGACCTCGCCCGCGCTGCGGAGATCTACCAGGAGCGCCACGCGCCGAACGCCAAGGCGCTGGTCCACATAGCGCAGATCGGCGCGCCGTACCAGTACCGGCAGAGCAAGGCGGGGTACAACTTGTGGCTTATGAGGGTTGTGCTGCGGATGCTGCTACACAAGGTGCTGCCGTTCCTGGTGTCGGCGCCGGCGATGTACATCTTGCAGGGGCCGCGGAAGTCGTACCGGGAGATCTGGGAGGAGGCGGAGCGGGGCACGCGGGCCATGAAGGCCATGGGTGTGGCGCTGGCGGTGGCGGCTCTGGCCGTCGCGTGGCGCGTGCTGCGGCCGGCGGCGGGCCTCGCGCCCGCGTGAGGTGCCAGGCGGCCGAGCGGCGGCCGTGTGATGCATGCGGAGCTCGCTGCGTGCGGCGTTCGCTTGACGACGTGGTTTACGTTTACAGCTTCAAACAAATCGCGCGTAATGTTGTGTTGTGCGATCGTGTTTGTCATGGGTACTTGTCTGGTGGGAACGGCGCGGTGTCGCGGAAGCACTCCGGGAACACCGCGCTCACGGCGTCGCGCGCCCGGGCGCCCCGGCAGTGCGGCTTCATGGACACAGAGAGCTCCGCGCGCCGCCGCAAACACTTCTGAAAGTGCCCGCCGTTCCCGACGACGCCCAGCCCCGACAGCTTCCCCCGCAAGAACTCGAACTTCCACCTGCGCACCACGCGCACGCGCCTTGCGTCACGACGCGCGCCGGAGAGCATGCCAGGCGTGCGTGCGCCGCGGTCGAGGTGCAGGGCGCGCGGCTGCGGGGGCGCACTGGCAGTCGCCCGAGAGCGCGGCGGCGCGGATCTCGGAGCACGCTTGCATCTCGCAGTCGGACCAGTCCAGGTTCTTTGCGCGGCAGTGATCGTAGGCGTGGATGAGCTCGTGCTGCAGCGTGTTCTTCACTTCCGACCGCGTCTGTAGGCGGTTCTTGCACAGGACGATCTGCGCGGACAAGAAGGGACGCGCGGTCGGGACGGCCGCGACGGCGCGCGGGCATGATGCAGCCCAGGGCTTCGGCGCCGAGCAAGGGCCCGTGACGGAGGGAAGGAATGCGGCCGGGGCGGGGAAGGACGTACCCCGTCTGGAGGTCGGAAGCCGCCGCCGACCTTCTCGTCGCAGTCCTCGACGTGCACGAACCGGCGGTCGACCTTGCACCCCATCAAACTCATTTCATTCAGAATGAACTGGATGTGAGGGTGCTTCATCGCGTCGAACACGATCCCTCGGAACTCGCTGTCCGACATGTTCGCGAACGTGCCCGACATGGCGGCCGCCTGCGCCCCGCGGAGCGATCTGTGCCTGATGGGCAAACGGGCCGCCCAGGCCACGAGCGGGCGGGTGGGCTGCGCGCGTGCGAGCCGCTGCGCTCACAGGAGCTGTCGCGGTGCGTTCGCAGCAGGGGGAGACACGGCGCGCGGTTTCCGCGTGCAAAGCAGCGTGGTGGTCTTCCGGCGGTCTGGGCGGCCGAATCACGGGACGATCACTGCGTCGCGACGTGCCGCTACGTTCTCTGGGATGAGATGAGGCAGCGCTGCACCGCCAGCGCAGCTCTTGACGGCGGTTGGAGGCGGGGGGGGTGTGGTTGCGCCGGGGACAAAAGGCCCCGGGCCGTTCAACCGCAGCCTGCATTGCTGCGCGGAGCCGGCGCGCCCGCGCATGAAGTGCTCCGGTGTTCTAGGAAGCGTTGCGAGCTCGAACCAGTGCGTTTGCGTCGCAACCGTTGCGCGGCAGCCTGTCCAGGACCTAGCACTCGCCCACGTTGCGCGTATCGTAGGGCCCTCTGAGCACCACCTGGAGGCCCCAGGGAGGCACTGACGAGGCGTACTGTAGCGGTAGATGACGCACGCCGCCGCAGAGTACCGCATCAAGCCCTCCATCACCGAGAAGTGAGCTCCCATGTTGTCTGTGCATAGCGCAGGCCGCGCCCGCAGCGCACGCGCCCTGCCGGCCTCGAACGCGGCCGCAGGCTGCGTTGTGGAAGCGAGCCGCCGTTAACGCAGCGACGGGCGGTTGAGCGGCTGCTGCTCGAGCGACGCGCGAGCCCCGGGAGCGCCACCGAGCCCCCGCGTGCAAACAGCCCACCTGCTGGGCCCCCACGGCAGCGCCGTCCGCGCTTCATTTCACATTTCATCAGCCTCCAGCGTGTCTCTGATAGCCAGAGACATGTGCGGGGTGCTCTCGTGGCGCGGTCCTCTCGCGCGCGGCGCCACGCACCGGTCTGCTACGCCCTCGAGAGCAGCGTCGCTCCGCCACCGGCGCTCGCCGGCGCACCACGCACGATTCCTCACACCTCAGCACACCAGAACGACCAGCCAGCGCTGCCCGCGGCGGCCTCGCGCGGACTGCCGAGCCCCCCCCGCTCTGATGACGCGGCGCAGGTGGAAGGAGTCGCGGGCGCGGGAGATCATGCGCGACGTCATGGGCGAGAAGCTGCAGGGCGTGACGTACGACCCGGACAACACCAGCACGCTCGCCCGCGAAATCGCCGACGAAATCAAGCGCCGCCTCGCAGAGGTGCGCACCGCGGGCGCGGGACCCGCTCCCCACCCCGCGTGCCGCGCGACACGTGCGACCTGCCTGCGCCCCACGCAGCGGTCCGGCTGCCGCAGCGGCCGCGCAGGCGGCGCCGGAACGCGTCGCGGCGTCCGCGGGGGGTTGTGTTGCTGACGGTGGCGTGTTTTGTTGTGGGTGTGGCCGCGGCGCAGGAGGGTTGGCCGCGGTTCAAGCACGTGGTGCAGGTGGTGCTGGGGGAGCAGCGCGGGCAGGGGCTCAAGATGGGCAGTCGGTGCTTCTGGGACGCGGACACGGACTCGCACGCGCAGGAGACCTTTACCAGCGAGTCCCTCTTCTGCGTCGCGGGGGCGTGGGGAATCTATTACTACTAGGCCGGCGCGAGTGTGAGCCGACGCGATGCGGCGCGGGTCCCGCGAGCGCGGCGGTGCGCGCGGTGCGCGCAGGGGTGCGGCGACAAGGTGGGTGTGGAGTCCCTCTGTGTTGGTGAGCGGCGGCGGTGGGGGGCCGGGACGCTGGGCGCGCTCGAGTGCGTGGTTGTGGCTGTGCGGGCGCGGGTGGTCTGGCCTGCGGCGACGCGGAAGGGGGTTGTCTGGGGTATAACTCTTTGGGTGCTGCGGCGTGGTTGCGGGGCCGATGGCGCGGGGGCGCTGGCCGCGCGCGCACACATTTTCCTCGGCCTGCGGTGATCGTTGAGGGGCAGGAGATCGGCCGGTCTTGTTTTGCGAATCGAGCCATCTGTGCGCCACTAGGCAGGAGGCGGGTGCGGCTGTCCTGTGCGGGCGCGCCCCGGCACGATAGGCGCTGGTGGCGCTCCGCGCAGCTGCGGCATTGCGGTACCCTCGAGCAGAGCTGGGCCGCTGCTGCCCGTATTTCACAGCCGCGGCGGCTGAGCGGGGGGCGTCGCAGGCAGCGGCCGTGTCTGCCGCAGGGCGCGGCGCCGCAGAGAGGCGATGAAGGTGCTTGTGGTCTTTCTCCATCGCCTCCTGGACTTCAGAACTCTCGAGTTCCGGTCGCTGGCGGAGTATGTGGGCGTCAAGGACGCGCGGCTCGAGGAGCCGTTCGGCGGCTCCCTCATGAGCCCGTTCTGGTGCGAATGCCGCGCCGCTCGATCGTGTTGCCGCTCGTTCTTCGTCGTTCTGCGCAGTATGATACCTGTCTGTCACCGCGCGCGAATGTCGCTCAGCTTTTGCGGCAAGAGCAATGCGTTGGCGGGCTGAGGACACGCGCAAGATGACAGTGCGGTCCTGTGCGCCGGGCGCGGCCGGTTCATCGCAGGTACGTCCACCTCCCGGACGAGCGCGCGCAGGAGCTATCGCGGACGATATGCGACCGCGCGGCCCTCGTCAAGTCCATGATTCAAGTCTGGGCCGAAGGGGCCACGCTCGACGAACTGGTGGAGGACGTCCGCAGGCAGCCGCCGGTGAGCGCCGTGCGCCGAGACGCTGCTTGCCAGCGCCGCTGCGGCCCGCTCCGGAGAGACCCTGCGCCCCCGCGATGGTTTGCCGTGACGTTGAGCGCGCCGCCGGCCCGCTGTGGTCGCAGGAGACGTTCGAGCGGTACATCTCGCAGCAGGAGTCGTTCAAGGTCATCGTGGACTACTTCGGCCGCAGAGTGTCCACCCGCGATCAGCAGGACGTGTTCGACAAGCTGGCCTTCCTCCGGCTCGGCGGCAAGGTGTCGCTCACGAACCCAGAACAGCTCTACATCGTCATCCGAGCCGATCCCGACGGCCTCCCGAACCGATCAGGGCTCCCTGAGGGCGTCCCCACGCGATGGTGCGCCGCCCTGATACATACGTGCTTACAGCTTGTTGTTGTTGTTCCCTAGCTCGCCTCATGCGCACCGCGCATCCGTCCGGCGCGCGACACGTGTGCTCAGCAGCGGCGGGCGTGTTCGCGCGGCCGCAGGTACTTCGGGCGCGTGCTGGCCGACCACCGCAAGCGCAAGGAGAGCACGTCCAAGTTCGCGCTCCCGGACCGGCCGTACATCGGCCCGACGTCGATGGACCCCACCGTCGCGCAGGTCATGTGCAACGTCGGCGGGGTGGGCCCCGGGCGGATCTGTTTCGACCCGTTCGTGGGCACCGGATCCATCCTCGTGACGGCGGCGTACCTGGGGGGCTACACCTTCGGGAGCGACATCGACATTCGCGTGGTACGCGACGGCATGTACAAGACGGACAAGGACGGCCGCAAGCTCACGCTCTGGCGCAACTTCCAACACTACGGGTGCGCAAAACCCCCCACCCCCTGCGCGTCCCTGACACTGACACACACAGCACCTGGCGCAGGACCGCCCGCCGCCGACGCCGGCGCACGTGCGTGGCGCGCCGTGCAGGCTGCCGAGCCCCGTGGGGTTCCTCGCCACGGACGTCCACCGCACGAGTTTCCGCATGCAAGTCCTCGAGGGTCTGGTGGACAGCATCGTGTGCGACCCGCCGTACGGCGTGCGCGCGGGCGGGCGCAAGAGCGTCCCGCGGGACCTGCCGGCGACCATGACCGCGGAGCAGCGCAAGGCGCACGTGCCGCACACCGGCACCTTCACCATGGTGGAGTGCCTCGCGGATCTGCTCGACCTGGCCTCGCGGGCGCTGCGCGTGGTGCGTCTGCCCCCTGTTTATGCGCGGAGGACCGCCGGCCGCCGCCTGGCCCGAGCGGCGCCTGGTTGACCGCGATGTTTCGAATCGGTGTCGTTTTGTATTTGTTTGCTCGGTTGCGTGGCCTGAGCAGGTCTGTTGCGTGCTGACCCTGGCTGCGGTCGGTGTCCGTGCGGTCTGCCTCTGCAGGGCGGGCGCGTGGTGTTTTTCCTGCCGTGGCCGCACCTGCACGCGGACGCAAAGGAGCACGAGGAGATTCGAATTCTGGCGTCGCACCCCGTGCTGCGGCTGACCGGCATGGGCATCCAGCACCTCACCACGCGCTACACGCGGCTGCTCGTGGTGTTCGAGAAGCGGCGCGCGTGCGGCGCGGACGACGCGGAGCTGGCGGCAGCGTCGCGGGCGATGCGGGCGGCCGACCTGGTGTTCGACCGCATGGCGGAAATCATCTACACGCCCGCGAGCGAGCTGCCGCCGGAGGACGCCGAGCGCCTCAAGAAACGCAAGTTCCGCGGGAAAATGCACTGACGTGCTTGTGATGACACACACACAATGTGCCCCCCGTCCAGTCTGACGAACGTGTCTGTCTGTGTCCTGGAGGTGAGGCCGGCAGGCACGTGGCAGGTGCTCGGCGCTCCGAGCTGCAGGACGCAGGCGCGGCGGTTCCCCGCACACCACCCGCGCTTCAGTGCAACGCCAGTGTCAGTGATGCGCCTCGAGCAGTGCGGCGCCGAGCTAGGGGTCGACCGCTCGCTAGGAACGCGCCATGCACGTGGCCCGCGCGAAGCGCACGCTGCCGCACTGAAACACCCTGCCGCGCGTGGTCGGCGCAGACCGCTGGCGGGGTTGCTGCGTCATACCAAGCGGGGGCGGCTCGCTGCGCCCGTGGCGCGAGTCCGCAGCTGCACGGCGAGTCACAGCGCGCCCGTCGCCCCCCCTGACGTCAGGTCAGTCCTCGATCAGGCCCTTCCTCCGCGCCACACGGATCCAGACCGGCTCCGACGCGCCCTCCGCGAGCGGCACGGGGTTCGCGAGGGCGTCCTTGATGCGCTGCTCGATGTTGTCCATCGTGATCCTGCGCCCGCGCGTTGCGTTCCTGGATGAGAGGCGGCGCGGGCGCGGTTGACGCAGGGGCGCGGAGAGCGTGGGGGCCTGCGGGCGTACCAGTCGCGGGAGGCCTCGAGTACGGCCTCGTGGGCGTCGTTCTTGGCGAGCTCGAGCTCGGTCTCGGTCACGAGTCGCCGGATGGCGCCCACCGCGCGCTTCTGGAGGGCCGCCTGCTGCTTGCGCAGAGCCTCCTGGCGCCGGAGGCTCGCGCGGAGCTCCGAGTCCGTCCACGCCTTGATCGACGCGCGACGGAGCAGTCTGCTCATGCCGTGCCGCGCGTGGTCGTCCTCCTCCAGGACGCGCCGCTTCCACGCCTGTGCCTTCCCGTGCTGCAAACATGCCGTGCGGGATGGTGCCGGGGTTCAGGGACAGACAGCTGACGTGTACATAGAGGGTACGTCGTGAGCATGTCGGCGAGCATCGCGCACAGCCGCGGGCCCGGCGGAGCTGCACGCATCCGCAGGGGGCCTCGGTGCGCAAGAAGGAGCCCGCCAGGGAGCAGGATGCGCTGAAACCACCAAAAGGGCGCCGCCGTGTGGGGTCGTGATCAAAAGGAACGCATCGGTGCGCGGGCGCGCTTCGGTCGCGCGCCGGAGCCGCGAGGGCGCCGCACCTCTCCGCGCCACTCTCTCAGGAAGGCCGCCCTGACGCGCTTGAAGCGCTTCCTGTCGCGATTGAAGCGCTCGGCGTCCTCCTGACCCTGCTGCACCTTCATGGCGCTCCACGCGCCCTGCGGCGCCGCGCTTGGCTGGCGCTGCGGGGAGCCCGTGGCAACGCTGCCCTCTGCCGCCGCGGCCGCGCAGCTCGTGTGCACCGCCGCGGCCTCCCACGTGGCGGCCCTCGACGCGTTGAAGCCGCGGTGGCAGCGGAGACCCGCCCGCAGCGCCTCGGGACCGCTGCGCTGCATGCTGCAGTCCCCAAACCCGAATCGCAGCCCGCGGCAGCACCTCGAACACTTCGCCGTGATCCTGAAGACTGCACTGCTCCCGCCATGCAGTCGCGCCATCAGGTGCGCCGTACAGACGAGCGAGAGGCGCCCGTCGGGCAGGCCAGTGGCTGTCGAGCTACGCCAGACGGGGCCGCGGCGCCGCCGCGGCTGGGGAGCGCGCGTCAAGGGCAGGCCGCCGACCTCCTCTCCGACGCTTTCGTGACGCCTAGCAGCTAGGCGTCACTTGCCACAACCTCGTGCTCCGCGGTCCGCCGAGCGTCGTGGGCGGTGCAGTTGCCTCGAGGCTTGCACCGCAGTTCGTGCGAATCCCACGGCTTCGCGCGGAACAGACCGCTCCATCGGGACCACACCCGTGTGTGGCCCGTGTACCTCAGACCGAGAGGCGGGTAGAGAGCACACGCGCTCCACCACGGCTCCAGGTCTTCTTGCATTTTAACGATGAAATAGCGGACACGGAGCGACGATCCCCGTTCCATTCCATAGCACATAGATCATTGAGCTCTCGGCGGGCAAGAAACGCTCTCTCTGTCAGCTGTCGAAAGAGAACGACGCGGTCGAAGGCTCAATGGCGTGGGCGAACAGCAGCGGCCTCTCCTTCGCGGAGGCGCTGCGCAGGTCGACCATGCAGCTCACCGACGAGGAGATCATCTCTCAGGCGGTCGGCAAGGCCATCGAGAAGGTCGTCGCGGCGTTGGATGGTCCGTCTTCTACGACCACGGCTTCGCGGCCCGTTCGCGTCGAGTCCGCGCAGCAGGCGATCACCAAGTCGACGTCCTCCACGGAAACGATCGGCTCGTCGCGCTCAGCTGGCTCGTCGCACGGCTTCGGCTCGGCCATCGACACCTGGGTCGCTGCTGGGTTCGTGGTCCGCAAGGCGCCGCCCAAGGCCCCTGCCGCGCCCGCCGCTCCGCCCGCGACCACCGTCGAGGACCCCGTGACCACGCGCGCCGGCCCTTCGCTGCCTCCCGCGCCCGTGGAGCCCGACACCGTTGCTGGCAAGGAGCCCACCTTGGGTCCGCTGTGCGACGCGGACGAAGCCGCAGACGCCGACCTGGCCGCCGCGCTCGAGGCCTCCTGCGCCGCTGAGCCCGAAGAGTCCCCCGCGGGCGACCTCTGGCAGTGCCAGGACGACTGGCAGTGCGCGATTTGCCTCGACGCCATCACCATCGCAGGTGCGCGCCCCCCCCGGCCTCCCCGCCGCACCCCGACGGCGCGCCCGCTCCACTCCACGCCCAGCCTCCACGCCCGCAGCGCTCCGCGACCTCCCCGCCCGCCACCGCGCCAGCAGCGCGCCCAGCATGTAGCGCTGTGCTCCACTCGGTGCGTGCGCGGCCGCTCTCTGCGACAATCCAGGGTCCCATCCGGACCCTTTCGTTCCTCGACCGATCCGTGCAGACTCCGCGGCGATCCCGACGTGCGGGCACACGTACTGCGCCGCGTGCATCGTCAACTGGGCGGCCAAGTCCCAGCCGCAGCGCGCCGCGCACGCCCGGCGCGGCCTCGCGGCGGGCGCGCTCGACGGGCTGCCTCCTGCGCTCTGCCCGCACTGCAAGGCGCCGTTCACGCGCCTCATGGTCTACCGCTCTCTCGACGGGCCCCTGAGCGACTTCCCGCGCGAGGAGCACGTCGTGCTCCTCCAGCGCGCGCCCTGGGTCCGCGAGCGCCTCGGCGAGCGCGGCTGGCTCGACGAGGAGCGCGTGCACGGCGCGGACGACGCCGGCCACGGCGACCACTACGACGACTACGCGGGCGCGGAGTGGGACGACGAGGAGGACGACATCCTGCTGGGCCGCACCCCGCACCGGCTCATCCTGGGGAACAGACCGTTCGGCCGCAGCGGGTACGTGGCGAGCGGGCGCCTGCAGGGCCGCCCGCGGCCGCCGACGGGGAAGAAGCGCAGCCGGAAGCGCAAGGGCGCGCAGGGGGACGCCGCGCCGGAGCAGGCCGGGGGCGCGGCGGCGAGCAGCAGCGGGTGCGCGGCGCCTGCTGTGTGCGACGAGGCGTGACGCCCGGGGGTCGCAGGCGCTGGGTCGAGAGAGAGAGAGTAGAGCAGCGGTGTGCGTGTTCGTGTTCGTCGACGCACGAAGCCGCCCGCAGCTGTGAGTGCGCGCCAGTTGTGTACTGGATGTCAGTGTTGCTGCGCGGGGCGGTCGGGCGATACGATCAGGACGAAAGCACGCCCGCATTTCGTTTATTGCGCGGGTGGTCAACGACGTCTCCTGGGCCGGGGGGGTTGCTCGCGGGTGGAGCGGAAGGGTGGACGCGCCGTTGCCGGGCGTCCTTCGCGGGTGTACTGCGCTTTACAGGGCGTGACAGCTCGGCGCGCAACCTGCCCCAGGGGTGCGTGGCCGCCGTGCAGCAGGGCACACGGACCGCGAGCGCGCTGCGCTGACGCGGCGGATCGCCAGTCAGTCCGCAACAAAGTCCTCGATCTTCACGTGCCGCGATATCTGCGCCGGCATCTGCGCAGCACCACGCAGGCCACACGTCCACGTCAGACACCCCCACGCAAACACACGCACAACACTCCCCCCCTGACGCAACTGCGCGGCCGCCGACGCCCACGGCGCAGCCCCAGCCCTCGACGCGGCGTCCGGGCGCCCGCGCGCACCTTGAGCATGGAGATCATGCCCGCGGGGGTCCCTTTGAAGATAGTCTTCAGTTTGTCGTCCAACACGACTTTCCGGCGGTCCTTCGGGTACTGCAGGTCCTTCTCCTTGATGTACTCCCAGATCTTCTTCGTCACCGTCCGCTTGTCCATCCGCTCCACGCCCAGGAACTCCTGCATCTCCGGCGACAGCAGCGACCCAAAGCGCGTGTCCTTGCCCCCGCCCCACCCGCGCCGCTTCTTCGCGGGCGGCTCCGCGGCCTCGTCCTGCGCGCGGTGCGGGCTCGCTCGGCTCAGGGCCGCGGCGCGGGGTGCCGGCGGCGGGGACAGGGAGAGAGGGCGCGTGCGGGTGCGGGGGCGGGTGCGGGTGTTTGCTGTGACGGTGACGGGCGGCGTGCGGTGGCGGCTGGGCGGGCGCGCGAGTTGGTGACGGTCGCGGCTCGCGACTGGCGGGGTGGGTGTGCGTCGCGCGTGCCTGGTCGTCGTCGTTGCCTGCCTGTTCGGCGACGAACCGGTCGATTTCGGCGCTGATGATCTTCTTCTTGGGCTTCAGGTCCACGCCGAAGTGCTCCGAGAGCTTGTTTCTCAACTGCTTCGCGGTCATTTCGTCGAGGTTAGCCTCCGACAGGATGTGCCTCGCCTGGGCGCAAATGTCCTCGTCTGCGGAAGCACCGGCGCGTGGGCGGTCGGAGATAAGACAGAGGCGGTCGGGAGCAGGCGGAGCCCCCACGCGGCCCGCGTGGACGCACCTGACGGCATTGCAGAAGCGCTGTCATCCTTGTCCCCGGCGGGCTCCGTCCGCTGACCGTCGGGCTTCTCCTCAGGCTCGACTGCAGTTTGACATGCGAGCTACGTGTTCGCGCTCACGTGGTCGCGGGGCGGGCCGGACAACGACGCAGCGAGCGCGAACACACTCGCAAGCCAGTCCCGGCTCATGCAGCCCGGGGTAGGGACGAGGGAGCGTGTCTCAATGGACGGACGGATCACCTGGTGTCGTCTTCTCAGGAGCCGCATCCTGCTTGACTTCGGGCGTCGCAGGCGCGCCGGGCGGGCTCGCCACACCTCCAGCAGGCCCGTCCCCTGCAGGGCCGCTCGCAGCCTCCGCCCCCGTCGACGACATGGCGAACGGGATGACAGAGATACACGAAGCCTGGTGCGTCGATGAGGAGGGCGCGCGCGCCACGGAGACGCCGCGATGTGCAGCGCCCTGGTGCAGCAGATAGCCTCGGCGTCAGGCCCCCGTCGCAGCTGCGGTTTCCGTGGCCCGCGATGGAGCGGCGCGGAAGTCCTGATGGCGCGCAGCCCAGCCGGCACCAAGTGCGCCCGTGCCGCGCGGCGTGCACGCCCCGGGACGGTCCCTGAATCAGCGCCCGACAACACCCGCGCTCGATTGCGGCCGCGAGGTTATCAGCCCGCACGTCCGCGAGCCGCGTACACATCCGTCCGCTGCCCGCCAGCCCGGTCGCTGTGTCATCAGGCCAAGAGGCCGTCTCGTGCGTCGCACATTCGCCGCGAGCCTGTCGCGGAAGTGCATCTGTTGCGTCTCTGGCGCCGCTGACGTGGATCCGCGCGACGTGGGGGCTTGTGGGCATCGGACGCTTGCGTCTGAGTCCTCCGCATCGCCGAGTCCGCGGCCCCGAGGCGGGTCTGCGACACGGTAGGCGCAGGGATGTCGCGCCCAGGCACGGCCGAGACCGGGGGCTCCCAGAAGCGCTGGGGCGAGGATGCCGAGCGCGCGCGTGACGTCGAGCGGGAGAACGCCGCAGGGATGATCTACCCAGAGACCCCACCGTCTACCGCGCCAAAACCAGGTGCGCTTCACCGCTCCGCGCTCCCGCCCTCTGTCCGCGCGCACGGCCCGCAGCTGGCCGCGCTCCCGACCTTTCTCCCTCCTGCTGGTGGTACATGGATCGGAGGGCTCAGAAGCGACATCGAAATCCGCAGTGGATGCTTGAGCGCCGCGCACGCGGCGTGAAACGTCTGCGGTGCATGCCATGCTTCGAGACGTGCGAGCGTGCGCAGCTGGCGGGGAATGGCGCGACCCGAACGCCACGGCTGCCTCGTTGGCGGTGTTTGCAGGCTCCCGCGGGGGTGAGGATGTCCAGCAGGGCGTCGAGGAGGGGGCGCTGGGCCTCACACCGGGCGTGTCGGAGCGGGACGTGAGCTTCGCGCCCGACGTGGAGGAGCCCGTGCACACCACGCTGCCGCACCAGCCGTTTCCGATCCAGAAACAGGAGTCCGTGCCTCCCTCGCGGCACACGAGCGACCTGGCGAGCCCCCGCGGCGCCAACATTGCGCGTGCCACCACGGCGGGCGGACCGCAGACCCAGGAGGTCGCGGAGGAAGTGATCCGGGCGTTCCAGGAGCTCAACGCCGTGCACAGGGAGTCCGCCGTGACCGAGGGCTCCCCCCCGATCGACTCTCAAGTCAGTTTCAAGGCCGACGGAGGCGCGGACGCCGCGTCCCAGGAGTCCGACGCGAGCCGAGACGAACGTGAGCGCCGCGCTGCCCCCTGATTTCCCCCCGCTCCCCGCACGCCGCCGCGCCTCGGGGCGGCAACGCGAGCCCCTCGCGCCACGCCACACGCATACACAAGCAGCGCCCGGGCCCCCGCACCGCCCGTCACCGCGCCCCGGTACCGCGCCGTGCGTCGCAGGCATCCGTGCGGCGGTCGCGCGCGACCAGGCGGCCGTGATGCGCAAGACGATGGAGCGGATGGAGCAGCAGATGCTGCAGGCCGGGCTGCGGGGGAAGCAGTCGCACCAGTCGCTCGGGGACGCGCTCGGGCGGTGGGAGGAGGTGCAGAAGGACGTGATCGAGCGGTGGAACGGCGACAACGACTTCGCGAAGGTGGACATCATGCTGGGCGCGTTGCTGCGGCAGGGGGCCTTCGGGGACGCGTACCGGTACCTGCGGAAGGTCGCGTCGGTCGTGGCGGCGATCCTGAAGAAGCTGCACCGGAAGGTACGCGCCCGCGGCGCGTGCGGGCTCGGCTGCGTGGGCGCCGCGAGGGGCTGTTGTGGACACGCGCGGTGTTGTTTCGCGGGGTCGCGGTGCAGGGCGTGGAGACGGGCGCGCTGGATCCGTCGGAGCCGGAGCCCGTGGGGATTCTCGGGAGCATGGGGGGCGGGGGCGCGACGGCGGGGGCCACGGGGCGCGGGGCGACCAGCGGCGCCATGACGAGCCAGGCGCACACGCACCGGCGGCAGGCCGAGGCGAACTCGCAGAAGATCCAGGAGATGAAGAACCAGCTCGAGCTGCTGGAGCTGTCGATGGAGAAGCTGCGGCAGGAGAACGCGGCGCTGAAGATCCTCAACCACAGCGACCGGCAGACGGTCAAGGAGAAGGAGGCGGAAATGAGCACGCTGCTGAGCAGGCTGACGACCAAGGGCGCGGAGCTGCAGACGGAGGCCATGCGGAGCGAGCACATCAAGGTGCGCGGCGGCGGAGGGCTCGCTCATCCCTGTGCGCTGGCGTGTGCGTCAGCGGGGGCGTTCCGCGAGTTGCGTGCGCTGCGCGCGCGAGCGCACCGGCTGCTTGTTTTTTGCCTGTGCGCAGAGGACGTTGGCGGCCGCGAACGACCAGGTCCGGAAGCTGGTCGAGGCGTTGAAGCAGTCGCAGGCCGAGACGCGCCTGGCGAACCAGCACGCCTCGCAGCTGCGTTCCAAGGTCCTCGTTGCGCGCGAGGAGACGCGAATGAAGGGCGGGGACGAGGACATGCTCCGCGTGATGCTGACGGACTCGGAGGACAAGATTTTGGAGCTGAAGAAGGTCGTGGCGTCGCGGAACGCGGCGCTCGCGGCCGGGAAGCGCGCCCACGACGAAGCGAAGGCCAAGCTGCAGGACAGGATCTCCGCGCTGGAGGCGCAGCTGGCGGAGCGCGACGCCCTGCTGGCGAAGAGCGGCGTTGCAGTGCCGGGCGCGCGCGGCGAGGCCGGTGCGGGGGACGGGGACGGCGCTGCGGACGAGGGCGGCGAGGAGGCGGAGGAGGAGAAGGGCAAGGAGGGGAAGGCGGGGGTGCTGTTCCCGGCGCCGCCAGGGCGGAAGAAGCGCATGAAGCAGGTGGCGGGGGTGTACGCGGCGGGGCCGGTGGGGAGGCGGAAGGACGGGAGCCCGAAGAAGGGGCGCGGGCGGCCGGCGCCAGCTGCGTCGGAGTCGCAGAAGCAGGTCGGGGAGGTGGAAGCGTAGCGCAGGGGATGCGGTGGTGAACGACGCGGGCGGTGGACAGACGGCCGCCCGCCGCGCTTTGAGCCTCGCCGCCTGCGACCCCGAACGAGCCTCATAGTATCCACCGATCACATACAATTAGACGCGGGCGCACCACCGTGTCCTGACGACCGTGTCGCCCACACGCACCACAACTGCGCTCAAGCTCGTGTGCTTTGCTGGACAGTTGTTCACTCATATATGCCACTGTGTCCTTGAAGACTACCCGCGCAACGCCGCGCAGTCGTGGCACGCCCAGCAACACACAGCTGCGCGACCCTGCCAGCGCTGCGGCCCAGCTGCGACCCGCAGCTGGGCCACCACCTGCGTCACCTTTTCGCGTGCCGCTTCTGTTTGTCGAGCCCGATCACCCGGTGCGCGTCCGCCTTGCGCACGGGGAAGAAGTTCAGCTCGTTGTCCTGCACGTCGAGCACCTTCAGCGCCTTGTTCGTGCCCAGCGACATCGCCACGGGCTTCAACATCTCGTCCTGGATGGCGCTCTCGCGCAGGTATATCGTCTCCAGGCCCGGCTGCAGGCTCTCGTCCTCCTCCGACAGCACCGTCGCCAGCTTCCCCAGCGGCCGCGACGTTCGGATGATGTTCGCGGACAGGTCGAGCATCTTCAGCGACTTGTTACCCTTCAGCCCCTGCGACCGCACCGGAGGACGCCACGCCGCGCCGCTCGGCTGCGAATCGGCCCGCGCCGTGCGCGGCAGCAGCACGGCCATGCAGGGGGCGTCCTGTGGGCGCAGGGTCGCGGCGGGGCGGGGCGCGGGCGCACCTGGATGAGGGCCTCGAGCCCGTCGTCCATGATGGCGTTGTAGGCGAGGAGGAGCGTGGCGAGGCTGCTGTTCTCCTGCAGCGCTTTCCCAAAGTAAATGCCGCTCTGGTCGCTCAGGCGGTTGCCGCTCAAGTTGATGTAATTGACCGTCGAGTTCTTCTGCAGCCCGCGCGTGAGGTACTGGATCGCGTAGTCCGACACCTCGTTCGCCTGCAGCGCGGAACACGAAGCAGGGCGCGTCATGTTCTCTCTCTCGCTCGCTCGTCCACAAACGGTCCCGCGTCGGCACCACGGCGCGGCGTCGCTCACCCCCGCGTCGAGGTACTCCAGCGCCGTGTCCTTGCCCATGTTGTCCCCGAGGCCCACCAGCAGGGAGTCGCCGATGGGGTTGGTGCTGACTTTGAGCGTTCGGAGGCGCGTGCTCTGCCCCACGGCCTCGCCGAACTCCCTGCAGTCCCCGTCGGCCTGGTTGTCCGCCAGCGACAGCTTCTGGAGCGGCGCGCCGGCCAGCAGGGGCTTCGCGAAGGCGTTCACCCCGCGCGTGCGAATCGCGTTGCGGGAAATGTCGATCACCGCGAGCTTCGGGTGCCCCGCCGCGCCCTCCGCGATGCACGTGCACCCGATCGGCCCGATCTGCACGCAGCGCGCGAGGCGGCCGAGCGGTCACGTGCTGACTAACACGACGCCCACACACTGCGCGCGCGTTGGGTTGGGCCGCGGTCGGGAGCGCCGCCGCACCTTGTTCTCGCTTATGAAGAGCTTCTCGAGGGTCTTGTTGCCCTTGACGAAGTTCCCGAGCTCCGTCCCGCCCTTGTCGTCGATGTCGCACGCGTCCAGCCGCAGCTCCGCCAGCTTGCACTGGTCGTTGCTCATCAGCGCGTGCGCGAGCTCCGACGCGCCGTCCCCGCCGAGCGGGTTCATGGACAGGTTCAGGAGCGTCACGTTGTCGATCTGCGCCAGCGCCCCGGCGAGCGGCTTGAGCTCCTTGAACGACAGGTACGAGGAGATCACCTCCAGCTTCTTCAGGTCCGGCAGAAGCTGGAGCCAGTCTGACAGCACGCCAATGCTATCCTGCAAGCAAGCACCGAGCCGAAGACGTGAGCGCGCGGCGCCCGGACGCTCTTCCGGCCCCACCGGGGGCAAACGCCGCGATGTGGGTAGCAGTGAGACGGCTCTGCGTCACGGGCGCTACCTGCGCGTCGACCTTGGGGTCGCAGCAGCCCTTGAGCGTCAGGTGGGCCGTGCCAGCGCGTTTCATCGCGCGGAAGAGCAGCCGCAGGTCCGACGTGGACGCGCTGGCGACCTCCATGTGCCGATCGACGGGGGCAGTGCGGCCGCCGATCGTGATGAGCTCGCGACCCTGCGTGGGCGGCGTCGCGGGGATGTGCCGCGTACGGTGAGGCGGTGGCGCGACGCCAGACTGAATAGGAGCGGCCGCGCAACGCGATTCGAGGATCGGTGACTACGACGGAAACAGCCAGTTGGGGTGGGTGAGGCGGGGGCGTGCGCGTGCGCCCGGGGGGTCGGCGTGCGGCTGCAGTGTGATGGCGGCGAAAGCGCGCAGTCTGGGGTCCGCGTGCCTGTCCGTCGAGCTGGTGGCGCGTGGTCGTCTTGGCCTTCAGGAGCTGTCTCGCCGCCTCGCTCTGCTTCAGCTTCTCTATCTCTTTCGTTTTCGCGGTCGCAAGACCTGAGAAGGCGCTGCCGAGGCCTGCGACAAGGCACCAGGACGGCAACCGGCGTGGACTGGCGAGATGCACCATCCACCGCCAGTGGACGCAGCCCGCGATCCGCAGCTGTCCGCGAAATTCCGCGAAACGTCATCGCACGCGACGCAGCACATCTCGAAGGTCCTCGAAACGCCGAAGAAGCCTCTGCCCTTCGCGGCCGGGGCGCAACAAGGGCGCCAACGACAACGCTGGCGAGTGCGGGCGAGCTCCGCCACGGCTGCCGCGGCGCGTGGTCGCGGGCGCACTTTGCAACCGATCCGACTGCGACTTGGCCTTCTTCTCCTTGTCCATCCGCCTCTGGTCCTTGGCCTGCTTCTCCCGCACCGCAGCCTTGATGTCCAAATACTTCTTCACTGTCTGCGCATCCTTCTCGTCCTCGCTGCGCCGCCGCGGCGCAGCTCCGCCCGCGCCGCTCATGGCCCGCCCTCTCGCGCCGGGCCCTCCACAAGACGCGCGCGTGGCCCCTTCGGCCTCCCCCGGCAATACTGGCAACGGCTTTCGTGCACACTACCGTCTGCGCGCACGCACGCCGCGCCCAAGACGCACCGCTCGCTTCTCTGACGCGCGGCGTCGCGCGCAGGAGCCCTCGTGGCCTGCCGCGGACGGGCCCCGCCGGTACAACCACGCGGTCAGTCACCGCCTGACTCAATCAACTCACGTGTGTTATACACCCCCCCCTCTGCGCGGTCGCGTTGCGGCGTGGATCGCAGGCTACGGTCCACGGCCTTGCGCGATGCGCATCATCGGCCTGCACCGTTTCAAGCTCCCACCCCCGCCCGTGGCACCGCCGCCGTAGCACTGCTCCGTGTCCAGAAATGGGCATCGCGGCCCGGTCGCAGGCCCGGAGAGCGCCCACGGCGCTTGCGCGATGCAGACGGCGCACGCCGTGAGGCGTGGGGCGTGGGCTGGTGGGCGCGGGGCGGGCGGGCTAAGACCTGACCACACCGACAACCCCCCGACGCGCGCCGCGGCGTGCTCGCAGAAGCGCCGGCCTGGCGGCGCGATGGGCGCAGAGATCGGCCGCGGTGACGGACTGCGCGTTTTGCTGACGGCGCCGGCGAAGTCGCGTGCTGCGCGCCACCGAGGCTTCCAGCTGCGTCCGGGGCGACCGCGGTGGTTCGCCGGTTCGTTCGTTTCGGTGCACAGCAGCGCAAGATGGTGTCGCGGATGGAAGTGTTCACCCACTGGTTCCAGCTCGCCGACTCGGGTGCGCGTTCCCTGCGCGAGGTTCTGCAGCCCGCCCACGCACCGCAGATCGACGCACGGGGGGCCGTTCGCCCGGCTCCCGTGCACCACGCTGTATGACGTTCGCGATCGAGCGAACTCGGGATCGGTGGTCCTCCGTGCCGCTCTCCAGCGCCAGATGCCCCCACCCTGCTTGCCTTCAATGTACCCCCGTACGCGCGTGAGAGCGTCCGTTTCCGGTCGTTCGCCGGCCCGCCGGTATGTCTGTGTCGCGTTCCACACCTGAGGCACGCTCGGACGATCGGTCATGCGGAAACGACGGCGCGAAGAGGCCCGGAGGGATCTGCTCGCAGCGCCTGGGAGCCCGAATGCCTCCCAGCGGCGCTTTCCTCGGATTTGGCCCGGTCCGACGAGGCCTCATAGACTGATCCAACTGGCGGCGGAGCTCACGTGCACCGACGGCCCGCCGAACGACCCTGCGTTCCGTGCCCCTGTCCGTGCAACCTCCATGCCACGCAAGGCGTCGTGGGGGCCTCTGCCCCGCCGCGGCCGGCGGTTCTCGAGCCCTGAGTTCTTCCACACTCACCACCTGGGCGCGGGGCTCCGTTCGTGCGGTGCAGACAGGGACGGGCGGCTGACTGGTCCAGATGCAGTACAGTTCTTCAACCGAAGCGGCCTGCCGCGGCACGTCCTGTCGCGGGTGTGGGCGCTCGCTGACTCGCAGCGGCAGGGCTTCCTGGACATGACTGGCTTCGAGAAGGCCATGGACCTCATCACGCTGGCCCAGAGCGGCGCTGTGCTGTCCGCGGAGCTCTACGGAAACGCCAAGCAGTCCGGTGCGCCGCACGGCCGACGAGCGCCCGCTTGCGCGCGCGGCAGCGGCGTGGTCGAGCCCTGGACGCGGTCGACGCGCCCGCGCCGGCGTGGGTTCGCGCGGCGTGTTGAATAGTGCTTGTGGTGGTTTGTGCTGACGCAGGCGAGCTGGAGGGCAAGTTTCCGATGCTGGAGGGAGTGCACATTCCGGGGCAGGAGCCGAGCGAGTACGACGTGGAGCGGCCGGACGGCGGCCCGAACCTGCAGCCGGGGCCGCCGCAACAGAACCTGAACAACAACAACTCGGTGCCGGGGTGGGGCATGCAGCCGCAGCAGGTGCGACGCGGTCTCGCAGACCGCAGCGAAGTCCTCCCTCGCTCGGCTGCGGTCGGTCCGACCCGGAGTCGCGACGCGGTGGTGTTTGTTGCCGTGCTGCTGTGCAGAGCTGGGGCCGGAAGCCGCCGCCGCCCGGGAGCCAAATGCCGGCGCCGGCGGGCGTGAATACGCGGGACTTCATGGCCGACGTGCACGACGTGTTCCGGAAGCGCGGGAAGAAGCGGCCGGTGCCGCAGGCCACGTGCACCTCGATCATCGACGGGCTCAAACAGATCTACTTCAAGAAGATCAGACCCATCGAAGAAGCCTTTAAATTCGGCAACTTCTTCTCTCCCTACCTCACCGAAGGTGCGCCCCTCGCCGCGATGACTCACCACGAAGATCCTGCAACACAAAACCCCCCCCTTTCCCCCTCCCGTTCCGGCAGCTGCTCCTCCACCACGTCGCCCGCTTACTCGGTCTCTCGCGCACACCCTCGCGCTCGGACGACGCCCGCGCGCAGGCGACTTCGTGGCCAAGCCGTCGGTGCTTCTCCTGGGCCAGTACTCCACGGGCAAGACCACGTTCGTCAAGCACCTGCTGGGCAAGGAGTACCCCGGGTGTCACATCGGGCCGGAGCCGACGACGGACCGCTTCGTGGTCGTGATGCACGGCCCCGAGGACCGCACGACCCCCGGCAACACGCTGGCGGTGATGCCTGACAAGCCGTACCAGGGGCTGAGCATGTTCGGGACGGGGTTCCTGGGGCGGTTCATGGGCGCGGAGACGGAGGCGAAGCTGCTCGAGGAGGTCACGATCGTGGACACCCCCGGGGTGCTGTCTGGCGAGAAGCAGCGCATTGAGCGGCAGTACGACTTCATCCGCGTGAACGAGTGGTTCGCGACGCGCTGCGACATCATCCTCCTCCTCTTCGACCCCTACAAGCTCGACATCAGCGACGAGTTCAAGGCCGTCATCCAGGTCAGACAACCCGCAGCTACACCCCCCCGCACAGCGCGTGCACCCGCCGCAGCGCCCCGTCCGCCTCCGCCGCGACCGCAACCCTCCCTCCGCGTCCGCGCTGCGTGCAGCGGCTGCGCGGGCACGACGACAAGGTCCGCGTGGTCCTCAACAAGGCGGACCAGGTCGACGCGCAGCAGCTCATGCGGGTGTACGGCGCGCTGATGTGGTCGCTGGGCAAGGTGTTCAAGTCCCCCGAGGTCTGCCGCGTGTACATGGGGTCGTTCAACGCGGGGAAGGAGATCGACGACTCGGTGCAGCTGAAGAGCCTGTTCGAGGCGGAACAAAAGGACCTGTTCGCGGACCTGCTGCAGATCCCGCAGCGCAGCTGCGACCGCAAGGTGAACGAGTTCGTGAAGCGCATGCGCGCGGCGAAGATCCACGTCGCGATCATGGGCCACCTCCGCAAGATGGTGCCCATGTTTGGCAAGGCCAAGTGGCAGGAGAAGGTGCTGCAGACGCTGGACCAGGAGTTCGTCAAGGTGCAGCGCGAGCACCAGCTGCCGCCGGGGGACTTCCCGGACGTCAACCGGTACCGCGACATCCTCGCTGCGTTCGACATCGCGTCCTTCCCAAAGCTCGATCACTACCGGTCGCTGTCGGCGATCGACGACGCGCTCACCAACGACGTGCCCGCGCTGCTCAAGGCCTTCGATAATCCGTTCTAGGCCCGCGCCGCCGCGCGCTCCCCGGCCGCGCACGAGCGCCTGCGTGTGACGCCCTCGTTGTCACAACGGCCGCCGCGCTGGCGGGTCTGCGCTGCGCGGGGCCTGGCTAGAGCTTGTCCACGATGCTGTGCATGGCGCGCTTCAGGTAGCGCAGCCGCACCACCTCGGTCTGCACCTGGGCGAGGTCGCCGGCCTTGAACGCTGCAGACACCGCAGCGACGCGCTCGTCCACGCGCGCCTGCGTGTCCTCGCGCATCTTCTCCAGCTCGTCCGCGCTCGCGTCCTCGACCGCCTCGCGCCTGCGCGTGCGAGGACCACGCCGCCAGGCGTGGGCGCGTCGCCTTGCGGCACTAGCACAAGCTGTTCGCACGTTCAGAGGGAAGGGGGAGGGGCGCACAGTTCCATCGCCCACATGAGGAGCTCCGGGTCCCTGGTGGTGGCCTCCTCGTCGTGGTCGTGGTCCACGTCAGGCTGGAGGAGTCGGAGGAGGTGTTTTGCGCGCAGGAGGGGGCACTTCAGCACGTGGTACGCCTCGTTGAGCGCGCTCGACAGGTCCGCGGAGACCTCCTGCTCCGCGCTCGACGCGCCGCCGAAGCGGTCCGGATGCAGTTGGAACTGCACCGCACGTCAGACCAGAAGCAACCGTACGTCAGCCACGCGCACGCAGTTGTGGTTTCACGCAGGCTCGCCCGGTGACGCGGGCTGCCGGCGAGCCGGTGCGACGGCTGGTGGAGGGACGCCGGCCGTCGGCGTTCCGGGGGCGGGCGCGGGCGGTGGAGGCTGACGTGCGTGGCGGGTACCTGGGCGGCCTTGAACGCCTTCTCGAGGGCGGCGAGGTCGATGTCGTAGCACGGCTCGTCGATGCCCATCAGCTTGAAGTAGTCGTGTTCGGTGTGCAGCGGCTGCACGGCGTTGCAGCGCCCGCAGAAGAACGAGGGAGCGCTGGGGGTGCCTGCGCTGGTGTCCGGACCCTCCGGCTCGCCCCCGTCCCCGCGACCCGCACCGCACCGCCAGCACGAAGCCTCGTCGCGGCCTCTTCTGCTATCCCCGTGACCGTCGTGCTGGAACGCACGCTGTGACGTGGAAACGCCGCGGGTCCAACTATGCGCGCCGCTGCTTCCCGGTCCCGCTAGGCGAGCCAGGCTGCCGCGAAACCACCTGATACCGGACGGCACTGGCAGTGTATGCGACGCCACGGCATCCGCGCAGCATTGCAGCGACTGACGGTCAGTCACGCTTCCAACCCGGGCTGCGCTGCGCACAAGGCCTCGGGCCCCACGCAGCCGCATTGGCGCCGAACCACCGCCAGTCGATGCGTGGGCTCCCTCGTACGAACGAGCAGGTGGAACGCAGCGTACCAGGCTAGGCTGATAGCGTTCAATTTCGCGACTCGGCTTCAACAACCTACGTTTGCGAGGATCCGACGCACTGCACGGACCTCACCGATTCGACGCGGCCCGCGGAACAACTGCCCAGACGGCCAGCTAGCCTCGGGCCTTTTGCCAGCGAGACCGTCTCCCGTCAGGACACGGTCCTGCCACAGAACCCCCACCCCCCCTCCAACACCCCCGGCAGTCACTCCATCCGCCCCACCCGACCGCTCCCGCGGCCCACAATGTGGCGCACGCACCAAGCACACCCTGCGCACGCGCCCACCCCCTGGCTCAGCCATCACTGTGCCGATGCCACCGCGACACCCCCCGTCGTCGCAATCCTCACAGGTTCCACTCGTCCGCCTCCCCGCCCGCGCCCCACTCCCCCTGGTACTCCCCCTGCTCGTACCCCGCGTAGTCCCCCTGCCCGCCCTGGCTGTACGCCCCCTCCCCGTCGATCGCCGACGCTGGCCCCATGTCGCCCTCGTACACCTCCAACCGCTGCTGCAGGTCCGCCACCTGCTCCTGCAGCCGCGCCCGCTCCTCCTGCAGCTGCGCGAGATCCGCCCCCTGCCCGGCGTCCCCGCCGCTCTGCGCCGCCTGCAGCTGCGCGCGCAGCGACTGCACCTCTGCACGCGCAGCGTCCGCCTCCGCCTGCTGCGCACGCAGCGCCCTGACCTCGTCCTGCGCGGCGAGCGTGCGGTGGATGGCGTGGGCGCACTGACAAAGGCGGGAACGGTGCCGTCTCGGCCTGACTCGAGCGCTCGCGGCCGTTGTTCCGCAGTTGCGGCGGTTGCGGTGTTGTGCCCACGGCCGCGAGAGAGACGGGCGCGAACGCGCGGTCCCTGCTGCGCCCCTGCACCGCTACACATCGCCCCGTGCGCGCCGGCCCGGCCCGGTCGCTGGCGGACCTGGGACGCACCTGGAGCTGCTTGTGCGCGGCGGCGAGCTCCCCGGAGTCCTGCGGCGCGTCGGCCTCGGGCTGCTGGAGCTTGGAGAGCCGCGCGAAGATGGCCGCGGCGGCGTCGCGGTCGTAGTCGCCCAGCACGGACTGCACCTGCGCCACAGGCGCGCACACCGCCATCCGCGGCTCCCCGTTCTCGGGGCCCGCTGCGGCAGGAAGCTGCTCCGCTGGCTCCTGCGGGTGTCAGCGGTGACGGGGGGGGCTTGCTTGGGCGAGGGACCGGGGCGGCGTGGCGTGGGGGCGCCGTGCGACCTTGCGGGAGGGCGGGAGGGGTTGGTTCTGCACCTGGTAGGCCTGGGCGGCGGGATCCTGTGCCTGGTAGGCGTCGTATGTCTCTTGTGAGTTCTGCGCCTGTCCGTAGTTGTCGTACGACTGGCCGTACGTCTCGTGGCCGCTGTATCCAGCCACGCCCTGGTAGCCGCTCCCCGTCGCCTGTCCGTACGGGGCAGCCACGGCCGGAGCACCGCCGTAGACTTGCTGCTGCTGGTAGTACGACATCGCTGCGAAAAATCCGCGCCTCGGGTCACGGGTGAGAAGACAGGGGCTTTGGCCGCAACGAAAGTGCCCGCGTGGGCTGGAAACGAGGATGTTTTGTGGGGTGGTCGCTGCGCTTGGATGCTCGAAGCGGCGTCGTCGCGGTGTGCGCATGCGCGCGGGCGCGGACCCATTGTGCCGCGCTGTTGACCCACGCGGGGCCTCTGGCGGGACAGTCTCCCCTGCGTCAGCGCGCGCTGCGGAGGAAGTAAGCTTCGAGAACATTACCAGGCCGCTCCCTGCCGGACTGGCCAGTGTGCGAGCGCCGAATGGCGCCGTGGGGCGCGCCTGGTGCGATGTCCATCTGGTGAAGCCAGTCCCGCAGAGGCTCTTGGGGACACGAGAAAGAACGAACGCGCGAACATGGGGTGATAATCGCCGTTCCAAACATTGAATCAGCCGGGGGCGGGCGAAAATCGAGCAGCAGGCCACCATGACGGTCCCGCTGAGGGCCCAAAGCGCCGGTGGAATGGAGTTCGGAGTGCGCATCGTGAGCATCGACTACTACATGGCGAGGTACGTCGGTGGCCCCGTCAAGATCTGATGTCCCGTACCGCGTATGCTCTGTGAGAATTGAAGTCCCATAGTCCACGCGACGGCGCCTTTTTGTTGCGATGCACACCGAGGGGGACATCGTGCCGGGCGCCGCGGTGTCACCGCTTCAGCGCACCTCCCCTCGTTCCCGCAGACCCATCAGAGACATCGACGTCCTCCTCACCCAGAGCGGCGAGCAGATCCGCCAGGTGCGCTCCCGCGCCTCCCACACCGCACACACACAACCTCGCCCCGCGCCGCCGTCGGCCGAGCTCCCCAGTCACGCGACCCGTTGCGCGCGCAGGTCCCGATCGTGCGCATCTTCGGCGCGACCCCGGCCGGCCAGAAGTGCTGCCTCCACGTCCACAGAGCGTTCCCGTACCTCTACGTACCCCTGCCAGACAGCGTCCCGCAGGACCCGCAGCACGTGCAGGCGTACCTGCGCCGGCTGACCGCCGCGATCGACCGAGCAGGTGCGCGTGCTGCGCGGGCCCGCACGTCCCGTCCGCCTCAGCGACGCTGTGCCGATCAAGCACAACGTACGTGTACGTGTGCGTTCGACATTGATCGACCGCGACGCACGCTGCGCGTGTTCCTGCAGCGGAGATCGCGCGTGTTGCGCGGCAGAAGGAGCGCGAGGAGAAGGAGCAGCGGCAGCGGCCGCAGCAACAGCAGCAGGGTGCGGCGCAGGGGAGTGCCCGCGGAGGCAGAGCGCCGGCGGGACGAGCGGCGGAACCGAGGGCGCACGTGCTGGCGGCCTCGCTGGTCCGAGCGCGCAGTGTCTACGGGTTCGAGCCGGACGACACGCTCTTCGTGAAGATTCAGTTGCTGGACCCGCGGCAGATGACCCATGTCACCACCCTCCTCCAGGTGTGTGTGTCATTGCGACGCTTGCAAGTGCTGCTGGCGTGCCGTGGAGTGCGTGCATCGCAGCGGTGGAGCGACTAGGTGTTCGGCAGCTCGGGACCCTCGGCAAATATCAATTCGTGGTGTTTCGTTTTTTCTTCGGCGCAGTCTGGCGCGATCCTCGGGCAGCGGTTCCAGCCGTTCGAGTCGCACGTCCCGTACCTGCTCCAGTTCAAGATCTCGTACAACCTCGTCGGCATGGGCGTCCTCCGCCTCTCCCACGTGCGCTTCCGGGGGTCCCTCCCCGACGGCGCACAGTGCCGACGTCTGCGCTTCCTCGACGGACTCGCCGACCACGACCCGAGCGGCGGCGCGCCGGGCCAGTCCGCGTCCCCGCCTCCTCCGGCGTCCCTCGGGAGCGCCGGAACGGCCGGCGGCGCGGCGGCGCGCACGTGGCTGGCCGACTCATGCCCCGACACGTGGAGGTGGGGGTCGCGGCGACTCCCCCGGCGCAGCAGCACGTGCGAGCTCGAGTGCGACGGGTCCGCGGAGGACATTCTGAACGTGCTCGACGCCGTCCGGATGGACCTGGCTGACGCCAGCCCTGACGATCGTCTAGTTGAGTCTCTGATCAATATCTGGGAAGACGAGAAGGCCAGGACTGGCCGGACGCCGCCGCCGCCGCCGCCGGACCTCGAGCGCGAGCCGGAGACGCTGTGCACGTACGTGGAGGACATCCGCGCCGCCTTTGTTCGAAGCAACGAGACATATAGGAAACTCAATCCCGAGCTGTTTCCCACGGAGCCTGAGAGGGCGCACGGCGCCCCCTCGCAGACGCCGGCGAGCCAGGCGCCGTCGCAGCTGCTCGGTGCAACTCAGGCTGCGAACCGCGCGCGGGAAGCGGTGGACGTCGCCTCGCCTGCCGCGCTGGCAAGCGGAGACGGCGTGCGGCCGGACGACCCCGGTTCCGCGGTCGACACGGCGACGCCCCGCGGACCGCCCAGGGAGGGCGACTTGGACGAGAACCTCGCGCGGAGCTGCTTCGGCGCCGCGGAGCGCCCCGCGGCTCCGGCGAGCGTGCGCCGTCAGCTTCTGGACGTGCTCACGCAGGCGGGGGATGTTCGCGACGACGGGGGGGGTCCCGACGCCGGGGACCGCGAGGCCCAGCGCGATCGCGAGGACGGCGACGAGGACCACGTCGGGGACGTGAGCGAGCTCATCGCGCTGCTGGAGAGCAGCCAGCGGCGAAGACAGCAGTCGCAGGTGCGCGCGGCTCCTTTGGCCGCACGCCGCGACCGCGCTGGCATGCGCGACGCGCTGCGTCGCTTCCTCGCTGATCGAACCCCGTGTCGGCGACCGTGTGCAGGCTGGCAACCATGGCGCGGCTGTATCTCAACCGTTTGTTGGATGTACGCCTGCTAGGATTCTGGAGGGACCTGAGGCTGGAACACCGTCCTGCTCGGACGACGACAGCGACATCGATGTTGCCGACACGGGCCCCGACGGTCTCGACGTCCTGGCGCAGGAGCTCGCGAAGAGTCAGGATCCAAGGTCTCCTGGCGAACAGGAACAACCACAGGCTGCCGGGGCTGACGGCGCGACGCCGAGCCAGATTGCGCCGAGCCAGCGCGACCTCAGCCAGGTCATGGCGTCCGTCGGACCCTCCGCACGGGCGCGTCGCGGCGCCAGGGAGTCGATGGACATTTTGGCATGCTCGCAGGCCGACGAGTACAACGAGTGGCTCTCGCTCTCCGCCCCACGGGACGATACCGACCGTGAAGCTCCTGCCGCAGGGCCTGGTGTTGACGGGGACGCGACCCGCGCTCCCTGGCGCGAGCCGCCAGCAGCGCCGCCGCCAACGCCGGCAAAGGATTGGGTGCGGCCTGCGATGCCGCTCGATGGCCGAGCGCATCGTTTGGACGACGGCCGAGCTGGCACTGCCGGCGGCGACGGTGGAGGCGGGTCCGGGGAAGGAGACATGGATTTAGATGCACATTCAGATATAGAAATGGAGAGTGAACGCAGCGCGGAAGAAGACGAGCTCTTGAGGCTTCGTGGCGGAGGAAACGACGGCGAGGAGCCGGCGCGTCGACAGGTGCGGCGATTCAAGCCGCCGAGGAGGGTCCAGGGCAACGCTGCGCGCCAGGAGGACGCCGCCCGTGCGCGTGACAACAGGTCGGGGGAGTCGCCGGACGATGCATCGCAGGACAGCGACTCGAGCGACGCGGGCCAGTCCGCGGGCGGCTCGTCGCGGTTCGCGGCGCTGACGATGGAATGGCGGCGGAACCAGAGGGTGCGCGGCCGGGGCGGCAGTCGCCCTGCGACGAAAGCTGTGCGTCTGCAACTACCGCTCACACCGCCGCCAGGGCCAGCGAAGGAGCAGGAGACGTCGCGGTCGCCGAAAGGAATCGGTCTATTGACGCCTCCACGGTCGGCGGCGGCGACGCCGAAGCAGCCACACGACGCGCGGCTGCCCGCAAGACCTGAAATGATATCTTCTGATCCTTCGCCGTTCCGAGGACAAGCGGCGCTGCAACACGGCGCAGACGCCGACGCTTCGCTGGACGTGGGCCTTGAATATCGGCCGGACGTGGCGGGCACCGAGCCGGCCCAGCTTCCCAGCACCAACAGATCAGAGACCACACCACCCCACGGCAGGCGACGACTGCGGTTTTCCCCCCGCGAGTCCCAGGCGCTGCTGGACGTCCTCGCGCCGGTCGTCGAGATGGGGACCACAGGCGACGCGGAGGGGCCAGGAACGGCTGCGCAGCATGCGAGCGCCGTCGTGTCGCCCGTGGTCGGGGTCGCTGCGACGCCGCGCGGGTCGGAGGGGACGCGATCCCCGTCTGTGCTGCTCAGCGGCGACGAGATGGCGCTCGACGTGCCGGTCGTCCCGGGAACCCCACCGGACGCGGGCGACGATGCCCCAGGGGGGGGTGTTGACGACGTCAGCAACTCGCTGGATGACGGGCCCGGGGTGGTTGTCGTGACACCTTCGGACCAGCAAGCATCGCCCGAGGAGACCGTCGAGGACACGCAGTCGGACAGCTCTTGGGGGGGGTTTCAAGCTCCGGTCAGACCTGCTGTGCCGTTGATTGGCTCGCAGGCGTCTCCCGCAAGGGCGCTGCCGCTGCAGCCGTCCGGCGCCTCACAGCGGTCGCGCGGCACCGCGATGCGCATTGACTCGCCGCCTGTGCCGGAGACGCAGTCGTTGCATGAGGCATCGCAGCCTGACTCAATTGTCAGGGGGGGGTCGCAGCCGGGACAAGATGACGCCGACCGAGAAGCAAACCGACCGCGGAGCGAGCCGTCTCCTCAGCACGGACAGGCTGCGTCACTTCCGGACCCTCCGCTGCAACACACCCCCAGCGCAGGGGGAGTGTCGCCACTTGGGGCCAGTCAGGGCCGCTCCGACCGCGGCTCCGGACCGTCGCAACCGGACCCGCCCGCGGGGGAGACCGCGCATGCGAAGCCCGCGTCGCAGCTGAGCTCCGGACAGCATGCCACGCCCTCTGACGCGCCGCAGCCCCAGCTCCCAGGTGCACTCACCTCCGCGACGCGCCCACGTGGCGCACTCGCGCGGCAAGCGGGCAACGAGCCCTCGCAGGGCGATCCATCGATTCCCAGACGCGCCGCTCAGCGGCAGGGCTGGATCCGGCCCGCTGTTGAGCCCCCCACAGAAGAGCAGGTCGTTCAGGATATTGTCGAGTCAGGGGGGGATGTTATCGTGTACCAGGAGCCGTTCTACTCGCGCCGCGCGGACGGCCCGCGCAACGGCATCGCGACTATCGGCGGGCTGCAGTTCCGCGCGCGTTTCAACGACCTCCAGTCCCTCCGCGGCTTTAACGAAACAAGCGGCGAGCCGACCTTCCTCGAAGCGGCCATCGCGCGGGAACGGCGCAGGGAAACAGCCGAACGGGACGAATCCACCCGAGCAAACGCTCCCCCGGCGCCAGCCGGGCCTCCAGCGGCCGATGCGGCGTTTCGACCGACCATTGTCTTCGGGCAACGCGCGGGGCCGACGTGCTCCGGCTGGAGGGTGGTGCGGGTCGCCGCGGCGCCGCCGACGTACGCCGAGGCCCAGCGGTGGCTGCGGGAGGGCGGGCACGGGCGCGGGACGGCGCGCTCGTCGCGTGCGCCCGTGGATGGCATGGACGAGAACACTGGCAAGCTCGTGGTCGGTGCTGACACGGCAGGAGAAATGCTCGGGACCCCGTCCGGCGTGTCGGGCCTCGGGGCGGACCTGACGCAGGTCTCCCTGACCCAGGGCCGCTCTGGAAAGCGCGCGCGGTCGCGTGCGGCGTCCCAGGCGACGCAGAGTGAGCGGCAGCCGGAGCGGGACGATGGAGCGGCGTCCGGTGACAGCGAGGACTCGTTCAAGCCTCCGTCGCCCAAGTACGACCAGGGGACCGACTTCTTCTTCCGCACGCCCGCGCTGCCCTCCGCGTACCGCGCGCGAGCGAGCACCAAGCGTCGACGCCACACAACGGAGAAGGGGGAGCGAGCGTCGGCCTCCGCGGACGCAGCGCGCGACGGCTCGCACGCCACGGGCGCCGCCACCCCCCCGTCCGTCACGGCGCCGCGGGCCGGGACGACGCCGTCGCCGCACCGCAAGACGAACCGCCCTGGCGCGCTCGGGCACGCGAACCCGACTGTCAGTCAGCTGGACGGTCCCCCGGGGGGCACTGGCGCCACGACGCCGACGCCGACCAGCCAGGTGGGGTTCCGCAGGTCGAGGCTTGCCGGAAAGGGCCTCGGAATGAGCGCGATGTGCATCGAGGTGCTTGCCGAGTGCCGCGGGGGGCTTTTGCCGGATCCGCGCTTCGACGCCATCCAGGCGGTGGCGCTGTCGTGCTACGAGGACTGCGAGGACGTCGACGGCGGCAAGTACCTCACGCACGTCGTCCTTACCGGGCCGGAGGCCGAGGTGCAAGCGACAGTCCCCTCCGCTGACAATGTCACTCCCCCCCGGTCGGGTCCCACGCCTGAGGGAGCGGGCAGCCGGCCTGAAGCGTCGCCGGGAGCGTTGCCTGCGCGGGGACTGGCCGCGGAGGGCGCGAGCGGCCTCGGACCGAGCGGGGCGACGGCGGCAACCTTCCGGGACCTGTTTCGCGGCGCCGCGGCGGCCGGCGCGGCGATGCGCGAGCAGGACGACGATTCTCCCGACGACGACGACGCCGCGGGGGACGCACGCGACGAGGCTGCGCAGGACCTCTTCCCGGGGGAGGACTGGGCCGACGGAGTCAGGGAGGTGGTGTCTGACGGCATCTCGGGGCCTGCGTCAGGCGTGGTGGTCCTGGAGGCCGCGGGCGAGGTCGGCGTGCTGCGGTACCTCGTGTCGTGCGTCCGCGCGATGGACCCCGACGTCCTCATGGGGTTCGAGATCCAAGGAGGCAGTCTCGGGTATCTGATTGATCGAGCTGCAGCCCTCGAACTCCCCCTGGTCCGGGAGCTCAGCCGGGTGCCCCGCGGGCCCGCGTCGCCCGCCGAGGCCGCGGGCGCGGAGGCCGACGAGTACGGCCGGCTGCACCAGAGCGGCCTGCACTGCACGGGGCGGGTGATCCTCAACCTATGGCGCGTGCTGAGACACGAGCTGAAGCTCACGTCCTACTCGTACGAGTCCTGCGCGGCCGCGGTGCTGCGGCGGCGCGTGCCGCGTCCGCCGCGGACCGAGCTGCACCGGTGGTTCTGCGGGGGCCCCGCGGGGGGCCGCTGGCGGGCGCTGACGCACCTGGTGAACCGAGCACGGGGGGGGCTCGAGATGTCTGACGCGCTGGACCTGCTCGGGCGGACCGCGGAGCTGGCGAAGACGTTCGGGATCGACTTCTTCTCCGTGCTGTCGCGCGGCAGCCAGTACCGCGTCGAGAGCATGATGCTGCGGCTCGCGCACACGCAGAACTACGTGGCTCCGTCGCCGTCGCGCGACCAGGTCGCAAACCAGCCCGCGATGGAAGCGATCCCGCTCGTGATGGAGCCCGAGTCGCGGATGTACTCCTCCCCCGTCGTGGTCCTCGACTTCCAGTCTCTTTACCCTTCCATGATCATCGCGTACAATCTGTGCTTCTCGACTTGCCTCGGACGCCCCGCGCACTACCGCGAGGGCGACGGCGCGCGGCTCGGGATCCTGCAGAACATGAAGCTGCGCGAGGGGCTCCTGCAGGGCGACCTGGACCCCGCAAAGCTGAACGTTGCGCCCAACGGCGTGGCCTTTGCGCCGCCTGCGGCGCGGCCGGGGGTCCTGCCGCGGCTGCTGAAGGAGATCCTCGACACGCGCGTGATGGTGAAGGCGGCGATGTCGCGGCTGACGAAGGACGAGCAGGCCGCGGCGGCCGAGGGCAGGCCCGGGGCGGCGTCGACGCGCGTGCTGCAGCGGTGCATGAACGCGCGGCAGTTCGCGCTGAAACTGATCGCGAACGTGACGTACGGGTACACCGCGGCGGGGTTCTCCGGGCGGATGCCGATGGCGGAGCTCGCGGACGCGATCGTGCAGTCGGGGCGCGAGACATTGGAGAACGCTATTCGGAAAGTGAACAATCATCCGAAGTGGAGGGCGCGGGTGGTGTACGGGGACACGGACTCGATGTTCGTGCTGCTGCCGGGGCGGAGCAAGGAAGAGGCGTTCGCGATCGGGCGGGAGATCGCGGAGGAGGTCTCGCGCGCGAACCCGCCGCCCGTGCGCCTCAAGTTGGAGAAGGTCTATCTGCCGTGCATCCTCCAGACCAAGAAACGGTATGTGGGGATGGCCTTCGAGTCCCCCACGCAGAAGCGCCCGCGGTTCGACGCCAAGGGCATCGAGACCGTCCGCCGCGACGCCTGCCCCGCCGTCGTGAAGATGCTCGAGCAGACCCTGCGCATCCTGTTCGCGACGAAGGACCTGTCGCTCGTGCGGAGCTACGTCGTCAAGCAATGGCAGCGCATCCTCGCGGGGCGCGTCGGGGTGCCGGATTTTGTGTTCTGCAAGGAGGTCCGCCTCGGGTCCTACTCCGCGCGTGCCTCGGCGCCGCCCCCGGCGGCGGTGGTGGCGGCGAAGGCGATGGTGGCGGACCCGCGCGCGGAGCCGCGGTACGCGGAGCGCGTGCCGTACGTCGTGGTGTACGGCGAGCCCGGCGCGCGGCTCGTCGATCTTGTCGTGCCCCCCGAGGCCCTCGTCGAGTCCAAGGTACGCTCGGACGCAACCACACATCAATTCCGTTGCTTTTTCTATATTTGGTGTCTCCATGCAGGCACAGCGCGCTACGAGCGCAAGGTGTGGCCTCACGGCCAGCGTCATCGTGCAACCCAATGGCGTCGATCGAGTAAAGGGCTTTTGAATGATTGCAGGGTCGTCTCCGCCTCCATGCGATGTACTACATCACCAAGCAGATCCTCCCTGCGCTGGAGCGCGTCCTGACGCTCGTAGGCGCCGACATCAACACGTGGCTCGCGGCCATGCCGCGCCCCATGCGGCTCATGCCGCACAAGCGCCCCCCGCAGCACCTCCCGATCTCCACCGCGCCCGACACGCAACCGCGGCCGCGGCAGGGCGGTTCGAGCGCCGTGCACGTCGCGGCGAGCGCGGCGACCGAGGGCTGGACCGCGGCAGCGCAGGGACTCGTGTCGGGGGCGGCTGCGGGGATCGTCGGGGCACAGAGGACGGCGCGTGCGCCGACGATCGACCAGTACTATCTGTCGCGGCACTGCGCTGCCTGCGACGGGCTGACGCACGCGGCGCGGGCGCTGTGCGACGGTTGCCGGGCCGATCCGCAGAGCAGCGCTCTCACGCTCGGCACGCGCGCCGCCCGCCTCGACGCGCAGCTCGCGCGCATCGTGCGCATTTGCCTCATGTGCGGCGGGGGCACTGTTCACGCGAGCGACATCGAGGACGCGGGCGCGCGGCGCGACAGCAGCGCCGCGACGAGCGCGGGGATCAGCTGCGTCAGCCTGGACTGTCCGGTGTACTACGAGCGCAACAAGCTCGCGCACGAGGCGCACCAGGCCAGCGCGCTTCTGGACACGGGGCTGGCGCTGCTGGAATCGGACGTGCGGAGCTGGCGCGAGTCCGGCAGCTGATCGAGGACGGGCATCGATGCGTACGAGTGCTGGTGGAGCGCGCGAGTCACTGCGTGTGGTCCGGTCCGCGAGGCAACAACAACGTAGTTGTCTTGGGCTGAGACGTCAGGTCTCTGCCGCTGCGCAGCGCGGGCATCGGCAGCGCGGCGCATTGGAGCTTCGGCGAGGCTGTGAGGCGCGTCGTGCCGCATCGGAGGTTCCGGGGCGCTCCGAGTGGCGTCAGGTTCCCAAGACTCCCCTAGCTGGCAGTTGGACGGTCCTGGCCTCATCACGGTCCCACGAGGGCCGCGAGGCAACTGCGCGGAGTCGTGCACCCACCGAACCTCGCAGTCGGACACGATGTCGGCGTCGCGGGTGGCAATGCGGCGCGCCACGCACGCGGGCTCGCATGCCAACATAAACATCGGCTGGATCCCACCCACGCCCGAAACAGCCTTCATGGGCATGCTCCCCGCGACGCCGGAGTACCACGATCCGAACTTCTTGCGCTCGATCTCGTCGATGCCGGTGAGCGGCCCCGTCGCGACGTGCTCGAGCGTGGTTCAGTTGCAAGTTGCAACTCCCGTCATCATATGCCGATTCCTCACTCGAAGCGGCGTCGGCGCCGGTCGAGACTGTCTGCCTCGGCGCTCGCGGTCTGACGAGAACGAGAGCGCCCGCCTCGATGGCGTGTCCGTCCCGATCGGTGGCCGTCCTAGCCCGAGTTTCTCAACTGAAACAGGTGTCATTGATGCTGCTCTCCGCTGCAGGTCAACTCGCCGTTCGACCTGTCGGGCGGAGACCCCGACACTACAGCCACGCTCGAGCGCCTGCGCGACCAGCGCGCGCGAACCGACCAGCGCAGCGAGCTACAGATCCAGCGCGCACTGTCATCGTCTCTACAAGCGGCCAGCGACCACGGCTCGCGCGCCCGGCACGCCCGGCACCGCAGGTCCATGTCGACCGCTGCCGGCGGAGTCGAGGCAGCGCAGCAGTGGTGGACCGGGTACCCAGTGTCCGCCGACACGTTCGCCGCGCTCTCCGAAGCAGCGTCCGGGGGGTTCGGCGGAAAGCTCAAGGTGCCGCGGATCTTCGCCAAGAGCATGCGCGGCGTGTCGTTCACGTGGGAGTACCTCGCGAAGGACAACGTCCACATCCTGGTGCCGGACTCCTTCGAGGCGGCGGCTGTCGTGGTCTTCGGCCCGCCGCGCTCCCTCGTGCAGCAGCTGTCCAACACAGGAGCAGACCTCTCCAGCGTCGTGGTCCCGTCCGGCTCCGTCACGGTGCGCAGCACCACGGGCCGGCACGTCCAGATCGACCAGAAGTACGCGCAGCACGCGCTGACGGTGCTGAACGACATCAGGGGGCACGTGCCCCGGGGGGCCATGTGCGCGTTCTGCGGACACGGGATCGGCGGCGGCGTCGCGATCGCCGCGGCGGTCCTCGGGGCGGGGTCCGGGTTCTGTCTGGACGTGGACCTGATCACGTTCGGGGCGCCCCCTGTCGGGAACGGGGCGTTCTCGCGCGCGGCGCACGCGCTGATTCCGATGCAGCTGCACGTGGTGCTGGACACGGACCCCGTCGTGAACCGCTTCGCGGACGAGGGCAGGGCGCCGATGCCAGGGCGCATTACGATCGGCGGGGTGATGGCGGGGTGCATGCCGTCGGGGGGCGGCAGGGCGTCGCCGAAGACGTACAGGAAGGCGATGCGGCGCGACAAGATGCTGTCGTGGTCGGGCGACACGGACGCAAGCGGGTCGGAGTTCGAGTGACACGACTCAACGCTCTGCAACATGTGAGGTACAAACAACAGATCCAGCGCATAATTTGTGGTCATTGATGGACGCGCGCTACGCACGGAACGCAAGCGCGCTGTCGGTCATACTCAGCGATATCGCGTGCGAGGAGCGTTCGCGCGAAATAAGACGTTTGTCGTTGTGCGATGCCGTTTGCGGTAATACGCTAGCACATGTCGCCTATCGACCCGCACAGCTCGCCCATGCACTCGAAGATCTCCCCGCAGCAGTCCCCGCAGCAGTCCACCATGTCCCCCCCGAGCTCCCCCACCGCCTCCGCCGCGGTCCCGATCCCCTCCCCGGCCGCCTCCGCCAGGTCCGCCGCGCCCTCCGCGAGCCCCGAGAACGCGTCCGGCACCCACTCCACCACGTCCCCGCCCACGCTCATCATCACGTTGCCCACCGCCATCCCGGCCGCGCTCATGTCGACGTCGCCCAGCGTCAGCACCGCCACGCCGATCAGCCCCACCGCCGCCGCGCCGCCGATCGCGATCCCGGCGACCGCGCCGCCGCTGAGCCCCTTCTTCGAGCTCTTCGCCTTCTCCCACTCCTTCATCTTCGACTTGGGAATCTCGAACCCCACCAGCCCCGTGTGCACGCACGGGATGTTGTTCTTGACGCTCATCTCGATCGCGCGCGCCTGGAGCCGCTCGTCCTCGTGCAGCCACGCGCGTCCGATGGTCAGGTCCAGCTGCTGCTTCGCGAACACCTTGTCCAGCGGGATGTGCGCCGTGCGCCACGACGGCACCTCCAGCTCGAACTTCGTGCCGTTCGGCAGCACGCCCGTGAGCTTGATCTTCTCGGGCCAGTGCCCGCCGAACTTCCCGGAGACCACGAGCGGGCGGTTGACGTACAGGTCGGGCACGGGGAAGGGGTACAACTCGCAGTCGGTCAGGCCCTCGATGCTGAGCGCCACGTCGCCGAGCACGGGCAGCGCCGAGGCCTTCATGAGGCCCTCGATCTGGTGCTGGATGCTGTACGCGCGCAGCGCGACGTCCGCGAACCCGCGGCCGGCCTCGGCGAGGATCTTCAGGAAGTAATGGTTGCAGAAGGGTCCGATGCCCATGGTGTGGATGCGGGGGATGGCGAGGCCCGTGTAGGCCGGGTCGGACTTGAGGGAGAGGGCCCACTTGCAGATGTCGCGCTCGTTCTGGACCGCGCCGTCGGTGAGCAGGAAGATGTAGGGGATGCCGTAGCTGGCGTCGGGGCTGCGGAGCATGTCGGCGGCCTGGCGGAGCGGAGTCAGGATGTCCGTCATGCCCTGCTCGACCAGGTTCTGCTCGCACCACCGCGTGGCCTCGCGCACGGCTTTCTGCGTGGCCTGTACCACGCCCTGCGAGCACAAGACAAGTCGAGTGGTTGTGTCTGGTGCGCTCCCGGTGCGAGTGTGCGTAAGGCGCGAGGCCGCGGCGCTCGGAACCGCATGGTCCGGATCTATACCGCCGCAGCGTCCACGGGCCGGCTGGCGTGCCGCGCGAGAGCTGGTGCGCGGTCCGGGCGCGTCGAAGTGGGCGGCGCCAGTGCGAGGCGCGTCGCTGGCGTGCAGGGGCGGGGCTCACCGGCTGGAAGCACTTCTGGCGGTGGTCGTACGCGATCACGTTGAAGTAGTCCCTGTCCGACAGCTGACTCAGCGCCGCGACCACCCCCGCGCGCGCCAGCTTCATGGGCTCGCCGTACATGCTCCCCGAGCAGTCCACCGCGAACACGATCGACCGCGGGAACGGCTGCGCGAACTGCTCCTCCGGCGGCGCCACCGCCAGGCAGAACGTCCCCCGCGGATCGTCGCCCGTCGGGTCCTGCACGTTGAGCGTGGCGCGTATCTGCTGCGCCCACACGCTGTACGCCAGCACCATCTCGGTCCCGCCCGGCCCGTCCGCGCCGGGCACCTGCCGCAGCCGCACGTGCCCGCCGAGGCTCTCCGACCCCGCGTCCGGCTGCAGCTTGTGCGTGTGGCAGCGCCACTTCACCGCGGCCTGGTCGCCGCTGTTGATCGTCGCCGTGATCGTCTGCTGCAGCTGCGCCTTCTCCAGCCGCGCCTCCGCCGGCACGCGCGTCGGCAGCCGCGCCTCGTACGAGCCCATGCGGAACTCCCCCGGTTGGAAGAAAGACAGGTGCAGGCGGAGGACGTCCTTGGGGCGCAGGGCCGGGACCTGCATCCGGAACAGCTCGGGGTCCCCGCGGAAGGCCTCGTCGACGGCCTCGTACGCGGCGTCGGCCTTGTCCTGCTTCTTGTTCTTCTTCGCTGACTTCTGCGCGTTGCGCTCGACGTCCTGCTTGGAGAGCACCGCGGTGAGGAAGACGTTGTTGGTCGTGGCGTTCTCGAGGCGGACGCCCGTGATGACGCCGTCGCGGTGCTTCGGCAGGATGAAGAGCCCCGGCCCCTTCTTGGCGTCGCTCGGAACGATGTAGTCCACGATGGCGTCCGCGAAGCACGTGCCGATGTGGAAGTCCGCGTGCAGGTTGTACGTCGTGATCTGGCACGGCTTCCTGCGCGGAGGGGGCGTGCGGCGCGGGTCGGCGCGGCGCGTCGCGACACGTGCCGTGCGGGGGCGTAGCGCGGGCGAGCCGATCGGCGTACCACGAGCGCCCAGTGGCGTCCTGGGCGACGTAGATCATCGGGCAGGTGGGCTCGGGAATGCCGATCGAGGAGAGGCCGCCGACGCCCTCCGCGCCGGGCCCCGCCGGCTTGGTCGCCTGCTGCACTGGCGCCTGCATCATGGGGGGGGCGCTGGGCTGGCCGACGGCTGGCACCGCGCTGCCGTACGCCGGGTACCCCTGCACAGGCTGGCTGCCCTGGAGGTAGCCCTGGGAGTTCCCGGCGCCCAGCGGCACGTTGTGCATCGGCGGGTAGGCGCCTTGGTTGGTCTGGGGAGGGTACCCCGCGGGGGGGTAGGGGTTGCCCTGCGGGGGCGGGTAGCCCGACATTGCCTGCGATCGTGACGGGCTTTCGGTGGGCGGTGAGTGCCGGCGTCGGCGGGCTGCGTGCGCGCGGGGCGGGGGAGGGTCGTTGGGTGGTGCATGGGAGCAGCGCGTGCGGCGGTGTCGGTCCGGAGATTCGGGTTTCGGGGTGGAATTATGGATAGCGGGGTAGTGGTGGCGGTAGCGGTCGGATGGGTACGCGCAGTGGCCCCCTTGAGAGGCCGCGGAGACGCGGTGAAGAGCATCGAAGAGAGATGGAGTCAGATCTGGGACCGATGGGGCGGAACTAGACGCGCGCAACGCACCAGGGAGTTGACAGATTCCTCAGTGAAGCTACCGCTCGTCTGAGACGCGCCCTCGCGGCGGGCCTGTTTGCAGGTGGCCGCGGTCTGTAGAGACGGGACGTAGCGCCGCGTTCCGCACACGCGACACGGCCGCTGCTGTTTTATACCAGTGCGCCTGCAGGAACAGCCGAGTGCGGGGCCCTGCGGCGCTCGTGCACGCCATGGACCCCACGCGGCGGGCCGCGCTCGCGTCAGTGCTGGGATGGACTCCGGGGGGGGCTGCTCTGGGGACCGACACGGACGACGCCGCCGAGCGCCGCCCGCGCGGGTCCTCGTTGGGGCTCGTGCGGCTCGCGCGGCGCCATTCCCGCGGTCACTCTGTCCCTGGCTGTTCGCCCCGGAGACGCTGAGGCCTCTCTTTCGAGTCACGCGCCCCGCCACGTCACTGCCAGGGAGCCGCGACGCGGGGCTGCGGGCGTGCGAGATAGCCCGGCCGTTCTCCACTCGCCGCGGCGGTTCGCGGGCGGGTGCGGCGTCGGAATCGGCGACGGCGGGCAGCGACCTCGCCTGCGTTTGAGCAGTGCTGCGCGATGCATCTGCGGCGCTGGGGCGATGCGTCCGCGGCGGGATCCGGGCCCGGCGGCAACTCTAGGCCTCGCGCGAGGCGGCACGTCATCGCGCGAGCCTCCAGCGGCGGGGGCGCCGGCGGGGCGTCGTCGGGCTTGTCCAAACAGCAGGTGTGTGTGCAGTTCATCGCCATTCGTACTTCCCTGACTCAGCGGGGAAGGTGCTCTGCGATTTCGCATGGAGACAGGGCGAGGCATCGCCGGGGAGCGGCGCTCCGCGATTCATAGCGTTCCTGGCCCTGGCGAGCGATCAGGCGCCACAGAGGCACCACGCTGCGTGCACGCTGCTCTCCCGCAGGTCGTGCTGCTGTCCGCGGGGGCCGTGGCGGGGTCCGTCGTCGTCGGAGCGTTCTTCCTCGGCAGGTCCGCCGGCCACACCGACAACATGACGGCCCTGGAGAAGGACCACGCGTCGAATAGGTGCGGGCCCCCTCCCACGGCGACCCGCGACGTCTCTCGGGCCGCTCCGCTCCGGCGACGAGTCGCGACGCAGCGTTTCGATCGATTGCCATCCGCCCGGCGCGCCCATTCCACACGCCACGCGGTGCGGCGCCGCAGACCGCCACCGCCCGCCCGCGTGCACCTACAGGTTCGACATCGACACTCTGAAGCGGCTCCAGCAGGACGCCTTCCAGGACATCCTCAAGCTGAAGCAGCGCGGCTCCGGCAGCGCGTTCCGCGCGCGCTCCGTGTCCTCCGTCGGCGGCGCGGACGCCGGCGGGGGCACCTTCACGGGATCGCTCACCATGCGATACGGCATGTTCCCGTCGACGACCGCGGCGGAGACGACGCGGTTCGCGGTGCTCGAGGACGCCGGCCCGGCCTGCGAGGTCCGGATCAAGGCGGACACCCGGGGGGGGTCTGAGGCGCCCCTGTACGCCTCGTTCGAGCTGGCGTCCGACTGGTTCGACCCCGACGTGCAGCTGCGGAAGGCGCTGGTGAAGCGCCGGACCGACCCGCACTTCGAGTTCACGTTCGCGCCGTTCCACGGCACGGCAGGTGAGCTTCCGGGGCGTTGCTCGCTGTTGTGCGTTGCGTCGACCCTCCGTCTGCGCCGCGTGGACGCTCGCTGACCGCTCGCGCCGCCGCGTGCCCGGTGCGCGCAGCCGACATCATGCCGACGCTGAACGCGAACGACGGCGCGGGTCTCACGTCGCTCGTCAAGCGCGGGTGCCCTCTGCACCACATGGCGGCGGGAACCGGGCTCGGGTTCGGGGCGGGCGTCGGGGACACCGTGCACCTGTCGCTCGGGTTCCTGCAGCGGCAGGAGGAGAAGGACGACTACCTGACCGCGCCCGCGGACGCCGCGGGCTCCGACGAGGCGGGCGTGGTGTCGTCGCTGTTTGGGCAGGCGGCGTGCTTCCCGACGTCGTGGCTGGCGCTGTCCGTGGTCGGACTGACGCAGCAGATCTCGGAGAACTACAAGGACACCATGTCGGCGTCGTTCGTCCGTCGCGGCGTCGCCGAGCTCCTGCGGGCGGTGCGCAGGACCCCCCCCGCTGACGCGGGGGCGCTGGGGGGGATGCTGCGGTCCAAGCTGGGGATCTGCGCGGCCGTGCGGTCGGGGAACGCGAGCCTGTCCGGGTGGGGCGCGATCGGGGGCGCGTACAGCCCGGACGGGACGCTGCTGTCGGACGGAATCAACGGCAAGCCGGAATTCGGACTCAAGTTTTCAGGTCTGAATCCCGCAACGGGCGGAGGGTTCCAGGTCGGGGTCGGGATGCGGCGGCCACCGCACGAGGAGATGTTCCGCGACGACAAGGTGCGCACGCCGCGCCAACTGCACCGACCCCTGCACGACCACGGTGGTGACGCGCCGTGACGACGACGCTCCCGCGCGTTGCGTGCGTGCTGGTTTCTCTCCGTCCGCCGTGGGTCTGAAGCGGCGACGGCCTGGGTGCGGCTGCAGACGTTGGAGAGCTGTCCGAAGCTGGTGGGCGAGGCGAGCATGACGTTCCCGGTGCCGGGGGCCGGGGCGGACGTGACGATGACGCCGGGGCTGGTGTTCTTCGTGGACGACGACACGCCGCGGTCGATCATGGTGCTCCAGAGCACGTGGGCGTTCTAGGCGAGGTGTGCGTCGACGCGGGACGTGGAGCAACGCCACCGTGCGGCTCCAGGGCACGGCGGGGGCATGCCGCCCGCGACCGTGACTTCCCGTGTGATACTGAGATCTCTCTGTCAAATCCCCAACCCCTCCCATCGACGTGGAGTCCATATGCATCGATGCTGTCTGACTGGGGTGACGAGGCCTTTCCTGGAGCCCGGCGCCGGCGGGTTACAGGTGCGTTTCAGGCCGCAGTGCGCGCCACGAAGCAACCTCGCGATGTCCAGCGCCCCCTCTGTCACCCCTCACGCAGCAACATTGCGCACCCGTTCCCCAGCGCCCGGACATGCACGCTTGCGGGCTCCACGCCCCGCAACCGTACGCAAACCGCGTCAGGCTCGCACGCGCGTGACGGCCCCGAGCTCGCCAGGGCCACTGCCGCTCTCGACACAGGCAGCATGCCCGGGACCTGCATCGTGGTCCGACGCGCGCGCCACGTGCGACAGCGTGCGGCCACGGGCGCGTGCGCGGGCCGGTTCACACGCCCGCGCAGACGCGGGCGTCCGCGTCCCCCGGAGACCTGGATTCTCGACTTGAGAGTCAGAAATCAATCATGGCCTTGTTCTCCTTGAGAGTCAGAAGTCAATCATGGCCTTGTTCTCCTTGGCGCGCTCGAGGTTCTCCTCGGCCTGCGCCTTGAGCGCGGCCTCCGCGATGCGCTCGCTGCGCCCGCCCGTCATCCGCTCCGCGTCGTGCCCCGTCTGCCCCGTGCGGATGCGCACCATGTCGGCCACGGGCGACACAAAGATCTTCCCGTCGCCAATCTCGCCCGTGTGCGCGCTCACGGCGATGACGCGCGCCGCGTCGTTGACCTGGTCCCGCGAGCACACGACCTCGATGCGGGACTTCTGGACCAGCTTGGAAATGCCGAACTCCGAGCCGCGGTAGCGCTCGATCGACCCGCGCTGGACGCCCATGCCGACCACGTCCGACACCGTCACGCCCTGGATGCCCTCCTCGACGAGGGCGCCGAGGACCTTCTCGAGCATGCACGGCCGCACCAGCGCGTCGAGCTGCGGCGGGTGTGCGGCGCGGGGGCGCCCGTTGAGGGCAGGCAGTTGCCCGGGAGCCCTGCCCGCAGGGAGTGCGGCGCTTCTGAGCCCGGAACGTGCGCGCGGTGTGGCAATCGTGGTCGCGTGTGATGGGAGCGAGGTGGTGGCGGGGGGGGAGCGCGGGTCAGGGCCCGGGGCGCGGCGTGCGGGGGCCCACCTTGAAGAAGGGATAGTCGGGGTGGTTGCCAATCGTGAGTTCGAGACTCTCCAGCGTCTTGTAGACATCCGACTCCGAGTGGCCAGCGGCGACCCTGCAGTGCGGCGGCAGCGGCGTGGCGCGTCGAGCGCAGAGCGGAGATCTAGTGGCAGGGGGCGCAGTGCAGCTGGCCGGGGGGGGGCGAACGGTCAGGGCCGAAGCGCTCCCGGCCTCGCTGCGATACGTGGCGGGTTCGCTTGGCCCGCAGGCCGGCGCATACAGGTGGAGGAGCGTTCCCGTGGCGGTCGCGGACTGCTGGGAGCCAGGTGTGGGTTGCCTCGCGCGCGCACGTCGCGGGTGCCGCGCGGAGCGGAGCATTCGTCGAGCGGGAAGCGAGATGGTGCTCTCGCGAACCGTGCGCAGCGAGGTATCAAGCGGCGCAGGATGACGGGCACCGAACGACAGCACGGTGTGCGGCCGAACTCGCTCGTGCTGCGGGTTCCACGACCGTGCCGGCCGTAGCCGACTGAACGTCGAACTCCGTTCCCGACAAACGACGTCGAGCGATACCGAACGCGCCGCGATTACTGCGAACCGCGCGTCATAGCTTCCAGTGGTCGTTGGGTCCGCCCGCACCTGTGCGAGGCAGCTGCGCGACGGTTGACGCGGGCGGGAGCATGTCCGAAGCCCGACCGTCCCCGTCGCACGGTTGCCCTGGCCGGCAGCGCCGTCACGCGGGCGGAAATCGCAGGCATTGCAATCAGCGTTGTTGGTCCCCGGTCAAGCGAGCTCCCTCGAGTCCCGTTCCGCACTTCAATCACCCGAATATCCCGCCAGCCGCAAGACGCACGCGTGCACCGAGTCCGCGACGCCCGCGTGCCGCGACGCCAACGTTCCGGCCGCACCCTCGCCCTCGCACACGCTGTCAGCTGCAGCAGGTACAACCGGCCTGAAACACCCCCAGGCGCGGCCCACGCCTGCACAGCGACGCGCAGCACGGCCGCCCACCGCGCCCGCGCCGCCAACGCATCCCGACCCGCACCCCTCCCGCGAGCGACCTCCCATTCACCGCCAGACATAATGCACAGTTGCGCGCTCGCGTCACATCCGCACCGGTCAGAACGGCCCCCACTTGTTCCCGATGAGGTCCATGTACACCTTGTCCGGGTCGTCCCGCACGCCCTGCCGCCGCACCTCGGCCTGAATCGTCTCGAACACCGCGCCCGACGACGGGGACCCCGTCGACGCCATCGACTGCACCGTGCACCCGTGCCGGAAGCAGAACGCGCGCAGCTTCGGCCACGTGAACGCCCGGCACGCCAGCGCCACGCTCACGTCCGGCATGTTGATCCTGTTGAGCTCCAAGCACCGCAGCTGCGTCAGGGTCGCCAACACCCCCACCGTCGCGGCGTCCACCATCGCGCCCTCGAGGTGCAGGTTGCACAGCCGCGGGGCGTCCCGCAGCGCCTCGAGCCCCAGCACGCGCACCGTCGCCCGCCCCGGGCCGTCCGCCTCCTTCATGCCGTCGTGCACCAGCGCCATGTGGCGCAGGCGCGGCAGCGGCATCACGGGCGCGAGGGACACGGCGCCCTGGTGCGCGTCCGGGGCCGGGAGCGGCGCGCCCTCGTCGTCGAGGTCGCCCGGGTTGGCCCCCGGCGCGCGGGTGTGGATGTCCAGGGACTCGATCGCCGTCATCGTCTTGAGGAACGCGAGGCGGGGGAGTTCCGGGAGCGGGACGTACTGCGGAGGGCGGCGCGGGGGCGGCGCGTGTCGGGCGGCGCAAGCGGGTGTGCGAGTTTGTAAGGGGGGGGGGGTGTTGGGGGGGTGTTACCTGGACTGCGAGGTAGCGGAGGTTGGTGAGGGCCGTGATGGCGGAGACGTCCTGCCAGATGTCGCTCATGACGGTGAGGTGGAGGTTGCGCAGGCCTGTGACGGCGGCCACGGGGCGGAAGACGTGCTCGTCGACGGACCCGGCGCAGAACTGAGTCAGGCGGGTGAGCGCGGTGACGAACGACATGGAGCCGCCCGGAACCACGTCCTGCGAAAACAGGTGCAGCTGCTGCAGCTGCGTCAAGCTCCCCAGACCTGCACACACACACAGATGAACATTGTCATCACCAGCGTCAGTCAGCCAATACACCCACACGCACACAGACGCACACACGTCCACACACACGCGCGGGCCCGAGCGCCCGCACGCACGCACCGCTCAGGTCCGGCGGCCCGCCGCCCTCGACCGCCACCGCGTCGTCCTCAAGCACCACATGCTCGATGCTCGCCGTGAGAAACGCCCCGGTCGCCTTCAGCGACGTCAGGCCCGTGAGCCGCATGAGGTCGCTCGGCCGCACGGGCTCCATGAGGTCGACCTTGAGGTCCTTGAGCGCCGGCATGCACTCCACGACTTGCAACAGGGAGGGGTCTTGGCAGAAGCTGCCGAGCTCGAGGCGGCGCAGCGTGGGGATGCCCTGCGCGGCCGTGACGAGGCCGACGAGCTTGTCGCACGGGATCTGGCAGTTGGGCAGCGGCGAGATGGCGGCGAACGTCGAGATGTCGTACGGCGCGTCGTCCGCGGGGTCGCCCGCGGCGGCCGGGTCGGGGGGGTCCGCGGCGCCGATGGTGAGGCTCTGCGCAGACGCGGGAAGCTGTCGGTGGTGCTGGGCGGGCGCGCGGCGCCGGGGACGGCGGCTGTGGGGGGCGCGGCAGACGACGAAGGTGGTGGGACGCGGGGCGGGGCGGTGGGTGCGCGGTGGGCGACGCTACGTGCGTGTGCTCGCGTGTGCGGCGCTGTTCCCAGGCACTTGGGGCGGGTGGCGGTGTTGCAAGTGGCGGGTGCGAGTGGCGGGGTGCGCACCTCGAGGGCGTTGCAGACCATGATCATGTTGCGCACTTCGAGGATCGTGGCGCCGAAGAGCTTGTTGTGCGGCATCAGCCACGGCGCGCGCCCGTGCGGCTCCCAGAACCGCAGCGTCAAGTTGCGCAGGCCCGACAGGGCCGTCGCCGCCCCCGCCGGCGCCCGCAAGCACTGCACGCACCGGAACACGCCCAGCGCCGCCCGTCAGCGCGGCCCGCGACGGCGCGGCATGAGGCGGGCACGCCGCGTCGTGCGCGTCAGGTTTGCGCGCGTTTGTTTGCGTTTGTTTGTGTTTGTGGACGTACCGTGTCGTGTATCCGTGCGAGCAGCGGCGGCACGCAGTCGACGTCGAGATACGTGAGGTTCGCGCCCGCGTGCGTGAAGACCAACTCGAGCGCGCGCGCCAGCTGCGCTCCGGCGACGCCCGCGGCCGCGCGCTCCTGGGCGATGCGGTCCGCGGCAGGGCGCCCGGGCGGCACGTTCGGGTTCCAGTCGCAGTCCCACAGCGCCGCCATGTGGCCGCTGCGCAGCGAGATCGCGAAGCGGCGCGGTGGGGCGGTGCGTGCGCGCGAGATGCTGCGTCGTGGGTGTGCGATGGCCCTGTGGCGCCGCGGGGCGTGTGCGGGGCGCGGCGCGGAGTATTCGGAGCGAGAAGGGACTTGGGGAGGCGTCGTGCCTTTTCGGGCGGCTCCACGCGGCCTCTCGGTCCGCAGCGGTGCGGCACGAGGCCACCCAGCGAAGTCCTGCCAGCGCTGGGTCGCCGCGGTCGTGCATGGCGACGAGCTCCTTCGCGGTGGCCGCGGAGAGGACGAGCTTCCACTGGCACGTCGTGGCGCAGGCGTCCATGCCTCGCAACGCGTCCGCGCCCAGGCAGCTGAAGGCCCGGAGCAGCCTGGGGGTGATGCGCAGCGCGTCGTGCTCGGCCCCCGCGCGAATCGTGCGCAGGACGGCCTTGTTTATGAGGAGGAGGTTCTCGACGTCACGCCCGTCGAGATGGCGGAGGACGCGCGGGCACAGGTCCACGCTCTCGAGCACCGCCGCAGCCAGGTGGTGCGCGTCCGCGGCGCCCCCCGTCGCTCCCCTGCGACGCGACATCGCGCCCTTCGAAGTTCGTGGCTCAGTCTATTGTACGTTGGGTCGCGCTGGGTCCCTACAGCGCGCACGACGGCACAGCGCCCGCTGCTTTGGTGCTGTGGAGAGAGCGTCGCTGTCGACGGCGTGGCGCCGTGTTCCGGCTGCCCTAGCTGCGAGGAGGCGGGTGGTGCATCTGCGCGGGGCCTCGTCGGCCAATGTGCGCGAAACGGACCCGCTGGTGGGACCTGATGCCAGTCTGCCGTCCAAGCCCTGGCCCCCCCGCGCTCGACGTCAGTCCCAGGCGCCTTTTGCCATTGCGCGCCGCTCTCTCTCGCGACATTGGCGCGGAAGGTCCGACCCAGCAGTCAGCGAGTTCACGCTGCGGCCCGGCGCTCCGCACCGACCTGGACCTGCCCTCCGCTTCGCTCGCTGACGCCTACCCGGCCCTTCCTCAGGTCCAACCTAGGCTACAATGCTCCGTTCGGCGCTCAGCCGTACGGCGGTGGCGCTTCAGGGGGTTAGGCAGTACGCTCAGGAGGCCGCGAAGGGTGCGGCGTCGCAGGCAGAGAGCATCGAGAAGTTCGTGGAGGAGTTCCGGAAGGCACGCAACCAGCCACGCCGCGCTCCGCATCGCTCTCCTCGACGCGGTTCCGTCGCCGCGCTGCAGCGGCCCCCGCCGCACAGCCCGGCCGCCGCGATTCAGCCTTCCGCAACCATCGCCCGATAGCGCGCGGGCGGGTGGCCGAACCGCCTCGAACTGCGTGGTTCGCGCATGGCCTTGCGCGGCTGGTCGCTGGCGCGGTCGCAGATCTGGCGCCAAGGTCCCGGGCTCCGCGGAACCGGGGCGGGAAGCTGCTGGCTCAACCTCCGCCGCGAAACGCCCCCGCTTCGCCCCCCCGCCGCCCGTGCAGCACGCGCCCTCGTACCTCGACGCGCCAGCGTTCGCGAGCTCGCACATCACGCCGCCTGCGGCCGAGGAGGCGGAGGGAACGCCCGAGGAGCTCACCCTCACTTTTGCCCTGCCCGACCGAACGGCGTTCAAGGTGCGCCTCCGCGGCCCCGCGGCCCACGCCCGCGCGTCGATCATCGCACCGACATGCGAGCGGCCCGCCCCGGCGCCGCGTCCGGGCCCGGCCCCGCCCGTCACGCCCGCAGCAAGGATCGCCGGCCACTACAGCCGCCGCAGCACGCGCGCGCGAGCCTCTCCGCACGGATCCGACCCTTTCCCACCTCGCTCGCTTCCCAGCCGTCGCCGCGCACGCGTCGCCGCGCCGGACCCCCCGCGCACCGCCCCGGCGCACGCCCCGTCTGCCCCCTCAGCGCTCTTTCCGGTCCGCTCCGCCGCGCAGGGCAAGGCCAAGTCCGTCTCGATCCCGGCGCAGAACGGTGACTTCACCGCGTGCCCCGGCCACGTCCCGGTGATCGCCCAGATGCGGCCCGGCGTCGTCAAGGTCGCGGACGGCCCCTCCTACTTTGTGGCGGGGGGCTACGCATTCGTCCACCCCGACTCCACCGCGGACGTGTGCGCCGTCGAGGCCGTCTCCCTCGACGACCTCGACCCCGAGGCCGTCAACGCGGGCCTCGCGGAGGCCCAGGCGCAGCTCTCGGCCGCTGCTGGTAAGTCTGCGCTCGAGGAGTGCATGGCGCGGATCAAGCTCGACGCCTTCTCGGCGATGCAGAGCGCGCTGCAGGCCAAGTGAGGGCCGGCGCGGCAGACTGTGATTGGGATGGAAGCGCTTTTTACAGTTGGGAGTTCTCGATTGCTGGGAACTACCAGCGAAGGCCCTGCGCGAGGAGGTCCGCGGCGACGCCGACGCGCAGGCGCGGCATGTCGGCCTGCGCGAACGAATCCACGAGCTCGCGCGCGTCCAGCCCCGCGGCTAGTCGCTCAGCGAACACGCAGGCGAACACTCCGCAGGACCCCCCGTCGCGCTGCTGCGGCAGCGGCGCGACGACCTCGAAGCGCCAGGGCTCCGGCGGCGCGGGGAGGTCCTTGTCGCGCGCCTCGTCCTCGACCCACCGCAGCAGCGCCCGCTCGACGCGGTGCGGCGCGGCGGCGCCGCTGAGACCCCCCCCCTGCATGCTGTCGAGGTACAACACGCGGCCCTCGCGCGGCAGGACCGCCGCGAGCGTCCAGTGCAGGTTGTTGTGGTTGATCGGGATGAGAATCAGATCCCGCGCGAGCGGCGCGGGCCCGGCGACGCGCAGCGTCCATCGCTTCACGGCTGCGTAGTCGTAGCCGCGCTTGCCGCACGCGAGCTGCGTGTAGAAGAAGCTCGACATCACGTGCACGCGCCGCCGCGCCGCCGCCTTCGTCCGGTTCTTCCGGCGCCGCCGGCCGCTGTGTGGCCGCCCGCCGTCGCCGTCGCCGCTAGCACCGCGCCGCTGCGGGGACCCCGCGCGCTCCCACTCCTCGTCGTTGCGCCGCTGCACGAGGTACAGGTAGAAGTTCACCACCTCGTCCGTCAGCCACTCCTCCCCCCTCAGGGCGCGGAAGTCCACCCGCCGCAGCTCCGCCGCCGGGCACCGCAACAGCACCTCCGTGCCCGCTCCCCTGCACGCGCGATGCACCCGCTCGCACCGTTCTGCCACGGAACGCCACACTCCGCCGCACGGGCGGGCCGCTGCGCGGCGTCGCAACGAGTTGTTGTTGTTGCGCATGTGTGATGAATGCGGGGGGCGTACTTGCTGTGGAGCTGCCGTTTCGCTTCGACCTCCTCGTCGGTCTCTGGCCCGATGCGCAGGCTCGCCGGCGCGCGGGGCCGCGCGGTGCTCGGCCGCGACGCTTCTCTGGCGCGCGACGAAGTGCGGAGGTGTTGCAACCGCTGCGTCAGGTCGCCCAGGAGGTCCGCGGGGGCCGCGGGCGCGTCGTCCTCGTCGTCGCTGATCACCACGACCTGCTGCGGCGCGGGCTGCCTCGCGGCGGGCGCGTCGTGGCTGCGTTCACGGGGGAATCGTCGCGGCACTATGTTGATGCGTGGGCCGTCGCGGCCGCCCTGTGCGACGGCGGCGCAGGCACGGAGCGCGTCGGCGCGGCGTGTGCGGAGCCGCGAGCGCGAGGCGTGCGCTCCGGCGACGGCCTGGAGGCGTCGGCGGGTGCATGACGCGCGTCACTGCACGGGCGCTCAGAGAGCGCCGCGCGGGATCGCATGCGCCGTTCCGTGCTTGCCTCGGGGACCTTGATCCGGAGTGATCGCGCCGCGCGAGCTGCGCGGGCCCCTCGTCCGCGTCCGAGCTCGTGTCGGAGGCACTGTCCTGCGCGTCTCTGCGTTCAATCTCGTGCCGCGCAGCCTGCGGTGCCACGCGGTCGGCCGCCGCGTTCCGCCGCCTGAACATGACGATGTCTGGGAGGACGAAGGCCGGGTGGGTTCGGAGTTGACGGAACCAGCGCGGGAAGTCCAGCGTTGGCCGCCCTCTCCTGGCGCGAAGGACAGAGAGGTGGTGGCGGCTCCTGGGCATCCGTGGCCCACTTGTTCCACGTCGCGGCCGCCCGCGCCGGCATGCGTGCGCGGCTGTGGACGCGGCGCGCGACCCGCGCGGCGCGTGAGGCGCTCAGGGCGGCGCCGGGGCGGTCAGACACCGGCAGCAATACCCTCCGCGCGCTCCGGGACGCGGCTGGACGGGCCGGCTTCGTGCGCTTCGGCTCCGCGGGGTGCGGTGCAGATGCGCGGAGGGGTTCAAGCGTGGGTTGAGGCTTGGTTGCGCAGACAGACGTGTACAGGGCCTCTAGTGGCCTTGCAAGGCGAAGCACGGCGGGCGAGTCCAGCTGGAGACGCTGCGGCGCGAGAACCTCGGTGTTGATATCGAGGTGAGGCTCATACGTCGCAGAGGCCCCGATATCTGCGCCCGACAACGCGCACGCGAGTGACAGCACCACGCACCAGGCAACGCCCGGTGTGCACCGCTGCGTTGCGTCCGAGCACTGAGCAGCAGTGCCGCGGGCGCAGAGATAGCTGCTGGTTTATCTGGCTGCCGCAATCACGCGTCCCGTGCATTTCTCGCTCCCTGAGAGCCGGGCAAAGCGTGGCAGGTGCTCGTGAGGCCAAACGCCCGCACACCAGCCCCGTGGAGCCGCGTCTGGCTGACCGCTACGCGCCACAGAGTCGCAAATAGCCTTTAGTATGGTTTCTGAGTGTTGATTCGCCCATGACGTCCCCACATGCTTCAGCGTCGCTCCGAGTCTTGCCTCAAGCATGCTTCCGGGGTTGTGCGCTCACCCGGGCCGCGCCCTCGCACAATCGCAGCCTGCGGACGCGCACATCGGTGGAGAGGAGGCGGCGGGTCCGGTGCGGTTCGAAGCCGTCCCGCCGCTGCGGCGCCAGGGCGGGTTGAGCAGGCAGGGCGTCTGTCGCGGGCGCGTGTGGCTGGAGGAGGGCCGCGGGTGCAGGGCGTGTCCGCCGCGGCCCCGAGGCAGCAAGGATGGAGCTGCAGCAGCACGATGTGCTTAGGACGGGGCCCAGCAACAACAACTGTCTGCGGGTGCTCCCGCTGGGCAAGAACAAGACCCAGAAGGTCGCGGTGGGCGAGATCAGCGGCGTGCTGCACTGCTGGAGCATGAAGAAGATGGTCCTCGACACCTCCTTCAAGAGCATGTCCGGCGACCCCGTCCACACCCTCACTCTCGGCCTCCAAGGTACCCCCACCCTCCCCCGCCCGCTCCGCCGCCCCAGCCCGCCAAAACGCCCGCCCGCCCACCCACCCGCTCGTCCCTTCTCTCTCCTCTTCGCTCCTGCAGCGGAACAGGACGGGAGGATCTTCGTCGGGCGCGGGCGGACGCTGCAGGGCATCACGAAGAAAGGCAAGGAGTTCTTTTCGTACGAGACGGGCCTCCAGGAGGACGTCCGGGCCCTGCGCGTGGACGGCTCCGACATCCACGTCCTCCTGAGCCAGTCCACGATCCGCATGCACCAGTCAGACCGCGGGCGGATGGAGGAGGAGGAGTACCTGGGCGCGCAGCGGCTCACCGCGTTCGACGTCGCGCCCGTCGTGGCCGGGCAGCCGCGCTGGACGGTCGCCGGGACGACCACGGGGCAGATCAAGGTGCTGCGGGCGGGCGACGTGTACTACGAGACGGACGTTGAGGGCCCCGTGACGGCGGTGGCGCACAACCACGCGTCGATCGACACGCTGAGCGGCAACCGGTACGCCGGGTCGCAGGAGATGGTGTACGGGTGCGAGAACGGCGCCGTCGGGCAGCTGCTGCTCAGCCAGCAGGCGATGAAGCACGGGTGGGCCGTCACGCCCAAGAACGCGCGCCCCGCGGCGGTGACGCACGTGGACCCGTGCCCGGACGTGAACAGGTGCGCACCGCCGCCCCCTGAGGAGCGCAACCGCGAGATCGCGCCCCCCTGCTGGCGCTTGTCCTGCTTCCCGGCGGCGGCGGCGTACCAGGGGGAGTGTTGACGGTGGCGTTGTGTGCAGGGACGGCATGCCGGAGGTGGTGGTGGCGCGCGAGAACGGTCTGCTCGAGGTGTACGCGAAGGACGACATGGAGGGGATGGAGTGTATCTTCCAGGGGAGCCTGAACGAGGGCGCGGCGGCGATCGACCACGGCCGCGTGACGACGCACCGCACGGAGGAGATCGTGGTGCACACGTCGTCCGGGCGCATCGTCGCGATGGGCGTGGAGACGATGGGCGACCGGTTCGCGGGCGCCGGCGACCGCCTCGGGAAGATGGCGGCGGGCGTCGCCGCGATGCGTGCCGCCGCGTTTGGCGTGGCCAGCGCCAGCGTGGACGAGACGCGCGGGCTCGACGAGCAGGGCTTCGCGGTCGACGAGCAGGAGATCGCGATCCGGGAGGTCCGCGACGAGGTCTCCGCGCTCACGAAGCAGCTCAACGAGGCCCGGGAGGAGCTGGAGGCATTTTCGAGTCAGGGGGGGGGTCCCGGGGGGCCGGCCGAGGTGGCGGACTCGAGCTCGTCGCTCGCGCTCGACCCCGAGGAGGGCGTGCAGGTCCTGAGCGTGCAGTGCGTGGCCGGCATCGAGATGCTCATGCTGCACTGCACGTGTCCCGCGGAGCTCTCGGACTGCGAGGGCGGCGACGGCATCCTGAGCCGGTGCCCGCACCCGCCGGGGATCACGGGCCTGCAGGAGTGCATCTTCACGTACCGGTGCCGGGAGAACTCGACGCGCGTGCAGCTCGTCGTGGACGTGCGCGAGGGCCGCTCCGGAACGCTGACGGTGTTCACAGTGCCCAAGCAGCAGCCCAAGGCCGCGCGGGTGCAGCGGCACCGCATCGCGCCGCTGTCGCTGCACCAGCACGCCGACGAGCTCGAGGAGGCGCGGCCGTACAGCGAGCTCCGCATTCTCGGCCACTTCAGCGCGGCGGACGCGCACGCGTGGTGCGCGCAGCTCGCGGCCGCGCCGGACACCGCCGCGGCGCAGCCCGGCGTGATCATGCTGCGCCACTGCATGCTCAGCACGGGCCTGCGCATGGCGTACGCCAACGGGGTGCTCACGTTCCACTCGGACAACCTGACCACGCTGGCGGTGGCGCGGGACTTCATCACCGGGCTCGTGACGGACCAGAAGCAGCGCGTGCAGATCTCGATCGAGGTCCACCCGCAGGCCGTGCCGCACCTCTGCGCGCTCATCTGGCCGCGCTTCGAGATGGTTCAGGCGCTGCAGGCCAACGCCGCGCTCGTGGAGGCGCTCCAGGAGATCCGGGCGATGGACGGCACGGCCGCGAACTTCCACCCGGACCACCTGGACGTGCTGGAGCACGCCGACGCGATCAAGCGGCAGCTGGAGCGCATGCCGGCGGTGAAGGGCGGCATGGTAGATATGCTGCGGGATCTGCACGTGTCGTATCATAGATTCATGGGGAGCGGGGCGCCGGCGGGGCGGCAGCGGCTGCTGCAGGAGCTGCTCAACTCCGGGAAGGTCACGCGCGAGACGCTCGTGAACGCCGTGATGGACGAGTAGGGGGGGGGTTGTTGGGGGTGTGTGACTCGTGCAGACGGACGCGTGCGAGGCGGCGGCGAGCGCGTATCGCCTGTGCCTGAGGGATCGTGGACACGGCGTGTACGTGCCGCTCGTGTGCGTCCTTACACGCTCTTGAGGGACAGGAACGCCGACAGGTCCCGCGTGACGCTGGGCGGCCACTTCCGGAACCGCGTGAGCCAGTCCACGTCCTTGTACCGCGGGTCGTCCACGCGGCTCCACTCCGCCTCCGCCTGCCCCTCCAGCCCGTCGCGCCACAGCGCCGCCACCAGCGCCGCACGCATGTCTGTGAACTCCGGGAACCGCCGCAGGAGCGCCCGCATCTGCTTCACGGCCTGGTTGCGCCGGCCCGTCTCGTACGTCGCCAGCGCGAGGTTCGCGGACGCGAACGCGAAGTCCGCGGGCCCCGTCAGCGCCACCGCCTTGCCGTAAAAGTCAACGGCGCTCTCGTAGTCGCCCGACGCGAGGCTGACGTTGCCGAGGTTGTTCCAGGCCGCGGGATCGTTCGGACTGACCGCCACGACCGCGCGGTAGTCGCGCTCCGCCTCGCTGAACCGCCCGAGCGTCTCCAGCGCCACGCCGCGGTTCAGCACCGGATCGGGGCTCCACGGACACAGCTTGATCGCCTCCGCGTAGTCCACGAGCGCGTCCTTCAGTTTCCCCTGCCGCGAACGCGCGTTCCCGCGGTTCCCCGTCGCCCTGCGGACGCCACAACACAAATAGCACTCATGTTCCTGCCGCCGTTGCGTCACGGGGCTTCCCGCGCACGCCGGGCCCGGCGCGCGCGCGCCGCGTTCGCGAGGGGCGTCGGTGTGGCAGCGCGCGCGCCGTTCTCACCGTCCGAGCAGGTCGTTCTTCCACGGCCGGTCGTCACCGATCTTTGAGAAGCGGTTGATGATGGCGGTCCACTCGGCCTCCTCGGACTCCACGTCGGGGGCGCTGAGGGCCGCCTCGACGTCGAGCGCGGCCTGGCGGAGGTCCGGGTCTTGAGGGTCGTATTTGGATTGGTCCGGCGCAAGACCTGGTTGGATGGTTACCGCCTGAACGGGGAACTTGAGGGCCTCCTGGACCTGGGGCGACTGCGGGAGCGTGCTCTGGAACTGCTCTGCGTCCACGGGCTGCTGCGCGCGCGCCGACGGCGCCGGGCCCGCGGCGGGCAGCGCCGCGGAGAGCAGCAGAGCTACTGCGCCCTGCAGCGTGCCGCGGCGGCCTGACGAGGCAATCTTGGGCGTTTCCCGACTGCTGGACGTGTCGTGGATGCTTCTTCGCGGGTCTTCCGCGCTATGGACGACAGAGCGCGTCGCTTTCGCGGACACAGCGCGTGGGTGGCCGTGGGGCGCCGGTGTGGCCGTGGGGCCTGTCGGTGCGCGCGGAGCCGTGCTCCGGCGCGCGGGCGGGGCGTTGGAGATCGTCCTCATCGCACGCGCAACAGGAGGGAGCACTGTGCTCGTTGACGCAGGCCAGGTGAGGCGCTCTCTGCAACTGCAGCAACTTTGATGTCGAATTGCGGAGATACCACGCAATGATGCTGGCGATGTTGTCGCGCGATGCGTCGCCTAAAGGATCAGTGCGCGACATCACGCACGCGCCGCGCGTCTTGTGTCCCGGGCAGGCGTCGTCGCGGGTCAGACGGGTGGCGCAGCAACTACCCTCGGGACTCCCCCACGATCGCGACGACGCGCGCCCGGCGCGCGGGAGCAGATGGCCCGCCCACGCGAGGCGCGCCTGGCCAGACATTCGCAGGTGGTCCGCGGGAGTGGGAGCACCTAGGCGCCATGGCAGCGGGGGGTGCGGCTGTGCGCGCCCCTCCGGAGGACGAGGTGGACGCGGACGACGCCGCCGTGGCGGCGCTGTTCGAGAAGGACGGCAGGGGCGCGCCGGCGTGGTTCAAGCCCGAGGTGTTTGACCAGGAGGACTTCTCTGCTGACGAGTATGTGGGAGAGATCAAGCGCTACGTGCCGCTGGACCTCCTGCAGGGCCAGCTAGAGCGGTACCTCGCGGACCTGCGCGTCAAGGTGCGGGCCGGAGAGCCTGGTGCGCGAGCTGTGGCCGACAGCCGGGCGCAAGGCTCGCGGAACGCACAGGGGCTCCGTAGCCTGCGAGAAAGGCTTCTCACGGCAGATTCGCCACTCACGCCGAATGGTGTTGCTCTATGGATCTCGCTCGACCCCACCTGGCCTTGCGATGTCGGATGCGTACGCGCCACGCCGCTTCGCCCCTCCCGGCATGCAGTCCCGGGGCAGACCCGCGCCGCACGCGCCTTCTTGCCGCCCCGCAGCTCAACGAAGCGATCAACAAGGACTACAACGACTTCGTCGCGCTCCCGTCCACGCTCTCGGGCGTCGGAGACGCCGTCACAGCCATGCGAGCCCCCCTCTCACAGCTCCGGGTACGCACACCCCTCAAACACCCCCGCGCGAACCCCCCACGCCCCAGCACCATGCACCCAGCGCCGCACGACACGACGCCCGCTCCATCGCGCCTCCACTCGCGCTACACACAAATCCACTTCTGCAGGACACAGTGTCGGAGGTCCGCGGCGCCATCGAGGGCGAGCTCGGGGTGCTCAAACGCGGCCTCGAGGGCCGCGCGAGGGCCGCGGAGGCCCGGAAGACGCTCGAGCTCATGCAGGAGGCCGGGGCGCTGTCGAATAAAGTCAAGAAGCTACTTGCCGAAATTCGCAGCGCACCGGACGGCGCAGCGCCGGCCACGCCCGCGGCGCCGTCCGCTGCAGGCACGCCCGCGCGGGCGCACCACCGCCGCGGATCTTCCGCCGCGGCGCCGCTCGGGGCGGAGGGGGAGCTGGAGGAGCACGCGCGGTCGCTGGAGCGCGCTGCGGGCGAGCTGTCGAAGCTCGGGTATCTGCTGGCGTCCGGGCCAGCGCTGCCGTCGTTGCGGGAAGCGCAGCGGAGCCTCGAGCCGATGCACGACGAGGCGGTGGCGATGATGGACGCGGCGTTCGCGCGTGCGCTGGCGGCGGGGAGCCAGCCGGCGCTGCACGCGCTGCTGGGGGCGTACCTTGCGCTGGGGGAGCCGCACGCCGCGGAGGCGGTGGTCCGGAAGGCGGTCGTGGAGCCCCTCGTGGCGCGATGCATCAGCGATGCGCAGGGCGGCGGGGAGGTTGTCGGGGCGCCGTCGTCGCCGGAGGCGCTCCGGAGGTTCCTGCAGGACGTGTTCCGCGGGTACCGGGAGCACCACGTGCGCCTGGTCGGCGCCGGGAGCCACAGCGCGGCGCCCACGGCGCCAACGAGCACTGGGGCGCCTGGCGCTCCGCAGTTCCTGGCCGCCGCGGTCGTGCCGGCGGTCGCGGACGCGATCCGCACGCGGATGCCCGCCGTGCTCTCTCCGGGGATCCCCGCGGCCTTTCTGGCGTCGTTCCGCGCGGGCGCGACCTTCTTGGCCGAGCTGGAGAGCCTCTGCGAGACGGCCGCGGATGTGCGGGCGCTGCGGGGCTCCGCGGCGGTTGCGGAGTTCCAGGGGCAGTGGAACCTGTCGGTGTACGTGTCGCTGCGGTTTCAGGACGTGGCGGGGACCGTGGAGCGGGCGCTTGCAGCGGGGCGGCTGGCGGGGGTCTCGCAGGCGACGCGGCCGGCGGCCGGGGAGCTGCGGTGGGGTCCGCTGCGCGAGGTGTGGGACGGAATGACGCGGTGCTTCTCGGAGGGCGTCTGGCTCACGGAGGCCGCGGACCGGCTGCTCAAGATAGCCCTGCAGGTCGTGGCGCGTGCGACGACGTGGGTGGCAGAGGGCGTCGAGCGCGCCGAGGCGGCCCCGAAGGCCGCCGACCGTGCGCGAGACGGGCAGGAAGCGGACGGGGGTGCCGGTGCGGCCGAGCAGACGGCCGACAAGGGCGCCTCGGGCGGGTGGGAGACGGACGCGGGGCCACGCGACTTTGCGGTGCTGGCGCGGGACCTGGCGACGTTCTCGGAGCTGATGGGGTTCGACCTGGAGGCCACGGTTGCGGAGAAGCTGCAGGGCCTGCCGACTGACGCCGCCCGGGCTGCGAGCGGTGCGTGCCACGGCGGCGAGTGCGTGCGTGTGTTGGATGAACGAAAGAGGTTGTGTGTTGCTGAGTGACGGAGGTGGTGGTTGGTTTGTGTGCAGGAGCTCTGGTGAAGCCGCGGAAGGCGATTGCGGCGCTGGCTCCGCGGGCGGTGGCGCTGGTGGGGCGGGCGCTGGCGGGGGACTGTGGGGAGGTGTTGAGTCAGGTGCGGGGGGTGTCTGCGGCGTACCGCGTGGGGTCGCGCGGGATGCCGACGTCTGCGTCGCCGTACGCGTCGACGATCCTCGACGCGCTGCGGGCGTTCCTGGCGTCGCACGAGGGGGGGGAGTTGGAGGAGGGGTCCCGGGGGGGTCTCGTGGACGACGTGGCAGGGACCGTGGCGGAGCGCTTCGCGACGGTCGCGGGCGACATGCTCAGCGCGATCCGCAAGACGGAGTCCTCGCTCAAGGTGAGACACGCCGCCCGCGCGTACTGTTCCGCCTTGACCAGCGTTGCAGCGCAGCACGCCGCCGACGTGCGATCCACCGCCGCCGACGCGCTGGTGCTGACGATATGCGTGCTTGCAGAGGCTCAAGCGCGGCAAGGGCGGCGGGGAGGAGGGTGCTGAGTCAGGGGGTCCGTCTGACGCTGACAAGGTGGCGGCGCAGATGTTGCTGGACGTGGGGGTGTTCGGGCGGGACTGGCGGGACGCGGGCGGGTCGCCGCTCGATAGCCGGGCCTTCACGGCGCTGTGGGATGCCGTCGCTCCGCCGGACAAGCGAGGCAAGCCGGAGTTGTGAACAGTCCCTGAAAACAGACTGCCATGCGCTCGCAGTCTGCCGAGTATTCCTCGCCGGGGTGAGCGCGAGGGGAGACGCGTGGCGCGGACGAACCGTGGTCGCCGCGATGCAATGGACCCCCTCCCAGCTCAGGGAGGGGGCGTGCGGCCTCTGTCCTCCGCAGCGCCCGAATCGCCCCAGGTCCATGGCCCTGGCGGGCCAGCACGCGGACCCAGATACCTTCCTTTCCCTTGCGCCCCAAACACAGCGAAGAAGTCGGTCCCTCGCCCTCCAGCCCGTCGGTTGCAGTAGCTCGCCACCATGCACTCCGCTCTCGCTCACGCGGCCCGCCGGACGCCCTGCGCGGCCCGGACCGCGCCCGCCGCGGCCCGTGCGCGCGCTGCTCCCCGCCTGGTCAAGGCGCAAGCGTTCCAGAAATTCTTCAAGTGAGTAACGCGCCGATCCGGTCGACGCCGCAACACAGATAGCCGAGCGGCGCCGCGAGGGCCGCCTGCGCGCCGAGCGCGGCGCCCGCCCTGCGCCTCGCTGATCGATGGCCGCGAGGAGCAGCGACGCGCTGGCGAACTGCGCGCCCGTGCGCTGCGCTGCGCCCCGCGGATGGATGCCACCAGGCGCTAGTGCCCTCAGATGCGGCGCTCCACAAAGACAGGGGTGTTTCCGGGCCTCTCTCCGCCCGCGATGGCAAACTCGAGCGTGCAAGTGTTGCGAACGATTCGTGCACGCGCGTTTTGCGGTTCGAACGCGGCTGTACGCGGAGAGCTAGGCCTCTGTGCGCGCGACGCCTGCTGGGGCCGCCTGCCAGACCACAGGACGGCCGTCTTGCGGCTTTTGCGGACATGATTGTGCCCCTTGTGCTGTACTCGTCAGTTCAAGTTGCATCTCGAACCTCGTTCGCCTTTCTACGACGAGTCCTGGCCCCTTGTATGGGCTGCAGCCCGTCGCCCGCGCGAGGCGCTCCTGATGCCTCTCGCTCCCTTTCGACACAAGTACCACGCTTTTGATAGTTCACTCCTTTCTGTGTTGGCCGCAAGTTCCAACTCCGCCGTTCGTCTCGTGCGCAGGCTCGGGGGGACCAACGCCAAGGAGGGTGGCATCTACGGGGCGCAGACGCGCGACCAGTACGAGAACATGGACGCGGAGCACTACTTCAACTACATCGGGGCGCTGGCGGACGAGGGCACGTACGACCGCCTCGAGGCGTACCTCGCGGACACGCACCCCGTTGACGTCATCCTCCTCCTCGCCGCCGGTACGCACCCGCCGCACGCGACGCCGACGCCACGCGCCGCGATGGTCTCCTTTGTGCCGGAAGCGAGCTGGCGGGACCGGGCGCGGCGGTCTTCGCGCCTCCGCACCCTCCTGCGTGTGTCGTCTCTGAATGTATCTATGGATGATGATTGGCTGACCGCGGTTCGGTGACGGCGGTGCGTTTGCTCGTTGCAGAGAACGGCGACGACCCGAAGATCGAGGAGGTGTTGGAGGCCGGCGCGGACGTGACGGCGAAGAACCCGGACGGGAAGACGGCGCTGGAGCTGGCGATGGAGGCCAAGGAGAAGAAGGACGAGGTGATCGCGATGCTCAAGGAGGCCGAGGCGAAGGCGAAGAGCGCCTGAGCGGCGGCGGGGTCGGTGAGGGGGCAGGAGGGGGGTGCGGGGGTCTTGGGGGGTCTGTGTGAGGATGGAACACTGTTTGAAGAGGGGGGTGTGGTCGAGGAGCTGTCGAGCTCGGTCGGGCGCGCGAGCGATGACGCTGTGGTTCGGTGGCGCTCTGTGGGACGGCGGTGGGGCGGGTAGAGGGGGGGTTGTTTCAGGGGGGTGTGGGAAAACACACCCCGGGCGTTGACGAGGTTGCGTCGGGACGAGGCGCGAGGTCGGATCCGCACAATCGAGGCTTGGACGTCGCCGTGCGCAGATCGCAGCTTTGGCCTGGGGCCGACACTCCGAGGCGAGAGCTATACACCACCCTCGTCGTACTAGAAAGGGACGTGCTCTCTCGCAGCGGGTAGAACTCTCGTTCCCTAGCGTCGCACATCCTCGTAACCTCAGACTCCACTTTTTCATCGTAGCCGCGTAGCCGCACTGGCCCCGTCCGGCCCGGCAGCCCCGGGTCTTGGTAGCTCTCCGCGCGGCCCGTGCATCATGGGGCCGGTGCGGTCGCGATAGCGCTTTCCAGGCTGCCTGGCCAGCAATGAAGTGACAGAGTCAACACCACTGGATAGGATTCGGGGACCAGGATGTCCGCTGGGAGGCAGGGCAAGCGACGGACCTGTGCATCTGGCGGGCAGCTGGTGCGCGTGGCCTTGGTGGCGTCCGCCTCGAGGCTCGCGATCCTCGCTCTCATGCTCCTCGCAGGCTGGCTGGTCTCGGAGTACGACGACTCAGGTGCCCACCTGCGCCCCTCGCCCCCTGTCGCGGCTCTGCCACACGTCAAGCTCAATCGACGCAGCAACACACGGACGGGATCCAATGCTCGTATTTGCGAGCCTGAGCATCGAGAGCGCGCCTCCGATTCCTGCGACGCAGCTCCGCTACCGCACGAGTGTCCGGGCTCGGAGCTGCACGACCCTGTTGTTGCTGATCGATGGCCGGTGGCCGACGTGCTGGAAAAGGCTCTCGTGTGGGACTCGGTGCACATGGCCCACGCCGCCCGCTGCGGATACAGCTACGAGAACCAGGCGAGCCCGTCCCATCACCTCTGCCCGGCGCGATCCTATAATTATTTACATCATCTCAGTATCTCCTATCTCGATCACGACACCCGCCCCTCGCCGCGATCCGCGTTCCCTCCTGCTTCCGCCCTCCCGCAGTACGCGTTCTTCCCGTTGCTCCCGTGGGCGCTGCGGACCCTCACGAGGACCCTCCTGGCACCCGTCGCGCCACACCTGGGGCACCTGGCGAGCATGGCTCTCGCGGGCCTCCTCCTCTCCAACGCCGCGTTCGTCGCAGCTGCGGTCTACCTATACAGGCGAGCGCCCGACACCGCTCTCCCTCGCATCCACGATCTCATCAACACCCCCATTGCATCGGGGGGGTGTCCGACCGCCCAAGACCCCCCGCGTCGCGCAGGCTGACTCTGCTGGTCCTGGGCGACGAGCGGCACGCGGCGCTGGCCGCGGTGCTGTACTGCATCAACCCCGCGTCCGTGCACCACTCCGCCGTGTACACCGAGGGGCTCTTCGGGCTGCTCAGCATCGCGGGCATGTTCTACTCGACGCGCTCGGAAGGCACGCGCGTCCTCGACGTCGCGAAGGGTGCGTCTTCCGCCAGTTAGTCGGCCTCGCTGAGATCCTTCTCAACATGGTTCCTTGTCTCTTGCTTCGTTGGTGATATTGAGGCGGAGCTGGCGCTGCCCACTACTGAGCCAGCCTGTGCAGGATCCCCGTGCAACATTCCGCGCACTCTCTTCACGCCGCCGCCCCCACTCGTGCTCCCATCGCAGCGGCGGGGCTCTTCGCGCTCGCAACGGCGCTGCGTTCGAACGGCATCCTCAACGCGGGTTTCCTGGTGTACTGGGCAGCGCACGCCGCGTGCGCCTCCGCGCTTCGTCGTCCGGCCCGTGCGGCCCTCGCTGCCGCCCTCGGGCTGTGCGCGAGCGCTGCGTGCCTGGCCCCGTTCGTGTGGTTCCAGATGCGCGGACACCAGGCGTTCTGCGTCCACCTCGAGACCACCGGGGCGCCGCGCAGGGCGTGGTGCGCGAGCGCGCTGCCCTACATATACGGTTGGGTTCAAAAACACTATTGGGAAGTAGGCTTTCTTCGTTTCTATCGGATATCGAAGATCCCAAACATCCTCCAGGGCGCCCCGTCGCTAGCGCTCGCGGCGTGGGGCGTGCGCGCGTACGTCCGACACGACCCCGGCCGCGCCGCGTCCCTCGCGCTCCCTCTCCCGGCATCGTTGCGGCGCGGTCTGCAGCCCCTGGCGCGAACCACCGCGCGGCTGGTTGGGGGAGCGACGGCCGCCGGGAGCAGCAAGAAGGACGACGACACGGACGAGCGGGCGCCGGCGAACGCGTTCCTCGAGTCCGACCGCGCATTCCCGTTCGTTGTGCAGTGGGCCGCGATGGCGCTTCTAGGTGCGTACGGTGCACGCGGCGCGGGGGCGTCGTGCGCGTCGTTGCAGCGCAGCGTGTGGCTCATGTACGTGAGTGTGCTGCTTGGTTTGCAGGCGCGCTGGTGATGCACGTGGAGGTGTCGACGCGGTTTTTGTCCACGGTGCCGCCGATGTACTGGGCGGTGGCTGGGGCGTCCCCGCGGCTGCAGAAGCGGATCGTGGCGTTCTTCCTCGTATACGCGGTGCTCGGGTGCGTGTTGTTTGTCAACTTCTACCCCTGGACGTGAGCTGCGGGGTCGGTTGCTGGCGGATGTTTGCGTGTCGTGTTTCTCCAAGCACCGAGAACGCGCTTGTTTTCGAGCAACAGATCGGATCGAGAGTGGTCCGATCCGAGGAGTTGTGGGCTGGCCGTGCGTTTTGTGGAGTCGGGGCCGTGGCTGACGTCTATTCAGGACTTATTGCAGTATGACTGTCGTGTGATGCCCTTTCTGAGGATGGCCCGGCCCCACCGGCTCGTGTACGGCACATCGAGCTGATTCCGGGCACATTCCGCGGCCACGCGGGGCAGAACAGCTGTCGCTGCTGTGCTGGTCGACGTCGCACAACATGGCATTCAGAGCAATGTTCACTGCACTGCTGTGCGTGGCGCTGGCGTGGGCGGCGCTTGTCGGCGAGGCCACAGGTACCGGACCCCCTTGGATCTCGTTCTCGACCGCGTCCACGCCATGCATGAGCCGTCACGGTCTGCGAGGACGCTCGCAGGCGTGTGCAGTTTGCACATTGTGTGTCTCCCGCTCGCACCCTACACCAAGCTCTGCCACGAACGCTGGCTTGCTAGATACAGCCCACTTCCCTGTACGTGCGACTTCACGCGGTGCCGTCGGTACATGATGGTCGGAGGCCGCGCGTCCCGTCCATGTGTGTTGCACATGCAGTGACTACGTGACCATGTGGTGCTGCACGTCGCAGGTCGGGAGCTCTCCGACTACAATGCGTTCAAGCCCCCGATCTACAAGTACCCGCCGTACACGCTGCCGCCGTACACGCTGCCGCCGTATACGCTGCCGCCGTATACGAAGCCGCCGAAGACGCCTCCGTACACGTGGCCGCCGTATACGAAGCCGCCGAAGACGCCGCCGTACACGTGGCCTCCGTACACGTGGCCTCCGTACACGAAGCCGCCGAAGACAACGCCACCAACGACAACGAAGCCGCCAAAGACGACGCCGCCCACGACGACGAAGCCCCCGAAGACGACGAAGCCGCCGAAGACGACGCCTCCGAAGACGAAGCCGCCGAAGACGAAGCCTCCGAAGACGAGGCCCACGTACCCTCCGCCGCCAACGTTCCCCCCTCCGCCTACATTCCCGCCCCCGCCGAGGTTCCCCAAGGGGGTCAAGGACAAGAACGGATGGGGCCGCTGAGCAGGACCCCGGCCGACCGCCCTGACGCAGCCACGCGGACGGGCCCGGCGCCGGGCGCGCGTGCAGACGCGTCCTGTTGCGCGCTGAGAAGGTCCTCCCTGCACGTGTGGCGGGAAAGTGTGAGCGCGGCGCCGAGGTGTCTCCGTCGAAGTCCGCAAGATAATATAATCATATTACATGCGTCGTCGCGCTCGGCGCCGCCACGACGAGAAGTAGTACCACGCGCCCGCTGCCACCGCCACTGCCACCACCGCCCCAGCCACGTACGTCGTGCCCCACCCCGCGTCGCCGCCCTCGCTGCCGCCCGCACCGCCGCTCGCGAGCCCCGCGGGCGGCTGCAGGTCCTGCCCCGCCAGCGACACGAGGGTGTGCGCCCGGCAGTAGGCGGCAAGGAAGGCGTCGTTGTCATTCGCGAACTCCTCGCAGATAGCCCTGATCTGGCTGTCCTCGAGGATCGGCCTGGATGCAAACGCGGAGAGGCGGGCGCGAGGGCGTCTGTTGGGCAGCTGGGAGTCGGAAAGAAGGAGAGCGAATTTGAGTTGTAACTTGGTGTCTGAACATTGTTGATCGAGGTGCGCGGTTGGGTGTCGCTGTCCTGTAACGGCACGGTGGGCGTGTCGGGCGCTGCAGCGGCCCGGGTCGGGGCGGCAACAGCATCGTCCACTGGCCTGACTATGGACATGCGTCAGTCTCGCAGGGTGTCTGCCCGCGCAGCGACGGACTCGCGACGGCCGCCGTGGGGCGGCCGCGCGCGCTGCACGGGTAATTATCCCCGCCTAGGCAAGTCAGCACCGCGCTCAACGGCGTCCAGAGAGCCGCGCGTGCTGGCACAAACGAGGTGGCGGCGTGGACCTACCTGTGGGCTTTCAGGTCCGCGACGGCCTCCTCGAGCAGCGCCGCGAAGTACATGTTGTTGATCGCGTACGGGCTCGCCTCTCCGACGCTCGACTCCGCGGCCGCGGACTGTCCCAAAGACACCCCGAAGGGATGCACGCCGAGGAGGGCGACCCCGAGGCGCAGGGGGAGTCCGAGGCGCAGGAGCTTCTTCTTGACCTTGTCCGCGCTGGCCAGGTCGTCCGCGGAGACGAGGCGGCCCTCGGGGAGGCACACCCGGCTGTCGCGCCGCCCGGGCACGAAGCTCACGTCAGCCGCGCCGGCGAGCTGCGCCGCGACGACGCCGGCGAGGTGGAAGACGTCCGCGTGCGTCACCGCGCTGTGCTTGTTCTTGATCGCCGTCAGGGCTCCGATCACCGGCTGCGAGCACGGGCGTCAGCAGGGGGTGTGGTCACTACGCGCTGCCCGCGACGACAGTGCTCACTAGGAGCGTCATCGCGACTAAGAACCTCGGCGACGGTCCGGCTCCCGGCCACGCTGCGGAGGTCCACAAGCGGCGCGTCCCGGGCGGTCACTACGACTGCTGGCAGGTGCAGCTAGTTCTGACCCATGTGAGGACCTCGGCAGGCGTCGCGCGGAGCGACACCCCTCCCGCGTGGGTCTGGTGCGAGATGCGCCGCTCAGCAGTGTTCCACTGCACGCGCCGCTGGAGTTTCGTGGCGCAATCGCCGAAAACCGCATTGGCGTCGAGATTTGCAACGGCGTGCTTGACAGGAGGGTGGAGGACCGCAGGGTGCGAGTTCCGCGAAATCAGGCGCACGCGAAGTTGCCAGATAGCCTCTCATCACGATCGAGGGATGCCAGGGCGTCGCGATCCCGACTGAGGCCGCGTGGCGGAGGCAGTGGGCGGTGCGTACCTCGAGGCCCGCGTTCGCCGTCTGAGACAGCTCTCGGTCGACCCTGATGCTGCCGTTCGCACCGCCTGTCCGCGTGCCCTCGTCGTAGGTCATCGCGTCGTGCAGGGCGACGCGCAGGCACATCGGCACGCGTGAGGGCGACTCCTGCAGCCAGCGCAGCACGCAGCAACGATCGAAGCAGCGACGCACGCGCGCGATGGCATGGAAAACCGCGCGAGAATCCGTCCCTGGCCGCGACCGGCGCGTCAAGCGCTCTGTGCGGCGCACGCGCCGGGTTGCTGTTTGCCGGTGGTGGTCCGCCGCACCTTTATGTAGCCGGTGACGTCCTTCGCGACGGCCTCAATGGCCTGACGGTACGCATCGTCGACGACGGGCGGCTTCGCCATCTTGCCGCTGTTCCTGGGGTCCCGGCCTGCGGTCGCACGAGCCGGAGAGCGGATGGGGTGAAGGGGGCCCGTCCGGCGCCGGGGGTGCGGACAGGGGAGAATGCCTCCGGCTGTCGAGCGGATGATTCGAGGAGCTGCCGCGGTGCTGGCCAGGAGCCGCGACTCGGCGCGAGGCGCGGGCCACGGCGGTGCTGACCTGGCAGAGAACACCGCACAGAAACGACGCCACGTCAGTCGTGGGAAGCAGCTACCGGACACCAGCCTCCGTACAGTACACGGTAGTCGTTCCGCCGCGCAGACCGCGCTCCCCACGCTGTCGACGCGGTGCGAGGGCCTCGGGTGGATCAGCCCAACGGTCCCCCCCTCGTACTCGCGAACGCGGGGTCGACGATAGCAGACACGCGACGAAGACGGCAGTGGACCGCACAGTCTGCCGCTGCGCGCGCCCACGACGCGCCCAGATGCCCACGCGCCGCGTGGCACGCCCCCGAGTGCCTGAGAGCGGGCCCGCACGACACCCCGGGGCCCTCGCGTTCGAATATCCGCGCCCGCACGCCCCCCGCGAACATTCCCCTGCGCGCTCCGCCTCGCGAGGAGCGTAACGCGCCGGCTGGACCCGCGTAACCCAGCTCAACAGCAGCGCGAACCCACCGCACAGACCCACGTAGGAGAGGGCCGCGGGGCCTCTCGCCGCGACCGCGCACCGCTGCGGGCGGACAGGCCTCTGAGGTCCTCGCGCGGACATCTCCCGGCGTCCCGGGCGCGCTCGCCGGCCCTTTCGGGCGCCCGCGTGGCCAGCGCGAGCCGCACGGGCGCTATGGCAACGCGCATCACAAAACAGTCCGCGGTGGCCGACCTGATCATGGGCGCCGGGCTGGTGTCGTCCGGCGGCGCCAAGGTGAAGGACGAGCGCCCCAAGAGCGCGCGCGGGGACGCAAACGCCGCCCAGCGAGCCGGGTCAGCCCGTCGGCCCGTCCCACGGCGCGCCGCAAGCGCTCGGAACCCCGCGCGGCCGTCGTCGTCGCGAACAGGCGCGGCGCCGGTGTTCCCAGGGGAGTTCCTGCCCGAGGGCGACGCAGCCGCGCCGGACACGCAGCCCCGCGCGGCGTCCGCGAGCCGGGGCGCGCGTGCAGGCAGCGCGGGGCTGGCGCGGCCACCTGCGGGCGCGCGGGCGCCGCAGAGCGGCCCGCTGCTGTACGAGCTCGCGCGCGGGGGCCACGGAGGCCAGTCCGGGTCGACACACAGCCATATCGAAGTCGAGGACTACGAGGACGAGTTCAGCGACGGTGCGCGGGACGCGCCACCGCCCAAGCCGCGCTACGGCCCGCAGACGTCCGTTTCCTTCCGAGACACCCCCCCTCCGGTCCCAACGCCGCCCCGGCTGTACTCCGGCGCGAACGACACGTCGGGGCCCGCGGAGGTACCGTCGCCGAGCCTCGCGACGGGCAGCGCGGCGGTGCAGGCACAGGTGGTGGTGCCGAAGCCGCCGCGGCTGCCGACGGCCGCGGACGCGGACCCCGAGGAGCGTTCCGGGCACGAGGGGGGGCACCGCAGGCAGGCGAGCGTCGCGTTCGCGGACCCCCCCGCGCTGCCGGAGCGCCCTGCCCCGGAGGCGACGCCACCGCATGAGGGGAGCGTGCTCGGCGGGGGGGGTGTTGGTGTTGGGGACGCGGCGTCGGAGGGGTCCGAGCCGGCGCTGAACGCGGTCGGCGCGATCGGGGACAAGTCGCGGCACACGACGCCGCGGCGGTCGCGGCGTGTCTCGGAGGCCAGCACGGTGGCCAGCCGGGCGGAGTCGCGGTCGCCCGGGCGGCACGGGGCGCCGCCGCCGCGCGTGCGGAACGCGTTCGGCGGCGCGGGGGGCACGATGGACATCCGGGAGCTCGCGCGGAGCATGGGCATGGACCCGTCGTCGGAGGTGGTGCGGCAGGCGGCGGCGCAGGCGGCGGCGGCGAGGGCGGGCTCGGTGCAGGAGGCCGAGGTGCGGGCGCGGCGGCGTGCCTGTTGCTGCGTGCGTGGCGAGGCGTGTGTGTTTGTGTATTGGCAGAGATGTGTGGTTGTTGTGTCGCGTGGTGTTTGCAGGAGGTGGACGCGGAGGCGTCGGAGGCGGTGGTGCTGCCGCAGACGTCGCCGGCGAAGAAGCGGCGGCTGATCGAGCTGGAGAAGGAGGTCAAGGCGCTGACGAAGGCGCTGGACGAGGCCCACATGGAGACGCGCAAGCAGAAGATCGAGCTGGGGGAGGAGTTCAAGAAGAAGGTGAGTCAGGGGGGGGGGGGTGTTGGCCAGCGCGGCTGCGAGGCGCCCTCGACCAGGCCCGCTCGCTTTCCGCGCCGCGCCACGCACAGTGTGTTGCCTTCGCGTCGTGTTGTTCTTGGTGGCGACCGGGGACGTCTCGGCTGCGTGCGGCGCAGTTGGCCGACGGGCTCAAGGACAAGGAGCGCGAGATCAAGACGCTCCGGAAGCGGCTCGCGGACTCGGAGCGGCGGCGCGACATGGGGGAGAACCGGATCCGGTCGCTGGAGGGCGACGTGGCCAAGCTGCGCAAGGACCTGCGGGAGCACAAGGTGGCGCTGGAGGCCGGGAAGGAGGACATGCGCGCGATGAAGGGCGACGTGGACCGCGCGCGGCTGGAGGTGGCGCAGGCGCGGCGGCAGGTGGAGAAGGAGAAGGGGCTGCGGCAGACGGCGGTGGAGAAAGTGCGCGGCGAGGCGGAGAAGGCGCTCGCGCGCGCGAAGCAGGACTTCGACCTGCAGGTCTCGCAGGAACAGGACCGCGTGACGTACCTCCGCGAGAAGGTGCGCCCGGGCAGGCATGACGCTGCCGGCGACGCACTGCGCCGCTGCGCTGTCGGGCACGGACGCACGGGGCTGCGAGCTGCACGAGAGTACTTTCGCGGCGACCGTTTCCTCGCCCCTGGTCCGCGCGAGAGACCCCCTTCACTCCCCCCCCCTGACGCATTTTTGCAGGAGGAGAAGCTGTCCATGGAGCTGGCGGGGATGCGGGGGATGTGCGAGAACCTCGAGCAGGAGGCCGAGCGCGCGCGGGACCGTCTCCTCGAGGCCACGAAGCACCAGAAGGACGCGTCGAAGGGCGCCGAGCAGCTGCGCAAGGCGCTGGTGGACGCGCGCGGGGAGAACGAGCGCCTCAGGGGGCTGGCGCAGCGCGCGGCGGAGGAGGCCGAGGCGCAGCGGCGGAACGTGGAGCGGCTGATGGACACGCGGGAGCGCATGGAGAAGACGGCGCGGACGCGGGAGACGCAGTGGCAGCTGCAGGTCGAGACGTGGGACGCCAAGCTGGCCGAGGCGCGCGCGGAGAGCGCGGGACAGGTCGAGCACCTGTCCGGCGTGGTCGAGGTGCTCGAGGAGCGCCTCGCGCGCGTGCTGGCCGCGGATGCGGCGTTCCACGCCATGAGCGGCAACGCGGGGCTGTTCGCGGACGCGCTCAAGGGCAACACGACCACGGGGCACCTGAACTCCATGATCCGACAGTGAGCGCCCACGTTACGACGATGACGATGCTCTTGTGCGCTGCGGGGCTGCGCCGTTGCGGTCGCAAAACAACTTCTTTTGCGGTTTGTGTGGTGCGCAGCCTGTCCAGGGAGAACGCGCGGCTGAACAAGGAGATCGCCGTGGTGCGGGCGCGCCACGAGGACCGCCTGTACAAGCGGCCCGCGGACCATCAGACCCCCCCCGAGGGCCTGCCAGACTCGGAGGAGGACACAGACCCCTCGAAACACCTCCTAGAGTCCCCCTCCGCGCCGGCGTTCCTCAAGGACGGCGGCGCGGCGCTCCCGCCCGCCCACCTCTCGTCGCGCGCGCTCTCCGTGCCCCCCCCGGGGGAGTCCGTCGCGGAGACCGACTCCTACCGGGACCTCCCCCCCAAGGACCGCCCCAGCAGCGCCACCACGCGCGGCGGCTCGCGGCCCCGGTCGTCCCGCGCGACGACCGTCCTCCCGCAGTTCTCCGCCGTCGACACCGAGCCCTCGGCCGCCGCGTTCTCCGTCGCGTCCGACGCCACCCGCCGCTCCGCCGCCCCGCCCTGCGCGTGGGTCGCCATGGAGAAGGCCACCGCCGCGGAGCTCCGCCTCGCGCTCGTGCAGCTCGAGGGCGAGTCCCGCGCCATGCGCGCCGAGCACGCCACGTGGAAGGGCCGCGTCGAGGACCTGGAGGGCCTTTTGAAGCACGCCAACGACAAGGTGGACAGGGCGATGCAGGACCGGGACGCGGCGCTGCGGGAGGCGCGCGACGCGAACGACCGCGTGCGCGAGGTGAAGGCGCAGTACGTGGACGCCGGGGTGGTGCGGACGGCGCAGTTCCGCACGATGGAGGCGCAGGAGGAGGCGCGCGGGGCGCGCAAGGTGCTGGCGCGGCAGAAGAACGACTTGCTGGTGGCGTCGCGGGTGGAGCGGGAGCTGGAGGAGAAGGTCGAGGAGCTGCAGCGGGAGCTGGTGGACGCGCAGAGCGCGCGCGGCGCGGCGACGGAGACGGCGGTGCAGCTGCGTGCGGAGAACGCGTCGCTGCAGCGGCGGCTCGCGGGGCTCGAGGCGGACGTGGCGCCCGCGAAGCAGCAGATGGCGGCGCTGAAGGTCGCGGGGAGCGTGCCGCGGGAGAGCCTCGAGGCGGCCGAGCGCGAGGCGAGTGCTGCGCGGGAGCAGCTGCGCGCCGTGGGGCGCGACCGCGACAGCGTGCGGTACGAGCTGAGTCAGGTCAAGGCGCGGGAGGCGCGGCAGCGGAAGGCGCACGAGAAGGAGCGCGGGGAGCTCGAGGCCGTCGTGCGCGCGCTCCGGGAGGAGCTGTACCGGTCGCAGACCATCACCAGCGCGCAGGTGGCAGAGACGGAGCAGTCCGCGATGCTGGTCACGCGACAGCTGCGGGAGGAGCGCGAGCGGTGCGGGGAGCTCGACGACCTCGTCCGGGAGCTCACGGAGGAGCTCGAGAAGGCTCGGCTGGAGGCGGTGTACCATCAGACGCGGGCGCGGACGTTGGCGGAGCAGGGGGCCGGCGGCGCGCCGGTGGCGGGCGTGGTGGTGGGCGGCGGGGACGGGCCGCCGCGCGGGGTCGTGGTCGGGCTGAATCTGCGGGAGATGCCGGTGTTGACGGCGTGCTCGGGACCTGTGGCGGAAATAGGGTAACTGCGCGGTTCTGTGAGGTGCGCGGTGGTGCTGCCCGCAGCTTGGGGTGAGGGGGCTGTGGGTGATCAGGGGCTTTGTTCGCGTGCGGTAGCTGCGGCCTGGGTCGCGCGAGGCCGCACGGAAACGCCGCGGGTGTGTTGTTCGTGTGCATCATGCGTCGGAGGGGAGGTCGCGCGGAGGTGCCGTGGCCTCGGCCGCGCGGCACGGTGGGCCCACGCGGTGCGAGTCCTGGAGGCCGCGGTGCAGTGCGGGGAGGCCGGTGCGCGCCCCACGGCGACGGTTCCGCCAAGTTGGAATGCACCAGTGCCCGTCGTTCGTGTCCTGGCACGTGACGGAGGCCTGGCTGCGGTACGGGCGGCCACGCAGCGGGCGAGCAGCGCGCGTGGGTGCCCCGGGGGCCGCCTGAGAGACGTCGGATTCGAGAAAGTCCTACTTGTGTTGAATCTGTTGGGTACGACGGAAGAAGGCGTCCAGTCCGGCGCCACGCGGGCCGTCGGGCGGGCGTTCCGGCCTGTTGGGCCTTCCCCGCAACGACAGCAGGCACTTGATGCGTGCCAGGCGCACTCAGGCCGCAGGGCCCGCGATTTCCGGCGCTGAACCTTCGCATGAAGACACCGCAGGCGAGTCAAGGCCTCACACGCGGCGCATCTGCGTTGAACCTCCCGTCAGAACGTGACACCGATGGCCTTGTGCCGTGCCGTCGCTGGAAGGCGACGTGGTTTTCCGGGACGTGGCCGTATTCGGCGCTCGCCTGCTGCGCTGTGTACGACGCGATTCAAGGCCCCGCAGCTGCCGGCGCCGGCGGCGGAATCTGCGAACCGACGCGCCTCCCGGGCTCCACGCTTGATGATGAATCCGCGGCGTGGCCTGCGCGCGCTGCACAGTCGCGAAATTCGCGCGCGGAAATTCGCGCTTGTTTTGCTTGCTGCGTGCGGTCCCGGCCGGGGAGCACCGCCCCGGGCGCCACCCGCGGTCGAACTTCCTTCCACGCCCTGCGACGAAGCCGCCGCGGCCTTCCCGTGGCGGCTCCGTGCCCGTTCTCAGCGCCCACGCCGCGAATTCAAGCGCAGCCACCCAGGCAGCCCGCGCCGCGAGCGCCGCACGGCGGGAACCTCGCACCGACGCCGCAACCGCTCCCCATGCACGCGCAGATCGAAACGGCGCGCTCTCCTGCGGCTGAAAGCGGCGGAGTCCGCGGCGTCAGCACCCACCGTTTCACTGAGGAATGATTCGAGGGGCTCTCGCTCCGCGCCAGCCCAGCGTTTCCCGCGACCGCCCGGCCACGTCCGGCAGGGACTCTCTGAAGGACGGCCCGGGCGCGCCGGACGACGCCATGGGCGCCGAGAACCGCCCCCCTGCGCCCGGTCGCCCGGCGAGCGACGCGCCCAACGCCGTCTCGCGGCCCCCCGCCCCCGCCTTCTCCACCGGCGCGGGGCGCTCGCAGCTCTCCTTCGGCGGCGCCCGCTCGTCCGCGCACGTCCCGGCCGCCTCGGCGCCCGCGCGCGCCGGCAGCATCGCACGCAGCGCGGGCAGCCAGGGCGCGTCGATGAACACGATGCCGCTGCTGGGACGCGTGCAGAAGCACACGATCCGCGGCCCTGCGGCGCTGGACCCGCGCCGCCACAGCCGCGGCCGGAAGTCCTTCGGGCAAGCACCACATGGACTCGCGCACGGGTTGTCCTCGGTGCGCGCCGCCGGCCACGGCCTCTACGCGCGCCCGCTGCCGCGCCCGCACTCCACGGTGGCCGCCCGGCGCAAGGCCAGCCCGGGGAGCCTCGCGGCGGCCCTGCAGCACGATCGCATCACGGGACCGGCGCCGGCAAAGAACAAGCCGCGGCCGCTGATCGCGAAGGTGCCTGCGAAGCACGTCGCGGCCGCGGAGGCCCCACGTGCGGGGCGTGGGGAGGGCGGGGACGCGGCGGGGCCGGGCCGCGTGCGCGACGGGGAGGGGGGGGGTCGCGTGAGTGACGCGCTGACGTTTGCCGCGCGGCTGGCGGAGGTGGCGAGCGAGAACGACGCGTTCGAGACCGCGGCGGACGCGATCGCCGCCGCGCAGGGGCCGGAGCGGCGCGTCGAGGACGCGGCGGCGGCGGTGGCGGGGGGAGTCAAGACGGAGCACGGGTCGGCCCTCGACACCCGCGGAGACGCGCCCGCCGCCAATGTCGCCGAGCCGACGGGCGCGGACGAGCCGCCTGCGGTTATCAACGGTGGCGCGGGCGTCGGTGCGGCTGCGACCGAGGCAGGCGCCGGGGCCCAGCCAGCAGCGCTGCGCGGCAACAACGCCGGCGACGGAGCGCCCGCCACGGAGCGTCCTGCAGCCGTCGAGGGCGCGGGTGCGCAGCGGACGCCCCCGCGGGCCACGGCGGACGCCCTGCGGTCGCCACGCAAGCGCGGCCGCGGCGCCGCGAGCCCCCCCGCGCAGGCGGGCAGCGCGGGCGCGGACGGCGGGGCCGAGGTCCCGGCAGCGGGCCCGCGCAGGCCGAAGAAGACGAAGGCGGAGCGGGCGCTGGAGCAGCTGCAGCCGTGGCACCACGACAAGCGGCGTTTCCAATACCCCCCCAACCCTGCCAAGTATGACAAAAGCGGGGACGAGCGGGGCGCGAAGCGGGCGGCGCGGCAGTACGGCATGCTGGGCATCACGCTCGCGGAGGCGATCGAGCACGCCGAGGTGGAGCGGGCGCAGCAGGGCGGCGGAGTCAGGCCCGCGTCTGACGCCGCGGTCGCTGCCGCGCCGGGCCGGGGCGCGGCACCGGGCGACCGCGGCTTCGCGGCGGACGACGACAAGCAGCACGCGGAGGGCAGCGGCCGGCCGGCCCCGCGCACGGTGGAGGACTCGACCTGCGACGGGGCGCCGGGGATGTTGGTCGACGTGGACGCGGGCGCGGTGACGTCGCCGGGCGTTCGCGCGCCGGACGCCGACGTGCAGGCGCAGGGCGAGTCCCCCGCGCCGCCCGAAGCCGCCGAGCGCACGGACGTCGCGCGCCCCCCGGAGCCGGCGGGCGTGGTAGCAGCGCAGGGCGTTGCCGGGCCCACGCAGCGCGCGTCGCCGGGAGCCGCTGAGGAGGCTGCGCAGGAGGAGGCCGGGCACGCGGTGCGTGGCGCCGAGGGCGCCGGTCCCGCGGCGGAGCGCGGCGGCGGCGGTGGCGTGGCGCCGTGTGGGGGCTCTCGCCGGGCGGTGCGCCCGCCGCGCGGCCCGAGTCGCCGCACACCCCGCGCGCGGCGTCGCCCGCGCGCACGTCGTCGGCGGTCCACCACGGCACGCCCACGCGGCCCCCGCCCCTCGACACCCCCAGCAGGCGCGCCATCACCTCCGCCCGACGCGAGTCCTGCGGGCCGGGCCCCGACCCGAGCAAGCGGCGCTTCTCCGTCCCGGATTCGTCCTCCGAGGGCGAGGAGGACCTCTGCGCGCAGCCGCCGCCCCCGGCCGTCCCCCCGCGTGACGCGCCCGGGGCGCCGGCCTGCGCACAGCGGCCCGCCCCGCCCCCGGCGACGAGCCCGGCTCCGGAGCCCGCGCCGGCGCGGCGGCGCAAGGCGCGCGCGAACCGCGAGCTCGAGGCGCTGAAGCCGTTCCACTACGACAAGCAGCGGCGGAAACACCCCCCCAACATGAGTCAGTTCGTGCACGACGGCGACGGCGAGCGGGAGTCCAAGGCCGAGGCGCGGCGGCTCGGGCAGCTCGGCATCACGCGCGCGGACGCCGCGGAGCACGCGGCCGTCGAGAAGCTGCACGGTGGCCGCGCAGACCCCGCCGCGCTGCCCCCCCACCCGGCCGCCCCGAACGACGCAGACGCCCCGCGCGAGGAGGCGCCGCCGGCGGACAGCAAGGCCGAGGGAGGGGCGCACGCGGAGGACGCGGACGCGGAGCCCGAGGGCGTGCGGCCGGGGCGGTGCGCCAAGTGCAGCGGCGCGGACGAGCGGTGCATCCGGTGTCTGAAGAAGGCGGTGGTCGCGGACGAGCGCGACGGCGGCCCGCTGTCGGACGCGCTCGTCGCGGAGTGGTCCGACCGCGTGATCGCGACCAAGCCGTCCGCGCTGGTCAAGTACAAGTTCCGGGAGTGGTGGGGGGGCCGGGCGCTGCGGGAGGACGCCGCGGAGCGCGTGCGGGCGGCGTACGAGGCCGCAGCGCAGCGCGCGGCGGCCCGGGCGGAAGAAGGGGAGCCGGAGGTGAAGCGCGAGACCTCGAAGAAGGTCTCGAAGTCCGCCGGCGGTATCAAGTCGCCGCGGAAGGCCGCTGCGCGGTCGCCCGCGAAGCACGTGGCCGTGGAGACGCCTGCGCAGCGGGCCTCGGCGGTCGCGGAGCGTCCGCGTGCGCCGGCGTCGGCGCCGACGGTGCCGAAGGCCCCGCGCAGCAGCGCGGCGGGGCTGGCGGCGGCGGCGGAGGCGGCGCCGGGGACGGAGCAGGGGCGCTCGCGGCCCCGGCGCGGCGCGGCGGCGGCGGCGGCGGAGCGGATCGCGAGCACGCTGTTCGCGGACGGCGGCGACGGGCACGTGCTGGTCGACGTGGCGAAATACACCCCCGCGGACGCCCCCTTCGTGCTCGAGGTCAGCCCCGCGGCGGACGCGCTCATGGACTGCCACGCGCACCTGTCGCCGAAGGAGATCATCGGCCTCCTCGGCGGCACCATCGCCGCGCCCGCCGGCGCCGACGCGGACTCCCCCCCGGGCCCCGTCGTCCTGCGCGTCCTCCGGGCCTTCCCCGTGAAGGAGGTCGTCGGGGCGGCCCTGGGCGCCACGGGCGACATCGACGTCGAGATGGACTCGGTCGACGAGCTCCGCGTGCGCGCGGAGATCCAGGCGGCGGGCATGCAGGTGGTGGGGTGGTACCACAGCCACCCGGACTTCGACGCGCAGCCGTCGGTGATCGACGTGTCGAACCAGCTGCGGCACCAGCACTACCAGGGCCGGGGCAACCTCGCCGCGCTGAACGAGGCGCGTGCGGCGGCGGCGCTCCCGGAGGTGGCGGTGCGCGGGCCGCACAGCGCGGGCGAGCTGTACGCGGCGGCGATCGTGTCGCCGTTCGGCGCGGAGGTCAAGGGGGACCTCCGGACGTCGATACGGTGGTTCCACGTGCAGCACGGCAAGGCCGGGAGCGCGCACGTGGAGGCGGCGAACCCCATGGAGCTGGGGTGCGCGCCGCGGGAGCTGCGGCCGACGGTGGCGCCGTTCGAGCCGGGGAGCTTCGACGGCGCGCAGGACTCGGCGGTGGCGCTCGCGCAGGAGTACAAGGAGCGCCGGGAGTGCCTGGCGCACATGCTGGGGCCGTGGCGGGGGCTGCGGCAGCGGCTGGGGAAGCTCGAGCGGTCGCTGGGGGCGCAGGCGCAGGCGTGGGGGAGGGCGTGGGGCGATGGGGACGCGCAGGAGGCGCAGGAGGCGCAGTTCTGCGCCGCGGAGCTCGCGCGGGCGGTGGCGTTCCAGGTGGACGACAGCGCGGCGTTCGGGGACTGCGACCAGTGAGGCAGCGGCGCGGGAGGCCGAACGCGGGCGCCGACGAGGTGGGAGTGTGCGGGTGTCTGGGGGGTGTGGCGGTGCGGAGGGAGATCGAGCAGGTTGGGGGGACGTGAGGACATGATTTCATGTTGTTTCCTGCACGTGATGAACCTCTGGGGAGGAATGTGCACTGCGGGAACGCGGGGATGTGTGATGGATCGCAGCGTCGGCGAGAGCGGTGCCGTGAGGGCGGCGCCGTCGTTGCCAGCAGCAGGCGCAGCCCTCCCCAGCTCAGCGTCACTTGCACTGCACGAGCTGCAGTGCAGCTCGTCGGGGGCCACGCGGCGCCCGCGCGCTGTCGCCCCGGCCACGCTGCGATCCTCTCCGCGCGGCACACCACGGCGGTGGCGCCCGGCGCGAACACGGCGGCTCGTGTGCGCGTCGGCAGGATCATAGCCAGCCACGCGTGCGTCCCAACGCCCGGTCGTTGCCGCGCAGCACTGTCAGATGAAGCGGCCGGCGTCTTCGGCGGCATTCAGCGCGGCGCTGAGATTCGTGGGAAACGTGTTGAGTGAGCAGGCATGGCGAGAGAGAGGCCTGGACAGGGTCGTAGATGACCGGTCGTACGTGACCAGTCCGGTTCAGAGGGCACGTGTTAGATCGACAGGGAGCACTGGCGCCGCGGAGAGCTCCTGAGGGGCCCATCGTGGAGCGGTCGCCGCTGCGCTGGCGCGCCATGGGAGGCTTGGCCTGGCGGGGGCGAGCCAGACTGAATGTGGGGCTCTGGATATCACAAAGTGGGGGTGATGCGATGAGTGATCGTCTACCTCGTCGCGTAAAGGTATAGTTCGGGCTAAGTATTCGCCAAAAACAGATGTAGGAGGCAATGCATGAAGCAATGCCGACCGGCTTCGTGCTGATCCAGCCCTGAGAAGCACGCCGGTCGAGTCTCCGGTCAATTCTCGGCATCTACGACGTACTCAAGCCCGTCGCGGGCGTTGTGCCACCTCGCAGGCGCCTGTGGATGGTGCAGGGGCGCAGCGAGAGGACGTGCGCCTGCACGCGCGACCTGCGGGCCCGTCCAGCCCGCCCGGACATCCGACTCTTGCCACTTGGAGGCATCCTGCATGGCGCACTAGCGCGGCCTCGGCGCGGCGCTGGGCAGCCGGGCCTCACTGCACAAGTGCGCTATGTGAGTTTGGGGTGGCTGCAGTGGTGCGAGAGATCAATGCTGCAACTGAGCGCGCTTCCGGTGTCCGACTGTATGTCCAGGGGGGCGTGTGGCGCCCTGTTGACTCCCTTGGGCGCCGGCGTCGGTGCTGACTGCCTGAAGTTGCGTCGGTGGGGTTCTCTACGACGCAGGCGCTGGTGGCGCCGGACGGCCGGGACCGCAGCAGGGCGGCTCCGCGAGGCTTCGGGACAGTAGTGCGGGTGGCTGCGAGGTCGCCGCGCACGGTTCGATAGAATTCGAGGGGCCGAGCAGCGGCCTTATCCTGCAGGTGGTCTGGCGAACTTCAGCGTCCAACCTGGTACGTTGTGCAGCTTTAAGTGCTCACAGCCGCTTGTTTCGAGCAGCAACTTGGCATCTATGGCAAATGCATCGTTGACGAGGGCGGCTTTCGCGTCCTCTGCCAGGAGAAAGACTCCAAGGGACTCCAACAGCTGCACGCCACCGTGACAACTTAAGACGCGCTTTGATTGACTTTTCTGAAATGATGTGTATCCATACGTGCAAGTGCGATACTGAACGACCTGATAAAAGGCTCCGTAGCGCCGGGCCGTCACTTGGACAGCTGGCCAGTCGCACTACCCTTCTCGCAGCGGAAACCGCTTCGACGCGAACATGCACGCGCCTGCCGGGACACTTATCGTCGATCATCGGCGCTGTCACCGCCATGTTTGAGCGATCGTCCGCCTTCAGCGATCCCACGCGCACATGCCTGTTGCGAGGCGGTGTGCTGAACTGCGGAAAATACGACGCCGACACGGGCACTTGTGGAACACCAATACCTCTTGTGCGAAGACCATGCGATACATGATACGAAATCGTCATAGAACTCACGGGTGAATCGCCTGGTGCGACGCAGGTGCCTACCATGGAGGTGGCGGTGAACACGTGCGTCGCTCTGACGCGGGCGGTCCTGACGCGCCTGGACAACTGCGCGTGGATCCGCAACACGTGCGCGACGCTGCGGCCGCACGTGCTCCAGGTCGAGCAGGTCCTCAACGAGCTGAGGGCCACGGAGTCGGCCAAAGTACCGCTGCTCGCAGATGCCCTCGGGGCGATCGAGCGGGCGCTGTCGGTGATGGACACGGAGATATCGACGTGGGAGAGCGACAGCAAGTTCAAGGGTTTTGCGTCAGCCAATAAGCGCAAAGAGGCGCTTCAGGAAGCGGCGCGGGCGCTGGGGGACGCGATGGGCCTGCTCCCGGCGGCCAACGTGCAGCTGACGGACAAGGTCCGCGCGGGGGTGCAGCGCGTGGAGGGTGAACTGGGCAACCTACAGGTGACGTTCGACGCGGGCGTGGAGCGGCTCGAGGCCTACGAGCGGGACATTCTGGCCAATGTGCTTTCCCAGGGGGAGGACATCGGGGAGATGAAGGCGATGCTCAAGTTTCTCGTGAGCACGTTCGCGAGCCCGAGCGTGGACGCCGCGCAGGAGCAGCGCATTCTGGAGAAGGTGCTGACGGACAAGAAGTGCTTCAAGCCCGGGCACGAGAAGGAGGGCATAACCATAGCGGGGAACATGGCCGCGGAGATCCGTCGGATGAAGGAGCAGGAGCAGAAGCAAAGTCTGGCCGAGGCTCTGGTACGTTCGTGCGACCGACGTAGCGCGCTTGACGTTGCCGTGGCGCCTGACATCATGCGTGAACCTGACGAGAGTGACGTTGCCGACGTTCTGGTGACCAATCAGCTGAGCGCGACGCTCGCCCTCTGATGCAGGAGAACCTCACTATTCAGCCCGACTGCGTCAAGCTGGGCCACCCGATCTCGCACGAGGGCGGAAGCACCGTGTACGGCGGCGTGTGGGACCGCGACGGCACGGGCACGGACCTGCGCAACGTCGCGGTGAAGGTCGTCAAAGTCGAGAGTGGCCAGATCTCCGCGGAGGATGTCGCGCGCATCAAGAAGGAGGCGGAGCGGGTCGTCAAAGCCTCGCACGGCTCTGACCACGTGTGCACCCTGCACGGGTATGCGGTGGACACGGCGCAGTCGCAGGTGATGCTGGTGATGCGGCGGTACCCGAGCTCCGTCAGCCAGCGCTTGCGCGGGCAGGGCCGTTTCGGGCCGCTGTCCGCCGCCAACAAGCTGCAGATCTGCTGCAACATCTTCCAGGGGCTCGCGGACCTGCACGCCATGGGCATGTGCCACTACGACATGAAGCCTGCCAACGTGCTGCTGACGGAGCACGGCACCGCGGTCCTCACGGACTTCCAGCTGTCGCGCGAGGCCAACGAAACTCTTGGCAAGACCCTTGAGAACGAGTTTGGCACCCTCAGGTACGCGCCGCCGGAGCAGATGGACCGCGACTCGTACGACAAGCCTGGCACGCACAGCGACATGTGGTCGGCAGCCGCCACGGTGTGCGAGATTCTGTCGGGGGAGAAGCCGTATCATGGCATGGACTTGCCGGGGGTGCTGGGGGCCCTGCTGACGCACAAGCAACCGCCGAAGATTCCAGCGAGCGTTCCGGCGGCGCTGCGGCCGCTGCTGCAACGGTGCTTCAGCCGAGACGCGCAGAACAGGCCCACGGCGCTCGAGGCCCTGGAGACGTTCGTCAAGCTGTCGGCCAAGGATGTCGAGGAGGGCGGCACCGCAGCGGGAGAGGCGAGCGAGACCGGCACGATGTCGGTCGGAGCTGTGCAGGCCGGGCGCAGGGACGCCTCCGTCACGACGTCCAACGGCGACGGGAGGGTCAGGACGATACAGGTGGTGCGTAAGATGCTCGCGGACAAGACGAGGAAGGTCGTCGACTTGGACGGAGCCGTGGTGACCGTCTCGCCCGCCAAGACCATCGTCTTCGCCGAGGAGGAGTACTTCTCGGACGAGGAGTACTACGACACCGAGGTGCGTCTCGTCGAGGGCAAGAAGAAGCTGTTCGGGGGGCGGAAGATGGTGGAGACGCGCGTCGAGGTGAAGAAGACACGCAAGATCCCGAAGACGCGATGGTCGGAGCTCGCCGCAGAGGTCCCCGCGGGCACTCGCAGGACCAGGAAGGTGCGGTGGTGTTGGCGTTTCGTTGCATGCGAACGCGCGTCCTGTGCCGGTGTCTCCTCACGACATCGCCCTAGGCACACTGGTGTGGGCGTGCGTGTTCTCACGACGCACCTGTCGTGGACGATGACCTTGCGGCGCAGGTTGTTGAGTTTGGCGACGGGCTCAAGCTCGACAGGCCTGGCGTCACGTTCCGGAACGCATCGATCGAAATCGACGTGCCCGCGGCGGACGAGTACCGATGCGCCTCCCCGGAGCTCGTGGTCGTGACTGCCGCCAACGTGGAGCTCGAGAACATCTCCGTCACGGTGCGCGGCGGCGGTGCAGGTGCGATCGCGACGATGCAGACGAGGCTCTGCTCTGTCACACAATGACCGCTTTCCCAGTGCGTGCGGCATGCCGCGGACTTCGGTGCAGCCGCGTTCCCTCCAACCCTGCGCGTCACGCCCCCCATGCACGTGCAGAAGCCTGGCTGACCGCAATGGCAGTGCGCATGGGCGGCAGTGTGGCGCTGTCGAACTGCGAAATCGCTGTGCGAGGCGAGACAGGTGGGTGCTCCGGTGTCGCGTGGCACTCTGACTCGCTGTCTGTGCAGCAGCGGCGCGAGGCCGTTCGCTGCTCGCCTGATGCACACATGGGCAGCCGTGCTGATTGCTCATCGATGGAGCTTGCGCGTGATCGCAGGGGCGGCGAAGTACTGTCTGTCGGTCGACGGTGGTGGCCGCGCTTCTCTCGCGAACTGCACGATCACCTGCGACCGTGCCTGCACGGGGCTCATCGCGGGCACTGGCAGCCGCCTCGACCTGACGCAGTGCCGCGTCAGCGGCGCGGACCTCGTGGCCGCCGACGGCGGCATGCTGCAGCTGAGCGACGGTGCTCTGAGCGGCGCGCAGGTGTGCGTTGCGGCTCGCGGCGCCGGCAGCGTTGCGGAAGTCAGCGGCTGCAACATCCGACACGGAGGCATCGCCGGTCAGGTGTCGCAGGGCGGCGCGATGGAGCTCCGGGACTGCACGGTGTTTGCTGCGCGCAGCGGCTCGACCAGCCTGCAGGTGGACGGGCCCGGCAGCGTGCTGTCGGTGCGCGGGGGCTGCGTGGAGGGCGGGCAGCACGCGATGGTGGCGTCGGGCGGGGCGCTGCTGCTGGCGTCGGCGTGCACGCTGAAGGATTCGATTTCCGAGGAGGCGATCGTCACCAGGGGCGGGGGCACACGGGCGGAGCTGACCGAGAGCATCACGTACGAGTGCCTGCTGCGCACCGATGAGGGACCGGGGAGCGAGATCGCGATCGTGGACGAGACGGCGAGGTGCGGAACGAGTTGCCCGCTACTATTATTATTCCTGAGGTGTGTGGCACGCTGTGCAGGCAAAAGCGGATCTGGTTTCGAGGCTAAGCTCCATGTACCGCGTCATGCTTGCAGCTTGAAGCAAGTGCTGGAGCTCCGGGCGGCGGAGCGCCGTGAGGCTGAGCGCCGTGAGGTTGAGCGCCGGGAGGCCGAGCGCCGGGAGGCCGAGCGCCGGGAGGCCGAGCGCATTGCAGCAGAGCGCAGGGAACTGGATCGTATCGCAGCAGAGCGTATTGCAGCAGCGCGCAGGGAGGCGGAGCGCAGGGAGGCGGAGCGCAGGGAGGCGGAGCGCAGGGAGGCGGAGCGCCGGGAAGCGGAGCGCAAGGAGGCGGAGCGCCGTGAGGCGGAGCGTCGGCTCAGCACCGTGGACGGCCTGCGCGAGGCGCTCAACGCCGGCTCCGACAAGGTGCGGCGCCGCTCGCTGCTGCATCACGTCAACGATGCCGCGGGCGGCACGGACGGCGACGGCAGTCCCCCGTTTCGCACCCGCCGGTTTTGCACGTGCACTGTCTGCAGGTGATCTGTGACCTCAAGGGGCGCGAGGTGCGCGGGGGGGGCCTGGACGAGATCGAGGTGACGCGCGCCGGGGTCACGCTGCGCAACGGCACGCTGCGGGGTGTGCGGCTGGTCGTCAGGGAGTCCGCGCAGGGCTTCCGCCTCGAGAGCGTCACCGTGACCGGGTACCGCTTCGAGAGCGACAGTGAGCGCCCCGGTCCCCCGCTGTCGCGCCTTGCAACGCGCTGCTCCTCGCTCCACGTCGACTGCGGTGCGCGGCTGCGGCGCTCACGACCCGCGCGCTGTCCGGGCGAGCGCATGCAGAGACCATCCACGGTGCAGTCCACGTCGTCGGGGCGAGCGGGGTCGTGATCCGGGCGTGCAAGCTCAGCGACAACCCGGGAACCAGCGCCGTCGGACTAATGGCGATGAGCGGTGCGAAGGTGCGGTCTGTTGGCTGCGCGCGCTGCGGCGGGGCGCCCGAGGGGTGCAGCTGGCAGCGCGGGACGTGGCACTGCGGGGCGCGTGGCGGTCGCGGAACGACGCGAGCGGCGGAGCGGCGTGCGTGCGTGCAGGTGACGGTGGAGGACTCGCAGTGCTGCGGGAACGGTCGGAGCGGCGTGGTTGCGTACCACAGCGGCACGGAGGTGACGGTGCGCAACACCACCTGCAGCAACAACGTGAAGCTCCACGGCGTGGTGGCGCAGAACGGAGCGAAGGTGAGCGTGCGGGGACGGTATGCGTGCGCGCGCGTGTGCTCGTACACGTCGGTGGCCGCGCGGCACGCCCCCCGCGTCCCCGCCCCCGCCCGCTGCGTGCGCGGGTGCAGCTGCGGTGCGACGTGGCGGTGCGGGGCGACGCGAGCGACGGTGCGCGCGCGTGCAGGTGACGGTGGAGGACTCGCAGTGCTGCGGGAACGGTCTGAGCGGCGTGTTTGCGTTCGACAGCGGCACGGAGGTGACGGTGCGCAACACCACCTGCAGCAACAACAAGCACTACGGTGTGGCGGCATGGTACGGAGCGAAGGTGAGCGTGCGGGGACGTGTGCAGCGGACGTGTGGGCGCGGGGGCGGTGTGCGTGCGGCGCTGCGTGTGCGGGGGTGCGGTGCTGTGTGTGCGGCGGTGTGCGGTGCTGAGCGCGTGTGTGTGTGTGGGTGCAGGTGGTGGGACGTGGACTGAAGATGAGCGGGAACAAGGACGGGAACACGGGAACCTACGAGGGAGGCGTGGTGGACGTGCAGTGAGGAGGGGGTGGGCGCGGTGCGGGCGCGGCGCGGGGCGGCGGCGAGCGCGCGCGGAGGATGGTGGGTGCGGTGCGGGTGGTGGGGCGCAGCTGGGGGCGTGCGCGGCGGTCGGGGTGCGGAGCGGCGCGGAGAGCGCGGAGCGAGGATCGGGCGACCGGATGCGGGCGTCGGTGGGTGCCATGCGGCGCGGGACGCGAAGCAAACGCGACGCGCTCGGGTGCGCACAACCTGCGTGACGCCCTGACGCGGATTCCGGCGTCCGTTGTGCAAGACGCGACGCGGCACTGCCCAGATCGAATTGCCCTTGTGACGTCCACCGGATACGGCACGCAACGTGCCAGGCAGCCTGTGCAGGGCGCGGAGATACAACGCGGGTTTGACTGGCCGTTCGTCCAACGTCGCTCTCAGCCGCTTTTTGGCGCCGTGGCTGCATATCTGGTCTGTTTCTGCAGCGCCGGCTGCTGCACAGAACGTGAACTAGGTCTCCCGCGAGCGCCATGCGCCGCGAGCACGCGCACGCGGTGCTGCGGACGAGCCATCAACTGCGCGGATTCAAACGCGACAAACAAGGGCGGGTTCCGCCGCGTGCTTGAGCGCCACAGCCGCGTTACACCGCGCAGCCTCGTCCGTGATCCCTGAACAGCGCTTCCAGGCACCGGCAGCGCTGGAAGCGGGCAGCGCTACGCACTACGACGCCTCGAGGACCTCGGCAGCACCATACAGCAACGCACGCTCCCGGGGGAAGAAGTCACGGGGGCACGGGAGCACGCACGCGGACCAGCGCAACGCTGAGCAGGACCTCGGTCCTCTGTGCGCCGGCATGGAGCGCGTGTGTGTCCGCAGCGATGCGTTCCACCTCTGACACTGCACATCAATCAACCAACCCGCGGTCGACGGCGACGCAGTGCGCGCCCGCACCGGTCCACGGCCAGGCGGCAGGCGATCGCTTCCCGACCGCCCCTCGCGTTCGCTCCTCGCCCAGCGCGTCTCACACCACACACACACACTCGCCCCTGTTACGACCGCTGCCGCTTCGCGCCGAGCGACGTCGTCTGCCGGTTCAGCGCCCGGTTGAGCGACTTGAGCCCCGCCCCGAGCGGGCACCGCTCGTCGCGGTCCGCCCGCTTCCCGCACGCGCCCAGGATGCCCACCAGCTTGGGTGCGTCCGCCGCGCCCGCCGGCGCCGACGCCCCGGACAGCCGCTGCCCGATCCCCGCGAACGACGACGGCCCCGCGCGCGCCCCCGCGGGCGCCGACGCCGCCGCGCCCGGCTTGCTCGCGCCGCCCTTGCTGGCGTCGCGCTCAAACACAAACGGGCCCGCGCGCTGCCCGACGGGCGCCGCGCGCGACGTCACCGGCGCCGCGATCGTGCGCCCGAGGAACGACGTCTTCGACCCGCCCAGGTCCCCGAACAGCGACCGCGACCCCTCGTACCCCGCCACCGCCACGCTCAGCCGCCCGCGCACGTTGCCCGGCGCCGACCCGCCGCCCGCGCGCCGCGCACCGCCGCCGCTGGCGCTCCCGAAGTGCGCGAAGGGCCGCGGGTGGCTCGTCTGCTTGTTGATCATCGAGAGGACGTCCTTGGACGTCGACGAGCGCAGGGGGTCGTAGCGCTCGTTGCCGGCGGCGGCGCTCTCGAGGGCCTTCTCCTCCGCGCGCCGCTGCACGCGCGCGAGCACGCCCGCGCTCACGTCGTCCCCGGCGCCCGCGCCCCCGAAGTGCACGCCCGCGAACGCGTCGAGCTCCCCGCCCAGCACGTCGTCGCCCAGCCCGCGGCGGCGGCGCGCCTGCGCGTCGGTGCCGAGGTCCTCCTCCTCCTCGAGCAGCCCGAAGCCCGCGCGCGGACGGTTCGAGCGGAACCCCTGCTTGATCCCCCTGCGCAACAACAAACACACCGCGATCGCCGCGGTGGGACACAAACACACACACAGCGACTGGCCGCTGGCCCGAGCCAGTCGTCGGAGAACAATAGGTCAGGCGGAGACTGGCGGGTTTCCCGGCGCGATCTGGCCGGAGCGGCGCGGTCCGCGCGGTCGCGTGCGTCGTCGCGACACTTTTACGTCTACTGTGGTACTGTTATACTCACGTCGCGCGAGCACGCACACGCACAGCCAGCGCGGCACTCCAACCGCCCCGTCAGCCTGCAGCGCCGTCCTACGCCCCACCAGACCCCTTGTCCACCATCACGACACCCCCCTTCCAAGTGCCCGTCGTTTGGCCGCCCCCCTCCCCGGCGAGCACGCCGCACCGCTCCAGCTCCACCACGCCGTCGATCTGCGCCCACGCCCCCGCCTTGCGGTTCCCGGACAGCTCGACGCTCTTGGCAACCACGCGCGAGCCCCTGCCCGACGCGGCCACGCCGCCATGCGCGTTGCCCGACGAACAGCCCCGCTCCATCGCCACCAGCCCGCCGTGATCCGCGAGCACGCCGTGGGAGCCCTTGGCGCCCGTGCACCGGGTGTCGCGCACCTCGATGGTGGCCGCCGCGCCGTTCGCTTCCATGCAGTTCCATCCGCAGCGTGCGACCTCGCAGCCCTCCACCACGACGCGGCACCCGGCAATCGCCATCACGCCATTCCGCGCGCTGTGCGTGATGCTGCACCCGCGCACCGTCACCTCCTTCGCCTCCCCGTGCGCATACACGCCATGCCCGGGCCCGCCCACGATTCGGAGCGACTCGAGCACCGCGCCCGCGGCTCCGCGACCGAGATGCACCGCAGCCGTCTGCCCCCCGACCTTGCTCCCGAGCCCGATCAGCAGCCCGTTACGCAGCACAACAGGGCGGTTGATCACCAGACCCTCCGCGTTGCCGACGCAGCGCACTGCGCGCCCCTCGAGGTCGACGACGGGGACGGTGGGATCGTTCAGGACCTGCCGCAGCCCCGCCACCGAGAGCGCGGAGCCACGGCGCGCCGTTGAGGCGGACGGCGGCGCTTGGGCAGCGGCCGCGTGCAGGGCCGGGATCGCGCGGTGTGCCTGCAGTCTCGACACCCCGCAGGACCGCAGGGCCCGCTCAGTGAGCGCCGTGACGTCCTGGGCGTCGGACAACGCCCCGAACGGCAGGGCGGCGCGCACTTGTTCCGCGGTGTCGTCCCCGAGCTGTAGCTCTCGCATGACGCGGTCCACGAGCGCCTCGCCCTCCCCGCAGCCGTCGGGGAGCGGCGGAGGCACGGGGTACGACGGCTCGGGGCGCGCCGGCTCGGGTTCCTTGTGGTACGCCTGCGTGGCGCCGGGCGTCGCCACCGGTGCGACGGGGAAAGTCCTGGCGGTGCCCGCCGAGGGCGATGACTGCTCGGGGCGGTGGCGCGCGGCCGGCGGAACGAGGCACGTGCGATCGACGGTGTCCCCGAGGCGCTGCAGCTCTCCCTCGAGGACGTCCAGGACGTACCGCGCAGTCGGGCGGCGGTTGAAGTCGTACGTGAAGCACGCGGCGATGGCGGACGCCACGGGGCCTGGGAGCCCGCTCGGAATGTCCGGGGCCTCGCGGTCGTGAACCACGAGGCTGTAGATGTCCTCACGGTTCCAGCCCTTGAACGGCAGCACGCCGGACGCGAGGTGCACGGCCACTGCGGCCGCGCCCCACACGTCCGTGTGCGGGCCGCGGTCGGCCCGGCGGCGCGCCTGGAGCTGCTCTGGCGCCGCGTAGTTGCGCGAGCATGCGTCCTTGGCCTCGGTCGCGACGCTCGCCACCGACGACGATGCGGTCACGCGCGAGAGCCCAAAGTCCGCGAGCACCGCGCACCCGGAGCCGTCGAGGAGCACGTTCCGCGGCGTCACGTCGCAGTGTGTGATGCCCACGCGGTGCAGCGAGTCGAGGGCGCGGAAGACGTCGGCCATGGCGGGCAGCCACGCGCCCAGCGGGATGGGCTTGCCGTCGTGCAGGTCCAGTGCGTCCGACAGCGACCCGGCGTAGCGCCGCATGACGAGCATCGCCTGGCCGCCGCTGTCGTCGCCGTCGACGAACCCGTACAGCTGGCAGACGTGCGGGCTCGCCGCGAGGGCGCGCGACAGCACTTGCGCCTCGCGCAGCAGCGCGTTCCGCTCCTTGGGCTTCGTGCCGTGCAGGCGGATCACCTTGATGGCCGCCGGAAGCGGCACCTGGTTCGGGGCACGCCACACGCCCTCGTGCACGTCGCCGAAGCCGCCAGCGGACAGAGACTGCCCTAGCACCACCTCGCCCGCCGGGATGCGCCAGGCCTCGAGCGACTTCTGCACGCCGCCGCCGGCGCACATGTCGATTCTGCGCGTGCTCTCCCATGCGAGCCGCTGCACCTTCTCCTTGAGCTCATTCACCTGCGCAGCGACATGGCGACGGCGTCTGCCGCGTCAGAGAGAGTCGCACAAGCACGCAGACCTACCAGCGAGCCGCTGATGCAGTGCGCTGCACGACAGTCACGCACGCTGTACCACGCGGCCGCAGCTCACCTCGCTGCGCACGCCCTGCCCGGCACCGATCCGCATTGCGTCAATCTCCCGCACCAGCATCTGTTCGGTGCGCTCCACGTGCGCCTTCGCGCGAACCGACGCCTTCTCTTCAATCATGCGCACCGCCTCTCCCAGCTGCTCCTGCACCAGCCCCCCCATGCGTGCGAACACCTCCTCGATCACCCTGTCTGCCGCCACCGTCACGTCCTGCGACACAGACGCCTTGACGTCGCGGAAGCCCCGCTCGCCCGCCGCCCTCAGCTCCTCGAACTCCCGCCGCTGCTCCTCGCGGTGCCGCTCCGCCGCCGCGGCGATCGCGCCCGTCAGCGACCGCTCCATGCGCGCCATCGTCGCCTCCTGCGCCTCCGCGTTCGCCCGCCCCCCGGCGAGGATCTCGTCCCTCACCGCCCGCAGCTGCTCCGGTCTGATCGACCGCATCTGGAGCTCGGCCATGTGGCGCGCCAGCACCGCGTCGACCTGCTGGGGCGTGATGTTGGCCTTGCGCGCTTGCTTGTGCGCGGCGTCGATGAGGTCCTTCATGTCCGACTGCGCGCGGAGGAGCTCCACGCACAGCCCGCGGACGTCCTCGACCGCGACGTTCAACTTGCCCGCGCTCGCGGTCGCGACCAGCTGCAGCCCGAGGGAGATGCCCCCGCAGGCATCGGCCAGCTTGCGCGCCCACTTGTCGGGCATGGCGCTGCGCCGGACCTTCTTCGTGCTCCACTCGAATAAGAGCTCGTGGGCCTTGGTCAGGTTGGCGTCGAGGAGCTCCAGCGCGTCGAGGAGCCCGCGATCGGAGGCGGTGCGCGCAGCCTTGCCGTCGGCCAGGAAGCCCTCCATCACGACCGTCACCACCTCCGCGCAGCGTGCGAGCTCCTTGACCTCCCGCTTGTTCTCCTTGTTCTGCTGGACCATCCTGACCACCTTGGCCGCGATGTCCAGCACCGCTTTCACTGCGTCGACATGCAAGATACGAGACGCGGGCCGCCGTGCGACTTCCACGCACCTGCAGAGGCGAGTGCGGTGGAGGTCCGCAGTGCGACCGGCGTGACCATCAGGACGTGCAACATCAAGCGCAACTCCAGCTCCGGCCTGCGCGCTCTGGCCGGCGCAGAGGTGCGCCGCTCGACACCGCAACGGCGGGAACGTTCCGGAAGATCTGCGTGCTGCTCGCGTGTTCATTTGGGATGACTCCGCGGCCAGCGTCGAGCTGTGCGATTGTACGTGACTTGACTTGACTTGTTCACACCCCGAAGAACGGGTCGCACCGTGCAGGTGACGGTGAAGGGCGGCGAGTTCAGCGAGAACGGCAAGAGCGGGATCGACGCGTCCGGCAGCGGCACGCACGTGACACTGCACAACGTCGACTGCAGCAGCAACAAGGAGAGCGGCGTCCGTTGCCAGGATGGCGCAGAGGCAAGTGCGGACGACGTCCTGACCCGTGCGTCGGAGCTCACGTGGCATGCGACGCGGGGCCGGCACGTGCGCACGAGAACCTTGCCGCTCTGTGCTTGCACAATGGACGACTCTGCGCGTTCGGGCGTGCAGGTGGTGGGAACCAAGGTCCTCGCGAATGGAAACGTTGCGGGGAACGTCGTCACGCGCGGCGGAAAGCTCGGCGGGGAGCTCGTCGACCCGGAGGAGGCGGAGCGTCGGCTCGGCACCGTGGACGGCCTGCGCGAGGCACTCAACGCCGGCTCCGACAAGGTGCGGCGCCGCTCGCTGCTGCATCACGCGAACGACGCCGCGGGCGGCGCGGACGGCGACGGCAGTGCCCCGTTTCGCACCCCCCGGTTTTGAATGTGCACTGCAGGTGATCGACCTCAAGGGGTGCGAGGTGCGCGGGGGGGGGCTGGACGAGATCGAGGTGACGCGCGCCGGGGTCACGCTGCGCAACGGCACGCTGCGGGGCATGCGGCTGCTCGTCCAGGCGTCCGCGCAGGGCTTCCGCCTGGAGAGCGTCACCGTGACCGGGTACCGCTACGAGAGCGACAGTGAGCGCCCCGGTCCCCCGCTGTCGCGCCTTGCAACGCGCTGCTCCTCGCTCCACGTCGACTGCGGTGCGCGGCTGCGCGTGGCTGCGGCGCCCACGACCCGCGCGCTGTCCGGGCGAGCGCGTGCAGGGAGCACAAGAGGTGCAGTGGAGGTCGTCGGGGCGAGCGGAGTCGTGATCCGGGCGTGCAAGCTCAGCGACAACCCGGGAACCAGCGCCGAGGGACTCAAGGCGTCGAGCGGTGCGAAGGTGCGGTCTGTTGGCTGCGCGCGCTGCGGCGGGGCGCCCGAGGGGTGCAGCTGGCAGCGCGGGACGTGGCACTGCGGGGCGCGTGGCGGTCGCGGAACGACGCGAGCGGCGGCGCGGCGTGCGCGCGTGCGTGCAGGTGACGGTGGAGGACTCGCAGTGCTGCGGGAACGGTGGGGGCGGCGTGCTTGCGTCCCACAGCGGCACGGAGGTGACGGTGCGCAACACCACCTGCAGCAACAACGTGAAGTTCCACGGCGTGTGCGCACAGTTGGGAGCGAAGGTGAGCGTGCGGGGACGGTATGCGTGCGCGCGCGTGTGCTCGTACACGTCGGTGGCCGCGCGGCACGCCCCCCGCGTCCCCGCCCCCGCCCGCTGCGTGCGCGGGTGCAGCTGCGGTGCGACGTGGCGGTGCGGGGCGACGCGAGCGACGGTGCGCGCGCGTGCAGGTGACGGTGGAGGACTCGCAGTGCTGCGGGAACGGTCTGAGCGGCGTGTTTGCGTTCGACAGCGGCACGGAGGTGACGGTGCGCAACACCACCTGCAGCAACAACAAGCACAACGGTGTGCGCGCACAGCAGGGAGCGAAGGTGAGCGTGCGGGGACGTGTGCAGCGGACGTGTGGGCGCGGGGGCGGTGTGCGTGCGGTGCTGCGTGTGCGGGGGTGCGGTGCTGTGTGTGCGGCGGTGTGCGGTGCTGAGCGCGTGTGTGTGTGTGTGTGTGCAGGTGGTGGGACGTGGACTGAAGATGAGCGGGAACGAGAGGGGGAACACGGGAACTGCGACGGAAGGCGTGGTGGACGTGCAGTGAGGAGGCGGTGGGCGCGGTGCGGGGCGGCGGCGAGCGCGCGCGGAGGATGGTGGGCACGGTGCGGGCGGTGGTGGGGCGCAGCTGGGGGCGTGCGCGGCGGTCGGGGTGCGGAGCGGCGCGGAGAGCGCGGCGCGGGGATCGGGCGACCGGGCGCGGGCGTCGGTGGGTGCCGTCCGGCGCGGGACGCGAAGCAAACGCGACGCGCTCGGGTGCGCACCACCTGCGTGACGCTCTGACGCGGATTCCGGCGTCCGTGGTGCAAGACGCGACGCGGCGCTGCTCAGATCGAATGATCCTTGTGATGTCCACCGGATACGGCACGCAACGTGCCACACAGCCCGTGCAGGGCGCGGAGATACGACGCAGGTTTGACTGGCAGTTCCTCCAACGTCACTCTCAGCCGCTTCTTGGCGCCGTGGCTGCATATCCGGTCCGTTTGTGCAGCGCCAGCTGCTGCACAGAACGTGAACTAGGTCTCCCGGGAGCGCCATGCGCAGCGAGCACGCGCACACGGAGCTGCGGACGAGCCACCGCCTGCGTGGATTCAAACGCGACAAACAAGGGCGACTTCCGCCGCGTGCTTGCGCGCTAGAGCCGCGTTACACCGCCCAGCCTCGTCCGTGATACCTGAACAGCGCTCCCAGGCACCCGCGGCTCTGGAAGCGGGCAGCGCCACGCACCACGACGCCTCGAGGACGGCAGCGCCATACAGCAACGCACGCTCCCGGGGGAAGAAGTCACGGGGGCACGTAAGCACGCATGCGGACCACCGCAACGCTGAGCAGGACCTCGGTCCTCTGTGCGCCGGCATGGAGCGCGTGTGCGTCCGCTGGGTGCGTTCCACCTCTGACACTGCACATGAATCAATCAATCAACCCGCGGTCGACGGCGACGCAGTGCGCGCCCGCATCGGTCCACGGCCAGGCGGCAGGCCATCGCTTCCCGACCCCCCCGCGTTCGCTCCTCGCCCAGCGCAGCGTCTCACACCACACGCACGCTCCTGCCTGTCACGACCGCTGCCGCTTCGCGCCGAGCGACGTCGTCTGCCGGTTCAGCGCCCGGTTGAGCGACTTGAGCCCCGCCCCGAGCGGGCACCGCTCGTCGCGGTCCGCCCGCTTCCCGCACGCGCCCAGGATGCCCACCAGCTTGGGCGCGTCCGCCGCGCCCGCCGGCGCCGACGCCCCGGACAGCCGCTGCCCGATCCCCGCGAACGACGACGGCCCCGCGCGCGCCCCCGCGGGCGCCGACGCCGCCGCGCCCGGCTTGCTCGCGCCGCCCTTGCTGGCTTCGCGCTCAAACACAAACGGGCCCGCGCGCTGCCCGACGGGCGCCGCGCGCGACGTCACCGGCGCCGCGATCGTGCGCCCGAGGAACGACGTCTTCGACCCGCCCAGGTCCCCGAACAGCGACCGCGACCCCTCGTACCCCGCCACCGCCACGCTCAGCCGCCCGCGCACGTTGCCCGGCGCCGACCCGCCGCCCGCGCGCCGCGCACCGCCGCCGCTGGCGCTCCCGAAGTGCGCGAAGGGCCGCGGGTGGCTCGTCTGCTTGTTGATCATCGAGAGGACGTCCTTGGACGTCGACGAGCGCAGGGGGTCGTAGCGCTCGTTGCCGGCGGCGGCGCTCTCGAGGGCCTTCTCCTCCGCGCGCCGCTGCACGCGCGCGAGCACGCCCGCGCTCACGTCGTCCCCGGCGCCCGCGCCCCCGAAGTTCACGCCCGCGAACGCGTCGAGCTCCCCGCCCAGCACGTCGTCGCCCAGCCCGCGGCGGCGGCGCGCCTGCGCGTCGGTGCCGAGGTCCTCCTCCTCCTCGAGCAGCCCGAAGCCCGCGCGCGGACGGTTCGAGCGGAACCCCTGCTTGATGCCCCTGCGCAACAACAAACACACCGCGATCGCTGCGGTGGGACACAAACACACACACAGCGACTGGCCTCTGGCCCGAGCCAGTCGTCGGAGAACAACAGGCCAGGCGGAGACAGGCGGGTCTCCCGGCGCGATCTGGCCGGGGCGGCGCGGTCCGCGCGGCCGCGTGCGTCGTCGCGACCACTTCTACTGTTGTACTGTTATACTCACTTGAGGACTTGGTTGAGTTCCTTCTGGTCCTGCTGCGCGAGGTACTGCTTGTCGAGGAGCTGCCGGATCTTCGCGTCCTTCTTCTTCTCGCGCACGCGGCCCGTCTCGACCAGCTCCGCCAGGTTCCCGTCCAGGTCCGCGTCCTCCGCGCCCTCGTCGTTGTGCTCCGCCTCGTCGCCCGACATCTCCGCCTCGTCCTCGTGCAGCCGCCGCACCACCTCCGCGCCCGCCGCCGCCTGCGCCGCGCCCTCGCGCTCCCGCCGGAACGCCCGCGCGAACGTGCGCACCGGGTCCGCGCCCGCGTCGCCCGCGTCGCCCGCGTTCCGCGCCTCCGCCTCCAACACCGCGTCGTCGTCGCCGTCGTCCTCGTCGTCGTCGTCGTCGCTGCTCGCGCCCCCCGCGTCCTCGCGCTCGCTCTGCCCGCCCGACGCCCCGCCGGCCACGTTGTCGTGGTCGTCGAGCCGCACCGCCACCTCCTGCTCCTCCTCGTCGTACTCCATCTGCACCAGCTCCTCCTCGTCGTTGAACGCCGCGCCGTCGAACTCGTCCTCCTCCGCAGCCCCCCCGCCCCGCTCCTGCTCCCCACCCCCCAGCCGCGCACGCAGCTCCTCCAACGTCAGCACCGGCGCCGCAGCCTTCCGCGCAGCCTTCGGCCCAGACGCCTTCGCAGCGCGCGGGGCCGCCGCGCCGTCCGCGACGGGAACGCGCTCGTCCGCGCCCCCGTCGCCGTCGTCGCCGGCCGCCTCCTGCGCACCTCCCGCGTCCCCCTCCTCCGCCGCCGCCTGGGCGTCGTCCGCGATCTCGAGGTCCGGGTTCAGCACCGCGTCGACCTCCGGGTCCCCGCACCCTGCGCAGAGAGCGGCCCGCACCGCCCGTTCGAACCACGCCCCGGCGCAAGGGGGGGGGTGTCATGACACATCCGCTGGGGGGTCTATGCGGGCGCGGACGGACCTGTGAGCATCTCCGCGACGATGCACGTCCGGAGCGCGCGCGCCTGCTCCGCGCGCGCCGCCCGCGCCTGCTTGAGCTTCGACGCGAGTCCCCCGAACCCCCGGGGGATGTCTGGGTTGTACCCCTTGCCCAGACGGTCGTTCGCGGCGGCCTCGCGGAGCAGCCGCTGCGTGTCCAGGTTGACCTGCTCCCTGACCTTCTGCTCCCGCGCCTCCTCCTGCTTCGCGAGCCGCTCCTGCGCCGTCAGCTTCCTGCGCTTCTTCCCGCCCGCGTCCTCGTCGTCCTCGTCGCCGTCCGACGCGCCCGCGGCGTCGTCGTCCGCGTCCGGCGCGTACTCCTCCTGTGAGGGACGGAAGGGGGGCGCTGGGGCGCGTCGGGGGGGAGAGGCGGCGGCGCGGGGCCGGGAGCGGGGTCCGCGCGCTGAGGGATCCAAACGGGGGCTCCAGGACAGGTCGGGCGCTGGAGCGGTGCCGGGGGGCTTTCTCGAACAGATCGACAAATGAGACGCTTCAGATGTGGAGATGCGATCGAACGATGGACGCGAGGCGCGGCGGGAGGCGCGTGAGGCCGAGGGCGGGCGCAGAGAGGAGCCCAACTGCTGCTGGGGCGCACCTCGTCGCTGTCGGCGGGTTTCTCGACCGCTCCGCCGGCGTGGTCCTCGTCCGCAGGGTCCTGAGCCTCCTCGGCCTCGTCGCGGGCCGGACCGCGCGCCGCGTTGCCCTTGCGCGGCGATGTGGCCCCGCCCGCAGGCGACCCGGGCCCTGCGGACGCGGACCCGGCGCGACGCGACTGTTCCGCGGACGCAGGGGGTCCCTCGTCGTCGAAGGTGTCCCGCTGGGTCGCGCCGCCCAGGACCTTGGGCCCGGGCGCGTCCCCGCCGTCGCTCTCGTCCGAGGTCACTGCAGCCAACACGTCGTCGTCGTCGTCGAGGTCCGGCGCCGTGGCGGGGACGCGCTGCATGCTGGTGTCCATGGAGAGCGCCCCGACCGACACGCCGACCGATGCCTGGGCCATGGTGTCCCGATTCAAGTTGGAATTTCAGGCCAAAATGAAGGCAGGCACCGGGAGCCGAAATGCACCCTCGTGCGGACCCCACGTACTGAGAAAACGAGCACGCTGGCTTGCACGTGCCAAGTCCTTCACGGCGCGGCTTCGTATGAGGCGGGAGAAGTCCGTATGTGTCTCTGGCGCGCGCAGCAAGCGAGCCCGGGCGTTCAACGTGCGCCGCGCCCCGGGACCTGTGTACTGCAGTGCTGTCCGAGGCGAGCCCGTGGTCGCGAGAACGGGTCTTCAACGGCAGTGTGCGCTCACAACGAGGCGTCGAGGCGGTGTGTCCGCGCCGCGTTCGCGGTCAAAACCCTGGACAGACACGAACGGAAAGTACAACGCGACGTGCACCCACGGCCCGACTTCCACGCTGCGACGCCCCGCGCGGGATCCTCACTCTCGCGTCCACCCACCGCCGAGCCGTATCCCCGCATTCGACGGTGTCGCGCGACTGGGCGAGCGCACTTGGTTGTCTGCGAAGCGGGGCTGGTGGCGACGGGGCGAGATGGCGCAGGGGGGGAAGTCCGGGCGGCTGCTGGCCGGCCGGATCAAGAAGATCATGCAGCAGGACGAGGAGGTCGGGAAGGTCGCCGCGACCACCCCTGTCCTCATGGTGCGACCGGCCTCCCTGCTTCACCGGACCGGATGCAACCCCCCGCACGCACTGTCCGGGACCTGCACGGCCCGCTCCCCGCACTTTCTGATTCCGCGTATCTCTGAGCGGCGCGGTGGCGATCAACAGCCGCGGCTCGGCCCTGCGGGGGCAGATGGACTCTGCAACCAAGTTTCGTCGTACCGTCGCTCACACGCCCCCTGTCAGCGTTTTTGTGGTCTCCGTCTGACGGTATCGCATGCATCACGCCGTGGACTAAATATACGGGAAAGAGCGACGCTGTGCGTGGCACCCTCGCCGCCAGGCCTCTGACGCTTCCCCCGAGTCCGAGCGCCGCGGCCCATCGCGCGTTCCGTCGTACCCGTGCTCGCGCAGGGTGCTCTGGTCGAGAAGCTCGTCGAGGGGCTCGTCACGGGCGCGGCGGCCCTCGCGAAGGACCGCGGCGTGGCCACGGTCGGCGCGGCCCACCTCAAGGCACACGTGCTCTCGCAGCCGCACCTCGACTTCCTCAAAGACCACGTCGAGGGCCTCCCCGAACTCACAGGTACACCGCCGCGCCGCACGCCGCGCCCAGCCCCCGCGCGACTCCAACCCCACGTGCACAACACCATGCGCCATCAACCGTACGCGCGCGCGCGAGTTGCCCCCCGCCGCCTCCCGGAAGCCCCGCACGGCGCGAGCGTGACTGTGCCGCTGCAGATAAGAAGGAGAAGAAGCCGCGCAAGCGGAAGGCTGCGGACGCAGACGGCGGCGAGGGGACTGACGCGGCGGGGAGTGCGAAAGTGCAGCGGGGGGACGACGGCGGGGGTGCCGCGCCCGCAGACGCGCCCGAGGACAAGCCCGACGCCGGGCCCGGCACGGACGCGGAGGCCCCGGCCGCTGCGCCCGCGGACGGCGAGGGGGGGGGTGCGGACGGTGCGCCCGCGCAGGGCGGTGCGGAGGAGGGGGGCGTGGGGCCCGCGGACGACCTGCCGGCCGCGGCAGCAGCGCCGGCGAACATCCCAGGGGCGGAGTTCGCCGAGGACGACGACTACGACGACTGACGTGTGAGTCTGCCACACACAAGAGAGAGAGGGGGGGTTTGTTGCCATCATTGCGACAGAGTGCGCGAAACAGCGTCGGCCCAGAGTCGGATTCGCGCGCCTCATTCTCACATACTCGTGGCGCTCGTGTGCATCCTCTCTCTCTCTCTCGCGACCCCCCCCTGTGGTCCCGGCACAGGCCCACCGTCCCGCCCGCCCCCCCCGTCGCGGCGCCCGCCCTGCCCGCGCGCGCCCTACGCGCCCCCCGCTGCGTCGTGCTGCTCGTCCTCCTGCAGGAACTGGATGGCGTCCTCGCGCGTCACCAGGTCGACGGTAGAGATCCGTTTCGCGTGACTGACGCCGTACACCTGGTCCGACACCTGGACCAGCTGCGGGTTGAAGGTCGTCACGATGAACTGCGCGGGGTTCCGGTCGTCCTCGGCCTGCTTCCGGATCATCGCCGCCACCGACGTCCGGTACTGCGGGTCCAGCGCCGCGTCGATCTCGTCAAAGAGGTAGAACGGCCCCGGGTCGCACCGCTGGATCGCGAAGATCAGCGTGAGCGCCACGAGGGTCTTCTGCCCGCCCGAGAGCTGCTTCATCGCCTGCACCTCGCCCGCCCCGAACGACACGCGGACCTTGACGCCCGAGAACTGGTCCACGCTGGTCGCGGGGGCGCCCGCGGCGTCGCCGTCGTCGTCCGCGTCCTCGGCCGCGCGCCGCTTGACCATGACGAGCTCGCCGCGCCCGCCCGCGACCAGCTCCGCGAAGATGTCGCGGAAGTTCTTGGCGACCTGTTTGAAGGTGCGCAGGATGGCCTCCTCCTTGCGCTGGTCGAGCGTCGCGATGAGCTCCGCGAGCTTCGCCGCGGACTGGTTGCACTCCTTCAGCCGCTCGCGCACCTCGTCGTGCTGCTCCATGAACGACACGTACTGGTCGAGGGCCTTCTGGTTCACGCTGCCAAACCGCTCGAGGTCTGCGGGGGGTGGGTTGGGGGGCGCAGGAGCGGTGTGGGGGGTGCGGACAAGGGTGTCGCGGGTGCGGCTGGGCGGCTGTGCGCGTTCGCGGGCCTTTGGGGGTGTGTTGTGTGGTCAAAACACACGGGGGGGTGTTCGTGCCTTTGTTGATCTTCTTGAGGGTCTCGCGCAGCTGCTTGGCGTGCTTGCTGCGGTGCTGCTCGACCGCGTCCGTCGGGAGCGCGCCGAGCTCGCGCACGCGCCGCGCGGCGTCGTCCCGGCGCACCAGCAGCGCGGCCCGCTCCCGCATCAGCCCGTCGAGCTTCTCGCGGTACACGCGCTCCTGGTCCTCCTCGTCGGCCTCCCGCGCGTCGATCTCCTCCAGCCGCGCCTGCACGCACCGCCACGACGCGCACGATCAAACAACAACGGAGCACTCGCGCACGATTCGTCGTTGTTATGGTCCCCGCCGCGCGCGCCGCCGCACCTGGACCGCCGCGATCTTCTTCGCGACCTCCGCCGCGGCCTTGTTCGCCTTGCGCTCCTCCTCCTCCGCGCCCCGCACCTCCGCCGCGCTCTCCTTGACCGCCGCCCGCAGCGCCTCGAGCTCCGCGCTGGCCTCCCCGACGTCCGCCTCGGCCACCTGCTGCTCCACCTCGCGCAGCCGCCGCTCCAGGTTCCGCTCCAGCTCGTCCCGCAGCGCCTCCGCGCCCTGCGCCGCCTCCCGCGCCGCGATCGCCACGTCCACCGCCTGCCGCGCCAGGTCCTCCTTCCGTGGCTGCAGCTCCGCGAGCTCCTTCCGCTCGCGCGCCGACAGCTGCGACCGCAGCTCCGTGCCGAGCTCCGCCTCGAGCGCCGCCACGCCGCTCCGCACGTCCACCACCTGCGCGCGCAGCGCCACGCACCGCCGCTCGAGTTCGCGGATCGCCTTCTGCAGCTCGCCGCCGCGCGCGCGCTCGCGCTCGACGTCGCGCGCCACCGCCGCGCCGGCCGCCTGGTCGCGCTCCACGCGCACGCGCAGCTTCTGCAGCTCGCCCATGGTGTCGGCGATGGTCTGGTCGACGGCGAGGACCTGGTCGCGGCGCTCGCGCTGCTGCGCCTCGAGCTGCGCGACGGCGTCCTCGGCCTCGCGCATGCGCGCCATCGCGGCCATCTTGCTGTGCCGCACGTCGCGGTGCCCGCCCGTCAGCGCGCCGCGCTTGCTCGCGGTGTCACCGTCGAGCGTCACGCAGTTGAACGAGGCCTCACGCGCGACGCGCGACGCGAGGTCGAGCGTCTTGCAGATCAGCGTCTTCCCGAACACCTGCCGCATCGCCCCCTCGTACTCCTTGTCGTACTTGAGCACTTTCAGGATCGGCACCACGGAGTCGCCGTACTGCGTGGGGTACTGCGTGGGCGGCGGGTTGACGCGGCTGAGCGGGAGGAAGGTCACGCGGCCGCCGCGGCACTCGTTCAGCAGCCGCACCACGCGCGCCGCCACCGCGTCGTCGTCCACCACGACGTGCATCAGCGAGTTGCCCGCCGCGGCCTCCACCGCGGTGTGGAACGTCGCCTGGCAGTCGAGGAGCTCGACGAGGACGCCGCGGACGCCGCGCAGGTTGTGCTCCTTGACGAGGCGCTTCACGCTGTTCAGGCCCTGACTCAGGTCGCGGTTGACGGACTTTTCCAGCGCAAAGGCCGCGCGCGCCAGCGTGTCGTCCGCGTCCGCGCGCGCCTTCTCCGCCTCCTCGGACTCGCGCCACAGCTTGTTCTTCGTGTTCTGCAGCCCGTCGCGGTCGCGCTCGAGCCGCGCCACGTCGGCCTTGAACCCCTCCACCGACGCACTATACTCCCCCCCCTTGGCCTCCAGGTCGCGCAGGTGGCCCTCGGACGCCCCCAGCTCCGCGCGCTTCGCGCCCACCTCCTCCTCCAGCGACGCCAGCGCGCGCTCGTGCTTCCGCAGCGTCTCCGTCATCGCGGCCACCTCCGCGCGGATCCACGCGTCGCGCTCCTTGGCGCTCCCGAACTGCTCCCCGCGCCCCTGCTTCCCGTACAGCGCGTCCAGCCGCCGCGACACCTCCGCGAGCTCCTCCCGGCACGCCGCCTCCTCGCCCTCGCGCTCCCCCGCCGCGCGCTCGGCCTCCGCCAGCGCGGCGCGCTTGGCCGCCACCGCCGCCGCGAGCTCCGCCCGCTCCGCCCGCGCGCTCTCCGCGTCCCCGGCCCGCTCCGCCAGCCGCGCCTCCATGTCCTGCACCTCCAGCTCCTTCCGCGCCCGCGCCTCCACCGCGTCCGTCCGTCGCGCCGCCGCCGCCGTCGCCGCCTGCCGCGCGTCCTCGCGCCTCGCCTCGAGCCCCGCGAGCTCCCGCTTCGCCTCCCTCACGTCCGAGTGCGCGCGCGTGGCCTCCTGCTCGTGCCGCACCGACTCCGCCGCCAGGTCCGCGCGCCGTTTGTCCACCGCCTCCAGCGCCGCCCGCGCCTCGCGCAGCTCCGCGTCGTGGAGCAGGTACTGCACCGCGCGGCGCTGTTTGTCGGCCTTCTGATATGCTGCGAGCTCCTTGCGCTCCTCGTCCAGCTCCTTGAGCTTCGCGTCGAGCGAGGACACGATCTCCTCGATTTGGCTCTTCCGCGCCTCCGTCTCGTGCATGATCTTCTGCGACTCCAGCCGCCGCTCCTCGTACAGCCGCGTGCCCCCGATCTCCTTGAGCAGGTCCAGCCGCTCGGCGTCCTTCATCAGCGCCATCTTCGTGATCTGCGCGCCAATCAAAGAGACGGAGGGTTGCGGCACTCAGATTTGAACGACGCGGCGGCGTCGCGCGGGAAACCCGGTCGCGACCGACGGAACGGAAAGAACTTATTTGAATCGGCTCGGTTTCGGTCTGCGTTGCGTCCGCGCGCACCTTGCCCTGCTGCACGACGTAGTAGGGGTTGGATCGGGAGAAGCCCGCGCTCTCGAGGAGGTTGAGCACCTCGGCCTTGGTCGCGTGCTTGCGGTCGAGGTGGAATTCGTCCTTGCGCGGCCCGATCGTCCGCCGGACCCGGACCTCGTCGCGGTCCACCGGGAGCCGACCGTCGCTGTTGTCAAACACGATCTCCACGTACGCAGACTGCACCGCGTGGCCCGCGCCCTCCTGCACGCAACGGTGGCGAAATGTTCAGGCGAGGTCGGGCCGCGCGTCCGACCGAGCGTGCCGGTGCGGGGACGCGGCGGGGCGTTGTGCAAGTCGCTGGTGAGGGGAACGCCGCGTGGGCGTCCGAGGGCGGGCGCGCACGTGCAGCAGCTGCTGCCGCTCCTCCTGTCGCATGGAGCTGAAGCTGTCCGCCAGCACGAACCGGATCGCTGCGGTTGGGATAGGACAAGAATCGCTTCCGAGTCAATTTCGATTCTGCAAACCAGGCCGTGGCTGCCCGCAAGTGCGGTACGCGGTGCGACCGAACGGCGTCGCGAGCGGTGATATAACCGGCTTCGTCCGCGGGCGCTCGCTCGACGTCTCGTGCGGCCGGCAGCTCCGCGCGCGCACTTGTGGGCAATCAACGAGAAAGTGTGCGCGGGAACGCGGGCGGGGGCGACGGGGCGAGATACGCACCGCTGAAGAAATTCGACTTCCCAGATCCATTAGCTCCGACTGCACGAACGCCGGACAACGCCACCGGTGACGCGGGGGCGGAGCTCGAACTGTGTTGTTCGGCGTGTGGGACACCGCGCTGTCGCCCCGCGACGGACCAGCGCGTCGGCAGGCACGCATTCGCGAAGCTTCGAGCAGGGCGCGGCGCGTCGGCGGGCGAGCCTCGCCACGCCGGCACCGCAAGACACATCAACCAAAAGTTCGGTGGTGGGCGTCGCGCTCACCGATGACGTTGATTTTCGGACTGAAGGGGTCCAGCGCCGTCATCTCCTTGTACGACTTGAACCCCTGGATGATAATCTGCACCGTCTCGCACAGCGGCCGCGACATGAGTGCTCCACCTGCCCCGCGCAAGAGCCAACGTGGCCCGTGACGCACAACCAGGGCCTGCCCCGCCACGCACCTGCTTGATATACATCTTGCTGTATCTCACGGGCCATCAGAGGCCGTCGCCGGCGTCTATCCCGCACGCACGCGGCCAGGACAGCGCCACGTAGCGCTCTCAGCGCACACTCCCGGACTCGCCCTGTCGCCACGCGGGCAGGCCCGCTTCCGTGACGCGCTGGACGCTGCCGCCCGCGCCGCGTCCGCCCAGGCCGGAGACGCGTCTTTGTCGCGCAGACGCGCTCCGCTGCGGACGAGCGCTCTTGGCGCTGGTGTGTGCTTCAGCGGGGGCGTGACGCTCGGACAGGTGCCTCGCGCGACCTGAGGCGCTACGAGGAGGCGGACAAGTGTGGGGACGGCCCGTGGAGCGCGGTGTGATGTGGCCGGGCGCCCCGCCGGCGTCATACCGTCTGAAACGGACCATGGAGTACAAAACGCGCGGGAGTTCCCGCCAACGCGTCTCGCGGGCTCGACAGGACGGCACGACGCACGCAGACGGACAGTGCGGCCGTCCGCGAATCTCTGCTGCGAGTTCCGCGCGTAGCCGGCCACCGTGAGGCTCTGAGCGACCCGCGCAACGGAAGACAAACAGCCGTCTGCTGTCCTCGTCGGCTGCCCAGGGCGTCAGTCCCGCAGGACAAGGCAGCCTCCGCGCGCGCGACAGGTCCCTCCCGCCGACGGTGGCGGACGGGGCGCTCGAAAGAAGCGGAAACCGCCGGTGAGTGCGCGGTGAGCGGGGCGATGAGGGCGGAGACGCTGCAGGTGATGTGGCACGCGCAGAAGCCGGTGAACTCGGTGGACTTCCACCCGTCGGGGATGCTCGCGACCTCGGGCGAGGACGACACCATCCGGGTGAGCACCGCGCGCACCAACAACTGCAGCCACGCCGCCGCGCCGAGCGCCTCGTAGCGCACTGCTCGGGTTCGCCCTCCGCGTCCCTACGATTCGTTGCGCGCACCAAAACACCCTGAGCGTTATCTACAGCCCAATAAGCGACCCGCGCTGCCAACTGCGTCCTCGCGGGAGCACGCAGATTGCCGGCCGCCCCCCCGCAAGCGTTTCGTGGCGCTGCTGCGCCCGCAGTTTTCACGCACGGGGTCCACCACGCGCTCTGGCCGCCCCGACACCTCGCAACATCCGCGGCCTCCCTATTCTGCGCGGGAGCACCGCCTCTCTGCCCGCGCGCCTCCAGACCGCGCCCCACAGCAGCGCCACGCCTGCTGCGGGCCCGGACGCTCACTCGCTGCCCCCCCGGCGCCCGTGCAGCTGTGGCACGTCGACGCGGGCGACGCGGACGCCTCCCCGACGGTGACGTACCTGTCCAGCATCACGAACCCCACCGGGGGAGTCAACGTGGTGCGGTTCTCCCCCTCGGGCGAGATGCTGGCGTCCGGCGGGAGCGCGGGCGAGCTCATCGTGTTCAAAGCGGCGCCCGGGCAGCGCGCCGCCGTCGATCAGAGCGACGAGGGCTTCCCCGAGTTCTACTGGAAGATGGTGAGTCGAGAATTCATAGTTCCTCATGGCTCCGTTTTCCATGGTCCGTTCCCGCTCGAACCCGGCGGTAACGAACAGTCCCCGCCCCGCCGCGCGCGCCCCGCAGACCTCGTCGCTCAAGGCCGGCCAGGCGGACATCAGCGACCTGTCGTGGTCGCCGGACAACAGCGCCCTCCTGACGGGGTCGGTGGACAGCAAGGCGACCGTGTGGGACGTGGCGCGCAACCGCCTCGTCAACACCCTCCAGGACCACCGCCACTGGATCCAGGGGGTGTGTTGGGACCCCCTGGGGCAGTATTTGGTGACGCAGGGGGTCGACGCCGCCGTGCGGTGCTACCGGGTGAAGCAGGCGGGCGCGAAGGGCGCGGCGGACGACGCCGCGAAGGCCTCCAACCTCACGCTCGCGTACTCGCTGCGCAGCCGTGCGTTCCCCGGCAAGGATGCCGCGGCGGCGGAGGGTGGCGGCGACGCAGGGACGAGCGCCGCGAAGCCGCAGGAGGCGTCGCACCGGCTGTTCCACGACGAGCGCGGCGCGGCGACGATGTTCCGCAGGCTCGCGTGGGCGCCGGACGGGTCCTTCCTCGTCACCCCCTCAGGTGCGGGGTGTTCCCTCAGATTACAAGTGTGCAATTGCAGAACTCCCCCCCCCGCCTTCGGATCGCCACCCGGCAAGCGCATGTGCCAGCGCCGCGCTCCCCAGCCGCGTCGACCGGCAAGAATGAGTGACGGCGCGGCGGACCTGCGTGTCCTGACAACAGTCCATACCCCCCCCCGCAACCCGCCTCCCCGCAGGCCTCTTCAAGGCGCACCCGGAGGACGACGCGCGCAACGCGTCGTACCTTTTCCCGCGCGGCGCACTGTCGAAGCCCGCGGCCGTCCTGCACGGCACCGCGCAGCCCTCCGTCGCCGTGCGCTTCTGCCCGGTGGTGTTCCGCGCCGCGCCCGGCGACGGAGAGGCCGCCGCGGACCTCCCCTACCGCCTCGTGTACGCCGTCGCCTCCTCGGACTCCGTGGCGCTGTACCACACCGACGCCGCGCAGCCCTTTGCTCTCGCGGGGGCGCTGCACCCCTTCGCGTCGATCAGCGACCTCGCGTGGGACCGCGACGGGTCCCGCCTCGCCGTGTCGTCGCGCGACGGCTTCGTCAGCCTCATCACCTTCGCGCCAGGTGCGTGATTACTCCGCCACAGCCGTCCTCTCCCTGCGTGTGTGGGTTCGCCTTGTGCCGGTTCGTCGCGCGCTCACGGCTCGCGCTCCACCGCCGCGCGTGCAGGCGAGCTCGGGGAGCCCCTGCCGCGCTCCGAGCTCGAGCAGGCCGGTCTCCCGGCGGCACTGCTGTCAGTGTTGTACCCCGAATACCCCCCCGAGATGCTCAAGCTCGAGGTGCCCAAGACGGCCGCGGCGCCGGTGAGCCCCGCCGAGGACGAGCCGAAGCCTGCCGCCAAGTCGGTGCTCGGCGGCGCGAGGTACGTCGGGCCGACGGCGCACGCGCACACGCATGCTGGCGGCGCGGGGCCCAGCACCGGCGGCCAGCGCGCACGCATCACGCCGGTTCCGGTCGGAGGTCCCGCGGCGGCGCCGCAGCAGCTGATCGACCTGACGAAGGAAGCCGGCGGCGCGGGGGCCCCTGCGGCGGGCGCGCAGGGCAAGCGGCGCTTGGTGCCGATCGCGATCGATGTTGCGGCGTCGCCGGCCGCGCCCGCGGCGACGCCGCCCAAGGCCGACGGCGAGCCGCCGAAGAAGCGCCGCCTGACGCCGGAGAAGGTCCCGGAGAGTGCCCCGGGGGGAGTCCCAGCGCAGACCCCCCCCGCCGGCAGCGCACAGGGCACTCCCGCGCAGGCAGGGCAGGGCTTCGCCGCTGCGGCCGTGCGCGCGGCTGCCGCGGCCGCGCGGGCGGCGGAGGCTCAGCAGTGAGTGAGCTGCAGCGGCGAGCCGTGGCGGGGCGCGTCGCGCGACGCATTGTGGACGTCGGCGCAGCGGCGGGGCCGCGCTGGCGCGTGTGACGGCGCGCTGCGTTCCGGCCTCCTGCCCGCGGTGCGTCCCTGAGTCACGCACCGGACCGCTGTCGGTCAGTCTGGGGGCCTCGCGGTCGCTGCTCGCGGCACCTGGGGGGTCGTGTGGGGGCGGGGCGCCTCCCCTGCGCACTGTTCTTGCGCTCGGTGGGCGCTGCAGGCGCCGCGGTCCGTGGCGGGTCTAGTCGGGCGGTCAACTAGTTGGGAGGTTGCTGGTCGGGGATCCGCGGTCGGTGCGCGGGCCGCGGGGGGCGTTGCGGGGGGCGAGGGGGGCGCGTGCGCGTGCGCACGATCGAGGGGAGCTGTGGGTGTGGAGGGTGCGCCGCTCATCGCGTCGTGGTGAGCGGTAGAGATGCACGCGAGGGGCGGGGCGCCGCGTGGTGCTGGCGCGGGCCGGTGCGCCGGTGCGCGGCCGCGCGTGGGCCGGGTGGTCGGGGGAGGGCGCGTGCGGGGGGTACCTGTGCTCGGCAGGCGCGTAGTCGGGGGAGCGGAGGCGTGCGTTGCGAGAAATTGCGTATCGAAGCGCTGCGGGAGCCAGACTGGATCTGTCGAGTGCGCCGCGCACAGAAATGCATGTCTGTGTTCAGGTGGCGGAGCGGGGAGGTCAGGTAGTGGTGGTGGGCGGGCGACAGGTGGGAGCGGGCGCGGGCCGCTCCACAGTGGGGGTCGGACGGGGGTAGGCGCAGGCTCGCCGACGGGACTGGGAGGGCCCGGGTTGCCGCTCCGCGGGCGCCGGCGGTGCGGTGCGGTGCCCGCGCCCGAGCCCCGGGGTCCGGCTGAGACATGGGAGAGCGAGGACGACGACGAAGGGCCGGAAGAGGCGGAGGGGACGGACGGGTGGGCCAGGATGGAGGAGGCCGAGAGCAACGGCAGCAACGGGAACGGCGTGTACGAGCCCTCCGAGGCGCGGCACCGGCAGAGGCCCGAGAGCTCCGCGGAAGCTTTCCGCGACTTGGCGCTGTGGGTCGCGGGGGGCCTCGGGGACCTCCGGCGCCGCGACCGCAAGGGGGCGGACCAACACACGTCGAGGACGGCGCGGGTGAAGCCGCCCCCGCGCGGGGAGAGGATCGTGGTGTCGCTCGCCGCGCTGATCGAGATCGCCTGGACGCCGCTGCAGCTCCTGGGCAGCGTGACGTTCCTCGTGCTGTACGTGCAGAGCACGTACGCGCCGGCGCCGCCCTTCGGCTGGCGGCACCTCACCGAGGTGTTCCTCTGCGTGATCTTCGCGATGGACGCCTTCCTCCGCCTCGGCATCTCCCGCAACTGGCTCAAGTGCGCCGCCCCGCCCCGCCGCTCGTGACGCACGTGCGACGCGACGTGTACCTGCGTAGCGCGACGCCGCGCGCGCGCGTGGTTGCCGTGCAGGAGGCTGCTGACGCCGCTGTTCCTGATCGACGTCCTGACGTGGGCGCCGTCGCTCGTGGAGCTCGTCGTGATGCTGGTCCGCGGCGCGCCGGCAGTGGCGCCCACGCTGGCGCTGGGGTGGTTCGACCTGCGCTGGCTGCGGATGTTCCGCGCGCTCGCGGTGCTCCGACGACTCACGCTCGCGGGCGAGCTGCGCACCGTGCACCTCGCCAGCGTCGGGCAGTTCAACGCCTTCCTCGCCAAGGTATAAACCTGCACACAAAACAAAACACCCCCTGTCCCCCGCAACACACCCCCGCGCTTGCCACACGCACAGCGCACCGCCAGCCCGCCCGCTCCGTCCCCGCAGGTGGCCCAAGCGCGTCTGGTGCAGCTCGCGGGCACCATCCTGGTGCTGCTGTTCACCTCAGCGTGCGTCGTGCAGGCGATCGAGGGCATCCCCTGGGTCGACGCGCTGTACTTCTGCACGACCACCCTGACGACCGTCGGCTTCGGCGACCTCGCGCCCGTCACCCCGCTCGGCAAGGCCGCCGTCATGGGCATCATGGCCGTCGGCGTCGTGCTCATCCCCGTGCAGGCCTCGCAGCTCTACGCGACGTGGTCGAGCCGCCGGATGCGCCTCGGGACGCTCCCGCGGTCCGGCGAGCCGCGCGTGATCGTGTCGACGCGCCTCTCGGACGTCCGCGGCTTCTCGGACTTTTTCACGGAGTTCTTCCACGAGATTCAGGCGGGGCGCAGGTTCCACGCGCGGGACAAGCGGTACGACATGTCGGACCTGTCCGGGATGATTCCGCGGCTCGCGGAGGCCGGGCTGGACCTGGGCCGCGCGCTGCGGCTGGTGGTGGTGTGCAACAAGCCCACGCAGTTCGAGTTCCGGGCGTTCCAGGAGCTGCATGCGCGGCGGCTGTCGTTCGTCGAGGGCAGCGTGCTGAGCGAGGCGGACCTCGACATGCTGCAGGTGCAGAGCGCGACGGCGGTGCTGCTGCTCGCCGACCGCTTCGCCAGCAACCCGACAGTCGAGGACCAGAGTCTGCTCTTCCAAGTCTGGGCCATCAAACAGTACACCAGCGAGGTCCCCGTGTTCGTCCAGACCATGGAGCAGCGCACGTGCGACCAGATCCGCCAGTTCCTCGACCCCGAGCGCGACACCGCCGTCTCCTTCCAGGAGCTCCGTTTCATCCTCCTGTCCCTCACGACCCTCTGTCCGGGCGCCAGCACCCTCCTCGGGAACCTCTGCCGCTCCAACGAGCCCTCGAACCCGCTGCACAAGGTCAAGCAGCGCTCCGGGCGCCTCTCGGGCCTCCGGTGGCTGCGCGAGTACGCGGACGGCGCCAAGCAACGGCTACTCACCGCGCCGCTCAACGAGTCGTACAACGGCGTGCAGTTCGTCGAGATGGCCGAGTTCATCCTGCGCGAGCGCGGCGTCCAGGTCATCGGGATCGCGTCCGCGCCGCCGCTCGACGCCGTCCTCCTCAACCCCGCACAGCTGACCCTGCGCGGCGACGAGTTCGCAATCCTGATCGCGCGCAGCGAGGACGACGCGCTCGCGGCGTGCAGCCTGCCGTTCGTGAAGAAGGAGAAGCCGAAGGGCGACAAGGACGGCAAGGCGGACGACAAGGCGATGGAGCGGGAGCGGGAGCGGGAGCGGGAGCGGCGGCGCAGGGCGCGGGCGAGGAGGAGCGAGGAGGGGGACGAGGACGAGAAGCCGACGATGATCGTCGCGCCGCCCGTGTCGATCGCGGGGCTCACGGACGACCCGCTGCCGGCCACGCCCGAGGAGGAGGAGACGTCGATGCAGGCAAGGCTGGGCGTGACGCTGGCAGATATGGTTTGATGGTTGACGTTGCGCGTGTCTCGTTTTGCGACGTTGCGGCTTTGTTTGTGGTGGCGTGTGCAGCAGCAGGACCGCGAGAAGGCGATCCGGACGCTCCGGCGGCTGTCGCTGGAGACGGAGACGGGGCAGAAGGCGGTGTTAGGCACGGAGGACTCGGCCGACCTGACGGTGGCCGAGGAGGTCAAGCAGCTGAAGAAGGACCTCGCGGGGGCGCAGATCGACCCGATCATCGTCGACGCGCTGCTCGAGGACATCGAGGAGGACCAGAGCATGCGCCGCGCCGCCGTGCGCAGCAAAGTGGGGCTCACCGACCACGTGATCGTCGCGGGGCACGTCGAGTCGATCCTGCCGTTCGCGCGCACGCTGCGCGAGTGCTCGCCCGCGGGCGAGCCGCACATCCTCGTTCTGGCCCCGGCGCTCCCGGCAGACATCGTCGCGGGCCTCGAGGACCTCGGCAACGTGACGGTGCTGCGCGGGCACCCGACGAAGCCGTCCGACCTGACGCGCGCGAGCGTGTCGAAGGCGCGCGGCACGATCTTCCTCTCCGCGACCCGCCGCGTCACGACGGGGTCGTCGTCCACGTTTGGCAACACAGCGTGGCGGCAGACGGTGCTCGCCGACGGTGACGCGCTGCTCACGTGCTACGGCGTCGGGCGCGCCATGGTCAAGGCGAACGCCGTCGCGGAGCTGTGCTACACCTCGTCCGTGCGCTTCCTGCAGCCCGGGACGCTCCTGTCGGTCCGCGAGGAGTCCTTCGAGCCGTACGACCCCGCGGACCCGGCCGTCGGCGGCGCGAGGAGGCGCCGGGACGAGGGCGAGAAGCCGCGCGTGTCGTGGCGCGTGAAGCAGGCGATGGAGCGCGGCGGCGCCCAGGAGGGCCTGGCGTCGTGGCAGGTGAACCCGTTCTTCGTGTCGGGGCGCGTGACGGTGCCGGCGGTGCTGGACGCGATCTGCGTGCAGGCCGCGTTCAACCAGGGCATGGTGATGGACGTGATGGAGGAGCTCGCGGGGTCCGGTCCGGAGTTCGGCGGCAGTTTGTTGCGCTGCGTGGAGGTCCCTGAGGCGCAGGTCGGGAAGACGTACGGGGAGCTGGCGGCCTACATGCTGCTCCGGCGGCGCATGGTGCCGCTGGGGCTGTACCGCAAGAAGCTCGAGAACACGGAGTGGGTCCTCCCGTACGTGTGCACCAACCCCCCCACCGACACCGTCGTCGTGGAGTCGGACCGCGTGTTCGTGCTGCGCGAGCGCCGCGGAGCCTGGATCTTCTGACCCCACACCGCGATGTGACACCTTTATCTCGACCCCGCATCCCCCGGAAAAGCCTCAACCGGAATCATCAACAAACACGCACTCATGAACTATCAATCAACGCCCTGCGACCAGCCAGGCCCGCCGGCCCCCGCACACCCCACTCCGTGACCCCAGCCGCAGCCAGGCCTCACACCCCCCCCGCTACCCCTGCGCCTCCCCGAGCTTCTCGTCCACCAGCGCCTTGAGGTCGGCCAGCACCTGCTCCTCCTTCGCCTTCTTCTCCTCGAAGTTGATCATCGCCAGCGCCGCCTTCTCCTCCGCCGTGTACACTTGGTTCTCCTTCCGGATCCGGATCGCGTTCATCCGCGCGTGCCTGTTCCCCGACATGACGTACCCCGCCGCCTCGTACTTCGCGATGCTGTCCGCGTCCAACCCGACCTCGCCGCGCCGCGGAATGCGCTTCCCGCTCTGCACGTAGCTCGCCATCGCCTGGCCCTCGCCCGGCCGCAGGTACAGCCCGTAGCCCCCCGCGCCGCCGCCGGTGTCGCCCGCCGTGCCTGGCAGGGTGGGGCCCACGACGTCCTCTTGCGGCTCCTCGACCTCCGCGGCCTTCTTGATCTCCATGAGCTCCTCGCGGTGGCCCTGCGCGCGGGCGGGAGCGCGTCGGGGGCGTGAAGGGGGAGGGAAACTTTTGGAGGCGAGGGTTTGGAAGCGACCGACGTCAGGCGGTGTGGCGGCGTACCTCGATGAACTTGCGGAACAGGTCGGCCTCCTCTTCGTCCGCGCTACACACCGCGTCGTCCTCCTCCTCGTTCTCCTGGTGGTGCTTCGCGTGCCGCTGTTCCCACTCCGCCCTGCACAACCACGACGCACGGCGCAACACACGCAAACTTGGACGCGCGCTCGCACGCAACGGGCCCCGATGACGCGGCGATCCACGAACGATCGCGTGCAAGGCAGCCGGCGCTCCGGGGCGGCGGTGCGGCGCGCGGCGTGCAGTGTCGGGGCGCGCACTTCATTTTGCTGAGGGCGGCCTCGTTCTCTTCGACGATGCGCTTCCGGGTCGGGTCCTCCGGCTCCGGGGACGGCGTGAACTGCCACATGAGCGCGCGCCGCTTCTCGAGCAGCATGCGCCGCTTCAGCGTCCGGAACGACTTGAAGTCCTGCACGCCAACACAAGGGCCGCGCGTGCGATCATATTGCGTTGCGGCTGATACGGTGGGCGTATCCAGTCTGGGCAAGACATGTGCTACGCTGTGGAGGTGGTTGCGCCGCACCTGCGCCTCCTTGGACAACATCTCGTCGCCGCTGTCAGGGGGGCCGTTGGGGTCGGCGTTCGGGCGCGGGGGGGGGCCGCGGCCGCGCTCCCAGCGGTCGGCTGGTGGCGGCCCGGGGTACCGCCGCCCGCGTTCGTCCCTGTCCGAATCTGCAGAGGCGCGGGAAAGCATGGCGAGGCTGAATGAGGGGCGCCCTGACGCCCAGGGCATGCGCGCGGTGGTATTAGAGCGTCGAACGGGATGATATTCTCGCATTTACTCAGGATTTTTGGCAGAATTCGAGCCGTTCGCCCCGGACTGGCAGCCTGAGGTGCTTGGAGGGAGCCCAAAGACAACTCACGTCTGCTACCGCCGCGCTCCCTGCGGCCCCGCTCGCGCGAGTCCCGCCCCCGCCTCGGGCTCCTCGATCTTCGCCTCTCATGCCGCGACCTCTCACCGCCGTTCCTGTCGTCCCTCCGTGCGTCACGCCCCCTGGGCCTCTCGCGCCCTCCCTCACTGCCCCGTTGCTCGCGCTCCCGAGATCGTGACCGACTCCTGTCGCGGCTCCCCATCACTCACTGTTATATCTCTAATTCCGGGTGGTTGCCGGCTACGTGAACGACCCCACCAGGCGGGGGACCTGATCCCAGACAGCCATCGCTCGCCAAACAGCTTCTGTCGTACGACTAGGAACGAAATCGTGCCAACACGCCAGCAGTTGGCGCGAGGGGTGTAGCGCATGCAGTGGCGCGCGCGGCCAACAGCGCCACAGGGGGGCAAAGTACAACAGCAACAGCAAGTGTGTGTCTGCCCAGGCCCACTCGTCCGTCCAGCCACTGGGGTGCACGATTCGTCTCGTATACGGTAGTTTGAGCAAGCAACGTCCACTTTATGGCGCGCACCCAGACAACAAAGACCAACATTGGTAGTGAGGCCCACATCCCAGATGGAGGTGAAATCGCTCACCATCGACGAAGCAATCCACTGAATCGGCTGTTTCTCGCACGCGACGCAGCACGGTATCAGAGTGCGTCATCAGCAACCCTGTTCCAACCGCGACCGGCGGACATGGACGCAACGGAGAACCCTGTAGCAACCTCGTGTGGGCGCGTCGCGTCGCGAGCACGGCACGTCCGAATCGACGACGAAGCGATCACCAGCGTGAGCTCCCATCATGCGCGACACAGTGCGCGCGTTCGTGCGGACAATGCCCTTCGGTTCGTGAGACGCTGCGAGCCCCACTGTCCTGTGCAGTTGGTCGCGGCCGCGGACGACGAGGAGCTGCTGGAACGCATGCGCGCCGGAAGTCCGGGATCGTTCGATCGTTCCATTCACTACTTCGACCCGAACGACGAGGAACTGACCGCGCGATGCTGCATTGTCGTCGACGCACTTAACTTCTGCTTCTGGCCCGCTGGTGCGCACCGACCGGCCCGACGCGCTCGTCCTCGCCCGCCCTCACCGCGTCGATGGTATGGGGGCTGCTGCCGCGAGCGCGCATCGGTTAGGACCGCGAATTGTCGGCGCTGGGACTTCATGAAGCTGCTGCGTGTGTGTTGCGTGCGTGCAGAGGGGCTGCAGTACGAGCACCTGTCCGAGGGCGTCAGGGACGCCGCGCGGAGAGACCCGGCGTGCGTGTCCCCCGACCGCCTCGCCGCAGCCACCCCGTCGGACGTGCGCGGCCTCTTCAACTGGGACGGCGACATCCCCCAGCTCGAGGAACGCACGAGGCTGGTGCGACGACCCGAACGCGCCGCCCGCAGCCGCTCACGTGTGCGCATCACCAGCGCCGCCCACGACCTGGGGTTCGCCGCGTTGGTGCGTTGCAGGTGCGCGAGGTGGGGGGTGTCTTGCGGGACGCGTTCGGCGGGCAGGTGGCGTCGCTCGTGCGGTCGGCGGGCGGGTGCGGGGTGCGGCTGTCCCTGCTGACGGCGCAGCACTTCCCCGGGTTCCGCGACAGCGCGGTGCACGACGGCGCGCAGGTGTTCTTCCACAAGCGGGCGCAGATCTTTGCGGGAGACCTCTGGGGGGTGTTCCGCGGGGAGGGCCTCGGGAAGCTCGACGTGAGCGGGCTGACGGCGTTCGCGGACTATCGGGTTCCGGTGGTGCTGCGGCAGAAGGGGATCCTCAAGTACGAGCGCAGCGTGGCACAGGCGGTGGACCAGGGGGCGTTGATCGTGCCAGGAACGCCCCAGGTGCGGCCCCGTGAGCTACGCGATGCAGATCTGAGGCTACTCGACGTCAGAGCGGCGCTCGTGCCGTGGCTTGGCACCGAGCTGCCTTGTCCTGACTTGAAATGAGAACACATTAACCTTGCACCGAGTGCAGGAAGTCGAGATTCGCGCATGTACCGTCGAGGCGGTGCAGCGCCTGCGGGCCGAGTGGGAGCGGAGCAAGGGAGGGTCGCGTCCGTGCTCGGTGTGCCTCGACTGGTGGCTCTGGGAGGTCGGCGAGCGCACCAGGGACGCCGACAGACATCACAAGTGCTTGACTATTTTCTACTGATGTGGAGAGGCGCGCGACGGCCCCTCACGGCGCGTGTCGTCGCCGCCCGCCGCCCTCGACGCCGCTGCGCAAACGCACCGTCGACCCGTCGTCCTCCCCGCGGGGGACCGACCTGTACCCTCGCCGCACCCTCAGCGCCCGCACAACCACCACGAGGATCCCGACGGCGCCCAGCAACACGACGATCTGCGTGACGTTGAACCCTGGCGCGCCCTTCTGTGACATCCACGCGAACGACGACGCGGCTGCGCCGCTGTTGGCGCTGCTGAGCGCAGCACCCCACTCGTCGCTCCCTGACGCGGCCTGGCCCGAGGAGGAGCTGACAGGCCCCGCGGTCGCGTGTGCCTGTACTTGCGGCGTGGTGGCGGGCGCCGCCGTCGTTTTGGGGAGCGCCGTCGTGGCTGGCGCCGCTGTTGTTTCGGGGAGCGCCGTCGTGGCTGGCGCCGCCGTGGTGCCCTGCGGCGTCGTGGTCGCGGGCTCGGTCGTGGTGGCGATGGTCGTTTCCGGCGCCTCTGTCCCGGAAGCCAGCGCGCTCTCCGTTTCGGTGACGTTCGCCGCGCCCGCGTCTGCAGGCAGCGTGCCCGCGGCCCCCTCCATCGCGCCCGGCTCCTCGGCCGTGGCGTTGCCAGCCATCGCGCCGGCCTCCTCGGCTGTGACGTCGCCAGCCGGGGCGGTCGCGACGTCGGCCGCGACCGTTTCGCTGCCCGTCGCGGCGGTTGTGTTGCCGTCACTCGCGGCAGGGGGCGCTGTGCCGTCCACCTCCTCAATCCCACCATCCGAAGCGCTCCCGTTCACCGCCGCCAGCGTCGCGCTGCCGCTCCGCGCCTCCACCGCAGCAGTCGCCGCGCCGTCCTCCCCCGCAGGCTGGAACGACCACCCACTGCTGCGGTGGCAGAAGTTCCGTTGCAGATCCTTCTTCCAGTTCTCGAGCAGCGAAGCCGGCAGCTCTGGCTCCGGGGGGCGCGCAATCACCACCTCATGCGCGCCCATGTCCGAAGCGATCTTCCGGCCGCGCGCCGCGAGCCCCGTGTCGCTCCCGACCGCCTCCTTGATCATCTTGACCACCAGACCCATGCCGTCCAGCGCCCTGTAGTCCCCGTCGACGCTGCTCGTGTCCGCGTACAGCACCACGCGGCCCTGCCCCACGTCCGTCATCGACAGCACCGTCATCTCCGCGACGCTCGGCAGCGGCGCCGTCCCCGGCGTCTTCGCGAGCCCCTCCGCCTCGAACACCACCGTCCCCGCCGGCGCCTTGGCGACGGGCGCCCCGCTGCGGATCCGCGTCGTGCCGTCAATGTGGATCGTGCCGTCGAGCACCGTGTCGCCGAACGCGAGCCCGAACGGCTTGAGCAGCTCGTTCAGCGCGGGGACGTTCGCGCCGCCCGTCGCGGCGTCCCAGGAGGAGCGCGTGTTGTCGTCGAAGAACTTGGCCTCGCGGATCTTGTCGAGGTTGTACCACTCGCCGAGGACGACCAGCCCGAGGCCCGCGCGGACCGCGGCCTCGACCGCCTCGACCTCGCCCTCGAGGAACTCCCCCTCGGTGTCGGCGAGGATCAGCGCGCCGTACTGGGACAGGTCCACGCACGTCGCCGGCGACGTCAGCTGCTCCACCTCGAACCCCTCCTGCGCAGCGTGGGCGCCGTGCGCGGAACGTCACGCGCGGTGGACGCAGCCAGCGCCGGCGGGTGCGTGCGCGCGTGCGTGCGCGTTCTTGTAGACGTGGAGGCACTTACCGATTGCAGGGTGTCGAAGAGGGCCTTGAAGTTGGTGTGCGGGTGGTCGCCGTGCCAGTCCAGGAGCTCGAACGTGTCGTCGAGCGCGTCCCGCGGGATGTACGCGGGCGGGTACTTGACCGAGTGGTACACGTCGAACAGCACGCGCTTCTCGCGCGGCGGCGGCACCTTCACGTGCACCTCCAGCGGCACCTCCACCTCGCTCTCCTGCATCGCCGTGCCCCCGGGGCCCGGCGGGCTCCGCACCGTGAACGCGATCGTCCCCCGCGCAGTCCCCGTGTAGTCCTTCCCGCTGGCCTTTACGGCGATAAACACCGCGAGGTAGCCCGACCACGGCCACAGGCGCTCGCTGTGCTCGAAGCGCACGTCGAGGTGCTCGCCGCCGGCGTCCGTCGGCGTGAACGTCGGCCCGTCCACCACCGTGCCCGTCACGGCCATCCCGTTGAGGATGGTGGCGTTCACCACGACGGGGGAGCGGCCGTAAAAGGGCGACGTGCGCGAGTAGGGCCACATCTGCGGCTCCGTGAGCTTCAGGCTCGCCGGCTGCAGGCTGGCGCGCGGCTTGTAGTCCTTCAGGATCGCCGCGGACATCTCGAGATCGACGACGCCCTGGCCCACCTCGTGGACAGTCCACGAGTCGAGGCGCCGGGCGCCCTCGACCAGGGCCTGCTTCAGCGCGCCCGGGTTGAGCACGGCCGCGCGCTGCGCCTCCGGCACCGTGCTCGCGACGAGGCAGAGCGCCCCCGCGGCGACGGGCGCCGCCACGGAGGTGCCCGACAGCCCGCGACACCCCCCCTCGATGGCCGAGCCCATCACGCCGGAGCCGTACGCGACGACGTCGGGCTTCATGCGCCCGTACCCCTCGGGCAGCTCCCAGACGGTCATGCCGCGCGAGGAGAACCCCGCGAGGTCGTCGTTCCAGTCCACCCCGCCAACCCCGATGACGTTGTTCTGATCCGCGGGGTTGTTCATCGTGCCCCACAGGTCGCCGTCGTTCCCGATGGCGGACACCATCGTGATGCCCGCCGCGGTCACCTCGTTGACCTTGTCCGTGAAGGGCAGGTCCATGTAGTCGGGCCCGCCGATGGAGAGGTTCACGACGTGCAGCTTCAGGTAGATCGCGTAGTTGAACGAGTCCATGAACCACGACGTGAACGAGACCTGGTCGTCCGTGAACACCTTGAACGCGTACAGGTCCACCTCGGGCGCGAACCCGGGGCAGGAGGAGTCGGAGCTGGCCACCACGCCGGCAACGAACGTGCCGTGCCCGAGCCCGTCGTCGGCGCTCTTGTCCGTCGTCCAGTTCGTCCGCTCCTTGATGTTCCTGCGGCGCACGGCGAGGCGCGTGCCGGGCCCGGTTACATCCAGAAACATGCCAGGGGGGCGGGTCCATGTTACGCAACAACTGAGCAATGCGGGGGGGTGTGGCGCACTTGAGGTGCGGGTGGTCGCCGCGGAACGCCGTATCGAAGACGCCCATCTTGATGCCCTTGCCCTTGAACCCCTTGGCCCACAGCGCGCTCGCGCCCATGCGCAGCGTCACCTTGGTGTTCGCGGCGGTGCGCAGCATCTTCCGGCCCCCGCGCAGCCGCGCCGCGTCCGCCATGGCCGCGGGGTCCTCCCACGAGAAGGCCGTGCGCTTGCGCCCGGCGTACCGCTCCGCGCGGCCCGTCACGGGGTCGCGCAGCACCCAGTTGAGCTTGCGCGTCATCCGGGAGTCGAGGTGCACCGAACGGAAGCCGGGCGCCGCGGAGAGCCTGCGCACAGCGTTGTGGCGGGGGTCGCGCGGGCGGTCGGGCGCCGGCGGGACACCCACGGCGTAGTTTGGGGGCTGCGTGAGGGGTGGGGCGGAGGGCGCGGGCGGTGCGTACCTGCTGGAGAGCGCGCGCGTGGTGGTTCGCGGCGCTGTGATGACGGCGAAGTCCGTGGGGACGTGTTTCGGCCCGGGGCGCTCGACCCACGCCCAGGACGTGCGCGGGGAGCGTTCGCCTGCGTCGAGGCTGCCGTGCGACGGAGGCGGGGCAGTCTCCGGGCCCAGGACGCCCGTCAGTCGTTCCCTGAGCTCGTCGTGCGACGTGTAGCCATTGAACCTCACGATGAACTGCGCGGGGGCGCGACGGTGGTGCTCGATGTGTGCCATGAAGCGAACTGGCGCGGTTTGGCGCTCCAAACCATGCCAACGAGGTGGTTCCGGCACGCTCTCGACACAGGTACTGGCGGCTCGCGCCCTGCGTGGCCCATCGCTGGCGCAGCAGCGCGGGATCGCCGCCCAGGAGCGCTGCCCTGGGAAAGCGCGCGCACCTGCTCCTCCATCGGCTGCCGCTTCGTTTCTATGTCCGGCACGACTCCTTCCTGGTCCTCGATGCCCCCCACGCAAACCGCGTCCCCCAGCCAGCCCCCCCCCGACAGGTATCGCTCCATGTGCCACTCCCGCCACCCTCCAGAGCTCAACGTGGCGCCGCGGCACTCCGCGACGCCCCGCTCCGCCCTCACCGACAGCAGCACCGCCGCCGCGACGAGCAGGAGCAACCGCCACCACGTCGTCCGCATGGTCCCCGCCTCGTCCGGGCAGCGGCGGACGCCGCGGTCAAGCTCTGGTCTCTCACGAGCCCGCACTACCGGACCGCCCTTCCGTGCCACGGACCGGCCACCCAGATCTCACGGACTGGCGAGAGAGTTACCACTGGTGGTCGTTCTGGGTCGTTTCGTGCCGCACCTCGGCCTAGCTGCTTCGACTGAGTGCCCGAGCAGGAGGAGGGCCGAGCGACGCGCGCACACGCGCCTGGCCGCAGTCGAGGTCGGGTGGGCGGAGTTCGGCGCGCCCCGACGTCGCATCCGGCCAAGGAGCGCCCCTGCGCCCATGCGCGGGCGCGCGGCGGAATCAGTCCTCCGGTGCGTCTCCGTTGGCACCGCGGCGCGCCCCCGCGACGCCCTCGCGCGCCTTCGGGCGCCCCCGGCCGGTCTGCGCGCACTTCGCCTCGAGCGTCATCGCCTAGCGACCGCCGGAACCGGCAGACCCGCAGGAACGTGCTCGCGAGGGCCTGCTGTGCATAGCGTCTTCCAGATGTCGCTGCCAGGGCGGTGCTTGGCGCTCCTGGCGGCGCTCGCGCTGCTGCTGGGCCCCGTGTCCGCCCTCTACAAGCCCGGGGGCGTCGTTGAGATGCTGGAGCCCCGCAACTTCAAGAAGTACATCAAAGGTGCGCAGGGACCCTAGCAGCGGCTCCCCCGGCCGATGCCGCGCGGAACGCCGCGCGTTCGCCCCGCCGTGCGCCCCGCGGCGATGCTCATCGACTGCGCGAGCCCGCGGAGGCATGCGCTGCTCGCCGTGCGCCGCGCGTGCGCCCACGGTGGTTTGTTGGGCGGCGCGCGTGCAGAGAGCAAGGGCGTGTGGCTGGTCGAGTTCTACGCGCCGTGGTGCGGGCACTGCCAGAACCTGGTCCCTGAGTACGAGAAGGCCGCGCGGGCGCTGCTCGGCGTCGTCAACGTCGGCGCCGTCGACGCGGACGCCCACAGGTGCGCCCTGGGCGACGCACACGGGCCGGGCCTTCCGGCGGCGTGCGGAACCACCACCGCACCGGCGCGCGCTGTGGCCCCCGCAACTCAGCGGGCTCCTTCACGGAACCGCAACAGGGCCGTCGGCTGCCTGAGGCGCCACGACAACATCAACGCTCGCCCATGATGGTGTCTCGTCCGAGCGCGAGGGCCCCGTTGCGGTCTGCGTGAAGAACCTCGCTGCACCCGGGAAGCCACGTCGTCCACACGCCACCGCGCCGCACGCCACCCCCGCCCCTGCCCCACGCAACACGTGCTGCAGCGCCGCCCCGGCGCGCCCGGCCCCGCTCCCCGCCCACGCCGCCCGCCTTGCACCGCCGCCCGCCCTCGCAGGGAGCTGGCGGCGCCGTACGACGTGAGGGGGTTCCCGACGATCAAGTTGTTGTACACCAACAAGAAGGGGGAGATCAAGTCCATCGACTACAACGGCGGACGCACCGCGAAGGACATGGTCGCGTGGGCGATGGGCAAGGCCACCTCGCTCGTGCAGAAGCGGCTATCGGGCGGGTCCGGGTCCGGGTCCGGGTCCGCGGGGGGGTCTGGCGGCGACGGCGGGGGCTCCGGGTTCTACTCCGGGACGGACGTCGTGGAGCTGACGCCGCAGAAGTACGCCAAGGCTGTCGAGTCGTCGGATCCGTGGTTCATCGAGTTCTACGCGCCGGTGAGTCCGACCGACGCAGCCTAGCGCGCTGGTGTTGTGCTCTGGTGACGCCGGGCCAGGGGGCGCGGCGGAGTGCGCGCGGTCGCCGTGCGCCAGGCGCGACACGGGCGCGCTGGCGCTCCGAGCGAGCGCGGGCGAAACCCAGTCGTGCCGTGGCTGGTCGGCGAAGTGGTTTGCACGCACCGGACTGCCACCGAAGCGATTCCGCGGTTCGTGACGTTCGTTTCCTCGCAGTGGTGCGGGCACTGCAAGGCGCTGAAGCCGGCGTGGACGGAGGCGGCGCGCGCGCTCAAGGGCCGCGTGAAGGTCGGCGCGCTGAACTGCGACGAGCACAAGGCGGCGTGCGACATCGCGGGGGTCCAGGGGTTCCCGACGATCAAGTTCTACGGACAGAACAAGGACGTGCCGGAGGACTACAACGGCGCGCGGGACGCCCCGGCCATCATCGAGTTCGCAGGCACGTTCCACTCCCCCGAGCAACGCATGCATGCCCGCACTTGCCCGTCTCCGGCGGCCGCGACCTCAGCCCCGTGCGTGTGCGCGCGTGCTTGCAGAGACCAGGGCGGCCGCGCTCGTGAAGCCGCCGGAGCCGACGGAGCTCACGTCGCAGGCGGTGTTTGACGAGACGTGCGGCGGGCAGCACCCGCAGGGGGAGCGGCAGCTGTGCTTCATCGCGTTCCTGCCCAACATCCTCGACACGCGCGCGGACGGGCGGTACGGGTACATCGAGATGCTCAAGGAGGTCGCGCGGCGGCACCCCACGCGGCCCTACGCGCTGCTGTGGGCCGAGGGCGCCAAGCAGCCCGCGGTGGAGCAGTCGCTCGAGGTCGGGGGCTTCGGGTACCCGGCGCTCGTGGCGTACTCGCCGAAGCGCAAGGCCTTCGCGATCCACAAGGGCGCGGTGGACCCCCCCGGGGTGCTGGAGTTCGTGGACCGGGTCAGCAAGGGGTTCGCGCAGGTGGTGCCGCTGTCGGGGCGGGGCCTGGGGAGCGTCGCGGACGTGGCGCCCTGGGACGGCGGGGACGGCGAGGAGGTGCTGGACGAGGAGATTCCGCTCGAGGAGCTCTTCGGCGACGAGTGAGCAGCGCTGCGGGCCAGGGGGCACGTGCGGGTGTCGCGGGCGGCCGCGGGCGATACAGGGCCTCGCGGCGCCCCCGCTGCACGGCACTGTGACGCGCGTGCTCGGGACGTGCTGCCCGCGGACCGAGGTTGCGGTTCCCCGCCGCGCCGGACGGAAGGCAGCCACAGGGCTGCCTCCCTCGGTCCGAGGCATGCGGGCGTGTTTCACGGTCTGTTTGCGATTAACACGGCCATCGTACCGTATCGCGTCTGAATCTCGAAACAAACACGCAAACCATGCCCGGGGCACGCCGCAATGCGGTGCGCTACGTGCCTCCCCGCACCTGCGTCGCACGCGACGAGGTTCCTTCCAGACACGCACCACGCGCCTCTCAGAGCGCATGCACGGCGCCATCGCCCCACCCGCCCCTCGACAAGCCCCATCACCGGAGCGCCAGGGGCGGCCCATGCCGCAGCTGTTGTGGGGAAGCGCCCCCCACACCTCAACGCCCCGTCAGGGCCCAGCGCGGCTGAGAGCGGGCCGGCTGCGTCGTCGGGGGGCGCTGCGAGGTGCACCCGGCAGAGTAGTCCGACCATACACGCGTAGTCGCCGCCCTTCGCCGCACCACACAGCGAGGCGCCTGTGCGCTGGCCCCAAGAGCTAGGGAGCGCTACGCACGCATTCGGGGGTACCGCGATCCTCGTCGGGCGGCCTTCGGCGCCATGACGACCTGAATGTTGCAGCCGCCGCCGCCGCAGCCTCGTTCGAGCCGCGCACGCCCCGTTGGAGTCGGCGGAAGGGCAGGGAATCAGCGTCAGTGACTGCCCTCGCCGCGACGTTCACCATGCAGCTATTTTCGGAGTTCCGGCCCAGCGATGCGGGCTCGGGGAGAGCCACGTTACAGTATCCGTCCGATTTCGGGATCGGTGGCCTCGAGGTGTTCACGGAGGGCAAGGCCTGTGCGGAGGGCCACTTTCACGTCCAGGTGCGGGTCCAGCCCCGCGTGGCGCCGAGACGTCTCGCACGCCGCTCCCCCGGCATTCTCCCACCTGATCGCGCGAAGCGCCACTTCCGCCGCGCGTCTACTCGCGGTGAACACGGAGCACGGCTGGAGCATGGGTCTCTGTGTACCAGCAGCAGTTTCGTGCACGGCCGGGGATCTCCGCGCCTCGGATGGTCGTGCGTGGGACCTCCATGAACTGAACCGCCCAGCGAGGGAGCGCGCCGCGCGTTTCCACCAGCTCGCTGCCGCTGCGGTCTGCGTGTGTCCCGAGCCTAGCTTGCCGCCGTCGCGCCGCATGCTGGCCCGGCGACCGGCAGCAGGCTGCGCCGCGGGCTCGCTCTCGAAGTAGGCGAGAGGAATAACCGGTCGCTGGCGCGGATCCCCCGTCCGCAGGTGCTAGGGAGCCCCTACTGGATTTCAGTTCAGATCCTGTGCGCGACGCTGGTGACGTTCGTCGACCTGATCGCGTTCGCCGCCTCGGAAGACGAGACCGCCGCCCGTCTCTGGCTGCTGCTCGCGGTCCCGCCGCTCGTCCTCATGGCGGTCGACCTCGGCGGCCGGTGGGCGCGTGCGAAGGCTGCGCCGGCCCCTGCCGCCCCCAACCGGCAGCCGAGCGCCCGGCCGAAGAACTCGCTGCAGCACATCAGCAGGACATCCGACGCGGGGATCAGCGCGCACCAGCGGACAGACAGCAACATGCCGCCGTGCCTCCCTTCCGTCGCCCCCGTCGCCGACGTCCTGCAGTCCATCGACCGCCACCGCGCGGCCGTCCTGCACCAGCCGCGGTCCAGCGTGAACCACGCGGCGATCCACCGCGACCCGCCCGCCAGCTGCACTGGGCGGCGCGTCACGGACAGCGCCCTCGTCGAGTCGCAGCACGCGCTCTCTGCGCACAACGCTCCAGGCCTGTCGGTGGCCTGGGACACTGGAGGCACGAACCGGTTCTCCGGTCCGTCGGACAAGGGGGATTGCGCGGTGCGCGCGCCCCCGGCTCCGGCGGGCAGGGAGCTGCGCGGCCTGTCGCCGACGACGGCGCTCGCGGCGGACACGCTCTCGGTGTGCGGGCCTGCGGTGGGCGTGGCGCTGCTGGCGTGGATACGGGGGTTCGCCGCGGAGCACGGCGGGGGCGACGTGGGGGATCTGCGGGCCGCGCTCGAGACGGTCCACCGGGTGTGGCTGCTGGCGGGGGCGCTGCTCCTTCCGCTGGCGGCGCTCAAGGTGCTGGTGGTGTACTGGCACGGGCGCGTAGTGCGCGCGCAGGGGCCGTCGATGAGCATGCAGATGCGCGTCGTGGTCATGCGCACGGCGCAGGTGCGTCGCCCAACCCCCGCACTCTTCGCTGGCCGACTGGACACGCGGCTGACGATCGCAACCTCAGCGACGACCCGGCGCCTTGCGTCCGTAGGGGATCGGACGGCGCGTCGTTGCGCGCTGCCCCCGTTCGCGCAGGACCTGACCTGACGTCGGCACTCCCCCCCCCACTTTGCTGCTGCACGCAGGGGTCTCTTTGGACCGGCCTGGCCTCCGTCCTCGCCGTCCTCGTGCTCCTGCAGGCGGTTTTTCAGGGCTTGAGCGACGCCCGCTACGTGGCAGACAACGCCAACGGCCTCCTGGCCTCTCTCGCACGCGCCGCCCCCGCGGACCTGGAACGGTTCGCGGCCGCGTCGGCGCCGTCGTGGCGCGACCGCACGGGCGACGCGATCGGCGCGGTGTGGTCCGGCGCGCGTGTGCTGTGGTTGGCGGACCCAGCGAGCAACGCCCCGTTCCCGACGACGACGCTCCCCGGCACTGCGCCCTCGCTGGCGGCCGCGATCGACTGGGACGGCGCGTTCGCGTACCACCTCGAGCGCAGCGTGCACGTGCGGCTCGTGGCGTTCGTCGCGGCCGCGTCCCTCGTGGCGCTCTCCACGGTCGCCGCGGCCAACGTGGTGTGCGCGCCCTTCCAGTCGCTGGTCGCGCGGTTCCTGGAGGCCGCGCGCAGCGTCGACAGCGAGACGCGGCGGTCCGAGGTGGCGTGCAGCGACCCGAACGCCGTGCTGGACCGCGCGCTGCAGACGATGGTGGCGCTGTCGCACCAGCAGCAGGGCGGCGCGGCGGTCATCGGGCGGCTCAAGGAGTCCCTGCCGCGCCCCGGCGACGTGAGCGAGTGGGCCACGGTCCTCGTCGGCCGCGAGCAGGCCATGCTCCCGCCCCCCTCGCGCGGCCGGCCCGCTCGCGGCAGCCTGCTTGGGCAACACTCGCGCATCATCGCGGGGCTCGCCGGGGCTGCGCCGGCGGCCAGCAAGGCGCCGCACCTGGTCAAGATCGACAGCGTCGACTGGGACCCGCTCGAGCTCGACGCCGACTCGCTGCGCGAGAGCGTCGTCGAGATGTTCCGCCGCCTGCGTCTGCTGTACCCGGAGCGCGACGGCGCGGGCGCGCAGGAGACGGCGGAGCGCATGGCTGCGAGCGGGCTGATCAGTGTCGTGCGCCTCGAGGCGCTGATCGACCACCTCGCGCCGCTGTACGACACCGGGAACGACTACCACAACTGGCGGCACGCGGTGGACGTGACGCACACGCTGTTCACCATCATCCTCACGACGCCCGTGCTGCAGCGGCGCCTGACGCGCCTCGACCGCCTCGCGCTGATGGTGGCCGCGCTCGGGCACGACGTGTGCCACTCGGGCACCAACAACCAGTTCCTGATCGACACCAACGCGCCCGTGGCGCTGGCGTACAACGACCGCTCCGTGCAGGAGAACATGCACGCCGCGACGCTCTTCCAGCTCATGGCCAACAACCCCGAGGCCAACGTCTTCGCCGACCTCCCGCGGAAGACGGCGGCCGCGGTGCGCCGCACCGTCGTCGGGGCCATCCTCGCCACCGACATGGCGCGGCACTTCGACCTCGTCGCGCGGCTCGAGGCCGCGGTGGAGACCCGCCGCCGCGGCGCGCGCTCCGCGGAGCACGAGGCGCAGGAGCACGCCCTGATCATAGAGTCGCTGATGCACCTCGCGGACCTGGGGCACTCGTTCAAGCCGTTCGACGACACCTGCGAGTGGACGCAGCGCCTCATGCAGGAGTTCTTCAGACAGGTGGGCCCCCCGGACGCCCCGCCGGCGCCGCGACCGCGACGCGGTCTGCCGCGCGAGTGCACGGTTGGTTGCCCGCTCTGACGCCGCGTGCACGGCACTTGCGCGCAGGGCGACATGGAGCGCGAGATCGGCATGCAGCCCTCGCCGCTGATGCAGCGCGAGTCGCTGTACGTCCCGGCGGCGCAGCTGGACTTTTATCAGGTGGTGCTGCTGCCGTACACCGCGGCCATGGTGCGCCTGGTTCCCGGCCTGAGCCGGCTCCTGCACGTCCTGCAGCGCAACTTCGAGCTCTGGGCGGGCATCGTGGAGCACGACCAGCGCGCCGCGCGGGCCGCCCAGGAGCAGGGCATCAGCCGCATCGAGTGCGACTCGGTGCTCGGCTCGCCCTCGGGCTCGGAGCGCGTCTTCGCGGGCAACATGGCGATGACCTCCCAGTACTTCACGCCCGCTGCGATCAACGGTGCGCGCCCCGCCCGCCCCCGCGAGGCACCTCTGCGTGGCAGCTGGCACGCACGCGTTGCGAGGCGGTGACCGGTGCTGACGCTCACCCCGCGTGCACGCCGCGGCTCCCTCATCGCGTCGCAGATAACGTGGCAGAGGAGGTCCAGAAAATCGACGTCGAGAATCGCAAGGCGCACGTCAGGCGCGTCGTGGAGGACTGCCTTGGAATCACCTCGTGATCGCAGCCGAGGCCTTGCGAGCCAACGGACAAACACGGCCTTCTCCCAAACAACGCACAATTACCCCCCCACCGCCGACCTCGCGACTCTTCCATTTTGTTTCGCCACCGGCACGTGTGCCTGTGGAGCTGTGTGGCCCAGAGACGCTGCTGCCCGCGCCTCTCGCACGTCGCATGCCAGCTCATTGTCTTCCGCCGGGGCCGACCGCCGGGCCGACGTACAGACGTCCTCCCGCGAGGCCCCGCAGCGAGTTGCCCCCCGCTTTATAGACCAACACACTGTCGTCCCATGCACTCGTCCAAACACAGGCGCTTGACGCCGTCTTAGACACCCCCCCGTTGTTCCCACCCAGACTCGCACGACCCACAGCGGAGAAGCCCCCACGCCAGAAGTCCCCCCCCCCTTGAGATGAATCGCAACTTGCCCCTGCGCACCGCATGGGGACCTGCGGTTTGAAAGCCGCGCTGCCGTCCACGTTGCCGTCCGGACAGCAGCAGCAGAGCCAGCCATCCACGCGCCGGCGAGCGACCCGCTCCGACACGGTGCGGCAACACCGAGCGCCCGGGAGGGACGCACGCACCGGACCGTGCAGCCCGCGCACCTGGGCCACGCGCCCCGCCTCCGCACCGTGCGCTCGATGTGACGCCGCACGCAACCACCGCGAGCGCGCCGTCACGCTGACTCGCACGCCTGCATGTCCAGGCGTCGCTGTTGCTGTTGCGTCGGACCTCATCCTCGGGAACGTGCGACCCCGCGAGGGAAAGGTGGCGCGCGCGAGCGGCACGTGCGCCGCGCGCGACCGCCGCGGCACGCCCGCGCCCCACGGGCCCCTGTCGCGACGTGTTGCTGTGCTGGGTGGAGGTTGGAGGGCCCGAGGCGCTGCGGTGATTCCTCGCTGGATCTGAGCGGATCGACGGCGTCGTACGGGCACAAGGCATGTGGTCGCGGTCGCGGCGAGCGCGTCCGGCGCTGCCGGCGCTCCCTGTGCCCTCCAACACAAGGGGCACACCCTCTGAGCCGCCGTGCTGGGGCCCTGCGGGGGAGCGCGGGGAGCGGATGGGCGACTCGCATGCAGATCGTCGCTCCGCGTCCCGCCGATGGCCGCAGATACCCCCCACGCGCTTGCTCGGCGCTCCTGGAGTCAACCGCCGAGGCTGCTTCCGTTCGGCCGCGTGGGGGCGCAGCCGGGGCGAGGCGCGCGGAATTCGCAGTCCGCCGTGATCTCCGACCCGCATGCGGCGGCACACGCGTCGGAGCGAGGGCCCAGCGACACGCCTGGCCGGTAAACGTCCTCGCTCCGAAAGGCTACCGCGTCGGATGCTCGGGGAGGCGGTCACGAGGGGGCCGGGCTCGGTAGTGCGCCACGCGGCGAGGTCACGTCGGCGCGTCGAATGCGCGAGGCAATCCTCTTTGTTTCGGGCCGCGGCGCGCGCTCACACGCACGGGGCGTGTCTTTCCTCGTGGCCTCCGGTCAGCGCCGAGAGGCCCCGCCGCGGCCCGCGGCAATCATGTTCGCGAGGTGCTGGCATCACCGGTCAGAAGATGCGACCGACTGCCGTTCCATAGTGCAGACGCATACCACGAACGCGTCGCGCTTGGAGCGTAGGAGGACCGTCCGCATTTCTCACCCGTTGACGCCGAGAAGACCGCTGCTCAGCGACACAGACCTGCATTCACCCATTTTCTCCCCAGTCCGAGCGCGCTTTTGTGCCCTCGCGCAGCCGTCGAGGCCCGGTCATCGGCTCCTCGTAGCATCTCCACGGCGCTCATCGCGCGCTCGCACGGACACCTCGCGGCATCGGCCTGGCACCACCGGCGTTTTTGTCCACCGTCGGGCCCGTGAGGCTACCGGCAGCCCCCGCGCTGCGCGTTCGAGGGTCAACCAGCACGGTCCAGCTGGCCGGTCCGGCCTCGTCGCGCCACGGAGCCTCGATCCGCGCTCTGCGCCCCACCACCTGCTCAGCAACCCCCACTCCGCCCCCCGCCACCGGCCCGTCTCGCGCGGCCCCAGCAGGCGCTCCAGGTGGCGTGGCTGTTGCTGGCGCGCAACCTCTTTCCGGGCGGCCGCGCTCCCCCCGCTCCCCTGGGACGTCGCATGCGCCGCGAGGTCCTCGAACACCGAGCGTAGCACCACGATAGCGTGCCAGATCACCCGCGGAGCCCCCCCCGAGGGCCAGCGCTGAGCTGCACCCTCCACACTGCACCCAGCATGTCGAGCCGCTGCGCCGTCATGTCGCCCGAGGAACCCGCCCAGGCGACGGCGCCAGCCGTCCAAGCACAGCCCGACGCGTCCGTCAGCAACGCCCTCGCCAAGCTCGCCATCGCCGAGCGCCCGGACGACGCGTGGGACCTGTCGCCCACTGCACCGCCCGGCACCCGCGTCCAGGTCCGCGCCCGCGCCCGCGCGCCCCCGCCGACCGCCGCGCACGCCCGACCGCGCCCCGCCCGCACGGAGAACGCCCCGCGCGCCCGCGTCGCGCCCGCCCGCGCCCCGCGCGCCCTGGCCCCCAGACAGTTCCACGCTGCTTCTCAGAAGCTGCCCGCGCCGCGCCGCGACCGCCCCGCCCGCGCCGCCCCGCCCGCAGAGGAACTTCTCGATGGACCTGGTCGACCGCTCCCAGGAGGTGACGGTCATCATGTCGGTGCCCATCCCCGGCACCGACCGCGAGCGGCGCATCAGCATCAACGCCTTCGCGAACGAGCGCATCGCCGACATCAAGGCGCGCGTCTCCAACCTCGAGGCCTTCCCCGTCGCGTCCGGCCCCGCGAACCTCCTCCTCCTGAACGACCGCGAGCTGCACGACTCGGAGTATGTCCAGCAGGTGCTCGAGTCGGTGCGCGGGCAGCCCGAGGGCGAGAACGGCGAGCTGCACATCATCGTGCGCCTCAGGGACCTCGAGGAGCTCTCCATCAACACGGACGTCCGCGAGGTCCGCATGAACGGCCACGTCGGGCGCGGGCTGCTGCCGGGGCCCCCCGCGCCGCAGCCGCAGCCGGCGGGGCCCGAGGCGATCGTGCCGCGCGCGCGCGCGGCGTCGGCGATCCCGCAGCCGCCGTCGATGACGTCGCTGCTCACCGCGGCCGAGCGCACCGCGGGCGGGTCCCCGCGCACGTCGGCCACGGGCCTCGCGCGCCCGCTGCCGCCCGCGCTGCCCGACGGGTCGCTCAGCGAGCGCGCGTCGCGGCCCGAGGCGCTCAGCCTCACGGGCGGCGCGTTCACCGCGCCGAACGCGCTCGCGATGCGGCGCGTGAACACCGTCGGCGAGGGCCTCCACCGCGCCAACCTGCGCATGTCGGAGGACACGCTGGTGCACCTGGTGATGAAGCGGTCGGTGAACAAGGAGCTGGAGCCGCGCGAGGACGGCGCGGGGACGTTCATCATCACCGCGAGCGACACGCGCGAGGACATCAGCGAGAAGATCCGCAACGCCGCGCGGCACACGGTGATGATGAACAGCGAGCTCGGGCGGCCCGGGTGCAAGCGCGAGAGCCGCGTGTCGACCGCGGACGCGCTGAACCGGACGAGCTCGGACGCGGGCGAGGAGTTCGCGCCGCTCGACGCGGACGCCGCGGCGTTCGCCGGGCGCGGGAGCCTGAGCGCCAAGTACGGCATCGAGGACGTGGTCGAGGCGGTGGAGTCCGGGCCGGTGTCGCCGCCGCCGCACGTGGAGAGCGCGGCGGACCTGCTCGTCGCGGACGTGACGGACGACGAGGGCCACGTGGTCGACGCCCCCGTGCACCCCGCGTCGTGCCCGCTGCCCATCTCGCCCGCGACCGGCGGCGCGGGGCAGCGCACGACGCTCGCGGCGCACGCGGGCCGCTCGAACGGGTCCGACCAGATCCTCCCCGTCGTCCCGGAGTCGTTCCGCCAGTCGGGCGCGGCCGGCACGACCCCCCCCCTCGACACCACCCTCCACCCGCTCAACCGCGCGTGGCGCGAGGCGCAGATGGGCCTCGACTCCGGCTGGCGCCCCGAGCTCACGCCCGCGGGCACGGGCGGGACGTACTTCCTCTCGAACGCGTCGGGGCAGCGCGTGGCGGTGTTCAAGCCCATGGACGAGGAGCCCAACGCGGAGGCCAACCCCAAGGGCTGGTCGATGGTGCCGGCGGGCGAGGGCGGCTCCGGGAGCCCGACGCAGGCGCTCCGGCTGGGCCTGGAGGTCGGGCAGGGGGCGCTGCGCGAGGTGGCCGCCTACCTGCTGGACCACAACACGTTCAGCGACGTCCCGGCGACGCACATGGTGGAGTACGTGAGCCGCGCGAACGGCGGCGGCGGCGGCGGCGCGCTGGTGCGGAAGGTCGGGTCGCTGCAGGAGTACGCGGAGCACGACGGGGACTGCGAGGAGTGGGGCAGCGGCGCGGTGTCGACCGCCGAGGTGCACAAGATCGCGGTGCTGGACATGCGCCTCGCGAACACGGACCGCAACGCCAGCAACGTCCTCATCCGCCGCCTCCCCTCGGGGCAGCAGGAGCTCATCCCGATCGACCACGGGTACTGCCTCCCCGCGTGCTTCCAGGACATCAACTTCGAGTGGGTGTGGTGGCCGCAGGCCGAGCAGCCGTTCGACGACGTGACGCGCGCGTTCGTGGCGACGCTCGACGCGGAGAAGGACCTCCAGCTGCTCAAGGAGGCGCTCGACTGGGACGTCGCCAAGACGCGCCCCGGCGTGGCGCGCGTGATGCGCGTGTGCACGCACGCGCTGCGCGCCGGCGCCGCCGCGGGGCTCCCGCCCGCCACGATCGGCGGGTTCATGTGCCGCGGGTACGCGCGGTCGTCGGAGCTCCCGTCCGACCTGGAGACGCTCCACGTCCAGGCCCTCGAGGCGTGCGGGTTCCGCGCCCCGCCGGCGAAGGGCGACGAGGCCTGCGACATGGGCCTCGTGGTGCCGGAGCCGGAGTACCTCGCGGCGATGCTCCCGCTGGTGGACCGGTGGATGCAGGAGTGCGCGGACGCCTCGATGAGCACCTCGACCGAGTCGTCGCCCAGCGACCCCAGCCGCACGTGCGTGTTCGGCCCCGAGTGACAGCGACGGGACGGGACGAAGCCCCTGCATGTTGCACGGAGACCAGGGGGCGCGCTGCGGCGTCCGCGCCGCCCGCGCGCCCCGTCTGACTCCCCATGTTTATACCGCCACGATGCCAGCAACACCGTAGAACACCAACAACACTGCCTCGCAACAGAGGGCGCGCTACACGCGCCGTGCTCGCACGGACGCGGACGCCCAGCGAAACAAGGCAGCTCGAACAAGACGCGCGCCGCACTGAGCTGCCGCCGCAACAACGCTGCTGCGCAAGCAGCGCCCCTGTGATCCACCCGAACCAACGGCGACGCCGCCTCACCCGTGCCTGCCGTACTATTTCGGTCGCTCAAGCGTCCTCGCGGCGAGGGTGCTTGTAGGTCAGCGAAGAACTACTGTCCCGCAGTCGCGCTGCCCCACCCCACCGCGACGCCTCTCTGTTGCGAGGCGGCAGCCGGGCCTGATGGACTGCCAGGCGAGGTGCCAATAGGTCAGCCAACCAAGGCACGCCTGTCGCGACACAAGTGCCGCGGTTGCAACGCGCTGGGCGCCGTGCGATCAGGGAAACCATAGTTGCGCGGGATATTCATCGAGCAGCCTGCTGCGCTGCGCGGGGCATCCCCGGCAGCATGTCACGCCGCAGGGCAGGCGTGGGGCACGGCATCGCCGCCCGCCCACGTCCTCCACCCCTCCGCTGTGCGGTTCTCATGCAAATACCTCGCGGTGTGCGAGCTCGCGTCGTGCGCGCGTCACAACGCCCCGCTGCCGCACCTCTCTGCTACTGTGTGCCACGTGCGTCCACCACCCTGTCTCGCCACGCGCTCGATCCGACCGCCAGCCCCAACAGGCCGCCAGGATGCCCGCCGACACCGCGGTGCATGTGCCACCTCAACCGCCGCCGCACACCGCCGCGAGTCGGGCCGCGCGCCCCACGACAGACCCCCGGTCCGGCCGCGAGCCCCCCCTCACTCGATGTTCCACTTGATGCTGCGCTTCGCCGCGCCCTGCGCGAGGTCCGAGTCCCCGTTCACCTGGTACGCCACCGCGACCTCCATCAGGCGCTGGTTGTCCTTCCGGCGCACCACCTCGATGTCGCAGTCGATGCGGTCCCCCATCATCGCCTTGATCGGCGGGTGGCACAGGAACACCTGCTGCCCCCAGTGCGTCGCGCCCGTCGCGTCCGGCGCCGTGGTGAGCTCCACCGTCTGGTACGCCGGCCGCTGCGCGCTCCCGGCGAACTTGCAGTCGAAGTACCCGCACAGCGCCTCCACGGGGCCGTCGCAGTCGAGCGGCATCGAGAACTGCGCCTTGAGCGGCGCCTTGAGCTCCTCGATCGTCACCTCCTTCAAGTCGTACTCCTTGACCACCACGGGCGGGCCCATCATGCTCTGCGGGTGCACGTCCTGCCAGAGGCTGGTCCGCAGGAAGTACTGCCGCTGCTCCTCCTCGTACGGCGTGTCCATCACGCCCAGGTCCACGCCGTACGTCTGCCGCATGTCCGACGCGAAGTCGTCCCACCCGCGGATGCTGTCGTGGTACTCGTTGAGGCGCTTGTGGTTGGCCGACGACCGGATCGGGCACATGAGGATGCGCGCGTGCGACGGGTACATCGCGCCCTCGGGCTTCAGGAAGCGGTCGCGCGCGCACAGGACCGAGTCCAGCATCGACTCGCGCAGCAAAAAGTAGCCCATCCACTCCGAAATGATGATGTCCACCTTGTCCGGGATCTCCACCGTCTCGATCGTGCCCTGGATGACCTCGATCGTCGCGCTGTACCCGTTGTGCTCGATGATCTCGCGGGCCTTGCGCGCCATGTCCGTCGCCTCCACCGCGTACACCTTGGCCGCGCCCGCCATCGCTGCAACGCACGACCAGGGGGCGCGCGCGTCGGACACAGAGCGGCGCAGGGGGCGGGGCCGCGCACATTGCGTGCGTGCGTGCGTGCCCGCATGCGTGTCTCGAGTGTGGCAACGTGTGCACGAGCGAGCGAGCGAGCGAGCGAGCGCCTCGGGTCTCAAAGAACGTCGTCCTAGGCCGGGGCGGGCCGCGACCCGCCCCTACAAGCCTGCGTTGGTTGATCCTGATGAGACTGATGTTTCGTCATCGGCGCCCCCCGCAACACCACACAGGCTGGGAGGCGGGCCAGCACGGCGCCCGCCTCGCGCGGCCGGCCGCGCAGGCGCCGCACCTGCGAAGAGCGCGAGGATGCCGGAGCCCGTCCCCACGTCGAGCACGACCTTCCCCTCGAAGCACTTTTTGTTGTTCATCACCGCGCGGTAGTACGCGCCCGTCCGCTTGTGGTCCTCGAGCATGTCCTTCTGGTGGTACAGGTACCCGTACGTGCAGAAGTAGTTCGCGAAGTCCGTCGACTCGGGCGCCTGCCCGTCCAGGTGCGACAGCTTGCCATTCTTGTCCACCCCGTTGGCCGCCATGGTGCTGCCCGGGTCTGCCTGCGGCTGTGCGCGGTCTGCGGCCGCCTGGAACGCGGCGCGGGCCCGCGGCGCAACTGGACGCGCGAAGACTGGCCGCGGGAGCGCTGCGCGAACGAGTATCTTGTCCCGCTGCGCCGGCCGCTGCCGGTGGCTGCTCGCGGCAGGAGGGGGGCCGGAGACAGAGAGCCTGCGCGCGCGGACGGGGGCAGGTGCCGATCGTCTCGAGGTCCTGATGCGCGTACCTCGCGGGTGGCGCGCGGGAGATTCCGCGCAGACGCGGCCACGCGCGGCCGCGCGGCTGTGCACTGGGCGCGCGGCAACTGGGCGTTGCTGGGAATCACCGCCGACCGGGGCGTCGAGCGGGGGCGCCGCGGGGCAGGGGGCATCTGTGGCGCAGTCCCCGCAGTTCCGCGTGGCGGAACGGGCCGCCCACGGGCGTCCCGGGAGGCGGGAGGAGGCAGGCGGCCCAGGCATCGCAGGGGTTTCGCTCGGTGCGCGGCGGGAGCGCGAGCGCGGAAGCGAGCGGGCGGCCCCCGCGCCTCGCATGACGAAAACATCGGCGCCGCGGCACAAGGGAGGGTCGGCGTCCCCGCGACGCCCGGCGCGACGAGCACCTCGCCGAGCAGGGAACTGCGACTCGTGGGGCGCGCACCTGGCAGAGGGGCGCGAACGGAACGACCTGGCCGGATGTCCACGATGTGAGGGCGCTCCACCAGGCACCGCACCCATGTCACCCGCACGCAGCGAGCGCGCAAGCCAGTCAGACCACCAGGCTCCCCCAACCCCCCCGCAGCCCCAGCCCGACCTTCGTGGGGCCGTCCGCGCAGCCGAACGCGCGCAGGATGCACTCCTTAGCGCGAGCGCATCCGTCCGGACCGCCCACGATGGTCCACGCGGGCGCGGCCACCATGCCTGCACCGCCACGCGCGGCGCTGAGAGCCGGGGGCGATTCTTACGCGGCACGTCCCCGCGCGACGCATTCCGTGCCGCGGCAGGACGTCCGCGCTGCTAGGCCCGCGTCCTGCGGCGCGCCGAGTCGCGGGCGCGCGGTCGTGGCTGCGGCCCAGGCGACGGGCGCCACTACCCAGCGGACCAAGACCGAGGAGATGTTCGAGCGGATGGGGGCGTCCGACAAGCAAGTCGGTGCGTCGATGACCGAGCGCCGAGCTTCTGTCTTGTCTGGCGGCCAATAGGCGGCAGCGACGCCGCTGCCGCGGCAGGGCTGCCTCGTGCTCTGGTGCTAGGCATCGCGGCCAGCCCGCGCGCCTGCTGATTCCAGCCGGCTTTCATTGCGCCCTCTACGTCGCCACATTCCAGCACGTTCGATTCGACGCACAGCGCGCTCTGTATCTGCCGGCGTGGACGAGAATTCCGCCGTCATGCTCTACCACGCTCCGCTCGCCTGCCCCGCACCGTCAGGCGCCCGCGGGACACATCCGCTCCCCCACATGAAATCTCACCACACGAAGTGCGCGCGGGACCGGAGTTGGACGTTCGTCGCGCGGTCCAGCGGCCGCGACACGGGTGAGTGAACCTCCACCCACGGATCCCTCATCGCGCGCGCAGGGGGCGCTGGCGGCACGACCACCTTCAAGGGCCTCCTCGCCGCCGATCAGGTCTGGGAGAAGGTCCGCAACGGACCGTACGGCGCCGCAGCGGGCCCTGCCCCGAGGTTCGTCCAGGACCGCCCTGCGCACGCAGCGCTGCAGGTGCGGCCCCGGCGCACGATGTCACCTCGACGCAGGGGCCCGTTGGACCCCCGCCGCGCGTTCACGGGGCCACCCCGTGCCGCCCGCTCGCAGGGCGCGCGCACGGACTACGACGTGGTGGTGTGCGGGGGCACGCTGGGCATCTTCATTGCGTGCGCGCTGCAGCTGCGGGGGCTGCGCGTGGCGGTGCTGGAGCGCGGGCAGCTCGCGGGGCGCGCGCAGGAGTGGAACATCAGCCGGTCGGAGCTGGCCGAGCTCGTCGAGCAGGGCGTCCTGACGCAGGACGAGGTAGAAGAAGCCATCAGGATCGAATTCAACCCCAACCGCTGCGCCTTCCACGGAGACAGGGTGCGCGCCCGCGCCGCTGCAGCCGCAGGAGTATGCCGCGGCCCGCGCGACCTCGTCCGGCCCCCGCCAGGCGCTCATGCGCGTTCCTTGCATTGAGTTTGGGTTGGTGTGTCGTGGCCGCTGCAGGGCGCGGAGCTGTTCACGGAGGGTATTTTGAACCTCGGCGTGTCGCCCGCGATGCTCGTGGCGGCGGCGCGCGCGCGCTTCGAGGCCGCGGGGGGCGTCACGATGGAGAAGACCGCGCTGGAGGGCGTGACGGTGCACAGCGACTGCGCGCTGCTGTCCGTGCCGGACGCGGACGCCGTGGAGGGCGGGCGCATCGCCGCGGGGCTCGTGCTCGACTGCATGGGCCACGCGAGCCCGATCGTGCGGCAGGACCGCTGGGGCCAGCGCCCGGACGGCATCTGCCTGGTGGTGGGCACGGTGGCGAGCGGCTTCCCGGAGGTGAGCGCCTTCCCACCTCCTCACCGGGCCCGACGCGCTCGCTCAGCCGCACGACGCCCACGAACCCGCGCTCGCCCGCGAGACGCAGGAGCGCAACAAGACCAGCGACGTGATCGCGACGGTCTCGGACATCCAGGGCGCGAGTCCCGCGACGCGCGGGTCCCGGGTGACGGACGCGCAGTACTTCTGGGAGGCCTTTCCGGCGGGGTCGGGCCCCACGGACCGCACGACCTACATGTTTGCGTACCTGGACGCGGACCCGGGGCGCCCGCGGCTGCTCGACATGTTCGAGGACTACTGGGAGCTGATGCCGGCGTACCAGGGCGTGGACCTGGACGCGCTGGCGGTGCAGCGGGCGCTGTTCGGCTTCTTCCCGACGTACCGGGACTCCCCCCTGACTCCGGGCCACGACAGGATCCTGCAGGTCGGCGACGCCAGCGGCATCCAGTCGCCGCTGTCGTTCGGCGGCTTCGGCGCCCTCACGCGGCACCTCCCGCGCATCACCAACGCCATCGTGGTACGCACCGCCCGCGCTGTTGCTACACCCGTGGCCCTCGCCGCGACACCGCCGCCGTTCGCTCGACGGTCCGACGCCGCTGGTGCCCGCAGGAGGCGCACGAGGCCGGCGCGCTGGACAAGGAGTCCCTCGCGCGCATCAACGCGTACAACCCGGGCCTGTCGGCGGCATGGCTGTTCCAGCGCGCAATGTCGGTCCGCGTCGGGCAGCGCGTGGACCCGGAGTTCGTCAACCGCCTCATGGGCGGCAGCTTCCAGGTCCTGCGGGAGCTGGGCGACCCCGCGACGAAGCCCTTCCTCCAGGACGTACTACAGATGGAGGGCCTGCTCAAGATGCTGGCGGGGCAGATGGCCAAGGACCCGGCGGGCATTCCCGGGATCATGGCGCACCTCGGGCCGGCGCCGCTGGCCGACTGGCTGGGCCACATGGGCGCGCTGGGCGCGTACACGGCGCTGCACAAGTCGCTGGGGGGGCCGCTGAGGGACTATGCCGTCGGGCTGCCGCCGAAGCAGCGGTTCGAGCTGAGGCGCATGCTGGACGCGTGGGAGTACGGCAGCGGACTGGACTACCGCGGGTGAGGCGCTCCGGACCGCCCGCGAGGCCGGCGCCGTATATGTGACATAGTAGTGCGGCCGGGGGCGTCGCGGAGCGTTCGTTCGGGCGATGTGTGCGCCGGCGGATCGGGCTGGTCGTCGGGGAAGCGTCGGCGTGGTTTGCGTCGAGTGCGCAGCGGCGCGGCGAAACACGTGGTCGGTCGGGGGCCTGAGCTCTCCGTCGCCCGGACGGGCCCGTGCGCGGATCGTTGCCCGCGGCGGGCGGCGCCGGCGGCTACTTGATTGGAATCGCGCCGGTTTCCCCCGTCGAACTGCGTCCGGGTCCCTCATCGAGCCGCGCGGCGGGTGGGGTGCCCTCGAGACACGCACAGCCGCAACGGGCGCGCCCCAGGGCGCTGCGAGCCGGCTGGCGGCGGCCACTAGCAGGCCAAGATGGCGGAGGACGAGCTGACGGGCGGCCCCGACGGTGCCGTGGAGGAGCCTGCGCAGGAGCTGGAGGCCACTGAGGCGCCTGCTGCTCCGGCCGAGGCTGCCGAGGCCAGCGACGCGGACCCGCCGCCGGCGGAGGATCAGGTGCGCGGAGGCACTAGACACGGCACGCTGCGTTGCGTGCAGGCCGTCACCGCGCGGCTGCGTGCGCTCGGACGCCCCGTAGGCCTGCCCCATGCACCAGACAGGGGGAAAACACGCACGTTTCGTCTCTCTGGGGCGAGACTGCGCACCTCCAGCGGCAGCGACGTCCGCAGTGCGTCGCTTGTACCGGTCGCATCGCGTCGATAGTCCTTGGCCCGCTATTTTCGCCTCTGTGGCGCCCGACATGCTGCCCACGCGAGCACCACCACGGCCACACGGGCCGGCACGTCCACGGCCCTGTCGTGAGCGGTCGCCCGGGGTTCCGCACGAGTCTCCGTAGCAGCGCGCCGGGCCGAGCGGCGTGCGGTCCCGTCGCCTGCGCGACCGGGCGAGGCTTGCAGGCCAACCACCCCCGGCGCAGCTAGCGCGTCTGTGTTGGCGGGGGCGATCTTCCGATGATCATGCTGGCTTAAGGAGGGTCGTTTCATCACGGCGCGCGGCGCGTCTGACCGTATGCGGCGACAGCGGCGCTGTTGGTGGCGCCTCTCATGCATGGCTCCTGGCACGGCTGGATCGTGCCGGGGGAAGGCGTGCGTGAGCCCTCCTGCGTTCCCGCCCGCTCTGTCGCCTGGTCTGATCCGTTTGGGCGGCTTTCGTGCCGCTGTGTCGCGCGCAGGGAGCCGCTCCAGGTGAGCCGGGTGATGGGGAGGCTGTCCCGCCGGAAGGCGAGGCTCAGAACGGCGAGGCGTTCGCGTACGACGACCCTGAGAAGGTAGAGAGTGCGGTGGTGCGCATCCAGAGCCAGTTCCGCGGCAACAAGGCGCGCGAGCAGGTCGCTGCCATGAAGGCAGCCCCTGCACAGGACGACACCGCGGGGGCCGCGGACGGGCCCGCCGAGCCGCAAGAGGGCGACGCTGCACCGGCTGCGAGCGCGGCCGAGCAGCCGGAGGAGAACTTCGAGTACGACGACCCCGCCCAGGTGGAGAGTGCCGTCGTGCGCATCCAGAGCCAGTTCCGCGGCAACAAGGCGCGCGAGCAGGTCGCTGCGCTCAAGGCGGCGAAGGACACCGGCGACGCCGAGGCAGCCCCGGCGGAGGAGGAGAACTTCGAGTACGACGACCCCGCCCAGGTGGAGAGTGCCGTCGTGCGCATCCAGAGCCAGTTCCGCGGCAACAAGGCGCGCGAGCAGGTCGCGAAGATGCGCGCCGGTGGGGACGCGACGGAGGCGGCTCCGGCGGAGGAGGAGAACTTCGAGTACGACGACCCTGCCCAGGTGGAGAGCGCTGTTGTGCGCATCCAGAGCCAGTTCCGCGGTAACAAGGCGCGCGAGCAGGTCGCGAAGATGCGCGCCGGTGCGGATGCGACGGAGGCGGCTCCGGCGGAGGAGGAGGACGACGAGGATGGCGAGGGCGGGCTGCTCCCCGCGGAGGAGGGGATGGTGTTGGTGCGGGACAACGACACGGGCAAGGTGCAGCTGGTGCACGGGGTGTCGCGGCGCGGGCTGCTCATCGCGGACGACGTCGATGTCCCGCAGCAGTCGCCGGGGATGCCCGCGGTGCCGGAGGAGGGCCGCGAGCTCGCGCACGTGGCCACGTCGATCGTAGTGAACGAGGAGGGGGGGGTGTCTCTGAGCATCGCTCCGGCGCCGGCGGCCGCGCCGCCCGCGCAGGAGGAGGAGGAGGAGGAGGACGACGACGACGGCCCGCCGCTCGTGAGCGCGGACGACGGCGTGGCGATCTACCGCGACGGCGAGAACGTGAGCATCGTGCAGGGCGTGACCAAGGGCGGCAAGGTCATCTCGAAGCCGTTCGATAGCAAGAGCCTCAGGCAGCGCGCGGAGTCCGAGATGTCCGGCGCGGCGGCGGCGCCGAGCGCCCCCGGCGAGCCGGAGCCCGCGGCGGACGCGCAGGCGGCGGCCGAGGAGCTGCTGGCGCTCGTGCGCGGCGAGGGGCCGTCCTCCGGCGCGGAGGTCGCGGCGGAGACGTCTGCGCCCGCGGCGGAGGAGGACGCGGCGGCCCCCGCGGACAGCCCGGCGGCGGGCGGCGAGGCCCCGGAGGCGGTGTCGGAGGAGCGGCAGGCTGCGGTGGAGAAGCGGCTGGCGTCGCTGGTGCTGTCGCTGGAGGTGGGGAAGATCGGGGAGGCGCTGCACACGGCGGCGCGCGCGGGGCTGCCGGCGGACAACCCGTTCGTGGCTGCGGCGCGCGGCGTGATGCACGTCAACAAGCTGTCGCACGAGGCCTCCGCGGCGTGCCAGATCCGCTCGCTGGACGCCGTGGAGGGCATACTGGAGCAGATCGCCGCGGCGGTGCCCCTGGGGGGGGAGTCGCAGGAGGCGTTCGCGGCGCGCCCGGAGTTTGAGCGGGCGCGGCGGCAGTGCGGGCTGATCGCGCTGGACCAGCGGGCGCTCGCGGCGGTGGAGCTGGGCGACGAGGCCGAGATGGAGCGCGTGGGCGAGGAGGCCGCGGAGCTCGGCGCGACGAACGTGTCGCGGCGGCTGCAGCTCGCGCAGCAGCTGGAGACGACGCGCGTGTCGGTGGAGGACTGGATGCGCAGCAAGGAGCGCACGGCGCGGCGGGAGCGCGCGGCGGCGAAGCGCTCGAAGCGCGCGACGCAGCGGCGGGAGCGCAAGGCCAGGGAGGCCAAGCAGCAGGCGGCGCAGGACGTGTACCAGGGCTGGCTGGCGTCGAAGAAGGACGAGGAGCGCGGGCGGAAGGCGGAGAGCGAGGAGCTCCAGGCGTTCGTGCAGGCGGAGCGGGAGGCGCGGGAGAAGAACGAGGCCGCGTTCCGGGAGTGGCAGCGCCGCAAGGCGCAGCAGCAGGCGCGCGAGGACGCGCAGGAGCGCAAGCGGCGCTCGCGCGTGGGGCGGCTGCGCGCGGCCGTGAACGCGAGCCGGCAGCTCGAGCAGCGCGCGCTGCGCGTCATGGAGCGCACGTGGGACAAGAGCTTCCACGTGGCCACTGTGTGGTCGCCGCCGGACAAGCGCGGGGAGCTCTCCGAGGCGGAGGCGCGGGCGGCGCGCGTGACGGCGCTGAGCTGATCGAGCGGCGACGACGTGTGACGCGCGCGGCGAGCGGGACGGTGCGGGCGGTCTTACAAGTCTCTCACGGGCGATGTGCCTGTGATGGGTCTCAGGGAGCAATGTAGGGGGGGTCGCTGCGGCAGGGGAAATAGAGTCAGAGCGCCGGCTGGGGGGGGGCGGCGGGGCCCGCCGCGCGCCGGTCGCTGGGCGGCGCGGTTTGTGGGGAGTCGCGGCCACACATGGCGCGTGAATTGGTGGCGGTGCCGCGGTGGGGGCACCCGGGCGTATGTGGAGCCGGGGACAGGACGGTGGCGGGCGTCGAGGGGGCGGAGGACGGCGCGGGGAAAACGTGGCGGGCGGCGCGAGTGGGGGATGAGGTGGCAGTTGGCAGGGCAGCTGCGCCGCGCGGTGCGGGCGCCGTCCTCACGCGTCGCCCGTCTGCACGAGGAACGACGTCTGTTCGCACTGTCGCAGCGTGTCGTACGCCGTGATCCGCACCGCGTGCCCCGGGAAGCTCCGCGCGCACGTTTGGGCCTCGGCCATGAGCGACGCTGCACTCGAGGCGGCCGGGAGCTGCCAGAGGGACCACGCCGCGCCCTTGTGCTCCTTCCGCTGCGAGATGTGCTCGACCACGAAGACGGAGCCCTCCTCGAGCATCCGCTCGGCCACCTGGACGACCTGCGCGCCGAGGCGGGGTCAGAGCCGGCTCCATTGGGCAGGTGGCTTGGGGGGCGCGGGGGCGCGCGCGTGGGCCGCGCGGGCGCAATGCGCGCGCCGCGTTCCGGCGTCGTGCTCCAGGGGGTCGGGGAAATCCACCTGCTGGGCGTCGGCGACCTCGAGGTGCGCGTCCGCCGCCCTGCTGCGGGCGCGGGCCAGGCGCACGGCCGCGCGCGCGGCGCTCTTGCGCATCGACTTGGCCTCGCCCGGCCGCCCGCGGCGCAGGCCGAGCTCGTTGACCTGCACGTTCGCCGCGTGCTTCATCTTGCGCAGCCCCGGGCACGTCCGCCACCGGTTGGGCTGCCAGTCCAGATCCAAAAGCTGGCCCACCGCCGCGGGGCCGCCGAGGAGCTTGATGGCCTGGCACAGGTCCGCGCGGCCGTTGCCGCGCAGGAACTCCCGCGTCGGGACGCGCCCGTTGAGCTCGTGCTCGTGCCGCTGGACGAAGGCCTGGAGCTCCGCCACGGCGGCGTCGCGGTCGAGGCGCCGCGGCTGCCGGGGCGAGCTGGCGGTCGTGCTGCGCTCCGCGACCTGCCGGGAGGGGTGCTGGTGCAGGCGGTGCCGCGCGGGCACCGTGGAGCCCACCTCGCGCGGGAAGGACCACGTTGGGTCGGCGGGCGCGTCGCTCCACTGCAGGTGGCCCACCCACGCCGCGCTCCCGGAGTGGTGCGCCGCGGAGGCGTGGCGGTAGGGCATCGCGAGGGGCGCCGCCTGGGCGCGCCGGACGTGCGCGCGGGGGCCGGCCAGGGCGGCTGGCGCGCTCGCCCGCGCCTGCCCTGTGAGCGCGGCCTGGGGGTTCATGATGCGCGTCGCTCCTGCGCTCGCGACACCCGCACGGGCTGCACACTAATTGATGCGCCCGGTTCCGCGCGATCAGTCCGCAGCTCGCCTGCGCGGGGGCGCGGAGACGAACAAGTCCTGCCGATGTTGCTCAGGCACGCCGTGCCGCGTTGGGACCGCTGTGTCTGGGACGTGAGGGGCGCCGATGGGGATCTATGAACTGGTCGCGCGTCTGCCCGGTGCGCGATCCATCGCGCGGCCACGTAGCGCGCCGGACCACCCTGCCTGGACTGATTCCCCCGGTCAGTCCCGGGGGGCGCTCCGGCTGCGCGGCCTAGACGGGGCACGGGCGGCGAGGCCGAACGAGTACTTCGCGGTCTGCTGGCCCGGCTACGAATCCGGATCCGTCGCCGCCGCATTTGACAGCGAGGCGGCCGTTGTGTCCGAACGGAAGACCCGGGGCTGCGCGCTGCCTGGCTCGCGCCGAGTAGGAACGCGCGTCGCGAGGGGCCAGTTCGCCGCCTCCCTCGCTCCCCGTGCCCGAATTTCGAAGCCTAGCCAGCGGTGAGCGCTGCGCGGGGGTCACATCGCCTCAACCGTGATCGGTCCGCCGCGCCTCTCGGTGGCGGCGCAGCTCCGAGTTCGCGGCGTATATTCCGAGGCTGACTTTTTGAGACCGGATTCCGGGCCGTGGCCTCCTCGAGCGGCGCCATGAGCCCCCCGAGGGGCGGTGCTAGGACGCAGGCGGGGGAATCTGCCGGCGGTCGCCCGGCAGACATGGCCGCGGAGGCGCCCAGGCAGCACCACGCGGGCGAGGTGCGAGCGCGCGGGCGACTGTCGCGTCCGGTCCGCTCGCTGTGCCCGTCCCCTGCATCTCGCCGCCATTGCCGGCGCCCTCACTGCAGCGGCCATGCCACCGGCCGGCACGTGCAGGTGGAGCCCGAGGCTGGCGGGGCCGGCGGGACGCTGCCGAAGCGCAGGCGGATCGGTGCGCGCCCGAACCCTGCCAGCCTGCCTTGCATGCGCGCGGGAGGCGCCGGTGCGGGGCGATGCGGAGCCAACGCCGCGGCACCCGCGCCCGACGCTCTCGCAGGAACGCGCAAGGCCACGGCCGACGCCCAGAACGACGCGTTCGAGGGCGGCGCAGCGCCAGCACGACGGGTGAGCCCGGGCGACGATCGCCCCGCCTCTGCGCGGCCCCCCCCGCCGCTGAGACCGCCGTCCGCCCGCCCTGCCTCCTGCGACTCCGAGCCGTCGCGTCCACGCCGGTTTCCGCCCCGCTGCCGCGCAGGAGCCGGAGAACGAGGCCGTGGCCGCTCTGTACGATCTGGCGCAGATCGCTGCGTCCGGCGCCGCGATCAACACCCCCGTCAAGGTGCGCGGAGCGCCCCGTGCGGCGGCCGAGCGTGCAGACATGCTCCGCGGCGCACCGGCGCGCCGCGCGGCCGCCCCAGAGGCCCGCTCGCGCGCAGGTCTGCGGCGGCGAGGTGCTCCGTGGGGGCGCCGCGCGCCGTCCGCCGCTCCACAGCCATCGCGACCCGCATACCCTGGCGTGCAGGAGCCCAAGGGACGGCGCGGGCGCGGAACCAAGGCCACCGCGGGCGCGTCTGCGTCGCAGCGCGCGGGGGCTTCCGTCCCCGTCAGCGCCATCGGGCACCCCGTCGGCGTCCCGGCGTTGCCGGGCGCCGGCGTCCCTCCAGGGCCGCTGACCTACCTCGCCGCGCCAGGGAACGTCGTGCTCGCCCCAATGGCCCTCCTGCCGGCCCCGCCCGCGACGGAGAACTCCGCGGCCAAGCGCCACGTCTACATCGCCAAGTTCATCGCGAGCCGGTCCCACAGCGGGCCCGGGGCCGCGCACATGGCGTCCGTGCTCGGCGGCGGCGCCGGGAGCGTGCCGCCGGCGCCCCTGCTGCTCCCCGCCAATGCTCCGGGGGCGCCGGCGACCGCGGCCGCGCTGGATGCGAAGTCCGCGAGCCTGCCCGCGCCGAGCATAGCGGTGCCTGCGAGGGCCGGCGGCGCGGCTCCGGCGCCGAGCGTCGGGGCGGCGGCGACCGCGCCGGTCGGCGCAGTGGACGCGCCCGTTGCGGGCGACACGCCCACGGCCGCGGTGGGCGCTGGCGGTGGGAAGGGCGGCGGGGGAGGGAAGGCGGGAGGGGCCGGGGGCGCCGAGCGCGCAGGGGGCGGCGGGGTGCGCGGCACGCGAGTGAGCGCCCGAAAAGCGGGGCAGGCGAAAGCAGGGACCGGCGTCGCGACAAAGGGGCAGCACGCCAGCGTTGTCGCGACATGAAACGCGCAGCCGCGCCCAGCGACCCCGCCGCTCGCGGAGGCGTGGCCGCGTGGCGCGCTGACCAACCAGCAGCTGTTGTTGTTGCATGATGATGATGCGTGCACGGCCGGGGCGCGGGCCAACGCACCCCACGGCCGCGCAGAAAGGAGCCTGTCTGTCACGCCCAGCTAAGATTGCACGCCGGCGCGCGCACCGCCCTTGTACCCGGCCCCAGGGCGTGCCGCAACGACCACCAAGGATTTTGGACGGCAGGATCCGTCGGTCCCCAGTGTGACAGGCTCGCGTCGTACAGAGCGCTGAGGTGTCGCGCCGACAGCCGCGGACTCAGGACGCGCCCACCGCACCCTGACGTCAGCCCGCACTTGCCTGACCGCGTCAGAGACCCAGTCCCCCCGAATGGGCGATGCGCTCCGCTGGGCGTCGCCGCGGCCGCCGCGCAGCAGTCTATGCCTCTCTGACGGCCGCGCGCGTTTGGCTCGCAGCGTCCCCCCTTTGGCTCGCGCTGGCCCTGTGCGACTGCGGTGTGTTGTAGCAGGAGACTCTGCCGCTCCCTGGTCGCTCGGAGGTCCCAGCGAGCGCGCACGTCCGAGGCAGAGCGACATGTCCTCTCTGCGCACGTTCGGGCGGGGCCTCGCTCCGCTGGAGCAGCTCGCCGGAGCCGCGCGCCAGGCGGGTGTGGTAGGCCAGCGTCTCTTTGCCTCCCAGCCAGCCCCGGACGCGGCCAGCAGCGCCAACAACGGCGCCGACGCGCGTCCCCCTCCGCCCGGTACGTCGACCTCGATCACCGCGCGCGAACCTACGGGCACCACCGCCCGTGGCAGCCAGCACGCGCCAGCTGCGTGCACCTCCACCCAGGCCCCGTCCTCGCCCCGCCCGCGCGCTGGGGCCGCCCGACACGGCCGCCCCGACCGTCTCGATGCGCGAGCTCCGCGTCCGGGCGCCGCCGCGACGCAGCCTGCGCTCCGCGCCCTCCCACGCGGCATACCCTCGGCTGCGCACCAGCCCCTCTCAGCCACGCAGCGGACCCGCGCCCGCGCGCCCCCGCACGGCCATCCAGCGCGCTCCCCCGGTTGTTCATCGCCGAAACGACCCCTGTCGACCGGACGCGCGCCCTCCCCCGCGCGCAGGCTCCCTGGCGGGCCCGGATGCCCTCAGCAGGCTGCGCGCCCAGCTCGAGGGCGGCCCGGACCTGGCGGACTTCATCCGCGGGACGCCCGTGGGCACGGCGGGCGCGTACAGCACGGAGGCGCCCGGCTGGAAGGACCGCCGCCGGAAGCCCGACTGGCTGAAGCGCGAGATCATGCCGGGCGGCGACAACTACACGCGGATCAAGGCGAAGCTGCGGTCGCTGAAGCTCTCCACGGTGTGCGAGGAGGCGCGCTGCCCGAACATCGGGGAGTGCTGGGGCGGCGCGGAGGGCACGGCGACGGCGACGATCATGCTGATGGGCGACACGTGCACGCGCGGGTGCCGGTTCTGCGCGGTGAAGACGTCGCGCGCGCCGCCGCCGCTGGACGAGAACGAGCCCGAGAGCGTCTCCGAGGCCGTCGCGGAGTGGGGGCTCGGGTACGTGGTGCTCACGTCGGTGGACCGCGACGACCTCCCCGACGGGGGCTCGCGGCACATCGCGCGCACGATCTCGCTGCTCAAGTCGAAGACGGACGACAAGCTGCTCGTCGAGGCGCTCGTGCCGGACTTCTCCGGCAGCGCGGAGGACGTCGAGCGCGTCGCGCGGTCGGGCCTGGACGTGTTTGCGCACAACGTGGAGACGGTCCCGCGGCTGCAGGGCGCGGTGCGGGACCGCCGCGCGAACTGGGAGCAGTCCGTGCGCGTGCTGCGGATGGCGAAGGAGTTCGGCGCGCCGCTCACCAAGACGTCCATCATGCTGGGCTGCGGGGAGTCCCCCGGGGAGGTCCTCGACGCGATGCGGCTGCTGCGCGACGCCGGCGTCGACGTCGTGACGCTCGGGCAGTACATGCGCCCCACGAAGCGCCACATGGAGGTGGCGGAGTACGTGTCGCCCGAGGCCTTCAAGGGGTACGAGGACGCCGCCATGGAGATGGGCTTCGTGTACGCCGCCGCGGGGCCGATGGTGCGGTCGAGCTACAAGGCGGGCGAGCTCTACCTCGAGGAGTACCTCAAGAAGCAGCGCGGCGAGGCCGCGACCGCGTGAGGCCGCGCGGGGGCGCTGTGTGACGCTGATCGCCGCCGTGCGTCGCTTCGGAGGTGTGGCGTGCGGCCGACGGCGGGCGGTGCCGGCGGGCGGAGCTGGGGCGGTGTTGCGGGGGTCGATTCTCCGGCGCGGGGCGGGGGGCGGTGTTTGTGTGGGGGTGTGAAAACTGTTACGTCGTGCGGGGGCGGGAAGACGTGCGGTGGGTGTGGTGCGCGGAGCGGGCTCGGGCGGGCCGGCGCTGGCACGGGTGCGCGTGGGCGGGGTGCCGGGGTCGATTGGGGGCGCGAGCGGCGGGGGTGTGGGACCTGAGGGGGCCCGCTGCCGGACGCGGGCGCTCACGGGGACGGCTGCCCCCGCACGCCGCCGCATTCCGCTAATCCGTCAAGTATACTGCCAGTCAGGCAGCCGAAGCGGGCGAGCGTGTCCCGTCGACTGCCGTTTCCCGGCAGGGAGCAGCGAGGCCGCTTGCGCGCAGCCCTGGAGGCGCACGCGCGGCCATGCAGACGCTAGGGGGGTCGTGCCATGACCTCATGGTTCTGGCGAGCGGGCAGGGCCCACAGGCGGGGAGTTCGATGCCGGCTGGGAAGACCTTCGGCCTACGCCGGACCAAGCATGAGAGAACCCGGCTCTCCGGCGCCACGCCGCCGCAGGGACCGGGCGCGCCGCGGGCCCGCGCGGACCCGGGCAAAATGATCTTCGTCAGCAACCAGCTCCCGATCCGCATGCGGCAAGCCGGTGAGCCGACTCCTGGACCAACTGCAACGTGCCGCGGGGCCAACAGCGGGCGCCGGGGCGGGCGGGGGCGCGCCCACACAGCGCCCCGAGGCCCACCCCACCCTCTGCGACGAGTTGCTCACGCCGCGCCCGCCCTGCGATGATGCCACGCGCCAGGCCCGCGCCCGTCGCCGGAGCTGCAAGCGCCGCCCCCCCTGCGCCCAACCGGCGCCGCAGCCGGCGCTACAGGCCCCAGCTGGGCGCGCTTTCCTGCCGTCTATGCATCGCGGCGTGCGTTTCCGGCTTCGAGGGCGCGGGGCGCGGCCGGTGACGGGCGGTTCCGGCCCCTGTGGTGCAGGCGAGGAGGAGAGCGGGGCGGTGTGCGGGTGGGTGTTCGAGTGGGACGAGGACGCCGTGCTCGCCCAGGCGAAGACCGCGCTCGACGACGAGAACCTGCAGGACCTCGAGCCCGTCTACGTCGGCGCGCTCGCTGTGGAGCTGGATATCGAGTGCCAGGTGAGCCCAGCCACGACCGGCCGCGCACCGCCGACGCCGGCGCCGATCGGCGCGCCGTGCGGCCGGCGGGGCGCGGGAGCTCGACTGACCCGCTCCCTGGCGCGCCTCCGTCCCGGTTCCGGCCCGCGTCGAGCGGGAATTCCGCAGCCGCTGCGCGGTGTGCGCACGGTGTTTTCCGCACCGGCCCCCGCCCGACGGGGGCGCCGCGTCCGAGTCTGCGCGCAGGAGGCGGTGTCGCGGCACCTGTACGACCGGTATCGGTGTCTGGCGGTGTTCATCGGCGACGAGCTCCGGCACCGGCACTACAACCAGCTGTGCAAGCTCCAGCTGTGGCCGATGCTGCACTACGTCCTCCCCATGAACCCCCACGGCGCAGGCCGCTTCGACGCCTCCCTCTGGCAGGTGCGCGGCCGGCCCAGCAACACCCCACCTGCCCCCCCCGCGCGCGAACGACACAGCGGTGTCGCGGGCGCCGCGTCACGCTCGCCACCGCGCCCCGCGTCGCAGGCCTGCATCAAGGCGAACAAGATGTACGGCGACCGGCTGATGGAGGTGCTGAACGTCGAGACGGACTTCGTGTGGATCCACGACTACCACCTGATGGTGCTGCCCGCGCTCCTGCGCAAGCGCTTCCACCGCGTCAAGTGCGGGTTCTTCCTCCACTCCCCCTTCCCCTCGAGCGAGATCTTCCGCGTCTTCCCGCGCCGCGACGACCTCCTCCGGTGCCTCCTCTCCGCGGACGTCGTCGGGTTCCACACGTTTGACTACGCGCGCCACTTCCTGTCGTGCTGCTCGCGCCTCCTCGGGCTCGAGCACCGCGCGCACCGCGGGTCCATCATCGTCGAGTACTACGGCCGCTCCGTCTCCGTCAAGATCCTGCCCATCGGCATCCAGCCCGCGCGGCTGCTGGCCGCCATGCGCACCGAGGGGTGCCGCGCGCGCGCCGAGACGCTGCGGCGCAGCTTCGGCGACGAGGTCAAGGTCATGCTCGGCGTCGACGACACGGACGTGTTCAAGGGCATCGAGCTCAAGCTGCAGGCCTTTGAGTGCCTCCTGCAAGCACACAGCGAGTGGATCGGCCGCGTGACGCTGCTCCAGGTGACCGCCCGACGAGCCCGCGCGCGCGCGCCCCGCCTGCTCTGCGCCGCCCTGCAGCGCCGCGCGCAGCGACAGGAGGGCGACGGCAGGCCGTGGGCTGCCCGTCAGGGCACTGACCGCGTCCGTTGGTTCGTCCGCCCACGCTGTGCCGCGGGTTCGGTGCGTCGCAGGTGCTGTACCCGGCGCGGTCGGCGAGCAAGGACGTGGACGACGTGGCGCAGCTGGTGGACGACATCGCGGCGCGCATCAACGACAAGCACGGGTCGGAGTCGTACACGCCCGTGGTGCTCCTGAAGCGCAAGCTGCCGCTGGAGGAGAAGCTCGCGATGTACAGCATCGCGGACGTGGCCGTCGTGACCGCCACGCGCGACGGCATGAACCTGCTGCCCTACGAGTACCTCACGGCGCGGGAGGGCATGGGGCGCGCGCTCGCGGAGGAGAACCGCGGCGCGGAGGGCGAGGGCCCGACGCGGAACCCGGACGACTCGCACGCGGAGGGCCACTCGCAGGCGGAGCAGAACCTGCCGCCGATCGAGTCGACGCTGGTGGTGTCGGAGTTCGTGGGGTGCTCGCCGAGCCTGTCCGGGGCGATCCGCGTGAACCCGTGGTCCGTGGAGGCGGTGGCGGAGGGCATGTTCAACGCGCTGAAGCTCCCCGAGCGCGAGCGGCGGCTGCGGCACGCCAAGCACTGGAAGTACGTCAGCAACCACACGGTGACGTTCTGGGCGCGGAACTACATCGACGAGCTGCGGCGGTTCACCGCGGGGCACGGCACGATGCGCTGCTACGGCCTCGGGCTCGGCCTCGACACCTTCCGCATGATCGCGCTGTCGGACAAGTTCCAGCGCCTCGACACGCAGATGGTGTACAACAGCTACCACCAGGCGGCGAAGCGGCTCATCCTGCTCGACTACGACGGCACGCTCGTCTCGCACAACGCCATCAACCCCGCGCCGAACGACGAGCTGCTGCACGTGCTGCGCGAGCTCTGCCAGGACGAGCGCAACAGCATCTACATCGTGTCCGGGCGGCGCCGCGCGCACCTCGCGGCGTGGTTCCAGAAGGTCCCGCGGCTCGGGATCGCGGCGGAGCACGGCTACTGGCTGCGCGTCGCGGGGCAGCCGGAGTTCGAGTGCCGCGCGCCCGACCTGGACCTGACGTGGCAGGAGGCGGTCGGGCCGATCATCCGGTCGTACACCGAGTCCACGGACGGGTCGCACATGGAGCGCAAGGAGAGCGCGATCGTGTGGAACTACCGCAACGCGGACCCCGACTTTGGGTCGTGGCAGGCCAAGGAGCTGACCGACCACCTGGAGAGCGTGCTGTCGAACCAGGCGGTGCAGGTCGTGAGCGGGAGCTGCATCGTCGAGGTGAAGCCCGTGGGGATGAGCAAGGGGCAGGTCGCGGAGCTGCTGCTCGGCGCCGGGAAGGGCGCGGACTTCGTCATGTGCTGCGGGGACGACCGGAGCGACGAGGAGATGTTCTCCGCCATGGAGCACGTGAGGACCCCGCCCGCGACGCGCCACCGCGCGGACGCGTGCTGCGTGCGCTCCGGGAGCGTTCGATGTGCTGCGTGTGTGTTTGTGCATGGAGGGTTGACTGGCGGGTGGTTTGTGTTCGTTGGATGCAGATACCGGGCCTGGACGCGGAGATCATTGCATGCACGGTGGGGCAGAAGCCGTCGAAGGCGCCGTACTACGTCGAGGACCCCGCGGAGGTGGTGGACGTGCTGCGCCGCTGCCTGGAGGCGCCGGGGGCGGACGTGCACTGACGCCCGCCGAGCAGCGGCGCGGACGACGTGTGAGGCACTCGGGCGCGCGGTCGCGCGGACGGGCGCGCGAGTCTGTCACTCTCTACCCCTGTGTCCCGCCCCAGGCTGACGGGGCAGTCGGGGGCCTCACAGGGACGTCCCGGGTCGGAGTCCGCGGCTGCGCGCGGGGCCAGGGCCAGGGGGTGATGCGAGCAGGTGTGCGGGGTCAGTGTGCGTGTTTCGAGGTCGTTGGTCGCCCGTGCGCCGCGTTCGAGCGAGAGGTTCATCCGAGCAAGCAAGAGAGGAGAAATGCAGGCCACCGCGCACCCCCTGTGCGGCGCGCGCTGCCAGCTCCGGGCGCGTGCGGCGGGCAGCACTGCCCCGGCCGCTCTGCGCGTCGGAGACGCACGGGTAAGCGAGCTCCCGGGCTCCCTGCGACCGACGTGGGACGGCTCCTTCAGTGGCCCTGACGCCCCGAGCCGTCTGTCGTCCCTTGCGCGATCGTTGTAGGCGAGATTCGCGCATCACTGGAGTGTTCCCCACTGTATGCGCACGGTGGGATGCGAAACGGTTACACGACACCCCCCAGTGTCCACCACTCCGGCCTCACACACCCAAGAAGCACGCCCGCTTCCGTTCCCGTCGCGATTCCGCGTGACGTCCCAGCGCCCACGTGCCCGCGGACCGACCATCGATCAGACACGTCGGCGCGGTGCCCCGCTGCTCCGCAGGTCACCGCGCGCGGACGTCCGGCGCGCCTCCCGCTCCCTTTGGCGCCGTTCTCGCCCGCGCAGGTGCGCCCCTCGCGCCGCCCGCGTCCGCTCGCGCACCCCCGCACGCACACCACACGGGGGCTCCAACACCGACGCTGCACCTTGCTCGCTCCGCAGCTCCCCACCGCCGCGCCCACGGTGCGTCGCGCGCCGCTGTGCCGGGCGGCCAACGGCGACGCGGGCCCGAACGACACGGGCCTGCTCGCGACGGTCGGCGTGCTCGCCATGTGGGGCGTCCTGGGCTGGTACGTGTTCAACGTCGCGCCGAACCTGACCCCCCTGCGCGACAGCTACTTCATCGAGAAGCTCGTCGGGATCGCGGGGGACGACGGCGTGACGCTGTGCCCCGTGTACACCGGCATCTTCAACATCATGGGCATCTGGCCGGCCATCTACGCCAGCCTCCTCGTGCCGTCGGGTCGCTCCTCGAACAACGTGCCCGCGTGGCCCTTCATCACCCTCTCGTTCGGCCTCGGTGCGCGGCCCCCGCACGACCCCGCTCGCGGCGCCGAACAGCGTGCTCCGCGGCTGCGCGCATTCGTGCGGTTCGTTTTGGTTCGGCGAGCTGCGATCGAAACAAACCACAAGTTGGTGTTTGTGTGTTGCCGCGCAGGGATGTTTGCGCTGATGCCGTACTTCGCGTTCTGGCGGCCACAGCCGCCGGGGGCGCAGGAGCTCGGCCCGCCGTCGAAGGAGAGCCTGACGCTGGGCCAGAAGGCCCTCGAGTCCCCCATCACGCCCTGGGTGCTGACCGCGGGCGCCGTGGCGTGCTGCGGCATCATCGCGTCGTCGACGGGGAAGCAGTGGATCGAGTTCAGCCACCTGATCGACGAGAGCCGCCTCGTGCACGTCACCACGCTCGACTTCTGCCTGTGCACGCTGCTGGCCCCCTACTGGATGGGCATCGACGCCGACGCGCGGCAGTGGGACAAGCGGGACTCCCTGCTCCCCGTCCTGACCTTCATCCCGCTCTTCGGGCCCCTCGCGTACCTCATCATGAGGCCCAAGGCCGGCGACGCCACGGAGGCGTAGGCCTGCCACCACGCGCTGTAAAAAACACGCGCACCCTCGCTCGAAAGGCACCGCCGCGCTACCCCGAGACGCTTCTCCGCCCTCCCCGGGGACCGAGCCGTGCAGCTGCGTGCGTTGCGCACCGCGGCGCTCGACTCGACGAACCGCTTCGCCCTCTGTATCATAATTTTCTGTCAACCGGCTCAAAACCGGCTGGACCTGATCCGGGGCATCCGTGCTGTCGAGCTGTCATCCGTCGCCGTGGATCGTGCGCTGCACTGAGATCTGGTCCGGAAGGGCGGAACCTGCCGCGGAGCCCCGGAACCCGCAGTGTTGTTGCATGTACTCAATGGGGCGACGGTTGGCGGCGCGACGGTTCGGAGTTGTGGACCGTTTGCGGCCCGGGTCGAGGCCTCGCCACGACATTCCGAGCAGGCGGGCGCGCTGCTAGGGGCCAGCAGCGACGCGCGGGCCCCGTGGTCGCGCCACACTGGGACTACATCAAAAACGCTCTTACACCGGCACCCCGAGGCTCTGGGGCGCAGCGACGGCCTGTCTTATGTACACGGGGCTTTGTGCGCCCAGGGCGACGCGGCGGCTGGTAGGGGATCCGCGCAGCGTGCCACCGGGGTCGTCGTATACATCGAAACCCCCTCCTTGCATGACCCGCGCCCAGAACCCGCGAACGCTGCTGCGAACTCGCCCGCTGTTGCCGTTGCTGAGCTCCTCTGCGATCGGCGCGAACACCGTCGCAGGCGTCCGCGCTGGTCTTAGGCCTGTTCTGTCCAGCGAGGGACGCGGGCGCACCGCCGCGCGGGAGCGCACTGCTCGAGCGGTCGCGTCCGCGAGATCGCACGGCGCGTGCAGGGGCTGGCGCCCGCAACGGCGGGGTCCGCCGCGGCGCAGCCAGGACCGCTCTCAGGCGCGCAGTCGCAATGTACGACCGACAGGAAGCCGCCCGAGGCAGACTGCGCCGGCTCAGTCGCTTGCGTAGATCCGCGCCCGCTTCGTGCAGCCCGCGCCCGCGTAGATTCGTCGCGCGCAGCTCCCGTCGCTGTTCTGTGCTGCATGCATCACACCCCCTCACCCCATGGCCGACTTGAACAGGCTCTCCCCCAGCGCCGCGTACTCGTCCTGGTCGCTGTCCACATCGGCCGCCCTGCTCGGGCCCACATCTGGCGGCGCAACGCCGCCCTGCGAGCAACACACCCCCAAACGGTTTGGTTGGTTGACTCACGGTCGCGGTCGTGGCAGCGCGCGCCCGCACCCGCACCGGGCGCGTCGACGCCCGCGAGCAATCGCGCTCTCTGTTCCGGCACACGCGGCGTGCGGCAGGGCGCGCACCCCCCCGAGCGCGGGCGCCTCGTTCTGGACCTTCTTCTTGGCGACGGCCGGGACGTAGCGGCCGAGGCCGTCGTCCCACTCCTCCTCTACGTCCACGATCGTGCACCCCACGGGCGCGCCCCCGTCGATCAGGCGCACCAGGTCGTTCTCGACGCTCTTGACCACGCTCCTGCGCGCGGGGGGGGGTGGGGGCGCGGTCGCGGTCGCGCGGGGCGGGCGCGGGGGCGGGGCGAGGTCGCGGCGCATCGGGCGGGCGGCGCACGGGTCGGCCTTGGGGTCCGGGCGGAAGCGGTTGGCGGCGGCGCTGCGCATGGCGGGGGTGAGGCCGTCGGCGAGCTCGCCCTTGGGCGGGTGCGGGAAGGGGTCGTCGGGGTCCTGCACGACGAGGATGTCGCCGATCTCGCCGATCTTGACCAGGTCGATGTCGTTGCGCGTCTTGTAGGACTCCACGACGGTGGGGAGCTTGCGCGCGAAGACGACGCGCTGCTCCGAGTTGAACGACAGCTTGCCCGAGCTGGGGTCGCCCGTGCCCGTGAAGAACGACGCCGCCTCGTCGAACTGTAGCCGCACCTCCGGGGTCGACCTCTGGGAGGGCACGGGGCGCAGTGTTTGTTGGTGCGGTGCCGGCGCGCGTGGGGGCGCTGCGCCGCGGGAACGGGACCGCGGATACACGGGAGATCTACGTGTGGGGCGCGGGCGCTCTCGGAAGGGCCTCGCGCGGCACGGAGCGGGTGCGGGAGGCCCGCGCAGGCAGTGCGGTGCCCCGTGGAGGGCGCCTCACCTGGTCGTCATCCCGCAGGGACTTCCTGAGCCGCTCCGCGAGCGCTACGTCGTAGCATCGCAGAATGTACTGCTGGTAGTCGTCCTTGCGCAGCTTGCTGGAGCCCGTGCCCGGTCCCATGGTGCTTCCGACGCGCTCCCTCCCAGCACGCGCGCAGCCCGCCGTAGCTCGGGCCGCGACCGATCGGAGGCCGGACCGAGCGGGGCGTCACACGCGGCCAAGCACTCCGCCAGCCCGGTCGTGCGCGGGGGCTGGCGCCTCTGCCCGGCAGGCTGCACCGTGGGCACCTCTCGCGGCTCGGTTTCGGGCCGTGACCGATCGGGACGGGCCTCCGAGGTGTCCTCGATCGCTCCACGCGGTTCCGGCGCTCCACGCCGCTCCGAGACCGAGCCCGGCGCCGCGGAGGCGAGACGGGCGGCGCCGCGGGCTGTTGACGTTCGGTCCCGCGGGGGCTCCTCGACACGCCTTCCAGACAGACGGCAGCGCGCGGACCGCGTCGGTGTGCGCGCCCGCCCCAGCCCGCTGCCCCCCAACTAGGCCGAGCCGTCGCGTATCTGACGGTCAGAGCGCGAGGGGGGGTCAGCTTGCGCGGCGCGTGGCCGCGCGCGTGCGCGGCGCGAAGGGACGGCGCCCGCGCCGGCGGCGTCGCAAATCCGTTTACCCTCCGCCAGGCTCGTTGCATTCGGGGCGACCGCCTGCGCACTCCTTCCCGGCACTCGAAGCAGAGACTCTCCGACATGCTTGGTTCGCTCAACGTGGTCGCGGGGTCGGCGGTCCGCCCCACGCGGAGCACGGCCCCGCGTCGCGCCCGCGGCGTCGCCGTCCGCGCCGGCAAGGTGCGTGCCGCACCGGCGCCGGGGGTCGCCACTATCCCTAGCCCGGCATCGCCCCCGCGCCGCGTCCCAAAGCGGCCTGCTTTGCATTCTCGCGCACGATACGCGCCAGTCATTCCGGCTCTCGGCATCCGTGCGGCCTCGCGGGCCCTCCGGCCACGATCGACGGCCAATTCCGCGGGCGCCGTGGACCGGCTGCCCCGCGAGGGCGCGAACGCCCATGTGGCGCCCTGACTCTCCGCTCAAGCCCCCATAATTTATCGTCGCGTCGTCGAGCGACGTCCGCGCGCCCCCAGCGGCGCCCAGGGCCATGTCCCCGCGACGATTGCACCCACTGTGTACCTGGTGACGGACGCGCCGCAGGAGGAGGAAATCTACATCGGCAAGGGCAAGAAGATCACCGACGACCCTTCCAAGTACCCCGAGAAGAACGAGTTCGTCGGCGGCTGGGCTGGCGGCGAGGTGCGCGATGTTGTGCGCGACGCCGGGACCCCCCGCCTCGCGGGGCCCCGCCGCGGCCCCGCGGCGCCCGCCCGCCGCGCCTGCGTCTCCCTCGCTGCCGTCGGAGCGCCGACGCCGCACGACCGCCCCGGAGCGCGCGCAGGTGGGCCTGTGGTCGTTCCGCGATGAGGCCAAGGCAGGGGCGACGGCCGCGCCGGCCGAGGAGGAGCCGGCCGAGCCCGCCGAGCCCTCGGAGGGCGTGGCGGAGGCCAAGTGGGTCGACGGGCGCTCCGTGAAGGTGGTTCCCCGCGCGCGCCAGCGCCTCGATCGCCTGCCCGCGGCGACCCTCATCCGCGCCCCTGCGCGCCCCCGCGACCCCCGTCCGCCGCGCCTGGTCCCCGGCCGCAGGCGAGGGTGGTCAAGCAGGGCGGCGACACGCTGTACATCGGCAACGGGCGCTTCATCACGGACGCGAGCTACAAGTACGGCGGCAAGGAGGACGTGGGCGCCTTCCCGGGCGCGACGGGCGGGTTCGCGGGCGGCGAGCGGGGCCTGCAGCAGTTCCTGGAGACGGGCGACATCGAGTTCACCGACGGGCGGCCCACGCAGGGGCAGTCGCCGCTCGCGGGCGGGTTTTTGATCGCAGGCATGGGCGCGGGGCTGTACGCGCTGTCCGACTCGGTGGACGTCGTGGGCAAGGAGGCCACGGGCGCGACGGCGCAGATCCCGGGCGTCGAGATCGGCATCGCGGTCTTCGGCGTGGGCTTCCTCGTCGTGCTGGTCAGCGTGCTGGCCAAGCGGGCCGCGTCGGCGGCGGCCGAGGGCATCGAGAAGGGCGTCAAGGTCGCGGCGCTGATCACCACCGTCGCGATCGTCGCCAAGTACATCATCGACAACTAAGCCGCCGGACGCGGACGCTTGGCCGGCGCGCCGGCCCCCGCAAGCACGCACGTTGTCACAGATCGCGCCGGGGCGATGCGGGTGCCCCGCTGTCGCCAGGCGCTCGCGGAGCTACCATGGGAAATAATGTACTCGGTGTGTAACTGCTCCTCGCAAGACCCCCCCCCCTCCCGACACCCGCCCTCCGCCCTTCCTACATCATCAGCTGGACCACGCCGTTCGCCTCCGCCGCGATCCCGCGGTCCACCAGCCCCTGCAGCGCGTACTCGAACCTCTCCGCGCCGTGCTCCGCGCCCAGGCCCGCCTCCAGCTCCCGCCGCGCCACCCCGCGCTCCCCCGCCCCCTCGAGCGTGGTCATCAGCAGCGCCTCCACCTCCGCGGGGGCGCCGTCGCCCGCGAGCTGCGCCGCCGCGCCCGTCTCCGCGGCCGAGGACCCCCGCCACACCCCCTCGTGGTACTGCGCGGGGGAGTTTTCCCCGATCGGGTGCAGAGGCTCCCCGGGTATGAGCAGGGAGCCCAGGATGTCGGGCTGCGGCGGGCGGGGCCGGCTGCTCGCAAACCAGCTCGTGGCGACCATGAACAGGCTGACGATCGCCAGGCTGATGACCACGACGACCACCATGAAGGCCAGCGCCGACGCAAGGCCATAGAACGCGTCCTCCCCTGCACGCCAGCGCGGCAACGCGCAACGCTTCCCTTCGCACGAACGAGAGAGAACGCGGATGGCGGAGAGCGGGGACGTGCTGTGCAGCAGGGGCCGCGGGGGAGCTCTGAACAGCAAGGCAGCATCAAGCCGCACACATGCGTTGATGTGGCGGATGGAAACGTGGTTTTTGGGGGTAGTGGGGGGTATGGATGGTCTGTCTCACCGGCGTGGTGGTGTCGTCGTCGGTCCTCGTCGGGGTCCCCGAGCCAGAGCGTGCACTCGTCCTCCCCGCGCGAGGGGTCGCAGTCCATGCACCGCGCGAGGCTGATGTCGTCGACGAACCCCCCGGACGCCAGCGCGTTCTCGTAGCAGAAGTCCGGCGCGCTCCGCACGAACGCCTTCTCGAGGGAGCAGAACTTGCGCCACGTGTCGCCGTCGTCCGGGTACTGGCCGGCCTCGGGCTCCCAGGTGTACCGGTGCGCCGACACGTCCCGCGCGTCGTACGCCGCGTTCTGCAGCTTGACCTTGACGCCCGAGTGCTCCCCGAAGATGTCCGTGTCCTGGTCGCCGACGCTCATCACGAACCGCACGTTCCGGTGCTCCTCCAGCCAGGCGCGCGCCAGGTCCTTGATCGCGGTGTGCTCCCACGAGTGGCACCCCATGAGCGACCCGACGAACAGGAGGCGCTCCTTGAGCCACTCCTGCGTCATGCCGTCGCCGACGGCGTCCTGGAGGTTCTTCGCGAGCGCGCGCCCCACGCCCTCGCCGCACGTGCGCGCCGTGACCAGGTAGCACTCGTACTGCGCGGGGTCGCCGCCCTCGTCGGGGAGGCACCGCCGCACCAGGAAGTCGATCGTCGCCTGGATGGGCTGCGCGTCGCCGTACGGGTCCTCGGCCGCGTCGTGCCGGATCCAGAAGACCAGCGTGTTGTCCACGTCCAGCATGATGGCGGGCCGGCGGCCCTCGGTGGCCACGCCGGCCAGGATCCCGCTGCGGTCGATCGTGTCGAGCACGCGGTCCATGTCGGCCACGTCGTCGCGGACGCTGCGGTAGAAGTCCGAGCTCCGCGCGAACGTGTCGTAGCACTGGTGCCCCGCGTCGCCGCTCGTGCAGTACGCGTCGCGCTTCAGCCCGTAGTACGCGGACACATCTGCGCGGCATCACGGAACAGACGGACAGGACGGTCAGATGATCAGCGGTCGCGCGCGGGCGCGCGTGTGAGCTGCGGCACGCGACAGACTGCGTTGGCGTCGCGAGCGGGCGCGCCTGACTTCTCCGCGATCGCGTCGCGGCACTGCTGCACGTTCAGCGCCATGATGTGCGACCGCCCGATGTGCGGCTCCAGCACGTAGCGCGTGTGCGAGACCAGCGCCCAATACAGGTCCAGCGCCGCCCTGCCATCCCCGACCACACGCGCCCCGACGTCCTCCGCCCGCGCAGCCGCGCCGCGCGACCGCCGCGACGAGCGTCCGCCGCGCCCCGCCAGCGCCGATATGTCCAGCTTGCAGCCCCCGCGGCCCCACGGCAGCTCCTCTGGCTCCTCACACTGCAAGCAACACGCGCCGCCCATGTCAGACACCTGGCGCCGCGGGGTTCGAACAGCGCGGGGCAGTGCGCGGCGGGCGTACCTCGCTGCAGTGCGCGAGCCGCGCGGCCTCGAACACGTCGTCGCTGGCCAGCGCGGCATCGTAGCAGGCGTCGTCGGCGATGCGCGGCGCCGCGATGTGCGGGTCGCACTTCTCGCCCCAGTCGCGGCGCCGGTACTGCTGCTTCCACGGGAGGTCGGACGAGGGCCACTCGGGCACCTTGTTCGTGGCGGCGAAGCTGTTGACCAGGTGGACCTTCATGCCGGAGTGCGCGCCGTAGAAGTCGCTCTGGGAGTCCCCCACGGACATGACGAAGCGCACGCCGCGGTTGTCCTCGAGCCACGCGCGCAGCACGTCCTTGTACGCCGTCGACCAACTCCCGCACCCCGTCAGGCCGCCCGACAGCAGCACGTGGCCGTCGATCCAGTCGTCCGAGGCGTACGGGAAGGCCGCGCGCACGAACCTGCGCGTGGCGAACGCCTTGCTCTTCGAGCACCCGCGCGCCGTGATGAAGTAGCACGTGAACTGGCCCGCGTGCGGCCCGTACCCCGACGGACCCAGGCCGGCGCAGTTGCGCTGCGCGAAGGCCGCCGTCTCCCTGCACGCATGGCACGCGCGCATGCACGGTGACGGTCGCGGCCGACGGCGCCGGCACGGGGTCCGCGTCGCACACACACGCAAGGAGAGTGGGGGCGCACCGGATGGCGGGCGCCAGGCCGAACCAGTCCGTGTCGTTCTGCGCGGTGAACTGCAGCGTGTTGTCGATGTCGAACATGATCGCCGGCGCCAGGCCGTCGTCGTCCAGCGCCTGCAGCGCCCCGGACGTGAGCAGCAGCGACAACGCCAACTCCATGCCGTTCACCTGCGGGGGGCAGGGGGTGCTGGGCACGGGCGTGTCGTGCGCGAGCGGGCAGTGCGGGGCGACGCGGGCGTGCGCGGTGGCGTGCCCCGCGGCGTGCGCGGGTGCGTCCGGGGCGCTGCGTGCCTGTGCGCGGAGGGTTTCGCCGTAGGTGGAGCCCTCGGTGTAGTCGTAGTAGCACACGGTCAGCGGCTCCTCCTCGCTCCCGGGCAGCGTGTCCGTGTGGCAGAAGGTCTTCCGCGCGTCCAGGCCGTAGAAGGCCGCCACATCCGATTGCGCAGCTACTGCATCCGCACACGCCTGCGACGGACGCGCGGGGGCTCGGGGTCGCACGGACGTGACGGTCGCACAGGTGACGTGATGCTGTGCGCCGGAGAAGCGCGTTCGGGGTCCACGGGCGCCCGGTGGGGCCGGGCGCGTGCAGGCAGTTGACAGAGGGGCCCCCTGGAGTGCAGCGCGTTGCGGCGAGGGGCCGGACCTGGACGTTGCGCTGCATGAAGTACGTCCGGCCGATATGTGGGTTGATGGCGAACCGCAGCTGCGACGTGAGTCTCACGAAGAGGTCGAGCGGGCGCGTGCCCGAGTGCCTCTGTTCCCGGCGGGCCAACGCGTCCGGCGCGGCCGCGCACATCGATATCAGCGCCAACGTGGCCATAAAGAGTGTCAGAAGAAGCCCGGGACGACATCTTCTGTCCGTCATCGTCCCCCTGCGCGCCGCGGCGCAGCAGCACTGGGCCAGCATGAAGCGCGGCAGCGGGCGCCGCACGGGTCACGACCGCCGCGCGTGCATCACTCGATCGAGGTCAGAATGGCAGCACTCTCGTGGGGGCGCGAAATCGATCGAGTATGATCCGTCGACTCGCACGAAAACCCCGATCGCAATCCGCACTGCACGCGGCGCTGGTCCCACCCGCTACGTCTCGGCTGGCTGCCTGCGCGCGACGTTCGCACTCCCGCCACAACTGCCCTTGGCCCCGCCCGGCACACGCACCAGGCGCCCGGTCACGCGGCCCCCACGTCCACGTCGGACACACCCCGGGGGTGTCTCAATGGGCCCCCCGGTTGCGGACCAGCCGTGCCGACACGCGCGGCCGGCCTACAAGCGCGCACGCGACGGCGGGGCGCGCCGCTTGTCGCGGTCCGAGCGTCGTCGTGCTCGCAGGTGTCGGTGCAGGGTTCCTGACGCGCGCGGAGGTCACCAGGCGTCGTCTCGCGAGGGGCTTGGCGGCGACACACCCCGAGTGTGTCGCCACGATGGAGCGCACGATGATGGCGTCGCCGTCGCGGGTGGGGGCCAGGGGGGACGTGCGTCGCGGTCGTGGCGTCGCGCCGGGCCCGGGGGGGCGCGCACCTGCGCACAGGGCGCCCCGGTTGTCGCGGCATGGGGCGGACCGGGGGTGCAGGCACCGGGCTCGGTCGGTGCTGACGGAGCGGATGATGGAGCTGACGAAGGACGCCGGCGTGCGGTACCCCACGCCGGCAGAGGTCGTGCGATCGCGGTCTCAGGTCAATCTCGTGGCAGTGATCGAGGGCGGGGCGCGCAGCCCGTACGGCCCGGACTGGAAGGACGTCCTCGGCCACGTCGCCATGAACGTCGGCTTCCTCGACGACAAAATCAAGCTCGACATCGTCGAGGGTACGTCAACGGCCGGGCAAACCCAGCAGGCGTCTCCTGCCCGCGCGCGGTCGCGCTCCGCCTCGTGACGCGCTGAATGTACCGCTGCCACGCAACCACGATGACAAATAAGGTCTAAGGCGTGCGAGACATGCATATAAGCGTCGGAACGGGAAGAAACCGGCCCTCGCCCCTTGCCCGCCCCGGGAGCTCCGCGCGCCGCGAATCCGCGTCACCTCACGCTCCGCGCCGCGCGTGACCGCCCGCAGTGAACGATCTGGTGAATCCGGACCGGAAGGGGGCGGCGAGCGAGGCCATCCGGTCCGCGGACGCCGTCGTGGCGGTAGCGCTGCAGGGCCCCTCCCCCGCGCACGCCAAGCTCCTGGAAATCGCGCAGGGCGTCACGGAGCGCATCGCCGTCGACTGCAGCAGCGACCTCGAGCGCAAGCTCACCAGCGTCGGCGGCTTCCAGCCCACCTTCGAAGGTCCGCACACCGCCACAGCAACATCAACTGCACACGAGCTGCCACCGCGCGTGCGGGCACCATCCGCCCCCTGCCCCGCCTCAGGCCGCCACGGTGCCCGCCTGCGCCGGTCCCCCGAACAGCAGGGCGGGGCGCACCCGCCTGTTGTCGCCCCGCGCGCTCCAACACACCACCGCCACGCGCACCGCCGACCGCCCCCGCAGGCCCCGCGCACCACATCTACGACGCGCCGCTGCGGCAGTCCGTCCTGAGCCGCGTCCCCGTCGTGGGCCGCACGACGGCGCGTCGGCTGCAGGGCGCGAAGGTGTTCGAGACCATGCAGGAGCTGTGGTCGCGGCGCAACTCGGACGACATGGTCTTCGCGATGCTCCTGCTCACGGACGAGCTGATCCGCCCCGTGGACGTCCTCCCGCGGCAGGACCCCGGCCTGATGGGCGTGTACAAGATGCTGCGGTGGTGCAGCGGGCCGGTGCTGGCGTGCGTGCGTGACCCCGAGTGCAAGGCCGGGCTCGACGCGCTGACGGCGGTGGGGATCAACGACCAGGTGGCGTCGTACCGCACGATCGTGAGCTACGAGACGAAGGAGTTCGAGGAGTTCTCGCTGTGCGTCCTCCAGAAACACAACTGCCTGGGGAACACCGCGCTGCTGCCGTCGATGCCGGACCCGCCGCCGATGGAGCGGTGGCGCGGGCAGGAGCTCACGTGGGAGCTCGCGGAGCGCATCCTGTTCGGGTGGCTCGTGGCCGACGAGGCCACGGGCGGCGAGAGCGACGACTCGTCGTGGATGGTCGTTGGGGGCAAGAACGCCGCGTACGACCAGTTCCCGTGCCAGGTGCGGACGGACGCGGACCATGCGGCGCGCCTGCCGCGCTCCCGCATCACGACATGATATGACATGCTGATATGAGGCCCTGGCTCTCTTGGTTTCTCGAGTGCAGTTCCAGCTGTTCTACCGCGGCAAGGGCAAGCACGTGTTGTGGTACGACCCGGTCTTCAAGGTCACGAAGCTCGACGGCGAGCAGGTCTGGCGGCGGCGGCACTACCGCGTCAGGCGCGGGAGTACCCCGGGGCGGTTCTTCTTCTCCGTGCTCGACAACGGCGTCACCAGCAACGAGTACTGGCGCATCATCGACGCCGCGGACGACCTCTCCTTCGCCGTCTTCTACTACTCCGGCGCCGCCAGCGCCGCCGGGATCTCGTACCAGGGCTCGGTGGTGGCGACGCGCGACGGCACGTGGCCGGGCAAGGAAGGGCGCGACCGGATCGACGCGGCGCTGCGGGCCGCCGGGATCGAGCCGTGGGAGCTGTCGACCGTCGACAACAGCAGCTGCACCGGGTGCGCGGAGCTCCTGGCGTCGCGCGAGGGTATCTGATCCCGCCCCGTGCGGGCGGGCGCGTTGTGAGGCGAACGCGCAGGCCGCGGGCGCTGCCGGCGCTGCAGTCACACGTGCGGCGGCCGCGAGGGGCCTCGGCGGCGCGGCCCTCGCGTCAGACTCAGACCAACACACCCCCGCCCTTGCCCTCGCCCTCCTTCTGCTGCGGGCCGTCGTCCTGGCCCTTGATGCGGATCTTGTGCTTCGTCTGGAACGCCGCGATCTCCTGCGCAGCACCGCGGCCCGCGCCCGCAGGTCAGCGCGCGCACGGGCCCGCGCGCCACCACCAACTGCGCACACGCGTCGCGGGGCGCGCCGCACCTTCCGCTTGGCGTCGAGCTGCTCCTTGAACTTGGCCACCGCGCCCTGGATCATGTCGTGGTTCTTCTGCACCGCGGGCATCACCTCGCCCACTGTCCGCTCCACCAACACCCCTGCACGCAACAACCCGAAACGCGCGGCCGCCCTCTCGCACCACCTCGACGCCGGCGCGCGCTGCAGCGGGGGACACAGCGCGCCACGCACAGCGTCGGGCGTGCGCGGGGCCGCACCGGACACCAGGCGGCAGCACTTGCGCTCCTTGTCCATCGGTGCGAGCACCTTGAGCACCTGCGGGGACGACGGGGGGCGCCGGGGGCGGCCCGAGTCGGACGACGCCGCGTGCGGGACGCGGGGATCGCGGGCGCCGCGGGAGAGGCGCGGGGGCGCCGGCGGGCGGCACCGCACGCCGCGGTGCAGCTTTCGCGGGCGGTGGTGCGCCGGGTGCGGCGTGGGGGCGCCGGGGACGGCGCGGCACCGCGAGGTGGTGGTGTGTGCTCCACGCAGGGCAATGCGGCGCGCTGTATCGGCGCCCTGTGCGGCAGGCGCGGGGGGGCGCCAACTGGGCCGCTCCACATGCAGCCCGCGGCCCTCGCCCATGGCCGGGTGCCGCGACGGGGCGGCCGGCGGGCGGCGGCCGGGTGCGACGCGGGCAGGCATGCGAGGGGGGCGCGCGTGGTGCGGCGCGGGCGCCCCTGGGGCGCGGGGAGCGGCGGCGCGGGAGGGGCGCGCTCGCGGCGGGTTTTGGAGGGGCGCGCCTGGCCGTGCTCCTGGAGGTCGGCCTCCATCTCGTTGAGCTTCTGCGCTAGCGTCTGGAAGTTCTGGTTCATCTGCTGGAACTGCTGGATGATTTCCTGCGCCTTGTCCGACATCTTGAACGGGGCGCACACAAAGCGCGGGGCGCCGCTCCGGGGGTGCGGGCTTCGCGGGGGCCGAGGGGCGTCCGGGGGCCACGAGGCGCGCCTGAGACCTGCGCCCGCCGCAGTCGCTCGGAATTCCGCCGGGAGACGGAGCACGCGCGGCAGAGAGCTGCGGGAGGGCGGGTCGACGCGGGCGTGCTGCGGTGCGGCTGGGGACGGTCTTCCGATCGCGACGGGTTGCCAGTGGGCGGAGGGCGCGCCGGCGGGGCGCCATACCGGGCCGCGGCGGCGCGGCGGGATCGGGGTGGGACCTCTGCTGGGCGGAGCAGCCCACATCCCCAGGGCGGCCCAACCGACTTGGGCGCGCGCGCTCGCGACGCAAGTTACTTCGCAAGTCGGCTCTCGGATCTCTCCCTCTCCATTTCTCCTCACGCCAACACGATGCAGGCTATCCAGGCTTCTCTGCGCGCCCCTGTGGCTGCCTGCCAGAAGGGTGAGCCCCCGTCCTCGCCCCCGCGGGACGCAACCGCTGCGTTTCTGCGCTCGCATCGCCCCCTGTATCTGAATCTTCCTGCATCCGGGCGCGCACGCGCATGCCGGCCGCGGACGAGCGTGCCCTGGCCCAGGATGGCATCGCCCTTTGCCGAGTGCGCCTCGCGTCGATCCGCCGGCTGCCGCGGCGCCCCGCACCCGGAGCGCCCCCTCTGCGTTTTTGGCTCCGCGATGCGCCGCTGCAAGTGCCGGCCCGCATTCGGTGTACGTCAACTCCCGGACAATCGCGCCTCGCTACTAGCCTCGGTCGCCGGGACCCGTTCCCCGCTGAACCGGCGGCCATTCGCGCCGCTGTGCGATCCACAGTAATCGAGTCCCGCATGGCGGCTCCATATCGGCCGCGCGAGGCGCCCACCCGACAGATTTGCGGGCCTAGAATCACGGCCGATCTCCTGGCTTTCCCGCCTCGTCCCCGCGCGCAGCGCCCCCGGATCCCGCCGGGTCGTCCCCACCGCCCCCGCCTCTATTTCACCGCCCGCCTCACGCCGTTCGTCCCCCTCCCCACCGCGCGCTGCAGCGACCTCGGCCCCCAAGGCCAAGGCTGCCCCCGTGGCGACCTTCCGCAAGCAGTTCCTGGCCGCGGGCGCGTCGGTCGGCGCCATGATCGCGTCGAACCCCGCCATGGCGCTCGTGGACGACCGTCTGGCCGGTGAGGGCACGGGCAAGATCCTGGGCGTGGACTCGTCGGCGGAGGCCTTTGCCGGGCTCACCGTCTTCGGCCTCGTCTACACCGCGTACTACCTCTCGACGCGCGAGCTCGGCGGCGACGAGGGCGACGAGTCCGGCATGTCTCTCTAAGCGCGTTGGACGCGGGGGGAGGGGGGCGCACGCGGTGAGGACGGTGCGCGGGTGGTGTTAGACTCTGTGGGGGCGGTGTGCGGCGGACGGCGGCGCCGCGCGCGCCCCCGCGACTGCGAAGAAGCTAGGCGCGCGTGTCGAGCGGGCCGATATCGCCGGGCGCCCGGACGGGCGGCGGCGACGCCTGTGCTGTGATTTCAGGCACCAACCCTCGCACGGCGCGATCGCACCGCACACGCGCCCGCACGCGACGCCCGCCGCCCGCACGCGACGCCCGCCGTCCGCGGCCAGCCTGGACGGCACTCCGTCGCTCCCCCGCGACTACGAGTCATGCGTGCTCGGCTGTTGTTGCTGCGTGCAGGTGCACCGCTGTCTGTTCAATGCCGTCGTGGCGAGTGCGCCCCGCACCGCGCCTCACCGTGCCCGTGCCGCTCCGGCCGCAACGCCGTCGGCTGGGGCGAGGTTTGGATCGGCTCTAGATACCTCTAGGTGACGTCAGGTCTGACGGCAGTTGCACCTCCGCTGCGAGGGAGTCTCACAGGTCCGCGGCGCGGTTCGGCTGCGGCTGCGGTCGTTCACCTGCACCCGACGTCGATCTTGGCCTCGGCGCTGAGCGTGGGGTTGGTGCAGAGCCGCTTGGCGTCGTTCCCGCTGATCAGGGCATCCTCGAACGAGGCGCCGGTGAGGTCGACCTTGTCGAACGTCGTGCCCGTGATGACGGCGTTCTGGAAGTTGACGTTCTTCATCGACGAGCCCGTGAAGTTCGTGCGGTCGATCACCGCGTTGGTCAGGTTGGCGCCGTCAAAGTTGGCGTCCAGCGCGTAGGCCTTGGTCAGCGTGGCCTCCGTCATGTCCGCGTTCGTAAACTTCGCGTTCGACATGAACGCCGCGGACAGCGTCTTCGACTTGAGGTCCGCGCCCGTGTAGTCGCAGAACCGCAGGTCCAGCGCCGTGTTGCTCAGACCGTTGGCCTGCGCGCGCGCGGGCGGGGCACGCGGTCGGGCGGCGGGCGGGCGGGCAGGCGCGCGTGCGGGGCGCTGCGGGGGCGCGGGGCGCGGCCGGCCGTCCGCGTCGCGGGGCGGTGCCGTGCTGGGGGCGCTGTGAGGGACACGGCGGGGGGCGGGACGCGGCGCACCATGCCGAGGGTGTTGCCGATGTAGCCCTTGGCGCAGCGCTCCGGGTCGTTGGAGATGGGCGGCAGCTTGACGGTGCCGTCCGCGAGCGCGGGCGAGGCGCCCAGCACCGCCAGCGCGGCGAGGCCGCCCGCCACGACGCTCCCGAGGGTCGACGACGGCGGGGCGTCCTGCGGCCGGGCGCGCACTGCACGGGGCGGCGAAGGGGCGCGCAAGAGATGAGGCCCTGGCGGCGGAGCGAGGCGCTCGCGACGGATGCCTGGCGCAACTGTGCAGGGTCGACGGGGGCGCGCGGGGGCGGGCGTGGCGCGCAGGGCCGCTGGGCCGGATGAACGGATGGAGCTGTCGGCGCGCGGGCGTCGCATCGCGACTGCGGAGGCGCGCGGCGCGGGGTCCGGGAGCGCAGGCGGGGCGCCCCGAGGCCTCTGGACAAGGCAATTGCGGGCGGGGCGGGGGGTCGAGCGGCGCGGATGGGGGCGAGGGCGATCCGCACGCGTCGCTCAGTACGGCTGCGAGAGACGGGGCCGCGGGCGGGGGCGTGCGGGGCCCCGGGCCCGCAGCGGGCGGCGGTGGAGGTGCTGGGGCGCCGCGTCAACGCACCAGCGACCGCCCGCGTCTCCCTGCGGCCCGCCTGCGCCTTCAGAGCCACCCGGGACGAGATCATCCTGCCAGTTCCTCGGTGTGGTGGCCGCCGGCGCGGCCCCGGCGCCTCGGGGGCGCGGCGTGGCCGGGGGGGAGGTGGAAGACGGGCGCGGGTGACTCAAGTTCCGCCCGGGGGGCGAACGGGCGCGGGCGCACGCGCCGCGGCGCAGTTTCTGGAGACGCCGGCGAGAGCCCTGCATCGAGAGTCTGCGTTTCGAGAGCCCTGGCACGTCGCGCGGCGCCCGGGGAGCACTCCGCAGGGACATTGGGAGCCCGCGCGGGGCGCGAGCGGCGTTGGCGGGCCGGTTGACGCGGGGAACGAATAGGTTAGGAGAGGGACTCGCGCGCGATGTCGGCAGAGGCCAGCCAGGAGGCCCTGGGGTCGGCCCCGTCGGCGGAGCACCCCAAGGACGAGTTCGTCGAGACGCAGGAGCCCGACCTGGCGCCGCTGCTCGAGCCCGAGAGGAAGCGGGGCGAACGCTACTACACCCCGGAAGAGGTGCGGCCGCCCGCGCCCGACCGAGCGGGCCTCGCGCCGCCGCGCGCCGCTCCCGTGAGGCCCACGCCCGCGCGGGGCATGGCGCTGCCCCGCGCGGCGCCGGACGGGCCGCGGCTGCCGCGAACTCGCCCCCCGGACGACCGTGCGCTCGCGAGGAACGAACGCGTCGCGCCCGCGCGCGCCAGCGTGCCCCCCCCGCGCGCCCCGGGAACGCATCGCCCCGCGGCGCTGCACACGCCCACCTCGCCCCGGCCTGCGGTCCGCACACCCCGCGTGGGGCCCCGCACCGCGCCCTCGCGCCCCGCCGACCCCTCGCCGACGCTCTCCGCGCCGCTCACCCCCCCGCTGCTCACCCTCCCGGTGCTCACCCCCCCCGCAGGTGGCCCGGCACAACCACCCGGACGACTGCTGGGTGTCGATCCGCGGGCGCGTCCTGAACGTCACGCGGCTGGTCCAGCTGCGCGACGGCCCGCTCGCGGAGCCGATCCTGCGCGCGGCCGGCACGGACATTTCGCACTGGTTTGACAAGCGGGGGCGCGTGCGGACGTTCGTGCACCCGGTGTCCAACCTGCGCGTGCCGTACCACCCGCAGGGGCGGTTCCTCGACGTGAACTCGGGGCACTTCCCGCGCACGGACTTCAACTGCGACGCCGCGCAGGACGCGCCGTGGTGGATCGACCCCGAGTGGCACGTGGGCTTCCTCTCGGAGCGCCTCATCCGCGTGCGCCTCAAGAACGTCCTCACGAGCCAGGAGCACGAGATGTTCGTGCCCTGCGAGGAGACCCTCGCGCAGATCCGCGAGCGCTACCTCCCCCGGAACTGGCACGCCGCCTCGTACCAGTGGAAGGCGCTGCTCACCCGCCACGGTGCGCCGCCGACACGCACGCGCGCGCGCCCGGACCCCGCCCGCCCTGTGCCAGGCGCGCCGACCGACCGCGCTGCGTTGCGTGCCTGGGGGTGTGTTGCAGGGCACGTGGACTTCTACCCGGTCGACATGACGCAGACGCTCGAGGAGAACGGGGTGGTGGACGGCGCGCCGGAGTTCGACGCGCTGGACGTCCCGCGCGCCCTGCACTGCCCGGCCATCCACCTGTACTGGGCGGACGACCTCACCGTGGCGTGACCTGCCGCGACGCAAGGTCGCTGTGAGCGCGGGGTCACGACGACGCGCGGGAGGGGGATGCGCGGTGCGGTGGTGGGCTCGCGGGGGCTGTAGGGACGGTGCGCCGCGCGCTCCTGCCCGGCGGCGGTTGTCCTCCGCGCACGGAGCAGTGTTGGAGATGTTTTCTTCCAGCTGTCACCTAGGGGGGCGCGGGGGGCGCTGCATTGCCCCCGGCGAGCGTTGCCGCGCGCTAGTTCGCGCGGAGACATCGTGAAATATCTCGTCCGTACGGTCCAACTGCATCGTGGCAGCCGTCGACGCGCGCACGACCTACCGTGTGGCCCTCGAAGCGTTGTCCTCCGCGTCACGAGCGCCCCGCGCCCCCAGACGCCCAGTCACGCGGGCCCTTCCGTAGAGGCGGCACTCAACCGTAGTTCGGGGACGCAATGAGGCCGGCTCGCACCCTCGCGACGCAGGGCTCCCTCGTCAGGGCCGGCAGTGGAGGAATCAGCTCGCCCAAGACCCGCGGGTCGCAACTGGCGCGATCTGTCGCAGGTGAGGCGCCGCTGCAGCACCCCACGCAGCCATCCCGCGCGCCCGGCGCGCCCACCCTGCGCGGCCGCCCGGCCCAACCCCTGCGAGTGCCGCATGCTGCCACCGGTGTGCGGCACCGGGCCCCCGGGCGCACCAGCGCGCGCCGCTCTGGCCTCGGCGGGCGCATGGGGTCCTCAATTGCGCGCCGCCGCGAGCCCTGAGGCCCGCCGCCGCGCCGCGCGCCCCCGCCCCCGCCCCTGGCACCCATTGGCGGGGCAGCTGGGAATGTCCGGCGCCGCCTGCGTGCAGCCGCGGGGACGCCGTCGCGGGCGGACCAACGCGCTCGTTAGTTCCGTGTCTTACTATGTTCGCCGCACGCCGCACGCCGCGAAACACGCAGCGCCGCGCCGTCGCCGCTCCCGTCCAGCCGCAGCACTATCCTCCCGCGCGCGGGGCGCCGGCGGGCTATCCGCGCTCGATGAAGCCGTCACCGCGGCCTCCGTCGTGTCCGTCGCTCGCAGGGCCCGTGCAGTCCCAGCGCCAGCCGGACGCCAACCCCTCTGCCATCGAGGTCAAGATGCCGCCACCACGACCTTCGCTCGCGCCCCCGGAGCCCGTCCCCGTGGAGCACTCGTCCGCCTACCTCGTCGAGGAGCGCCGTAAGGTCCGCTCCCGTGCCCGCACACTGCCGGCCCGCCCCCCGCGGCCACGCACGCGCCCGCACCTGCAACACGCGCACCTGCGCCACCCACCGACCCGCGCCCGCAACGACGACACCCACCCGCAGGAGAAGGCCGAGGAGCGCAGCGCGGAGCTGGCGTCGGCCCGCGCGCCGGCGCACGACGACGAGGGCTTCACGGGCAACGCGGTGCAGTTTTTGCTGCGCAAGGGCGACAGCGTGCTGGACAGCATGGAGGAGGAGTCGGACGACAACAAGAGCGTCCCCGTCGTGATCGAGCGCGTCCTGGGCGCGCCCGCCGCGCGCGTGACCAGCAACGTCGCGCGGGCCGGCGCCGAGCTCACCGCGTCGGCGGTGAAGGAGGTGCTGGAGATCGGGGCGCCCGTGGCGCGCAGGGCCGCGGTGCAGGGGCTGTCGTTCGTGGGGAAGGTGCTGCAGCGCGCGATCGCGGAGGGCGAGGCGAAGCCGCAGGCCGCGGTGCAGAAGGTGGAGCGGCGGGCCGACCGCGAGGCGTGACGCGGCCGGGGGCGCGTGGAGCGTAGATAGGCGCGGCGGACGGGACGAGGCGTTGTATTGAACATGCAGTGTGACAAACGTGTCACACCGGAGGTCACGATAACCAAGGAAAGGGGTGGCCGAGCAACGACGTGGTGGAGTTGTGAGCCAGGCGCGCGAGAGCGACGGGCGCGTCCCCGCGGTCGTCTGCCCCTCGTGGTGCGCCGTGCCGCCGAGCGAGCGACCCTACAAAGAAAAACGAGCTTGCGGAGGGCCGCGGAGGTGAATCGGGCATTCGCTCGAGCCTGCGCGCGAGCGACGCCCTGCGACGCGCGACTGCCTGACCCTTCATTCACACATCCGCCCACATGCCGCGCCACGAGGACCGACCCCTGCGCATCCCCCATCCCCCCCGTCCCGCGTCACTCCCCCCCCTCCCCGGATCACCGCGGGCGCGCGGTGTTGCACGCGCCGCACGTCTGCACGTCCGGCTCGTTCATGAAGGTGCACACCGTGCAGGCCCAGATCCCGGTGGCCGCCTCCACGGACCGCGACACCTCCGGGTCCACCGCGCTGGCCGCCCCCGCCCCGCCGGCCGCCCCCGCCGCGCCCTCCGCGGCCCCGGACGGCCCCGCGCCGCCGTAGTCCTCCGCGGCCCGGTCGAACCCGCGCTCGAGCTCCGTGATGAGGTTGTGGAAGCTCTTCTCCGTCACCTGGCAGCGCGACATGAGGTCCGCGCGCCACGCGCTCCACTCCTCCGCGATCTTCCCCTGGATCTCCCGGTCCGACAGGTCCGGGTGCTCCCGCCGCGCCCGCGCCGCCGTCTGCCCCTCGAACCGCTCGAGCCCGTCCTTGAGCGTCTGGTACAGCTTCTCGCACAGGAGCTCCGCGAACCCCTGGTTGAACTCGAAGAACGCGCGCCGCTGCTGGAGCGCCTCGGGCACCGCGCCCTCCTCGGGGTCCTGCACGCCCCACGTCCAGTACCCGTAGCAGTACGTCCACTTCAGCACGCGCTTGCACTCGGCCAGCATCGCGCCCACCTCCTGCGAACCAGCGCGGACCGGGCGGGGGCGCCGCTCGGGACGGCGCGTACGGGGGCGCGCGTGGATCTGCGTGCGTGTCGATCTGTGCGCGCGTGTGTCTGTGTGTGTCTGCGTGTGACGCACGGCTTTGAACTTGAGCTGCGACTCCGGGGTCGCCGTGTTCTCCGAGATCTTCCGCATGCTCCGCTTCGCCAGCTCCTCCTGCCACGACCGGCTCCCCCGCGTGTGGAAGTCGTACCTGCGACGCCACCCGACACACACACGTCAGCACCACCCCAAACACCCCCCACCTACGACAGCGTGCGTGCGCGCGGGGCCGCTCACCGCTCGAAGTAGTGCACCCAGCGGTCCAGCGCCCGCTGCGCCCCCTTCTTCATCCGCTCCTCCTTCGAGAACTCCCCCTGACGCCGCCGCTCCTCATACATGTTGCAGTTGTAAAACCCCCCCGTGCCCTCGCCGTGCTTGCTCCAGTCCTGGAGACACAGCCAGCAGAACTCGTACCGACACTGCGCGCACGGGCACCGCGGGGCGCGTCAGGGCCGCCGCGCCGGGAGGTGCACATGATGGGGAGGGGTTGGTGTGCATTGGCAGGTCGGCCGGGCGGGGCGGCGCGCACCTGTGAGCAGTTCATGTGCATGCACCCCGCGTTCTTCTCGATCGGCCTCTGGCACTTCGGGCACGGCTTCGTGTTCGCCAGGATCCACTGCGAGCACCATCACCCACACGCGCGGCACGAAGTGGGTCGCTCGCAGCCCCACGCGGCGTCGCGCGCGGCAGCACGCGCGTCGCGCGTCCGCACGACGAGCGCACCTGCATGTTGGCTGCCTCGGCGCTGCTCTTCGCGAGCCACTTCTGCACCATGTGGCACGACGAGGGGCGGTGCGGCTCCTCGCTGCAGTCGAAACAGAACCGCGTGCCGCACGAACACGTCACCTCCTGCGGAACGGAACACGCGGGCTGCGGGACGTCGGGACCTCGGGCGCGCGCTGCTAGAGGTGGTCGCTGCACTGGCGCAGGTGGTTGGGTGCAGCTCGCCTGTGCGGCCTGCGACGGGCGCAGCGTGTGCACGCACGCGGCGCAGTCGGCGGCGGGACAGTGCCGCACGGCCCGCGACGCCTCCACGAAGTCCTCCAGCTCGTGCCTGCGCGCGGAGCGGACGCATGTGTTCACAAAACAGCCGCAGCGGGGGCCAGAGCGCCACCGGCTGGACAGGCCGCCCGGCGCCGCGCGGGCCGCCGTCGTTCCGGTCGCCGTGCGGCCCGGCGCCGGCGCGGGCGCGCAGCGTTGGGTGCAGCGGCACACCTGCGGTACTTCTCGGCGAACGCGTCGTCGACGACGTGGCGGTACGTCTCGAGGGAGATGGCGCAGCCGCAGCCTGGCTGCATGCACCGCATGCTCAGGAGCGCGTTCTTCGCGTCCTTCATCTCGAGCTGCGCCGCGAGGTGGTGCCGCCAGCAATCCGCGCAGAACGGGTGCCCGCACGGCCCGCTGGTCATCTCTGCGCAGCGTTGGGCGAACTTCGAGGATCATTCGAGGCTGCTGGCGGAAAACGAGCGCCGGAAGGCGCGCCTCGACGGCGCTGCAGTGCTGGACTCGCCGAGCATAGCCGTGGCGCCCCCGCCCAGGCCCGCGCGGTGCTGACGTGCTCGGCGCGCGGTCGCAGGACGAGGAGAACTGTACAGAGCACGCGGCGGCGCGCTCGGGGAATCTGCGTGCGCCTCGCCAGGCAAGGACCGCCCCGGTCTCATGGTCGCCTCGTTGTGACGCAGAACCCGCACCTGACGCGGGCTTATCTGTCCAGCAGATCCCGCACGTCGCCTCCTTCTGGTCTGGCGGCGCAGGCACGGGCTCGCGCGCGATTCCCAGCTCCTCCTGCAGCTCGGCCTGCCGCGAGAACCACTCTTCCTGGCCTCGCTCAGTGTTCCACTCGAACTTGCGCAGAAGTCGCGCGGCGTCGCTCCGCCCGAGAGTCGTGATGTCGGAGACCTGGCGGAGAATGCTCTCGAGCCGCTTCGCGACCTCCTCCACGTCCCAGACCTCGAATGGTTCCTGCTTCGTTTGGGTCAGGACGACCTCGTTCTCGTCGTCGTCCGCGTACATCGAGGCGTCCTCCGAGTCGGACACATCGCTGTGGAGCTCCCCGGAGGCGTCGCTCCATTCCTCGTCCGACATGGCGCCCAGCCACGGCCCCGAAGGCCACTGCTGTGCAGGGAGGTCGTTACGGCGCCGCTGCGCCCCCTGATCGCCTTCTCCCGGGACGCCGGACGTCTTCGCCAGCTATGCCGAGCCTGTGGCGTCGGAATCACCTCGGCGGCCCCGATGTGCCGGGCCATGACGCCCGCTGTCGCTGCTCGCCCCGAGCTCGGTCCTGGCGGGGGGGGTCAAGCAGCGCCGTCGGAAGCCCCGCGGCTCTTGACCGCGCGCGCAGCGTGGCACGCAAGCACGTTGAAGAGAGCGGCACCCGCATCCAGCCGTAATTAAGCGTATCCGGCACTCACGACCGCCTCGAACTGCCAGCACTGCATCATTCCTGTCGCGTCAGGACGCGCGATTCTAGATTGAAAGCAACACGCGGACGTGTTTCTCCTGCTCTTGCGATCATCCCGTTGATTGAATCGAGTAGGTGAGGCGTGCCAGGGGTGGGCACGGCGGCATGAAGGTGGTGCTGGAGTTCAGCGGCGGGCTGGAGCTCCTGTTCGGCGGTGAGAAGGAGATATGCTGCGACGTCGAACCCCAGGTGAGAACGACACGCGCGAGCCGACCAGGACTGCCTCGGAGTCCTCCCGTGCTCCGTGACCCCCGTAGGTCGTGCCCGGACGCCGCGTGCCGTACGAGGCCGCCCACGCGGTCTCCGCCCGAGATCCCCGCGCAGAGCGAGGGTGCGCCCGTGACGGTGCGTTCCGTGATGTTCCACGCGCGGGACAAGCTGCTCCAGGACCGCCCAGAGCTCTTCATGAAGGGCGACACCGTGCGACCAGGCAAGCCGCCTCCCGGCGCGACGCGCGCGCTGCCCGTCGCGCGGGCCGACGGTGCGGGGGCGCTCGCGGCGCCGAACGCCCGTGCGTCGCGCGAGGTGCTGTGCAGGCGTGTTGGTGGTGGTGAACGACTGCGACTGGGAGCTCACGGGCAAGGACGAGACGCCCGTCGAGGACGGCGACCGCATCTCCTTCATCAGCACGCTGCACGGCGGGTAGCGCGCCCCGCGTGTCCCGGGGGCCGGCCGAGCCCGACGCGGTGACGCTGGGGCGCAGCGTGGGGCGCAGCTGGACGTGGTGAGCACAGCCGGGGCCGCCAGAGGCCTCGTCGATGGCAAAGGATCACAGGGGGGCCTTGCCGTGATCACGGCTGGGCGCGGTGATGGGATCTAGTGCAACTGTAAGTCATCTATGTGAAAATGAGTCTTGTTGTGGCGGCTGCTGGTGCCCCTCGAGTGGCGAGGAGTGCTGCCTGAGGTAGACGTATATGCCGCCGCCCTGCGCCGTTGGCGGTGGGGCGGGCGCCGTGTGCCGCCCGCCGCGCAGCGCAGGTCACCCAGCGAGTCTGATGTGGGATGCAAAGGGCACGGAACGTCCCGCGGTGGCAGCGGGTGCTCGTGCGCACCGAGGCGAGCAGTACTGATTGAATCGTGCGCCGGGATGACGAGGTAGGAACCTCGTGTGCCGGCTGGCTCCGCATGAGTCGGAGAACAGAACAATCTCAGGGGGGCCGGGGGATGATCCCACGGCCAGAAATTGTGCTCGGAGCCCATCTGATCGATCCAGACAAGGCATCGAACAGGTGCTTGTTGCAAGCGTGCGTCGTAGGGAGGGGGGGGGAGCGTTGCTTGAGTTAACGACCGAAACGGACTAACTGAGGGGGGGGGCGGGGAGTGTCCGCGACAGCAGGGGTCCGAGATCGTTCCCCAGGATCGCCCTGTCGTTGCGTCGTTCGAGCACGGGGTGCTCCGGTCGAGCCCTGCGTCCGCGATCAGATCGCGGACTTCTGCGGCACGTATCCGGGGTTGTTCAGGTCCCGGAGCTGCTTGGCGATCATGTTCTCGTCCTTGGCGGCCTTGCGCAGGCTCACGAGCTCCTTGCTGTGCCCGGCTTCCGGCGCCAGCTCCGCCATCCTCGCCAGCACCTGCACGCAAGAGTAAGAACAGCACGCGTACACCAGTTGGCGGTGCCCGAGACGCAGGGCGCACAACTCGTCCGGACCGGCCCAGTGCCGCGTGACTGCGGTTCCCCCCGCGCACCTTGGCGCACATGGTGCTGCCAGGCCGGCAGAAGTCCTCCAGCTGGTCGAACGTCACGGGCTGCTCCGCCAGCCGGTTGATGTTGCACCACCAGTCCGCAATGCCCTCGATGCGGAGCAGCCCGCCCGGGTGCCGCTCGCCGAGCGCCGCGAGCCGCCGCGTGAGCACGTTCTGGTTGACGGAGTCCACGCCGTTGACGGCCATGCTGAAGATGCCCAGGCGGAAGGGCACGACGCCGCCCTTGCCGCCCAGGATGGACAGCAGCCGCAGCAGCGTCTTGTGCTCCATCGGCGTGAGGCCGCCGGGGACCTGCTCGCCGGAGCTGATGGCCTCGCCCATGACCAGCGTCATCTCGTCGGGCTGCGCGAACGGGAACGCGCACTCGATCATCTCCATCAGCGTCGTGGTCGGGCGCTTCTTCGACAGCCGGCTCATCCTCTCCGTCATCGTCGTCAGCACGCCCTCGCCCGTCATGTTGAGCCCGAGCGGCCCCAGCTGGTTGGCCACCTTCATCAGGTCCTGCCGCAGCACGTGCCCCTGCAAACAACGCGAAACGCCGCGACGGTCTCGACCCCGCGCGCCGACACGCGGGCAGGCTGGTGCGGGGCTCGCAGGCGCCGCGCCGCCGCACCTGCATGCCATAGCGCGACGCTGCCTCGGCCCACAGGAGCGCGAGGCCGGCGACGTCCGCCAGGTAGATCTTGCGCTTGCACGCCGTCTTGAAGTGCGCCCCCTTGACCTTGTAGCTCCCGGCCCCCGACCCGAGCGCGACCTCCGGCCCGGTCCCCAGCGAGGGCGCGGCCGGCTGCTGCTTGGCGGTGCCCGCCACGTCGTCGCTCTGCAGCGCCGCCCGGCGCGCCGCGTCCGCGTGCGCGTCCGCCGCCACGTCGCTCACCCACCGGATCTTTTCCTCGCGCGACTGCGTCTCCGCCGGCGTGTCTGCCGCCCTGATGGCCGCTGCGCGCTTCTCGATCCCCCGCTGCCGCATGCCCTTCAGCATGTCGATCACGCCCATCTTGCCCCCCGCGCCCTTCGCGACCCGCTCGCGCTCGCACTCGCTGCCGGCCGCGTCGCTGGACAGCCCCGACGCGTGCAAGCGTTCCTGCGCGACCGCTGTATCGGGGCGCGCCAGGGCGGCCTGCACGCGCAGCTTCAGGTCGGTGCCCCCGCCGGAGATCGTCTTGAACGGCAGCGACGGCCGGCTCTCCAGCACCGTGAACGACTTCGTCTCGTCGCGCCGTTCGACCATCTGCGCCGCGAAGTCCTTCAGCTCCTCCTCCTCCGCGCGGCGCGCGTCGTCCGGGACCGCGAACGTCGCGCGCCGCGCGCGACCTCCCCGGACGGCCGTGCTGTCGGCGCGCGCGCCCACCGCCGCGGCCCCGGCATCCTTCAGCGCCGACGCAGGCAGCGCCGCGCTCGCCCGCCGCGACTTGGGGACCTCGAACGGCCTCAGGCCCGCGAGCCCGTCCTCGGCGAGCGCCTGGATGACGTCCGCGCCGGCCGGCACCGCCAGCGACGACCTCCTCCTCCTCCTGCCCTCCTCGGACTTGGACGGCGGCCGCGCACCTGCCGCGGCCGCGCCCCGCACCGCGCCGCGGTCGCCGTCGCCGACCTGGGAGCTCCCCAGGCTGCGGTCCCCCGGGATCGTGTGCGCGCTGTCCCCGGCGAGCTTGCCCCCCGCGGTCACGGGGCGCGGCCCGAAGGCCACGGGAGCCTTGCTGGCCAGCCGCGGCTGGGGCCTCGCGAGCGCCGCGTTGCTGGCGGCGCGCGGCTCCGGCGTGACGTCGCTGTCGGTCCCGCCCTTCTGCGCCGCGAGGACGTGCGAGGACCGCCGGCCGCCCCTCGCCGCGGCGGTTGCCTTTTCGTTTGCCTTGCCCAGCACCGACGACAGGGAGATGCCGGGCGCCTGCGAGCCAGCCTGCGCGGGGGTGCTCGGCGCCGCCTTCTTCGCGCTGCCGCCGAGGTCCTCGAGCGCTTTCGAGCGCGAGTACGTGGTCCCTGCGCCGTGCGGCAGGGAGGGCGGCAAGTGAGGGGGGGGGCGGGCGGGCCTGATCGCGAGAATGACGGATCGCGGTGGCGCAGGGAGGCGGTGCGGTGGTGGGACGGTGGCGCGCGCGGGCCAGGGCGGGCCGCGCGGGCTCGCTCCGCCAGATCCGCGCAGTCTGGAGCAGTTGCAGTTTGCAGGGGTGCGCTGCAGTCACCTGCGGACGTGGTGATCTCGCCCTTGGTCGCCGACGCGTTGGAGGCCTGAGAAACGCCGACTCGTCCCCTCGTGGTGGGCCTGCAAGGCGTCGGATCGCTCCGGCGGGCAGGTCTAGGGCTGCGCTTCAGATCGGTGCCGCGTGGGCGGGCGGCACGCGAGCGGCCCGCTAGGGAAGCGGAACATGGAGGAAACGGACACGTGGCCCCGCGAGACTGTCTTCGGAGGGGCATTTTCAGGGTACACGTGGCAAGACCGGCGCTGCTAGTCTTGGTGATTCCGTGGGGCGCCAAGCGTGATTTCCGCGCACCTCACGCCCCCAGCGAAGACATCGGCGGACGGCATTGCGTCCCTCGTGTGAAACGTAACCTTGGAACCAGAATACGGCCGTGGGCCGGCACGTGCTCGCGCGCAGCGCCCGTGGCACTGGGGTGCAGGGCAAGAGCGTCCGTGGGTCCTGCAGGGACGATGTAGACGGCACTGGCGGGCTCGGTCGATCCCTGACTGCCCTCGACACTTGGAAGGCGCGCGGCAATCGCTTTCCCGGTCCCTGTGCTGCTCACCGGGGGCGTGGGGGGGGAAGTGCATCGGGGCGGCCACCGCGGCGGTCGAACTGCACGCGCCGCCGATACAGGGGGCGGAGCCTGCGCGCGGCCACAGCCGGGCGTGTGTGTCGCGAGGGCGTGGGCTTCGCGTTCGTACGGCGCCACCGCAGATGCGAGGTTTGTTACCGCTGGCAACAGTCGCTCAGTTCCACCGCGCGGGGGGTGACCAGGGCCTGGCTGCCTGGCGCACACCGACGACCGTCGGGTTCACCCCTGCGTACTGGTCGGGTCTGTGACCCGCTCCGCGCAGCTAGCGGGGCCGTGGGCGGGGCGCTTGTGCTTGCAGCGAGCACGCCGCACCACAGCAGGTGAGGGTGTTCCGATGCTGCCAGCGCACGCATGAAATCAATGTTCAGATACACGTCATCAGCAGAGCCGCGTATCTTGCGGTGAGACGGCGCCAGCGGGCTTGCGTGGGGGGCGACACCTACAAGGGCGCTGCAACCGAACTGATCGGGCCCGCCGCGACTCATGGACGCCGCCAGGCCTCGCATTCCGCGTCGGTCGGCTTGCGGATCGCGCTGTGCGAGCGAGCGCCGCGAGCGCGCCCCTCCCAGCCGTTCCCGACCCTGCACGTTCCCGGCCGGCGGCGCGCCCCTGCAGGAGCGAGCCGCGCGGACCTGCGCGCGGACCCGACGCGTGACGACCGTGACCGTGGGGCCGTCGAAGTCAGAGAGATGAACGGGGCGCCCGTGGATGCCCCCCTCGTCCTGCGGGTCCACCCGGAGGTGCGCGCAACGCTCGCCGAGCAGTGCGCAGGGGCCGGGGCGGCGCCACGCGGCCGCGCAGCGCCGCTCGCCCCTTCTCGCAGCGCCCTGCCCGCCCGCCCACGCCCGTTCTTCCCCCGCACGCCGCAGGTGGCGTCGGACCTCACGCGCGACATGCAGCAGACGCCCGAGACGCAGGCCGCGGCGTGCACGGTGATCAGCGAGCCGTGCCCCTACTCGGGCTTCGTGCGGCTCGAGATCCGCGGCGACCCCGCGGCCCGCCTGGCCGCCCGCCGCACCGTGATGAACGACCTCCTCCCGCGCCGCATGCCCGACGAGCACGACAGACGCGGGTACTCGTGGGCCGAGAGCGGCGAGGCGCCCGACCCCGAGCGCGGCCCCGCGGTCGCGCTGCGGCGGCTGATGTTCGTCCCCGCCGACTGGGCCGCGGCGACCTTTGGCCAGGAGGAGTTTGACAAGGCCGAGGGGGTGTTGAAGATCGAGGCGGACACGGGGACGGCCCTGCGCCTCGCGTCGGGGACCAGCGCGCTGCGGGACGGCACCGTGCCCGTCCTCGTGCAGCCCAAGGACCCCCCGGGGACCGCGGAGGGCGTGACGCGCGCCTGCGACATGTTCCAGGCGCTGCTGGCCGAGGGCGCGGAGGCGTACGCGGCGGAGGAGGCGCCGGCGCGGCGCGTGGTGTACACGGAGGAGGACGCGCCGCCGGAGCCGCGGACGGAGTTCGAGCTGCCGCACAGCCTGGTGGGCTGTCTCCTGGGCAAGAGCCACTCGAACCGGAAGCGCATCGAGAGCGAGGCGGGCGTGCGCGTGTGGGTCGAGAACCCGAACCCGCGGGGCGTGCAGCGGGTGCGGCTCCAGCCCGGGCAGGGCCGCGGGGACGTGCGCCTGGCGTGGAGCATGGTCCAGGCGCTCCTGTGGCGGCCGTTCGCGGACCGGCTGGGGGCGCTGGTGGAGCAGTCGGCGGGGCGGCTCGGGGCGCGCGTGGCGGAGAGGACGAGCGAGATCAGCGAGGCGGTGCACGCGGTCATCAACGAGCTGGGCTACGTGGCGGCGTGGGAGGCGCTGAACGACGAGCAGCTGGGGCCGCTGCTGCGGCGCACGGGCGTCGTCGCGAGCTGGGAGGACCTCCTGCTGCACCGGCTGCGCGGGTGAGACCCGCGCCCGCGTGCAGCCCCCGCGCCCGTGCGATGCATGAAGTGTGCTCCACCCACCTGCTCGCGCTGCCTCGCCGCAGGTTGCTGGGCCTGGACCTCAACGGGCAGCCGAAGCCCATGCCGCGGTGGATGGCGCTCGCGTGGGAGGAGCTGAGAGCCGAGGTTGAGCGACACCCCCACATGCGCAAGCTGGAGCCCAGGGACCAGGTCCTCGTGGCGCAGAAGCTCGAGGACATGTCGGACGTGCGGGCGCTCGCGGTGCTGCTCAACGTCGTGAAGGAGGTCGAGCGGCTGGACCCGCAGGACCGCCGCGCGCGCCTCGAGCACGTCCTGGGCGACTGCGTAACCAAGTACAGGAGCCTGCACAAGGAGACGGAGCTCCTGATGCTGCGGCGCGCGCGCCACCTGCTCGGACTGCCCGCCGACGACGACGCGCCGCCGGACGCGGGCGCACGGGCGAGGTGCGCGCGTCGCGGCGTGCTGCTGCGCCCCCGGGGGCATAAAACGATGGTTGCGTGGGCGGGAGGCACTTGCTCACGCGGTGCTGCTGATGTGTGCGCTGCTGTGCAGGGACGCGGGCCCTCCGCGCCGCGACGCTCGTGCGCGCTCCCCCGAGCGGTCGCCTCGCCGCCGCGCCTCGCCGCCGCGCCGCCGCTCGCCTGAGCCACGCCGCCGGTCGCCGGAGCCACGCCGGTGGACCCCGCCGCCCCACAAGCGCTCCCCGCAGTCGCGGCACGGGTCGCCCCCCCCGCCGTCGGGACGTTCCCCGGCGCGCAAGCGTGGTGCGTCGCCGCACAAGGAGCCCGCGAAGGTGGCGCGCGCCCGCAGCCGGTCGCCCCCGCGACCAGCGCGGCAGGCCGGGGCGGAGGACAAGGGCGCGCGGGAGTCGAAGCGGAAGGCGCACGGCGCGAAGCAGCCGGGCGAGGCCAGCCCGGCCACGCTGGAGGCCCACGTGGCGCGCGGGGAGTCGGTGACGTGCGTGGAGCGCAGCGACGGGCCGCACGCGGGGGGCGCGGGGGCGGCGCAGGTGCCGGGCGGGATCATCGAGGGGCTGACGCGGCACGAGCGGTGGGTGATGGAGCGGGAGCGGGGGGCGTGGAAGGGGGTGTTGGCTCTCGAGGACGGGGGCAGCATGCTGGCGCGGAACCTCAAGGAGGTGAAGAAGTCGATGCGGCTCGCGCGGGCGTTCGCGCGCCGCGGGGCGTCGGGGGACCTCAGCGGGGCGCTGGCGGCCCTGAGCAGCGCGCTGGTCGTGTTGACGGACGAGGCGGAGGTGGTGCACCTGGACGGGAGCGGGGTGACGGAGAAGGACGTGGAGGAGCTGGAGGGCATGCGCGCGGACGTGGACGGGTGGAGCTGACAGGGGGTGCCGGTGAGGGGGGGTTGCACCGACACCTGGTGTGAGCCAGGGGGGTCGCGCCGAACAGGGTGAGGTGTCGTCCGGGGTCGCACGTGAAGGGTCTGGGAGATTACAGGGCGCTGGTATCGGGGGGTGCGGGCACGGACACACCGTGGTCGGCACTCGAGCCCTGACGGAGCACCCATGGGCAACACCATTCCCGGCAAGGGACCAGGAACGCCGGCGAACGGCGCGCGCGAGACGTTCGAGCAGGTCGGTCGTTGTTGTTTGCGTGTCGCGAGCCCTGAGTCGAGGGACCAGAGGACGCACATCGACGAGCCAAAATCAAAGCGAGGGACTCGAGACGGCGTGCCGAACCTCGGCCATCTCGAGCGGCCCCTCCCGCACGCAGCTTGGCGAGCTACAGCGATGCACAGACTGCTGCGTCCGTCTCCATCCTCCGCAGGGCGACACAACGCTCGTAGAAGTCCCCCTCCTGCGGAGGCAGTACAGCAGCGCGCGTGGCCCGGATCAAGGCGCCGTTTTCGGCGCGATCGACACGCTCTTGGCCGTCCACGACCAAACTCTGCGCCAGCGAGACGCCAGCGCTCGGGACGGAGGCACGCGTCGAAAGCGGGAGTTGGTTGAAAGCGGCCAAGTGGCGCGCGAGCCGTCCTCCTTGTTTCCGCAGGTCTGTTCCACGCAGTTTGACCGCATCGACCCGACGTTCCTCTCATGAAGCAGCCTTCACACGCGAGACCCCGGACGAGCGCCCGTGTCTCTGGAACGCGGCTGCCTCAGAGCAACTCGCAACACGTCCCCATCGCAGCAACGCACTCTCTCCCGTTCCACGCAGCCCGCCGCGACGGTCGAATTCATCTCCGTGAGGCCCCCCTTCGTCCCGACGCCCAGGCGTCTGGTCGACGACGGAACGGCTGCATTGTCAGCATGCTTCGAAACCGCAGGTAAGCGCACCAGCGCGCGCGCGCGCCCGTGAGATCATCCCCCAGGTATGCGGCGGGCGACAAGCGTGCGCGCGCAGCGCCACCAGTTCCCTACGACGACGCTCCGCTCTCTCTCTCCCTGCAGGGGAGCATAGGGAGCCGCCCAAAGCGCGACCCATCCATCCGCGGCGGGCGGTGTCGGACATCTGGTCGCTTTCCGTGGCGAAGAACGCGAGAATGTCGCGGACGAAGCCCTTCGCGCCCGTCCCTGTTCCGGAGCTGCCGTCCTTCTCTCCCACCATGGGGTCGCTGCTCATTCAGAACGGCCTGAAGGACGTCTTCTCCGTGAGCCACCTCCGCGACCCCTTCCAGCGCGGCCTCCAGAGCATCACGTCGACCCAGGAGGTCGCGCGACTGGGCCGGCGACTGCGCGCGATGCTGTCATGCGCCACCGGTGCACCGAGAGACGCGCGGCGCGCTGGTCCAGGTGGACCGGGAGAAGCCCGTCGCGACGCGGATGGCCCAAAGTGCGCGGATGACACTGGCGACCTCGGCGGCATCGTCCACGGGCGCGCGCAGCGTCTGCAGCGCGTCTGTCTGCGGCAACCGCCGTACACGTCGTCGAGCCGGTTCCCCATCGCCGACACCCTGCGGCGCGAGCTAGGAGTCGATCGATGCGAAGACCCCTCCGACGGTGCCCAGGACCTCGACGACGCGGCGCCGCGGCCGCAAGCGCAGGCCGAGGGGCCCGTGCGCGACGCGCGTGACGGACCCGCCCACGAGGCGCCGACCGTCATCGTCATCGACGACTCGCCTCGCCCTGGACATGCAGTCGCTGGTGCGAGCAAGGACGCGCAAGGGCGCGAGCACGACACGCCTGCAGGACCGCCGCAACAGCCAACAACACACCTGACGGACCAGCACCTCGAGGTGCGCTCGCAACGCTGCTGCGTTGATCCGCTGCTTCGCTGCAAGCGCGCACGTCGCCGGGCGTGGCAACGCTCTTCCTGATGCGAGCCGCCCCGCTGAACCGCCCTGCAGGTCCTCGGGGCGGCCGCTGCTGATCTGAACGCGCTGTCGGGGCTCGCTGCGGGTCCCCACGGCCGGTCGTGGACGGCCGAGGCCCTGCTCGCGGTCCAACCGACTGACGAATCCGTGCGGTCCGCGGGCGCGTCCGGGGGGCTCCGCGACCGAACAGCCTGTGCGGTGCTGCTGCAGGCGGCCGCGGTCGTGCGCGAGTACGGTCTCCACTGCGGACTGAGCTACGTGGCACACACGGGAGCCGCAGGTACGTCGGCCACCCTCACACGTCCGAGCGTGATCTCCTCGTTCCGATGATTGACGGTGATTGTCATACTGGTCCAGCGTCCACGCGTGTGTTCCCTGCGCTCCTGCGCGCAGCACCGAAGATCTCGCGGCACGTGCAGCGAACCGTGGCGGCGCTCCGGACCGCGTGCATGCGGGTGCGGCGTCTCTCCGATGCGGACCACCCCTGCCTGCCCCAACTGCAACGGGCATTGACGACAGCGGTCGCAGCCAGCGCCGCAGCGGCTCCATCGCAGGCCACCACCGGGGCAGAACGCTCGGCCGCGGTCGGCATCGTCGCGGATGCCATCGCGTTCCCGGTCCTGCGCGACGTGGTGCGGGAGGTGTGCAGTGGGCAGGCGCCCGTCATCCTGGGGCGAGCGGTCGCCGCGCACCTGGCCCAGGGGCGCTCGTCGCGAGCAGCGACCGTGCGGGAGCAGGTCTCGAGGTGAGGCGTCTCGACCACAGCGCCGCGAACATTGATCCCGTGTTTGCCTGCCCTGGCGATGACGCAGCTGCCACGCACTGCGTTCCCTGCGCTGCAGGCTCACCGACGACGCACGACCCGCGGTGTTCCTGGTCCCCACGTGGCTGTTCGACGCCGCGTTCCCCGTGTCGTCGTTCCACACCCTCATCATCTTCTCCAAATCGCCACTGCGGGGCCTCGAGCAGGGCTTCCGGGCCACCCTGCGCTCTCGGACATCTCCTCGAGTCGTGGAGCTGTGCTACACGGTCCGGGCCGCGCCCACGCACCCGCAGATGCCTGATCACTCGCCAGGCACGAGTGCAGGTGGCGCAGCTGGCACGAAGCGCGCGCGTGCGGGGACGAACGACGCGGTGCCGGTGGCCGACGTGACGGAGGCACCGCCGCCCGCCGCACTCCATGAAGGCGCGGTTCGCCGGACCACAGCGCCACGCGGGGGGCCACCGGGCAGGAGCAGTGCGGGGGGCGGCGCCAAACGGCTGGCCGCACGCGGACCCGCAACGGTCCCGGACGTGGCGGAGGAGCGCGCGGTTCCAGTGCGAACGCCCGAGCCGCAAGCGCTGCCGGAGCAGCGCGTGTCCAACGCTGCCAAGCGCCAGCGCACAACCGCGCCAGCGCAAGTCGCGGACAAGACGGTCACGCCCGTCAACGAGGCAGCGCTGCGTCACAGTGCGCCGCCCGGATGGGAGGCGGACGGGGCCGGGGCGCGCGACCAACCGCTCCAGCGCGCCGTGGTAGAGCGCCACCACCACGCGCGGGATGACGCATGCGGCGCCGCCGCCCCAGGGAGCGCCGAGCTGGCACCGGACCGACGCGGTGCCCGCTACACCGTGGTGTTGAACGCGCGCCGCAGTCCGTTCACGGAGCGCGAGCTGTCCCTGCTGCGGTCGAGGCTGGCGCCGCTGGACACGAGCATCGCAGAGCTGAGGATGGACGCGCCCGAGCTGTTCTGCATGTCGCAGGTGCGCACAGCATGCCATCAGGGTGGTTCCTAGTGCCGCACCGGCTCGCATCGGCAGCGAGGCTGGGCCTTCGCAGCGATGCGGACGTGACACGAGGTATGACACGAAACCTGACGCGGCATGCGGCGCCCCCGCTGTCTGCAGCGTGCGTGCGTCCTGCACATCCAGTGCCAGGACGTGGCGTCGGCCGTGGACGAGGCCAGGCGCGCTCTCGGCCCGCTGTCGGCCCGCTACTCGAAGTGCATCGTGCTGGTCGAGGTGGGCGGCCAACTGCCGGGGCAGGTCGCGGACGTGTCGTCGTGGGTGCAGCACACGCTGCAGAGCGACGTGGATCCGGCCGTCCTCGGAGTCACGTCCGTGGTCGCGCAGGCAAGGCCGCCCGCGGATCTAACGTCGCATCGCTGCCCTGGCACGCGCGTGGCAGCGCGCACCGACGACGCAGCTAGCGCCCGCGCCGACCTGCACGCCGCCTGTGCGCATGCTCTGTCGCGCAGGATCGGGCCGAGGTCATCGACGCGGTGACGGACGTGCTCATCTGCGCCCCGCGCGCGCAGTCGGAGGAGCTCGCACAGCGCGGAGCGATGCCCGCGATCGCCGTCGTCGGGGTGCAGAGCTTCCTCGCGCGGTTCCCGTCCCTGAACCCCCTGGTCTGCGCCCGTCTCCAGAGCGCGGGATGTCCCCCGGGGGTGGTGATGGACAGCACCGTGGAGTGGCTGCGCTCCGTGGCGCCGGACGCGCCGGTGCGGTCCCTGGCGCTCTTCTCCCGGGCGGCGCGCGCCCTCGTGCGCAGGAACCGCCTCAACGCGTCGTCGGCGGCGCCGGCGACCACCCCGCCCAGGCGGCTCTCTGCACCCGCGTCGCGACGCTTCACGACGTTCGCCACGCAGCCTCAGGGCCGGTTCGAGGCCGGATACGCAGCGTACGCCGATCCGAACGACTCCTCCTACGCGCACGAGCAGGCGGCGGTCGGCCGCGCGGACACGGGGGACACGTTCGTGGGGCCGACGTCAGTCGGGTACAACCCCCCGGGGGAGTGGCGCACGCCGCCACTCGACCACGCCCTGGAGTACCGCCAGCAGCGCGACGATGCGGATGACCTCCTGCCGCTGGAGGCGTACGAGGACGCGGTCGTTGACGACGGATTTTCCGGTCAGGAGCGGTGCTACGTCAACGCCGCCGCCAACTACGCACCGTGGGGGGGCGAGTACGCTGGCGGCGCGGACCCCTACGACCAGGACGGCGGGTACGAGATGCAGCCGTACATGCAGCCGGCGGAGAACGGGGGCTGGGCGCCGCCGGAGGACTCAGCGCAGGCGGGGTGGGGCGCGTGCGACCCCCCCTGGAGGGCTCCGCCCGCCGGTGCGTTCGCGGGTCAGTACGTGCCGGCGCCGGAGTCCGACTGGCGGTACGGGCGCTCCGCGCCCGATCCTCGCGGCGGCTACCAGGCGGGCCAGGGCGGGTATCAGTGGCAGGGCGGGTGGGAGCGATGAGGGCGTGGCGGTCGGGGTGGGGTTCGGGTGGCCGACGTGCGCGTGGCGGGCACGGTGTGAGTGTGGGTCTCGTCCTCGCGTGGTTCTCGCTCACAGGCCTTGCGCCCCGGCAGGGGGCAGGGTGGTGTCGAGTTGCAGGCCTCAGCAAACACTAGGGGCCTGGGCGCGGCGGGTCAACGGGGCCGCGCCGGGCAGCTCGACTGCGGGATGGTCGACGAGGGGCGGGGCGCGCGTTCGTCGTTCGTCGTTCGTCGTTCGTCGGTGTGGGGTGGGCAGCCGGGGGAGCTGGAGGTACAAAATTGGGTGTGCGTTGTTGTTGTTGGCACGGGGGGGGTCCGCGCGAGGGCGGCGTGCTGTGTCCTGCGTCGGCGCTCGCGCGGCCGGGGCGGTCGCGCGGGGTGCGCTCAGAGGTGGTTGCTGACGAGCTCCTTGAGCTTGTCGACCTTGGCGCCGGTCATCTCGTCGACGAGCTCGCCGTTGCGGTAGAGCTTGAAGGTGGGGAGGGAGCGGATGCCGAGGGACTTGGCCTTGGTCTTGTTCTCCTGGTTGCAGTCGAACTTGACGACGACCATCTTGTCCTCGTGCGTCTGCGCCAGCTTGATCACCTCGGGGTAGATCAGCTTGCACGGGCCGCACCACGCCGCGAAGAAGTCCACCAGCACCAGCTTCCCGTCCTCGCGGTTCACCGCCTCGTCGTACGTCTCCGCGTCGACCAGCAGGATCGGGTCGTCCGCCACCTGCGCCGCCATCACCTGCTGGGAAGGAAACACGCCGCGCAGCGCAGGCCGTGGGCACGCGGACACGGGCGCGCGGCGGGCGACGCACGCGCGCGGCGGGGTCGTGGCCGGCGGGGCTGACCTTGGCGCCCGCCTGGCGCGCCTCCTCCTTCCAGTGCTCCTCCTTGGCCGACAGGTGCGCCGACATGCGCGACTTCATCGCCTCCATCTCCGCCAGCGCCGCGCGCTTCTCCGGGGTGGAGTGCGCCGCGACCACCCGTGGGGACTGCGTGCGGGGCGGCGGGGGGTGCTGCGGGGTGGGGGACTGGGCAGGGTGCGGCCTGGGGCGGGGGCGCGCGGCGGGCGCTGCGACGTGGGGGGACGACGGGGGGAGCGCGGCGTGCGGCGTGCGCCCGGGTGCCGTCGGCGGGCCGGTGCGAGGAGTGCGGCGCCGCGCGCAGTGATACTGGCTGGTCAGCAGCAGCCCGCGTCGCGAGCGAGCGGGGCCGCCCGGGGCGGGTGCGTCGCGCGGGGGGCGGGCGGGCGCCCGTGCAGCGCGTGTCCGGCGGGCGGAGCGCGGGGGGGTGCGCGTGGCGCCGCGCAGGGGCGGTGGGCCCAACCGTCGGACAGCAGGCATATCAGGGGGGCGCGGCGCAGGCGGGGGGCTGGTGCGGGCGCGGCGCGCGGGGCCCAGGGCGCGGGCAGGACGCGCTTGGACGGGGCGGGCGGCCGAGGTGGAAATCGCCCCCACAGGCAGCGGGCAGCCCTCGGTCCAGGTGGCTACGAGCAATCGGTTGCCGGATCCACGCGCAGGCCCGCCCGGGCGCGGGCTCGGGCTCGGCGCGCGGTCGCCGGCTGCGTAAAACGCAAGCTACGCGTGCGGGCGGCGGGCGGGACTCACGTTGGCCGGCGTCCCCGTGCCAGGAGCCCTCGCCTTGGAGAGGTTCCTGCGCGTGGTCGAGGGGCGCGAGGACGGGCGTCGGCGGGCGCGGAGGCGCGAGGCAACTCGGAGAGGCGGGGCGTCGTGGCGCGAGGCGCGCACCCGCACCGGGCCCGGGCGGCCAGGGGCGTCTTCATTCCGTTCATAGTCGTCGTCAACCTCTCCACGGATGCAGGGGCGTAGGGGGCGGGGGGCAATGCGAGGAGCGAGCGGCCGCTGTGTCTGATGACTGGGCGCGGCGCGCGGCCCCCGAGGCCCCGGGTGGGGCGCGGAGGCCGGCGTCACCGCGGGGGCTCCCGCGTCAGACGGCACCGTCCGCGCGAAATCGGGCTCACGGGCGCCGCGCGCGCGCCCTCCGGCCCACTCCCGCCCAGGACACGGTCTCACGCTTCCGCCCGGCTCGAGTCCGTGCTTCCCACGCGTCCCGCCCGCCCCCCGCGCCCGTATCTGCACCGCGCCCGAGGCGCCCAGCCCGTCAGCGGCCCGCACCGCGCGATGATGAGGTCCGCCGCGGCGTCGTCCGTCCCGGCCGCCCCGGCGTGCCCGGTCGTAGCTCGCCGGCCGCCCCAGGCCCGCGTCGTGGCGGTCGCGCCCTCTGCGGCGCCCGCTCTGGCCGCGAGGACATCCAGGGCGCGGTCCGTCGTCGTCCGGACCTACCCGGACCCCTGCATCCCCGAGACGGAGAAGGAGCGATCCACGGTCGACATTCCGCAGGCGAGCGACCCCCCCCGCCGCGTGTGCGACGCCCCGGCCGCGCACGGAGCAGGGCATCTGGATGGAGCTGCCGTCGCACGGCCCGCCGACCGGGCGCCGAGACGCCGTGCCCCCCGCTGCGGGGAGCTGCAAACATCGGACGCGCGGACGGCGCGCGCCCCGCGCGGTGGCGCCTGGCCCCGCGACGCTCTCCGGGGGCGAGTGGCCCGCTGGCCGGGCCCTGCAGACGTCGCGGCGGCGGTGAGGCTGCGGGCGTCGCGTGCGCGCGGTGGGCCGCGCGCCGGGCCGCGTGCGTCTCGAGCCCGCAATGGGCCGGCCGTCCTGCGTCACACGCGCGCGGAACGCGGCAGCGGGGGGCGCCATCCAACCCATGTCCCCGCTCGCGCCCCGTGCGACCTCGGGCGCCGGACACGCCGGGCCCCGGACGTCGTCCGCGAGCCCCGCGCTGACCCGCGAGGCCTCCGCCCCCGCCCGGCGCGCAGGAGTGGCTGACCCCGCAGCCGTCGCGGCGACCAGACATCTTCCCGGAGTTCGAGCGCCTCCAGACGCCCGACCCGAAGCCGATGCCGGGCGACCCCGAGATGCCCGACGAGGAGGAGCTCGAGGAGGAGGACCGCAAGCGCAAGGTGCGCGCCCCGCCGCGCCGCGCCGTCTCACACGTGCGCGCTCGTGCGGCAGCGCGCCCCCGCGGCGCCCGTCTCACGGCGGCGCCACCGCGCACGTGTTCGCAGGAGCCGGAGGAGGACCCGGAGCAGGAGGGCGAGGAGGAGGAGAAGGAGGAGGACGGGGAGGAGGAGGACAAGCGAAAGCGCAAGCGCAAGGGGCCCGGGCAGCCCGAGGTGCCGAACTAGGGGGCGGCGCGGGGCGGGCGCGCGCGGAGCGACGCCGGCGCCGTGTGAGCCCGAGCGGCGACGACGCGGGGCAGTCAGAACTCGGGCAGGGGAGGCGGGGCAGACGCGCAGAGTGCGGGGCGCGGCGGGAGCGCAGCGACGTGCGTGGCGCGCGAAATGGGCCGCGCTGCAGAGAGAGAGCGAGTTGGGGGAGGCACGGGGGGGAGCGCCGCGCGCGGCGGCGCGCCGACGGCCTGGTGCGCGAGGGGCGCGCCACCAGCCCCCCGGCAGCAACAGGGCGGCCGCAGCAAGAAGGACGTGAGCCCCCAGGGAGATTCGAACTCCCGTTACCGGCTTCAAAGGCCGGGGTGATGACCAGGCTACACCATAGGGGCGAATCGAGAGGTCTCGCGTAGATGCGTACTTCCCGTCCACGCTTCAAAAGTGGAAATTCGTCGGGTATATATAGCGCTAGTGCCTGTAGGACAGCTGACCGTGGTTGATCTTGGAAGGCGCCCTATCGGACTGAATGTTGCGTGAAGAGCGCTTCAATACGTCCCATTGTCGTCTAAATATCACGAAAAATCCAAATGACGATGCATTACACGTGCCTGGACGGACGGACCGCGCGATGCGTGGAGCAGGAGCAGGTCTGCCTCTCCCTCCACGTCGCGGTGCTCCGGGCGTCGGTCCCGGCGCTGGTGTCGAGGTGCGGACTTCAGTCACCAAGTTCGCCCGCGGTTCTGTCGCGACGGTCCTCTGCGGCGCCCCGCCTCCCCTGCGCACGTCGACGTCGGCGGCAGGGACCACGTGCGGCGCAGAGCTCGCCGCCCGCGACGACGGGCGGCTCGGGACTGTCGCCCCGCGTTTCGGCGCCCGCCGCGGAGGCGGTGCGCACGGCGGCAGCAGCAGGAGGTTCTCTTTGCATCACAGCCGGCTCTCCAGGCGCGTGGGACGCTAGAGCTGGGACATGCGTTTGCGAACAACGCCGCCAGGCCATGGGGGCCCGCGGCGTCGTGACTCCTGCTGCTGGCGGGCGCGTGGGGCGGGCCCCCACGGGGGCGCGCCCGCCTGGTCTGACCACGCCTGTGTCTCGCGCGGCGTGCATCTTTTTATGGCGCGGTAGGGGAGCACGATGGTGGCTAGGCGTGGCTAGGCGCCGCGAACGGCGCGTCATGCATGGGTCGGGCCGCTGGGCCCGCCGCGCCGCAGGCGAGAGGCCGTCCTGCGGGACGACGACGCGCGACGAGACGACGACGCGGGCGGCGGGCCGAGCGTTTCCCGGTGACGGAATCGGGCCGGGGCGGTGGAGGTGCGACCAGCTAAGGGGAGGGAGGGGGGTCGGTACTTGCAAGTGGGGGGTGTGGTGGCGGTAGTGGTGGGGAAATCCAGCAGCCCGCAGCCCGCGGACGGCAGCGCAGGCGGGCCGCGCGCTGCGGGCCGCGTCGTCGTCGCTCGCTCACGCGGCCGTGAGGTCCACTTCTACGCTGTCTTCGCCGCGCGTCATCGACGACGCCTTGCTCTGATGCTGGTACATCTTGTGGAGGGCGTCTGCGGCCGAGGCGGGCGGGGCGCGAGCCGAGGTGGGCGCGGGGCGACGTGGCCGCGACTGCGCGGCGCGGCGCGGCGGGCACATCGGCATGCGCGTTGGGTTTGGGCTTGGGCATGGGGCGGCGCGCGCACCGATGAAGCTGGTGGTCTTGACCTTGAGGACCTCGGTGAGGAGCGTGGTGTCCATGGAGATGTCCGCGGGGCTCTTGTACGGGCGGTCGACGGCGGCGGCCGAGCACTCCTTGATCGGGGCGGGGTCGAGCCCCGCGGCCTCGGCGACGAGGCGCGCCATGTCGACGCGCGAGAGCTTGTCCGGGCCGCCCATGTTGATGGTCTGCGGCATGTCGAGCGGGATCTGGCACTCCTTCGGCCGCTCGGGCGCGTGGTTGACGATCATGGCCCGCGCGAGGACGCGCGCGATGGTGGAGCAGATGTCGTCGATGAAGATCGGGCAGCGCCACTCGTCCGCGAAGAACTGCGTCTCCTTCCCGCTCCGGAGCGCGTCCTCGATGAACTGGAGGAACAGCCCGCGCCCCACGGGCACCGTCGGCGGCGGGCCGTAGATGATGCTCGAGCGCAGGATGACGTGGTTGCTCCAGTGCGCGCGGATGTACTCCTCCGCGAGGAGCTTGCTCCGCCCGTACTCGTTCACCGGCTCGCACGCGTCGCCCTCGCCGTACCCGCCGCGCGCCCCGTCGTACACCTGGTCCGTCGAGAGGTGGATCAGCAGCGGCGCCTCGCCCGTCTTGTCGAGCTGCCGCTGCATGCACGCCACCAGCCGCGACGGCACGTTCACCGCGCGGCACCCCGCCGGGTCGCGCTCGCACGCCCCCGGCTGGCTCACCGCCGCGCAGTTCACCACCACCGACACCGCCCACCCGAGCTTCTCGAACACGCGCTCCAGGCCCTCCCCCGTCACCAGGTCCGCGGGGTACCCCTTCATCGGGAAGTCCGCCGACCCCAGGTGCACCTCGTTGCGGCTCCACAGGTACCGGACCTGCGCGCACACGCACACGCACGGCGACGAGATGAGGAGGGGTGGCGGGTGGCGGGGTCGCGCGAAGACGACGCGCAGTCGCGCGGGCCCGGACGCAGCGCGCGTCAGGGAGCGCGCCGCCCACGCTCCCCGAAGCGCACTTCGCGGAGCGCGGCAGCGAGGACGGCAAGGCGCTCGCCGCCGCTCCGCGGTCGGCCGCGCTGCCCCGCGGAGCTGGGCGTCCGCCGCGGCGAAGCGATGCCGCCTGGGGCGTCGGCGAGCGACGCGTGCGCGTTGCGGGCGCGCGCGGCGGCGGTGCGACGCCCGCGCGCGCGCGAGTGGCCCGGAAGCAACGGGCGG